>CM031236.1:212485920-213685920 GCA_018340775.1 Taxus wallichiana var. yunnanensis | reverse complement strand
CAAGAAAGGGTAGGATTGTAAAACTATTATATGGTCCATACCTTATTTGTGCATTCCTAACTTAGATATGTATAGTATTTAACCCTTTTGTAGTCTTGATCTAAAATTTCTTATGCATTGTTTTGTCTAGAAATTACCTTCATTTTATGTTGATATTTTTACATAAATTTAGGATGACCTATATTCATAATTAATAAAGTGGAAACCCTAGAAACCTAAAAACCCTTTATCATAGCATTATCAAACCAAAAGGAAAAATCATGTGTGTGTGGTGAGGCTAGTCTACTCTTTACGAAAAAAATCTAAGTATTGAACCAATCTAAGTGCTAAATAACAATCCCTCACTACGATATCAAACCCCATTTAGTTATCCAAGATTATATTTCTAGTGTGAATAAATAACCAACCCCTTATGGGTGTCATCCTATCTTATAATACTAAGATACCATACTAACTATATAGTATAGAATGTACTCAAAGTAGTAATAATGTGACATGATATGCATCAACTACATGACCTAACCCTTTGTTCATTGAAACCCATGAAAAATTCTTCTATTCCTATTTTTATACTGCTAAGAGATGGATCTATCACTTTTTGATGCTTGAAAATGGATGATGTTATAATATTTTACCTAGTTGAGTGCACTGTTGAGTGTTATAGACATGTAGTAGTGACTTGTCTCATTAGTGTGTAGCTCATTTAGAAATATTTAGGATAGTTTGAGTTTATTTTGAACAATATTTTAAATAAAATATTGTGAGAGTGTTAGGTAAGTTATAAAGTGGCATTTATTTTCTTATATAGTCTTCTATAGGTGAAATATTGTATGAAGCTAGACCACTAGGAAGATGAATTAAACAATCAAAATATATTCAACTTAAAAATAAAGCCATTGAATCATGAATAAGCATCATGTAGGAGGGTTATATAAATCAATTTTGTATCTATATAAACTTTAGAAGCATTTATGATATATTTGAATCAGTTAGAGGTGGTGAAATTCGTATTTGTGTTCTAATTGAGCTTTTCACGCAAAACATAAATTTGAATGTCTTGCTATTACAAACCTCCTAGCTATAGCAATTTTTATCATGTTCGTACCTTGTATTGGCATTGCAATGGTTAAGAAGGTCAAATAAAAATTTTAGTCCTACATTATTGTTAAAACCATCTTTTTGGTGTTCTTATTATACAACTATGCCTCGAGCACAATCCAAGCATGTTAACTTGAGTTCATAGCCATGGTTAAGTTCATCCGTTTTTGTTCACTATATAGGAAGGTAGTAAGGGATTCAAGAGAATTTATCATGTGGAATGGAAGGAGAGAAAGGAGGAATTTTTCATAGAGAAAACATCCTTCATTGAGAATGTATGTAGGACACTCTGGGAGCAAGAGTGTTTTGTATATAGTTTTTAAAGATAAAGGCAACTTCTTATTAAAATACCTATAGTTTCTTATTTGGAATTAAAAAAATATTTTCGAGCCATTTGGATAACTCGAGTAAAGGATTTTATACATATATACAAAGTTTGGTAGTGTCTAAATGCATTTCTAATTTTTTTGACATGTAAATTTCTTATTACAAGCATTGTGTATGGTCTTATAGGTTAAATACTATTCCTTATGGTTTCTTGAAGTAATAAAAACATTTTTATAATTGATACAAGTATTGAGATCGAATATAGGATTGGAAACATAAATAGTTACCCTCTCGCTGTATAAACCCTACATAGGGTTCTAGAAAAAAATTGAGTATTTAAGAGTTGAATGCCTCTCCAAAGGTTGAGATTGCACCTATAGGTGTTACTAAACATTATCATCATATTAATCATATTTTCAAATTCCTTAGCATGTATGGAGGAATTTTTATCGTAAAACTATATTCTTGAGACCCGAGAGACCAAATTCAAATGTGTGACATCCTAATTGAGGGTTTTCATTGGTGGGTTGAATTTGCAATTTGGAGTGAAGTAGTAACTCCATAATGGGTATTTTAATAAGTATGTATATTTACATAAACCCTTGGTATTCTCCCAAAATGATAACTTTTTTCCTAAAAGTGGGCTAGTAGACCCTTGTTAAGAGGTGGAAGCTAACTAAACAAAAGAAAAATCCTAATAACACTACATCAACTTATATATTAGCATGATTGGCATCTAAAATTATCTTGAAATATGTTGAAATTATACGAGGATGACAGAGAGAATTTGTATGTTATTAGAAATTTTCATTGAGAAGTTAAAATTTCACCAAGAAGAGTATCTAGAGAGGATATTCATGTGGGGATACTACTCTACAAGAGATAACGAACATGATGATGAATTTTGATGCTAGAATAACATTATTAGAGACAAATTAGAGAAAAGGAACCATCATTCGAGATGTAAATGACAAAAATTAAGAACAATAAGTTGTTTTAATAGAAGGAGATGTTGAATAGTATGAAGAAGGAGAAATAGATATATTTCTCAAAGAGACAATGGGAAAAGGACCCAAACCAAAATTAGATATTTCCTCCTATGAAGGTTGTATGGATAGAGAAGAACACTATTTACTTGGATTATAGACTTAGAAAAGTATTCTAAGGATGAGAATTTACTTAAAGAAAACAAGGTGAAATTTTACTATACAAGGCTAAAAGGACATGCATATCTTTAGTAGGAATTCATATAATCCGAGAGGATAAATAAACATAAGAGGAGAATTAAATATTGGGATAGGATGGAACCAAAAATCAAATAAAATTTTCTTGAAGTTACAAAATATGAAAAAAAGAGATGAGTGTCAAAGAGTATACAAAAAGAATTTTATAAATTGGCCATCATAGTTAGTCATGTGGAAGATAGCCAATTATTTGAAGCGGTTATGATAAAAATTTCAAGAGCAACTCATCTTGGTAAGATCAAGGACAATAGAAGATTTCAACTAATTTGCTCTAAAAGAAGAAGATAAGATGACTAGGAAGAAAATGCAGAAAAAATTAGGTTGGGGAAAACATTTTAGAGGTAGAAAACAACAAGGAGAAAGAAGTTCAATCCAAAAATTAAATTTAGAACCAAGTGGTTCCCAACAAAAATCATCTACTTAGAGGTGGAATTAGAGGAAGGAGACCTTATTTTAGAGGATGATATAAACAAAGAGTTAGAGGATTTACATGTAAATTCCTAAAGTGTAATAAATTCATAGGTCATCAATTTTGGGAATTTCCATACAAGTAAGAAGCTTTAGGTCCAAAATTAGAAATCAATTACTCTAAGAAGATGAGGAAAGCGTAGGTTATTTATCTCATGTGGAGGATCCTGAAGTTTGGAAATCTTTTTGATGAGAAGAGTGTTGATCAAACAACATAAAGAGAAAGAAACTTCTCAAAGAAATAATCTATTCAACACTACATTTAAATCACAAGTGAAATGTAAAATGATTATTGATTCATGTAGTACTTTGAAAATCTAGTTTTAGTAGAATTTTTAGAAAATCTTGATTTAAGAGAAATCCACACCCAAAACTTTATAAACCTTCATGATTACAAAAAGAAAAATAAGTACCAATGAAAGTTAAATGTTGGGTAGAATTTCAAATTTTGAGGTATAAGGATAAGATTCTTTATGATTTAAAGCCAATGAATGTGTGTCATCTTCTATGAGGAAGGCCTTTGAAATATGACATGAAAATTGCTCATGATGGAAGAAGGAATAACTATACTTTAGAAAAGGATGATATATGTCATACATTTCTTAATTTTAATTAATAATAAGATTGAAAAGAATTTCTAACAAATGTCATGATGATAAGTGAGAATTAATTCTTGAATTTAATGAAAGATGAAGAGATGGGTTTTGGATTGGTAATCAAGCTTAGAATTGTGATAAAAGATACAAATATGGATGAGTTATCGCAAGAAGTAGAAACTATTTTGGGAGATTATGTTGATATAGTAATGAATCAGTTTCATAAGGAGATGATACATATTAGGAATATTAGTCATCATATTAACTTGGACTATGTGTAATTTTACAAAATAAGGTTGTTTATAACATGAAACCTCAAGGAAATGCAGAGATTAAGAAAAAGTGTAATAATTTTTTGATAAAGGATTGATAATGGAAAGTCTCATCCCATGGAGAAGGAGGAGTATGCCCCTATATATCTATGGGGGCATTTCAATCCAATTACGTATTCATATTCAATTAATGTTTAGTGCAGGAATTTCATTTTGATCAAGTGAAGTGATTATACCTTGATTCGATTGATGACTAACGTCAATGAAGCAACCATTCATTGTATGTTATAGTTCCATCTCATCATTCAGTTTGATAACTCTTTATCCATGTGCGAACCAGCTATTGTAGTGCTAAAAATAATGACATTAGAGGATGTGCACTCGACTCAAGATCAATAAACAAGAAAACAATTAAGTAAAAATTCCTCTTCCAAGAATAGATAATTTAATATATTGTGTGTGTGCATCTAGAAACTTTTCTATGATCGATCTAAAAATTTGGTATCATCAAATAAGGGTAAGGGATGGAGATGAATGGAAAACTTTTTTAATAGTAATGAGGGGTTTTATGAATGGCTTGCTATGTCATTCGGCCTCACCAATGCTCTAAGAAATTTATGAGGCTCATGAATGATGTCTAAAACTATTTCATCGAAAAGTTTCTTATCATTTACATGGATGACATACTAGTCTGCAACCCAAGAAAAGAGGGGCATAATTACCATCTTAGAATGGTAATGTGAAGAGTGCAAGAAGAGAGGTAATTGATTAACCTTAAGAAGGATTTGTTCATGAAGATATAGTTAGTATACATTGGTTTTATTATCTTTCAAGGTGGATTGAATATGGATAAATAAAAATGTAGGTTATATCTAATTCACCAACTCCTAACACATTTTATGAGGTAACAAGTATCTATGGTTTGGTAAGTTTCTATAGGAAAGTTATTAGAAATTTTACTTGGAATTTTGCACCAATTATAGATACTATAAAATCAGATAAAATAAAGTTTGTGTGGACCAATGATGTTGGGAGAATTTTTAGTAATTAAAGAAGATAATGTTAGAATAACATATACTAGAAATTCTTAATTTTAATAAGGTTTTCCAAGTTCAATGTGATGCAAGTGGGGTAGCCATTAGAGTTGTCTTAAGCTAAGACGAAAGACGTATTACATACTTTAGTTAGAATTTAAATGAATCTAAAAAAGGTACTATGTTTATGATATCAAGTTTTATGATATGGTACAATCCTTAAGGAAGTTGAGACACTATTTATTTCTTAAATAGTTTATTATTTTCATTAATAATTGTGCACTTGAGTTCATAACTAGTCAACATAAGTTGAGTCAAAGACATATGAAATGAATGGATTATTTGTAGAGTTTCACTATTTTTCTTAAACAAAAGAGAGGTTAGGGTAATTAGGTAACATATGCTTTTAGTAGGAGAACATAATCCATCGTAGAGATTAACATAGAAAGTTGGGAAATAGAGTCTCTCAAGGATTTTTATGAGACTTTTTCAGATTTCCATGAAATGTATTATGTATGTAAGAAAACGACCATTAGAAATAGTGACACTTGGCTGGATTTTATGCTAAAATATTGGCTTGTTTTGTAAGGGATCTCAATTCTATTTACAAAGAATTTTTATGGGAGAAAATTGATAAGAGATAAGAATTATGGTATTCTTTCTAGTCATTTTGGCTTAGAACACACTTTATCCTAACTAAGTGCTCATTATTTTTGTTCTAAAATGTAATCAAATGTGAGAAAATTTGTAGAAAGTTGTAAAGTATTTTTGTATGCCAAGGAAAGAGTACAATTGTAGGTATTTATCATCCTTTACCAGTTCTAAATAGACCTTGGCACTCCATTATTATGGATTTTGTGCTAGGTATACCGAGCACTCAAATAGGCCATGACCAAATTTTTGTTGTAGTAGAATTTTTTTATGTAATGACTCATTTTATAGCATTCAAAACCACTAATGGTGCTACTCACATTGTTAGTTTGTTATTTAAAGAGGACATCAGATTACATGACCTTCGATTAAGAAATTTTTCAAACACGTACACTATATTTGTAGAAAAATTTTAGGGGACCTTATGGAGGATATTAGGTACTAATAGAAATTTCAGTTTAGCCTACCACCCACATACTAATGGAAAAACTGATGTGGTCAATAGGACTGAGGGAAATTTATTAAGATGTTTGACAAAGGACTATCCTAAATAGTGGGTTATGATTTTTCCTCAATAATATTTTTCTTGCAATGATTCACCTAACAAGAGTATAGGTAAGATTCATTTTAAAATTATGTATGGTACACACCCAAGAGGTTCTTTTGAGTTAATCTATCTAGGAACAATGGAGAAGATAAGTAATAAGTGAGAGGAGTTTGTTATGTCTATGCAAGAGGTGCATGAACAAGTCAAGATGTAGTTAGAAGCAAACGTGAACAAATATAAACAACATGTAAAACTCAATAGAATTGAGATTATTTCGAGGTTGGAGATATGGTGTTATTTTATTTCAAGAACAAAAATTTCTTAATAGTGGATGAAAAGGGTGAAAAAAGAAGAAAATAGGCCCTTGTAAGATTCTAAGAAAGTTCTCTATCAATGCTTATAAGATATATAGTTTATATGTGTAGGAATTTATCCTATTTTCAATTTTTCATAATTACATCCATAAAAATAAGTTGATACTAAAGGAGAGACAAATGATAACATAGAAATTTTAGTTGAGGAATGGGAACATCAATTAGCAAAAGCCAAAACGCATGAACTAGAAACCATCTTAGACAAACAAGTTACCAAGTAAATAAGGGGAAAATGATATTATAAGTATTCAATAAAATGGAATGATCATCCAATAGAGGATGCCACATGGATTACTAAATAAGATATAATCAAACATGGAGGTACCCTTGATGACCTTGTGAGTAGGAGCTCCTTAGTCTACTTTTCTGCTCTTGTGGATTATGATATAGGAACATCATCTATGAGGATCATATAAGTCAATTTAATATCTATGTAAATTTTTGGAAGTATTTAGGATATGTTTGAATTAGTTTGAGGTGGTGATGTTCAAATTTACATTTAAATTGACATTTCCCTCTAATACTCGAATTTGAATGTTTTGCTATTGTAAACCATCTAATTTAGGAAACTTTTGTCATGTTTGTAGTTTTTATTGGTCTAATAATGTTGATGAAGATTTAATACAATATTTGAGTGATAAATTAGCAGTAAAAAAACTTTTTTTTTTTTCTTGTTATATAACTCTTCCTCAAGCATGATCCAAGAACATTAACTTGAGTTCATAGGTATGGCTATGTCCATTATGATTTGGTAACTACATAGGTAGGTAGTTAGGGATTAGATAGAATTATAAATTTTGAATGGAAGGTGAGAAAGGAGGACTTTTTCATAGAGAAAAGTTCCTTACTTGAGAATGTATGCGGTCAATATGTGGAGCAAGGTTTTGTATATAGTTTGTGAAGAAAAGAAAATTTCTAATTGATATAAAACTTTTTCTAAGTTAGAAGTACAAATTAATATTTTGGAAATAATTTTTCTTTTTTACAACCATTTGGATGAGTGCGTACGGGATCTTATACATATATGTCAAGTTTTCTCTTGTGTAAATGCATTTCTAATTTTCTTGACTTGTAAATTTCATGTTACGAAGCATTGTGGGTCGTCTTATAAATTAAAACTAGTTCATGATTGTGTCTTGAAGACATAAAGACCTTTCTATAGTTGTTAAATGTATTGAGGATTAAATTAGCATAGAAAAATTGAATATTTAGTATCTCGAACATATATAAACCCTACCTAGGGTTTTAGATTAAAAAAAAGTATTTAAGAGTATAAAGCATTTCCAAAGGTCAAAATTGCATTTGTAAGTCTTATTAAACTTTCTCTACGTGATAAAAATGGTTTTGAAGTCCTTGACACATATGGAGGCATTCTTACCATAAGATTTTTGTTAAGACCTAATACACCTAATTGAGAGGCTTATTCTATTGGGTTAAGTTTGTGATTTTGGGTTAAGCTTTATAATTGCATAATAGGTATATAAAAAGGTGTATATTTTTCAATAAAACCTTTACACTCTCCTAGAACAATAAGGTTTGTCCTAAAGTAGGGCTAGAAGACCCTTTCTTAGAGGTGAAAGATAACCAAAAAAGATAACTCGTAATACCCTTACATTATTGAACTTGAGTATGCACGACCATATTAGCTGCCCAATACCGTACCCCACAAGTTCACACATTTGTATGGTCCAAGAAAGAGAAGGAGGATAGTAAAACATGACATTTGGATAATAGGAATAGATTTTGTTTACTACTTTTATAAGATAATATTCCTTGGGTTAATGAGAGATAATAAATCCATGGAAGAGATATTGAGATGAACTAATTGGGGTATACATATGAGTATCATCCTCAACAAGGAGAATAATTAAGCTTGACATTACAAGAGGACACCTTATTAATTTTTAATATCTAAAATGGGACTCTGAAGTTCATAGTAAGTGACTATGATCTTAAATTTTTATTAATTTATAGACATAATTAATCATATACTTGGGTACTCGATTGGATCATATCTGTCATATCATCCTCAAACTTATACACAAACAAACATGTTCAAAAATTATCTCTATTGTTTTTCCTCAAATTAACATCATATATGGATTCATGGACTTCCACCAACATGATGGTGGTATAACTCTTCCTTCAAATAAAAATTGTATCCAATTTTGGTACTATATCGTACCAAACACCATCCATAAAATTAAGTTCTTGGGGGTGTAATCATAGTTTGGATTTTTTGAACAACAAATTGAACATCGATATGAGGTATCATATAGTCTTTGGGAGAACTAGTAAATGAAATAGATATAACCAAAGAGAAATTTTGTGAAAACCACAAAGGGTAATAATTTTGAAGTAGGATATTGGGTCTATATACAAATACAAAAGGACAATTAAGATAATTTAACTAAAATAATAGAAGAAGGATATCGATCTTGATCTTAAGTATTACATTCCTTATTAAGTCTTGTAGAAATATTTGACTGTAGAATACGAGATGGAGTTACCTCGGTTTGTATGAATACACATGGTATTTCATGTATCCTTCCTTTATTGTTTAAACAATATCCACTCATAAAAACTTTTTCGAGTGGAATGATAATAATATGTCATTTAGGAGCCTAAGGAGAACTTTCATACACATAGTAAAATGTTTTAGATCAAATTTATTAGGAGTATATGATCAAGTCAATTTATTTGACTAACAAGGGTAGAACATAGTAGGATGAAGCATTCCTATAAAAACTTTTTCATTATTCAATAATGAGGGGAAAATGGTTTAAATGGGATGAACATGTTATTCCCTTAACGAGTAACATGTATTTTTATATATGTGGATGAATCTTGGGTAACATAATATTTTACCTTTTCATATCATATTTCTTTATGTATGCATATCGTTAGTATGGTTGACCTATAGAGTGACCATGTCTTGAGTATGGTATATATTAGATAGTAGTTGGTACTTGATTACCATATTGAATATTTTATTTTTATTCTATTATCTTTTAGTTTCCTCCATCAATGGGCTAAGTAAAATAATTATAATTTTACATTATGTTTTCTATCATATTCGATGAATATGGTATACTCTACTTGTTATTATTTCTATATGATATTATTTTTCTATTAATATTATTCATATTTCATTTCCTAGCCAAATATATATAGCTAATTTCATTACATATTTATATCAAATTTACGTATTTCCCAAGGTCATGGACATAAAGTGAAAGTTATAGACATAACTTCTTATGGATGTGACTATCCAAAGGAATCTATTTGGCATGCTTTTTGTAGCAAAAATGAACTCCATTATTATAGGCAACTTTTTCAACATAAGTACCACTTGAACTCTTCAAAAGAGGAGTTGACTAGAGTTCATAAAAAAATATTATTGCTATATTAGTTATTAATTCTTATAACTTATAATATTTGTAGTTTTTAATAATAATTTCCTATTTTCATTTGATTTCAATACAATTCATATTTTTTCCTATTTTATTTTACACAATTAAACATATAAATTTAAAGCATTAAATTTCAAAAATCTTACTTGGTATTAAAAATATGACTTAATGAAACCATATAAATTTTTATAACTATAATACTTAGAATCTTGGGATATCATTCGTGTGACGATAATGTTTGTAAATTCTTTACCTTTTATAAAATTAATTAAAAATCATTGGTCAAAGCATCTAACCGTGTCGACTTTTTGGAGAGTTTGTACCTTCAACAAAATATCTCGAGAACAAAAACATGACCAAAAACATATAGAATGACCAAACATATATTTTTAACGGTTTAAATATACCTAGCAATCAAATTTTACTATATTCTTGGCTACTAGGTGGGACACACTTATATTCTTTGGCCCCTATATATTTATCTAAGGAAAATGATAGAAATAAATTTTGTTCTATACCATTGAAACTATGTCATCTTTTCAAAAATTGTTATTATAATAATAATTCAAGATAGAGATATATGCGAGCTTGAATTTTCCCTCAATATGCTTCTTTACAATAATGAAATAATTTCTAGTTTATTTTTATTTTTATAGTAACTTATTTAATCTACACTCAAAATCCTACATTTTTTATATCTAGACATATTTGAAAAATCCTAGACCAATGTATGACTTATATATATATATATATATATATATATATATATAATACAAACTCTCATTTTAAAGAAAGGATGTATCACTTCTTTATACAAAGGTATGTGATATAACAATTTGTTAAATTTGAGCAGAAGACACTTAGCCACATACAACTATAACTTTGGAGTTTTTCATATAATAATTCAAGTCAAAGACTTCTCGTGGAAGATTTAGTATATATATATGACCTGTTGGTGAATTTGTTTATGCAGGTTTACCTAAAATTCATGACTAGACTTGTTTGACGAAAGTGCTCAAATGGAAAAAAATATTATTTCATAGGAGGAGCAGAGGGTTGGTAGAGGGAGAATAAAATTTTAGACATGGTATTTGAATTGGACCTATAGGTTAGAAATAATGAAACAAGAAATGGAAGGGTGTTTGAATAGTTGCACTAGGGGTCTTAATAAAATTGGAAATTATCATGATTGTGTAAAATGATTGGATGGTGGTGACCAAAGGGACATAGACTAATCGGAAGGGGGATTTATATGTGAAAAGAATCAATTATGTATCACTAACACAAATTTATTGATTAGTGTTAAAATTGGAATTTCCAAATGCCTGCTACCTCAATTATGCTACATTGATCATCAATTTTTGTTTGGGCTTAAAGGATCGTATCATTATATCCTTTTATATTTCTTGATTCTTCCAAAAGCACTTTCGAGCCAATTAAATCATATATGTTAATCCAAGGTACAAAGTACCCTTAATCTTTTGAAATTCATTATCATTTATACTTTTTACATTTCCCTATCTATTTATTTAGATTTTAGAAACATTTTTATCATGTTATATTAAGGTCTTATTTGTGCATTGTTTTAGGATACTCACACACTTATGCTTGAATTATTTAAATAATTAATATTTGCATCATTACAAATATTCTCTAAATCATCCTCAAAAATGTCATTTAAGAAATTAGGTGACATAGTACTAGTGCATCCAACATTAACATGCATTACCTTGTGTTTAGAATTTCTACAAACATTATAAGTTAAACATTATTCATACCTACTAGTCGATAAATTCTACAAATTGAGTCTTCTTATCATGGAATTTTCTTATAATTGTTGACACATATTATCGAATAATCATTGTTATTTGTATATTGATCTCTCGATACTTTCAAATGATATTTAATACACTACCTAAGAACAAATCATTATGCTTTATAGTTAAATTTTATAAATATGGGCATACGATAATCGAAATTCATTATTTTTATAACTAATTATGTGTCTTTCGTATTAGCGTAATAGATTATTGTTTACTTCCTTTATCATCCCTTTTCTCTTTTGTAAAAAAAAAAACTATTTTTTTATTATTATCTTATATTAAATATAATTAATTCAAACATTTAAAATTTATATATATTTTTCAAATTTAAATAAATTACATAAAAATATATGTCCACATTGATTAAAAGATATAATCCAAGGCAATATATAAAATTAATATAAAAATATATGTCCACATTGATTAAAAGATATAATCCAAGGCAATATATAAAATTAATATACAATGTTTTTTTATGCAAATGCAAATGAAAATGATACTGCAATAGTAGAAATAATAATCCAATTAATAATTGAATGATCCTGCACGTATCATGTTCTCCAAATTTATCTTATTCCATACTCTACAAATACAGTTAAATTTTATCCTTCCCACTCCACTGAACTTAGGTTTGTTTTTGGATAACGTCATCAGTGACATAAAAAACTTTAATAATTGAAGTATACCCCGAACAACCAATAGCGTTCCACCTGTAAACTAACATTTTTCTATAAATGCCTAGGGTTGATTTTATAAAGCTAGTTTCGTTATCTTGTGGTTTCTTCAATGTGGAAAGGAAGGTCTTTGCCTCCAACTAAGCAAACAAGGGTACGGCCCTGAAAATCAACGTTCAACGTTCAATATCGTCCGAACACAAATAAAAATCACACTCTTATCAATCACACCTCAAAGGTGTAATAGGGATATCAATAAGGCTCTAGAGGAATGCATAGAATATAGTGGAATGTAAAACAGAAGTAAATATTTTCTTTAAATATTACATATGTGAATATGTGAATCAATTGTAAAAGTCGCACATAGCATGAAAGAACTGCAGTTAAAAGGATTAAATGATGACATGAAAAGAAACTTTTGAGGAATTTGAGAGCCTCGACAGTTTTGTAGTTTTATGCAATCAGAGATGTCAAGTATTTTGCGTTTTAATTGCTATATTGCACTAAACAATTCAACTCATTAGAACCCTAAGGAAGGTGGAGAACCAAAACCCAAAGCTACGGGAGCAATACACAATTTGTTTTCTCAACTATTCTGGAACTCCGAAACCTCGATTTTCAAAAACTTTGAGGAAGCTCGGAAATCAGAACGTTAAGGTTGAGGAGCAATATGCAATTTTATTACTTACTAGCAGATAAAATATAGCTCAAGGATGAAAGTGCATATTACAGGGGTTAAATTTGACGGCCGTTTAGACGTTTTTCATGATTTTAGCCGTAAAATACTTGCAAATATTTGAAAAAACCGTCACATGCAACTTGCAAATTTTAAGGATGACCGTCATTTTTATATAGATTTATAGGTAAATTATACAAATATATATTTAAAATAGTTAAATATATATAGAATAATATTTTATATATTTTATTAACATTATAAAAATAACACTATTTTGTATTTTTGAAGGGAAAAATTTAAAATTTACCATCACTTAAAAATTGTTTGTGAGGATATAGGTGGTCACAAATTTAACCCGGTGCATAAGAATTGGGTGTGTGGTAACAAGGTGCGTATATACACACGAAAGTATAGCAAAACAGAGCATGCCTACAAACAACTTGGAAACGGACTTTGCCGCTTTTACGAGATCAAGGTTATATTTGGACATAGAGTGTACAATATGTAAAGGTATGAAGACTTGTGGGCTACACGCGGTTATTTTGGGGCAAGAAAAATCAAGCGCCATGCAAAGGTGTTTTGAGCTATTAATAGGATCTATACTAGGAGTTAACTATAGGAGATCTATTATTAGCACTTGCATACTTTTGTATTCTTATGTAAGGCGCATGGCTATTATTAGCATGTAGCCTATTTTTAGAAGGTGATTAGGTGGTGAAGGGCAAGTCCCCACCCCTATATATATATATATATATATATATATATATATATATATATATATATATATATATATATATATATATATATATATATATATATATGTATTGATTTGCACAGTTTGGATATACCATTTTATTGTAGAGTTATGTTGCGGAATTGTTAGCGCGCATGACTATGGAAACTGGATCATGATGTATGAAGCTTCTATGTTTTACAATATTTAATATAATGGATACTATTGGATGGATATTGGTGTTAGATGTGACTGAATATGGTTCTTGCATGGTAAATCTCATTATAGTCATTGTTTAGTCAATCTTTCATATGGTTTAGATCTAGATCTGGTTTATGCATTGTGGTGTAATTGATTATCTATTATGGATCTAAATTATATTTGCAATCATGCTAACATCTTGAAAAAGCTACTCTAAAGAGGAACCTGGTACCCTTGCGTGCTTTGGGTGAGACCTTAGTCCATTCTCGAGTGATGTGCGAGTGCGCCTTGGGATTTGTGTGTATACTCTATGCTACATCATTGGTTCCATTACGGGACCTCTTCCTTAGCCATTTTTAAGGATGTTGCATGATAGAGACATACCTTGGTTAACCTTTCCAAAGATTGAAGAGTGCTTAGACGATCTACAAAAATAGTATGCTCATAGATTTAGCATTGGACCTAAGTTTAATGCACGCGTGTGGGTTGAGCGTAATCGTATGATGAGCTTTATGAGAGTTACTTTGTTATATTTCCTACAGAGTTATATGAGTGGCATGTTACTTACGCATCTAAGACGAATTCAAGGTTTTGGATGCTTATTTGTGCGCAGGAAGAATTTCAGCCTTGTATGATGCGATTATGATTTAGACGTGCTCTACTGGATGTTTGGTTCCATGGTGTTTTGAATAGCTACATTCTTAAGTATGTAATTTCCACTTACTCTTGCCTAGAAGTTACTAAGTTCAAGTTTTTGTGCAAGCCCAAAGGATCTTATTTGCGCGGTATTTGATTAGCAATCAATATCTTGATCGTAACCATGGATTTGAAAAATATGCCTATAGCTAGGTAAACCCCGAAACATGTGGGGCAGGAGCAGGTTTGGTAAAGATAATGGACCTACAGGAGAGATAGATAGAAGAAATTTGGTGTAAGTTTAATGAAGTGCGTGAGAAGGATTTGATGAAGCGGGAAGAGATCATGCGAGAGAAGGGTGTTGCGGAGGGAGATGGCTTGTGAAGGATTTGGAGCTCACGCAAAGGACGTGGAGCTAGAGCATTTGGAACTCCCCCATTTGGGAAAGCATGGAAGAGAACCCTCCTTAGCTTTGGATGAAGGCACATCGGGAGAGAGATTTTGGACCAGGCGCGTGCATTTGAACCTACCTAGTGACCTAGCCTCACACTTGGTTTTCCAAATTCTATAGTAATTGTGATAAGGAAGCTAGTTTGAGCAAAGTGGAGTTGCAGTAGAGACAAAGTCAATTTGTAGTCAAGTTCAGGAGTTAATCAGTGAGTTTATTCATCTATGGAAACATATTTTTGTGTACGTTATTCGGAGGTACATTTGAAGGTATATTTTCTTGCGCATCATCGGCACACAACACGAACACACGTAAACATTTGTATAACGTATGGAAGTAGCACAACTTCGCAGACTATGGGAGTCCATTTTAGCATGACCGTTGGAACACAAGGCAATGCATCCTCTAGTCTATTTCCTACTTCAGGAGGAGGATCAGGAGGGTTAGATGGCTCAAGCACTTGGTGGATCTGGGCGGTTTAAACATAGGAGGAAATATATACTCTAGGTCTTATGGGCATGGTTTGCACCAATGTCAAAACGTTTATATCGAGATGTCTCTTAGTCTTCCAGTATATAGAGGCATTAAAGATGCAACCAAACACATACATATGTGTGAAATACTATGGCACACCAAGGGGAGTACAACTCTATAGCAAAAATCAAGTTAGTTTAGAACTACGTTGTAGGGGCACACACATAGCTAGAACAATTTTTTTGATCCTAATTAGACTCTTGTGGATTATATAGCGCTGCGAGATGCCTTTTTAAAATATTTTAGTATCCCTGAGTTTTAAGAAAAAATCATAAGCATGCTTAAAGATATTAAACAAGGCACTACTGAGAGTGTTTGGAAATATGATGTTCAGTTCAAGACCCTTATGTCTAAGTTAACTTATGAAATCCATGCGAGCCATCATGCTCAAGTGTTTCGTGCGACGAGGACTGATCATGCCTTTTAGAAGAGCGCTTTCACATAAGACCATTACAGATCCATGCAAGGCACTTGAAGAAGTTATGCACGCGGAGGTAGTAGGATGTGTAGATATAGGGGTGAGGCAATTTTTAGAAGCTCGGATTGCAGCAAGGGAAAAGTAGTTAGAGAAAATATCTCCTAACTCAAAGACATGAGACAAATAGTGAAATTTGGTGTACATATTGTGAAGTAAAATGGCATATGAAGGATAGTTTCCTAGTAGATCGTGCACTCATTGTTACTAGATTACGAGATATGTCATTTGGACCATAGTTCAAGTCGATGCCCATTTTTATAGCGTGCGATAAGAAATAATGTGTCCTATTAATGCAAGATTTGTAGGTCTTCCACTCATGATACTAAGGATTGCAGGTTGATTGATCAAATTCATGATGTTATTTATATTAGCAAACTAGTGTTGCAAATAATTCCAAGGAGAAAGGTGAGCATCATGACCATGATCATAATGAGGGGCGTTCTGATGGCGGTGATGGTAGAGGTCGAGCATACCATGGAGGCTATAGAGGCCGAGGTCGATGAGGTGGAAGGAATGATTTCCCTTGTGGAACTTGTTATACATGCGGATCTCCTGATCATTATAGGTGTGAATGTCCTCATAACATTATCTGTTCTTTTTACGGAAAGAACCATAAGTATGAAGAGTTCTTGTACTTATATGAACATTTGAGTTAGCAGCATAAGCTTGGAAACAAGGGTGTGGGGATGGTTAGACTACATCGTTCCATAGAATAGCAATGGATGTTGAAGTTAGGAACAGCCCCGAGTTTGTACCTAGGAAGATCACTACATGTGCTTTGAGGTCATGTATGCCGATATCTACTTCAACGAAGCCTATGATTACTAAGGAGGAAGTATTACATGCAAAGTATCCAGACCCTATGAATCAGAAGGATGTTTATCAAGAAACCATGGTAGTAATTCGAATTTAGAGGGTGATATAAAATGTTTGAAGGAATAGTCGTGGAAACAAGAACAAAAGATAAGCAACTAAGCTCCATCAAACAAATGTTGATGATTTTAAGGAGGTTTGTAAGATGATGTGCCAAGAGAAAATTATTTTATTGTTAGGGAATAGGTTGAATGGAAACACTCCACGTCTTTGGGATCTGAGCATGAGAGGAAGATTTTGCATGTTAATCTTTCTCTGGATAGTTTTTATTGTTACAAGGAGATTACTCTAAATGTCGTTGTTGATGGTTGACTTTTGAGAAACAGTTTGATTGACATAGGTACGGAAGTGAACGTAATCACTTTATATGTGTGGGTTTAGATGTGTAGACCTCCATTACAACCATTCTATAATGTTTTTTTCTTAGCAAAACCAGATTAAGCCCATGCCAATTGGAGTTTTTAAATATGCATCAATTACTATTGAGGGGGCCAAGTTTACTGGGGATTTTGAGGTCTTAGTGCTTGCATCAATTACTTGGGCACCCTTGGTGTTATGCAAACCATGCTAACCTATGCTTCCATAAGGGGTCTATTAGCTTCAAGAATAAGCAAGAACACGTCATTATCCATTTGATAGATGGGAAATTTTCTCCTTATGTAGAGCCCTTAAGTAAAGAAGACTTGAAATTTTTTTATGTGCGCATTGTTTGATATCTAGAAGTTATTGAGTCATTAGAGGAAGGAGTTCTCAAATGAGATGATGCAAAAACCATAAGCGATATTGCAAGTGATTCATGTGATAACGGGAACATGGCACTTACAAAATGGTTGGGTGTAAAGTATGAAGTACAATACACGCGTTAGTAAGCGATGTAGTATCAGGCGTTTGGGTAGCAGCCAGGTACCAAAGTACATAGGTGAAGAGAATATAGAAGTATTACTACTTGTTATGGAATTTTAGTGTGACATTTAGGTGGAAAGAAGGAACATGTTAGTTTATACTTTGCGTGGGACAACAAAGTGTCTTGGTGGATGGTTCACAGAGATAATATTTTGGAGTGGAGAGAAGTGAGGATTGCTTTATCTACTAGATTTTTAAGGAGCAATGTGCCTACTCAGATCTATGAATTTCATGGTAATGATCATGTTCAACACCACATTCAGCAGTGTGAGAGACTCTGGATAAAGGGGCAGGAAGCTTTACCACCTTCGTTGTGGGTGCACAAGCTTTATTTCACCTTGCGAGGCTATGCGCGTGCATGGTATAGCTATGTTGAATTGAATAGAGAGACTGAAAATTAGACATAATTTCTCGCAAGTATGATTCAAACCTTTGACTATTTTTCCACTAAACCACGATCGAATGAGGAATTATAGGTTATGAAGTGCTTAAGTATGAGAAACAAAGGAAAACGTTGGGAAGATTCTTCAGAGCTATTAGGGGAGTCGACTTGGGGCCATGTTTTGGAGAGGAATAACAGCCTTGGGCATGCCTTCTCAGAAAGAGAAAAGGGTAAGATGGTCTACATAGTTGATGATGAAGAGGTTGAGAACTTGGATATTGAGCATATAGAGGGTACGTGCAAAGTCATGGACAGTAGAGATGAAAATGTGCGCACCTACCATGAGCCCATTATGACCAAGAAGGTGAACATTGGAAAAATACTAAACCTAAGGACGCCATCATTAGAGATTATTAGTCTAACTATGAAGTTGCTAAGGTCATTGAGTTACATTATGACTTATAAGCCTTTTTCCCGAGGGGCTATCAGGAATTAAAAGGCATACATGAATCATAGGGACAAATGAAGATAAAAATAAAAGAAGGTCCACGTCTAATTTTGAAGACACCCTATAGAATAAATCCAAACTTGCACGTTAAGGTAAAATAAGAAATTAACAAAATGTTAATTTTTGGGATCATCAGTGCCCATTGAGGAATCGAATGGGTGAGCCCTATGGTAATCATCATAAAAAGGGATGAGATAATAATAATTTGTGTGGATTATAGGGAGTTGAATGTTGCATGTGTCATAGATCCCTTTCCCACACCATTTAGTGAAGAAATCTTGGAGGGCGTTATAGGGCGTGAGATCTTAGCCTTCACCGATGGATTATCTAGATACCATCAAGTGAGGATAGCTAAACAAGATTAAGAGAAGACAACTTTCAGCACTAAGTGTGGAAGTTTTTCATACACGGATATCCCTTTTGGATTCAAGAATACCCATGTAGTATTTTCATGCATAGTGGTACAAGAATTTCAAGACTTTATTAAAAATTTATTCTAGGTATATCTAGATTATTGGGAAATTTATGGGATTGTGAAGGATCATTGAGATAATTTGAGGCTAATATTTGCAAGGTGTCGGTAGGTGAGCATCTCTTTAAATATTAAGAAGTAAATATTTTCCATACCCTTTGGAATTTTGTCACGGGACACATAATCTGTAAAGAGGGCTTGCTAATGGGTCGTGCTAAGGTTGTTGTTATTTTGGGCTTAGAGGAACCTAATAGCCAAAGCGAGGTGCACCGATTCTTTAGGCACACGATATATTATAGTAAGTTTATTAAGGGATATGTCAATATCATCATGCCCTTGGAGAAATTGTTGAAAGGAAAAGGTAAGTTTTATTGGGGTGAAGCACAAGAATGTGTGTTTAAGACTCTACAAGAAAGGATTACTACAACACCTATTTTGTACTTTTCTTCGTGGGTCCAAACCATTTCAGTTCATGTAGACAATGACTCTGGGATGACCATCGACACAATACTATCTCGAGCATGAAGAAAGGATTGTCAATCATCCTATTTGATTTTCTCGCGAGAAGTTGACTCCATCGGAAAATAATTATACAATGACATATCATGAGGCATTATCTATGATCTACGCGCTCCACAATTTTCAATAGTATTTGTAGTAATTTTTATAACCTTAGAATGATAGTCTAATCCGATGTGCTTCAACCTATCACCCAATGGGAACTGAGCGCTCACCCGAGGCATGTGCAGTGTTGAGCCCCTCCTTTATGTGAGTCTTGTGAGAATACTTCATCTATGAAAAATACTTAAGTGTAAAATAATTAAAAGGATCTATGTGTTTATTCTAAAAGCCTAGGATAATTTATCATCTCATTGCATCCATAAAATATAAATAACAATCAACATATAGAAATAATTCATACACAAAGGAAATGCACTAGAATTATGCTCATGAACAAAAATATGCTTTAGAATGAGAACCTTATATTTATATTAATGACTTCAAGAATAACATTATATTCATTGAGGTTATAATAGACATGTATAATCATGCAAAGAAAGTTCATGCATCAAAAACTACACAATTTGCTTTAGATTATAGGGATAAATACATACCCATCCTTCTAAAAATGCCATCCTTCCTATGTTTTCTCTAATCCCAACCCTTAGAATCCTGCATATTTTTTCACATATTTTGCCTCTTTTCCAACACACTACTCTCTCTCTGCATATCCTCTTGTTATCACCAAATCACAAAGCACCCCTCTGTTTATACAAGTGCGTATACTTGAACTCACGGTGTGATTGGATAACATGGGTACTATCTC
The DNA here is from genome assembly GCA_018340775.1 of Taxus wallichiana var. yunnanensis. Taxonomy (NCBI): domain Eukaryota; kingdom Viridiplantae; phylum Streptophyta; class Pinopsida; order Cupressales; family Taxaceae; genus Taxus; species Taxus wallichiana. Next base: position 213,665,225 of record CM031236.1, on the reverse strand, counting down.
CAAGTTGTGGGACTTGCTACTTGAGATAGACCTCCGTAGAAAAGCTGGTTCTTGCTTTTAAAATACCCGCCACAATCTACTCTAATGCAGGGGAAAATAACTATTCTAATCTAAATTTCCAAGGGACCAGGGGAGAGAGAATGCATAAAATGAAATCCTACACTAAAGAGGTGATACACCAGAAAAGGAGGGTGTGAGAGTAGTCTCCAAATGCGTGAAATACGACAGAGTGCACACTAGAAGGGGTGATGACAGCTTCTCCACAATCTAGAAAAATGTATTCACAAAAATATTTCAAACATACTCAATGATAATGGATCCTTGTAAGAGCATAATAGTAGACACAATATTCTTGCAAAGAAGAGGTTGAAGAGGCAAGAAGAAGGCAAGAAAACATAGCAAGGGAAGATACATCCACAAACTTATACTTTATTGCTTCCTGATATGCACAGTTATATCGGTTACAAGACAAGGGCCTGGATCACCATGCAAGGAGTCCACAACAAGGGCCTGCAACACATTGGATTCACAAAGAAATTTTTGTAGAGCTTTGCTACAAAAACTACATCTCTTTTACAATGAGCCCAACACTCCAATTTATAGAAAAAATGAGAAGAGAAAGAGAAGGGAAAATGGAAATCCCAAAATCTGTCCTTCAACCACTTGTAAGAGGCATTAAATGGAGTAAAATGATTATATATTACTTGTAAAAGGCTCCCCATACTATCCCAAGTGCTGCAGCAGAGAAAGAATGATGACCATGCCTCTTAATTGCACTCCCAACCACCAAATAAAACACTGTTATGAACCCAGCCACGTTTTCTTAAAAATATTGATCAATCTCTCATCAAATCCAGAATTTCTTGATTGTTGTGCATTGGGCTTGGAGCCACGATTCCAATGGTACAAATTTTGTGTGATTTCGTTGAGAAATGCAAAAGTTATGTCCTTCTGAGTGCGGGCAAATTGTTTTGGAGTCCGGGTGTTTTCTTTCATTTGACGGGGAATGAGCATTAACTGACTGGAGCCGAATATGTTTCTTTTATTTAAATATATATACCCTGATTAAAAATAATAAATCCATTTTTGTGGTTTAGAGGATGTTGTGCTCGTTCCGAAAGTCCAATTTTGTGAAAATCGGAGCTCGGAGTCAAAAGTTATGGCCGTTTGAAGTTTCACAGTCAAACGTTGACTTTTCTTATTTGCCTTCACCTGATTCAGATTTTCGCGTCCCATGCGTACCTTTTTCCTGCTGTCCCGACAAAAATCTCCTGCTTCGGCTGATTTAGGCTTCCTTGTTCCTATTTGCGGTGAAGAAACGTGGCGAGATTCCATTTGCTCTCGGCTCTTTCGGCTTTCGCGTCCCCATGCGTACTTTTGGCCCGGATGTCCCAAACTGTCTCAGATGAAAGTATCCTGTTTCAGCCGAATCGGATGGTTTGCGTCCTCCACGTACCTTTGTCCCAATCGCCCTGTAGATGCCTCGGGACAAATATCTCTGAACCGTCTGAAATGGAATGTTTGTTGGCAAATCAGCCGATTCGCGTCCCGCGCGTAATTTTGTCCCGGTTGTCCCAACTATCCCCGCGAACAAAAACTTGATGATTTTTTCCACTTTCGGCCATTTTGGATTTTCACGTCCCTCGCGTCCCAACGTCCCAACTGTCCCGCGGACCGCCTGGGACAAAAATGTCTGACTTAGCCGATTTTCTTCATTTTTTTAGCCCCAAGCTTAGTACAACGAACCTTAGTACGACCCGAACCCTTCAGACCCGAAATGCCTTAGAACAATCCTGCAACCTTATTTTTTTGCATTTTTTCCATTTTTTCAACTTGTTGGGATTTCTTCTTGGATGGGAGAGTTAGAGAGAAGCCGAGGGGGCCCCAAAAACATGATTTCGGGCCTTGAATCAATCTACTTTCTCGGGACTGAATAATTTGATGCATGTTATCAAAATTTACCTTGAGGGGAAAATTTTGGATAACACCTCTTATTACTCTCCTTCTACTATTCACACACCTCTATATGTAGCTTTTCTACCTTCGCCACCATACCTTTTGAGGTAACAAATCGATGCCAAGTGTAAAAGTGGTCCTCTAATGGAGCGTGCCTCCTTTGATCTGAGCTCTCCACTCTATGCAATGATGTTCTTCTGGAACCTTCAATCGCATGCATGGAATATTCCATTCTTGATCCTACGATTGTCGAGATAGCATCTTATCAACTCTACATGCTAGGTGGATCACGCTTTCCATGTGTTTTGTCCGGAACTATGAATATGGCTAAGTACCAACATCATCTTGTCTTACGCACACATGTTGTGTGTTACTTTAAACCTTGATAGAACCATTCCCCAGTGCATCTTCAACCCTTGTACCCTTCTTCTTCATATAGGTTCTGCGTGCATGTGCACCATCTTGTATTTAGCTGATATTCTAGGGCCCAACATCACCCCATAATATACCTGTTCTCCATCCTCAAAAATAGTTCTCTTCAAAGAATAAGGAATGGTGGTCTTTGAATAGGGAAGAAATAATGAAGGAATGAAGAATTGGGAGGAAGAGCGAAAGAATGGGGAGAATGAAGAACAAATTCTTATTTTTGGAGGAGAGGGAAATCCTTCCCCATTTCTTCTTGTAGTTTTTCCCAAGTGTCAAACTCATTTTGTGCTTGCTGATAGAGGTCTCCGAATAAGGCACTCAACTCCTCAAAATTTAATTCCTCCCCTTTGGCGCTCATGGTCTCCGCAATAGTTTCCAACTATTTTCCCAAGTTCTTAAGCACATCCATCCTATGGGTGATTTAGGGGATATAATTCCTTTAGCTGGCTTTTGATTGAGCCTCGCAACGTCTCGATAGCTTCACGAATTATTTTCTACCTCGAGATAGGATTTTATCTCTTTCTACTTTTTTCCCTTATTCTTTTCTTAAAACTCATTCGGTTCCATTTCATGCATGGCGACCAAGATTCTCACCACTCTATCTATATTTTTGTAGTTTTCATATGCATCTTCTCTGAATTACACGATGGCCTTTACCTCAAAGGAGGAGTCTAGTATATCGAGAAAAATCTTGACAACCTTCGATTTCTCTTCTTTCTCCCGGGTGATAACGCTTCTTTTATAGATTCTAAGTCAAGTGGTCACCATTCCATTATGAGGATGCGAGTCAAATCCTCCCGACATTGCAAGGTTCATTCATATTTTTTTCCAGGAGGTATTAACTTAGGATGCTTTAAAATAATAGCACCCGTAATGATTTTAATATTCTTATGCAGCCATTGTGTACCCTTCTCTTCTCCTCTTTCATTTCACACCTTAACCGTGTGTCTTTGATAAGCTCTTCCTGCTTCATGTCCTTGCTCTTCTTAGTAAGCTCCTTCTTTTCCTTTTCCAATTCCTCCTCCAAGAATCTCACCCTATCATTCCTTTTGAATAGTCTTTCCTCAACATCAACTCAAACCTTGTTGAGCGCATTACAGCCTGCCCATCCGATAATTTCTAAGCGTTCTCACCAAGGGATTTACTCCCTTTGTCTCTGCACCTTCATCAACACTCTTTGACTTACTTCAAACTCAAGTTCATCTACGTCGACTTGAATGCCCAAGATAACATCTTTGTGTTTCGGGATATGCGCCTTCTTCATCAAATGATTCCATAACAAGGAGTTACTCCACCGGTACGGTGTTTTGGAAGTAGGCACGTAACACCTTGTTAGGGTCATTAATGTATCCCATTCTCTTCTCTTGTGCCACCACTATGCCATTCCCACCCGTTCAAGTAGTGTTTGGGAAGATTATCACCAGATTGGGATTCCCACCCATGCCACCATAATATTTCCCAATGCTTTCTTCTTCCATCTCCTTCAAAATTTCATCCGTGCTCTACTCCAAATCCTGTTCCAACAACTCCTTCATGATGCCTACCACTTCTCTCTCCACAGATTTCTCCACTTACTCCTTGGTAAGGATTGGGGTTCCCTACTTTTTCGTGCTCACCTCTTCACTCACACCTATTCCTTGATCCTTTTCTTCCCCCTCGTCCTTCTTCTCGTCATCTTTCTTGTCATAATTCTCTTTATATCCCTCCTCCTCATAATCATGTATATCATATGCTTTGGATGGTCTTCTCCTCTTCAGGGATCATTGTCATCCTTGTTGCTAATGTAGGTATCTAATTTTTATGTCTCCTCCAAGTCTACTTCTTTTGTCACCTTCTACTTATTCCTAAGTGGTGATTCCAATAGGATATTCTTATTTCTCCTTCTCCTTAACAGTGAGCTACCTCTTTTTGGTGATTAATCATGTGTGAGGGGCTCTTCAATCTTCATTGCCTATTCTTTTAGGGTATTTTCCTTGACTCGGGATTTCTTTCTATGTGCATAAGTGCTAGGCTTCATGATTTCTTCGGCATGCCAACCGATTGTCCGGTCTACACACTTGGTTTCCTTCTTCTCCCGCACTTCTTTTCTTTCCGTTTTCTTCGCATGACCTTTTTCCAACCTCGTGGGTTCCTCAGAATGTAGACATCACTATCTAGATAGGAAAATTTCTCAAACTTATGACTTATGTGTAGATATACCCTTGTTGCATCCCTTCCAAGGTGATCAGCAATGTTATAGGCTTCATCATTTGTACTTTGTGGGAGACGTACTTCTCCAAGTACGTACGATTCTTATGGTACACGAGCTTTCGGTGCAGCTCATGGTGGTCTTGATCGACTTCACTAAGGTTGAACATTAGCCTTTTGGCCTCCTTAAACCTATTGATCCCTTCTTGCAATTATTACGCGGTGAAGGAGAAGGGTAACTTGCATCATGGGCTCTTAGTCCCATTTGTCAATGTAAACCTGCCAATGTAAAATTTTTGATAAACTTAAAATTCTTCTTCTTCATCCATGAGTGTGGGCAAGCGCTCTAGGATCTACCACTTTCCCGAATGCATCATGCATTCATTTATACGTCTTCTCTAGGCACACCTTGTGAGTGACCTTTATGGTTTGAAAAGTATACTTCTTGAACCTTTTCATGGGTGAGGAGTTCTCTTCTGAATATTCCCAAACAAAATTCTTCAGCCCATCTAGTACTCCAATATTTGAAAATACAATGGTGAGGAGGATGTTAACAAATAATATCTTCTCTCCTTCCCACGCGATACTTCTGATTTCATCCGTAATAAAGGCGAAGAAGTTATAGATGGCCCCTTCTGATATTTTTCGGCATACATTAAACCATGCCTTGTTCACTTGTGTCCATATTTCTTGATTGTTAAGATTGGTGACCAAGTGTGTGGCCATAGTCATAACAAGGTCTAGAATTTCTATGATGTCAAAGTACCATGAAGCCTTTTTGTAGTCATAAGTTGCTATTATTTCCTTAATATCCTCCTTATCTCTCAGATCATCTCATCTATGCATTCCCCTTCACAATTCAAGCTAGTGAACATAGCTATCAACTTCAGTGTTATGCGCATCTTATAGCCTTTAAAGTAGAAATGGTTTTCATGCACGTACAACATCAACCATTGATAAAGGAACTCAAGCTTGCCAAAGTAAGCCAACTCATACATTCAAATGAATAGCCCTTCGTTTTCCATATTTACCTTTTCCTCATCATTGTAAATTGGAATCCCATCCGGTGTCCTTTTGTTAGTTGGGAAAACCATCTCCAACGCAATTTCCTTCTTTGTAGTTCTCGTGCGATGTTTGTAATTGCTCATGGTCATCTATCTCAAGTACGACACCAACTCATTTCCCAAGAACACTCCATCTGCATACTTCATTTCTACATAACATTCCTCATTGTATCTCGCAATGGTAGTGGTTTTGTTCCCTTTTCCCTTGCCTTTTTGTTTCTTTGGTGAAATGGTCACCTTCTTTGTGCCATTCTTTTTTCAGTTTAAGAATTTAAAGCTCCTTGCTCTGTCTACTACTCCGCTCAATTTGAAAACTCAAGTCTTGGAAGAAATCCTTCTATCTTTGTGCCTTAGCTGCCAAACGCTAAGTATGAAAACCTTCCACAAGATGGCGCGCTACAAACCAACTTTCCTCACACCCATGAACTCCTTCCTCTAGGTTTGCAAATCCAATCTAGTCACAAACTTAGATTTCTAGAATTCCTCTTCCTCCGCACAAATCTCTCTAGATGCCCTATTTCGCAAGAGTGGTTCAACTTTGTAATAAAAAGGAAAAATAATGACTTCCCCAACCTTATATTTATAGTTTCTTCTTCCTCCAGCAATAAATGCCATACAATCGACCGACATACTTTAACATTAAATGTAAATTTTTCCACTAGGCCGTCTTTAGGCACCCTTACCCACATGCCACATCATGCATGAAAACCTTCTACAACCTTCTAGAACACAAAAATATGATCTCGATCAAGACTCTTACTTGTGTACAACATTGAAGGAACTTCTTATGTCCTTTACCTGATTTTCTCTGTTGCCTACCTCATGTTTTTCCTGCGCTCTTCATTCTTTATATGTGGTATTTGTTACAACCTTCTTGTCACCATAATTCATTATCCACCATTTCCCCATGTGTTTTCTTAATCTGACGTGCTTCCTTCCACTGGGCCACTCAACTTGTATTACTAGCCTATACCTTGCTTTGCATTACTCCACCCCACACTAAAATAGATGCATGGTCCTTTGAGCATGCACAAACATGGAAAAATATAATGTGGTTACAAGTGCACAAGGCATAAAATGAAACAGAAACAAAGGAACAAGCAAGGAGAAAGGGAACCACAAGAAAACAAAAGGCATAAAGGTAAATTCTAAAATAACTAGAAATACTTCCTTATTTACAAACCCAAGAAAACTTATTTATCTAGTAGAGATTTATCCTACTTCCATTTTAATGACCTAGGAATCTCCTCTCATCTAGCACTTGTAACTTGTAAGCACCTGAATCAAGGATGTATGATATGATGTAGGGTCCCAACAAATGGACTTTCAACTTCCCAGGATGGCATAGATACTTAGAATCATACAACAACACCATATGCCCAACCTCAAACTACTTGTTCTTGATATGTCGATCATGTCATGCCTTTTGCTATCTTACTTTCTCGTCTTCTAACTCCATCTAGCAAGTGATCACCTTTCGTCTAATTGCATCAACTTATCAATCATTTCTTCCAAAGTTGCTTTTTCATCATCCAACCCCGATGCATGCGCTATACACAACGATGGTAACATGAATTCAACCGGTAAAACAACCTCCATGCCAAACACCAATTGAAATGGTGTGGCCTTGTTCAACCTCTTGTAGGTTGTCATGTATGCCCATAGAACAACTGATACTTTGTCATCCCAATCTTGTCTTCCAACATCATAGATATTAGTCAATGTGTGACTTAGTATTTTGTTAAATGCCTCAGCAGTTCCATTCGCTTGAGGGTGATAAGGGGTAGTCTTGTGATGGGTCACCATAAATTCTACTAAAAAATCCTGACCATTTCATTGAGAAAATGTGTACCTCTATCACTTGTTAAGCTTAAAGGACAACCATACCTATTGATTATGTTCTCCCATAAAAATCTAGTAGATGTTGTTGCGGTGCAATCCTTCGTATATGCTTCTCCGCCCCAATGTTTTCAAGTAATCAATGCAAGTAATGATATACATTGTACTGTCCTTTACGCGGCTAGTGAAATTAGCCCCACAAAGTCGATTTCCCATTTTTATAATGGTTGGGTACTAACAATTGGTCACAAGGGCATTTCATCCATCTTCCTAGGTTTTCTAAGATGTTAGCAAAGGTCACAGCCTTGCAAAAAACTCAATTAAATCCTTGTAGATGGTTTCCCACGAAAACCCCGCTAGTAAAATTTTTTTCATGGTAGCATTTTGTGCATAGTGTCCTCCTACAATCCCACCATGCGCTTCCTCCATAATTATCAATTGCTCATGTTCAAATATGCATCATCCCAAGACCTCATCAAGTCCTAACTTATATAGATCTCCACTAATCAACATGTAGGGTGCGACATGTATTGCTAACTTCTTTTTCTCCAAAGCTTTTATCCATTCCGTTGCCACACTTGTTTTCAAGAATACTGCGATGTCTTCCGAATTTGAGGGCACGTTCTACAACCTAAAAATTTTCACTTCCAAAGATGGTATCCTCAATGATTTTCATGTCCTCCCATGAGTTAATCCTTGATAAGTGGTCAAGTATTGAATTTATCTTCCTTGGTTTTACAACCACCGTGAACTCAAACTCTTGGAATAAAAGGACCCAATGACATATGTTCCCTTGTAAAATGGGCTTGTCCACCAATTATTTCAATGCCATATGGTCCATGTAGAATATAAATCGTGTTTCCAACAGATACTATCTCAACTTATGCAGTAGCGTAGATCATTGATAGTGCCCCACGCTTAGTAGTTGTGTAATTTTTTTCTGACATTTCACAAATTTCTACTACCAAAACAAAAGTGATGATCAACAATCCGCTCACCGGGTTGTGTTAGTACTAATCCCATAGTTTTCCGTAAGGCATCAAAGGCATGCACATGGAAAGGCTTATCCCAAGAAGGAAAATGTATTATGGGCACAACGAAGAGCTTATCCTTCAAAGTTTCAAATGCCTTCTATTGCACCTCTCTCTAATGAAACACACTTTGTTTCATTTTATCAATTATTATAAGGGTGCGGAAATCTTGGCCTACCCCTTGATGAAGTTTATGTAGTACCCCATATGCCCAAGGAATCTATGCATTGTGCTTCAATTGGTAGGCTCCCCTCATACCAAAATAATCGCAACTTTGGTGGGATCCACTAGTAAGATTTCTTTGCATATAATATGTCCTAACAAAGTGTCCCAAATGGAGTAGCAAAGACATATTTATTAATGTTGAGGGTTATCCTTAATTGCTGACATCTCTCAAACATCAGCCTTAAATTATCACAAAGTGGTATTTAACTAACCCATACACAATCTAGTCATCCGTAAAATTGAAGAAATTTATGGATGAAGTTCTCAAAAGTTTGTATCACAATGCATGAGAACATAACAGAACATTCTTCAATCTAAAAGGCATAACCATGTGGGAAAAACTTCCTCATTCAGTGGAAAAATTTATCTTTCTCTCGGTTTTCCTTTTCATTCTTGACTTGGTGATACCCTAAGAACCCATCTATGAAATATTAGACTTCGTGCCATGCTACTCCCTCCAAAATCTCTTCAAGAAATGGGTTTGGAAAAGGATTGATAAATCATACCGCATTTAGATCCGTGTAGTGAACAAAGATACTTATTCTTCCATATTTATTGATAGCGATGACCATTGGGCTTATCCATTATGACTCTTTCATTGCCTCAATGATACCAAATGCTATCATCTTGTCTATTTCCTCCTTGACCCGTACACACAAATTCATATTCATGTGATAAGGCATATTCCGAATCAGGCGTGCACCTTCCTTTAACGTGATCTTCATCTCCCCAAGGAATGCTTTGGACTCCTTTGAGTTCATGGTACCTACGAGGAAAAAAATCCTAGAACTCGCCCAACAGATCAATAACCTTTGAAACCTCTTTTTTTGACCAACAATCCCCAATTGTAGCTTCTTTAGGATCTTTCTCTCGTCCTAATGTTAACCTTCTTTGTTTTCAATGGGTCATGGTAGGCACATGCTCGCTCATCAACACTATCTATGACTTATGGCGTACCTTGAGAATGGTTAACATCCAAAGTTTCCATCTCTTTCTTTATATATAGACCATTTTCCCTTTTTCCTTTTCCATGCATGCACGCTCAAGCTATACTTCCTCTTATTCTTCTTCATTAAGGTGCATCTCTAAGTAAGGCTCACAAAAAAAAATTTTGGTAGCCTATCTTTTACCATAGCACTATCTCCCATTGTAAGGAACTTGATTACTTGTAATTCCTTCTCCACCGATAACTTTGTACTCCTCTAATCGAAAGATTGAAAGAGATCGATTGCAACTCCCCGCCAATTACCTATTTGATGGCGCATCTCTAAATGAATAGACCATGCATGCACATAGCCTTGTAAGGTGGAATATAACTTAGAACCCATAATGAAGGTGGTAATTCTTCTAAACTTCCCATCCAAGACATTTCACACACTTGGACATGAAATAAGGTGGTCTCTTTACCATGGTAATATTCTATGACAGTGGGCACGTTGTTCCTGGAGAACCTAACATAAAATGTGATTCTTACCTCATGCCATTCTAGGATGCTCTCTTGATGTGTAGCCCACCTGACACCGTAGTTCTAACTAAGTTATAACTTATCATTCCCCTTTTCTCGACCTCATTCTTCCGCTGAGCCTCCATTTCTTGTAAGAAAATTTCAGGGTATCCTCCCCACCGTAACTTGGAAACTTCTTCCCTCCCAAGCTCTTGAATGAATGTGCCTTCGTTGCCCTTGTTATAGATCCTCTCAACTATCACCCAATAAGATCATATGTCCCATGCACCCAATTGTGACATGTCATGCTAGTGGTATCACTCAATGACCGAGCATTTTCAAACAAAATATCTCCCTTTATGGGATGAATTATCTCCGGATCTATGATAGAGTGCACAAAGATTCATTAAGGAATTCCTCTCCTAAGAGCTCGTATAGGGCACCAATTTCCCATATGTTGAAGGCATAATAACCCTTTCTTCCTTGTTCTTAAAGTTTATATACATGTTTTTAAATTGTAGGTCAGCAATGTTCTTATAACACTAAGGGAGCCCAAGTAATGTTGGAAAGTTGTCGCCTCAACCGAGCACCAAGACTTCAAAATCAGTAATGAGCATAGCCGGCTTGAATAGTGATAACCACATCCTTTAAGACTTCAATGGGCATTTCATTTGTCTTATTTTCCATATAAAACACATTCAAAGATGGCTATAATGTTGGCCTTCCCATTTGATGTCAGGCATCCAAGGTAAGAACATTGACCTCCACTCTCATGTTGATGATGATATTTCTTAGAAGCCACCCATCGACTACTGCATTCAATGTAATCTCCTTATCATAGTCAAGGCTTTGAGGAGGAAGGTTTATATGAAAAACATTCCTTTCCCACTCTTCCTTGACGCCCGACACCATCTCCTCAGCCATTATCCTAGAAAGGGAATAATATTCTCTTTCCTTAACATCCTACATACTTCCTTAACCTTATCTAGGTCATCCTTTGGAGCCTTGACACTCTTCCTTTGCTCTAACTACTTTGAATGCTCCTTTAAACATTACATATCCCTTGCACACTTTGAATCACCTACATAGTCTCTTAATACACCTCCTTCTGATGAGCGGGAGATTGGATACCTCTCATGTACCACTTCCTCACTTGAAACTAGTATCCTTTGTCTTGGCATCTCCCTGGCATGCACGGCCTTTTCTCGCGTCATCGCCAATACATGTTATAGTCTTGACTCACGTGTCACTCTTGGCATCCACTGTGAATCATCCTTCTTGATGCTTACCATCTAAGCACCTTTTTCTTTCTGGTTCTATTGGTTCATATGCTCATAAAGCTCTAGACACTCTTCATACTTATGTTTCTTTTCACACCATGAGAATTGTAACAGATCAGGATACTCACATTTGTAATGCTCTGTAGATCCACAATTATAACAGGTTCCTCATGGGAATTCACTTCATCCTTCTTTGCAATTATTGCAACCACAAAATCCTCTGTAAAAACCTCTTTCACGTGCCCCTCAATATTCACACCTTTTATAGCGACGATCATCATCCCCCAACTACTTGTATGACTAGTCCGACACACACCAAGATTAATAGCATCATGGATCTAATCAATCAATCTGTAATCCTTGGTATCATGGGTTATAGAGGTACAAATCTTGCAATAGCAAGAAACATTCTTACGGATTACGTGTTGTAGTAGAAGAAACCTACTTGCATCATGATCCACATGGAAAATCTCACGCCTACTTATGCATAGGGCATATTGACTTCTAAGGGAAACTATCCTTCGTATGCCCTTCTAGTTCACATTCTATACACTAAATCTCACTATGAACCTTATGCACTAAGTTTGCAGACATCTTCTCCAATTGCTTGGCCATTGCAGAAAGTTGAGCCTCCGAAAAGGACTAACACCAGATATCAATGCTCCCAACAACCTCAACACATAGGGTAGCTTCCAATTCCTCTCGTGGGTCATGTGAAATTCTTGTGTGATAGTGCCCTTATAAATGGTGTTATCAATCCTCCAAAAACCATTGACCATGTTGAGAAGGGTAAATTTCATAGAATAGCTTTGAGAAGATAGTTTTGAACCATCGGTCATGTACTCACACACTCTCTACCATTCCCTATTGGATCTCTTTCGGGGTGTTGATGCTCTTCATTAAAAATCTGGGATATGGAATTACTGTTAGGAAGGCATTCCTCAATGCGGTGTATTCTACCACTTGTTTGATGAGGGTCATATTTCTAATACCAACTATGCACACACCCTTTCAATATTGCTGCAAACCGAATTTCCTTACACTCGGGGAAGTGATCCCTTTCATGTGCCATAGTAATTAACACTTGTACATGTGCTCTACACCATCTTCAATACCCTTGTAGTATGGTAATTGCAAAAGACATCTCAAAAAATACTTGTGGAGGTGGCTACGATTTCCTCCTCATCCGAGCCTTGGTTCCCTCTGGTGTTTCCTCCTCCACCGAGATCCACTAGACCCACCAAGTATTATTCCTCTTAACCCACCAAACCCACCTCCTGAAACTAGTAAATGGCATGAAGCGGTAACACCAAGTCTTCCTAACATTCAACGAATTGAGCATGCGCGATGGTTTTTGATATTTTCCCACTACTAGTTGTGTTTCCCATGCCACTCCTAGATGTGATACCCAAACCTTGTGTACTTGCACCTTGTCAAAAAATTCCTCCAAATACTAGAATGCTTTGCAAAATCATGCATGTTCTGAATGAGAAATTATATCTCTTGGGTGTAGATCGGTTATTCCCATTGATACCAATTGGGTTAATAATACTTCTCCCTTGATCAAGAAAACTAAGTTCCAGGGGGTTGTTCACCACATGGGTTTAGATATGCGTGAATGGATCTCTTTTCCCATCTCGATGAAATCTCATCGAAGTTGAAGGTACTTCTCTCCCATGCTTACCAAGATGGGGTAACATAGACTACTCGGGTTTCACATCCTCTACATGAACCTCACCTCCTTCATGCAATGTCTAATCGCATAGATCAGTCACACTTACAACTTTGTGTTGTCTAGTCATCTCCCTTTCACGAGCTTCACTATACTTGAGTCATCTTTCCTCCCTTTCCTTTTCAGCCGCAACGTCTACCATCTTCCTCAAACCTAAATTCCTCTCCCAATGCTCGAGAGAAGCTTTTCCAGCTATTGGAAATGCCTCTAAAATTAGGGTAATGACGAGGATATTCATAGCTAAAGGAATAACACATGAAAATGTTCCTCTAGGATCCCTCGAAACTAGAACTCAAGAACTTCTAAGAAAGAATACTAAGAAATGGTGTATTCTATAGTATAACTTGTCAACACTCCTTTTCACCAAAGTGATAGACATCACACATCCAAGTCATATCTACATCTTGTAGCCATTGATAATCATCTTGGGTCCATATGCATGATCTTTAGTATGAGCTTGATTTGGATGCATATGTTGAAATCCATTCATATAGTTAAAGGGAAAAACAACAAAAGAATGTCTCATACGAATCACGGTACAAGTTCTCTTCTACCCATCTATGTACATCGAACTCGTGTCTAGTGTTGAATCTTTAAGAAAATGCATCCTTTGTTCTATTGAACCATGTCTCAACACTTTCCAAGGTCATAAGTTCTGTCATCATGCATCGAGAGGACAAATATGTATGCCATTTCTCACAACAACTTCAAAACGAGGTCCCGGAAATGGAACCAATATTTAGTCATTTTTATACCCTTAGAAAAATATTATATTCCCATGTGTTCGGCCAATCACCTAGTGGGCGATGGGCACTAATATGAGGAATGCGCGGGTGTCGAACCCCTCTTGTGTTTGAGTCTTGTGAGAATACTTCATCTATGACAGATACTTAAGTGTAAAAGAATGGAAAGGATCCATGCTTTCATTCTAAAATCCTAGGATGAGTTATCATCTCATTGCATCCATAAAAGAGAAATAAAAACATCATATAGAGTTGATTCAAACAAAAAGGAAATGCATTAGGAAAATATGCTTTAGGACATAACATTATATTTGTATTAATGAGTTCAGTAACCACAAATTACATCCATTAAGGTCATAACAAACCCGTATAATCATGTAGAGAAAGGTCATGCATCAAGCACTACACAATGTCCTTCAGATTATAGGGATAAATAGAGACCCATCCCTTTAAATATGCCATCAATCCTATGTTTTCTCTAATCCCAACCCTTAGAATCCTGTATGATATTTTTTCAGAGCTTCGCATCTTTTCCAACACACTACTCTCTGCATATCCTCTTATTACTCTCCTTCTACTATCCACACACCTCTATATATAGCTTTTCTACCTTCAGCATCATGCCTTCTGAGGTAACAGATCGGTTGCCAAGTGTCCACATGGTCCTCTAATGGAGCATGCATCCTTTCATCCGAACTCTCCACTCTTTACAATTATGTTCTTTTGGAACCTTCCATCGCATGCATGAAATATTCCATTCTTGATCCTAAAGCTATCAAGCTGGCACCTTATCCACTCCGCATGCTAGACAGGTCAAGCTTTCCTCATGTTTTTTTTGGAACTCCAAATATGGTGAATTCCCAACACCATATTTTCTTACACACATGCGTTGTGAGTTAGGTTAAACCCCGATAGAACCTTGTTTTGTGTCATCAACGCTTGCTGTTCTTCATAAAGGTTTCATATGCCCATGCTCCTTATTATACTTAGCTATATTTTGGGGCCCAACAATATTTGATGGCTAGACATTTTAACTTTACTATTATGGTTAAGCCAAGAAAGATAAATTCAAGCCCGGACCATTTATCAAGGATTCATTTGGGAGAGGATGTCTAGAGCATTGAGGAGATAACACCTTATACATTTTTTTCATGTTATACTTGCATGCCCTTGGACTTGGAGGATATTGTTGTCTTTTTAAACATAAGTGTGGTGCTTGAAGCAATGAAGGATTTGGAGAAGAAACAACTTGTCATTCACATCACATGTTACATGTTGATCAGTGGAAAATTATTCAAGTTAGGTTATGATGAAGTTTTACATTAGTGTGTACTTGAGCATGAGCATGAAGCAAGTATGGAGGAGGCTCATGGTAGTATTGTAGGTGGAAACTATGTAAGGGATGCCACTACACAAAAAAATTATACTAGCTAGGATATGGTGGCAAACATTATACAAGTATTGTAAAGAGTATTACAAGGCATGTGACGATTGCACAATTCCTTGAAATATTTAGTATAGAGATGAGATTCCTTTAAGGCCTATTACTAGTGCATAACCTTTTGATAAGTGGGCAATTGACTTTGCGGGCCCTATCTCCCTAGTTGCACACACGAGATCATCATGCTATATTATAACTTGTACAAATTATCTTAAATAATGGGAAAAGGTGTTTCCTATAAAGGATTACACAACAACCACAATAACACGATTTTTGTGGGAAAATGTTATAAGAAGGTATGGATGCCCTTTAAATTTAACAAGTGATACGGATACTCATTTTCTTAATAAGACTATCAAGATATTACTGGATGAATTTATGTTTGCACACCTTAGAACAACACCCTATCATCCTAAGGTGAATGGAACTTCGAGCCATTCAACAAGATATTTAGACATATATTGACAAAAAAAAATTATGTTGGAAGGAATGATTCCGATGATAAATTTTTTTGTTGTAATTTTGGCATACAAGACAACCTACAAGAGGTTGAATAAGGAAACACCTTTTTAGTTGGTGTTCGACCCAGAGGCGCTCTACCCATAGAATTCAAGTTACCTTCTTTGCGTATTGCGAGTGTAGGTTGTATGGTTGATGAGTAGGCATTGGAAGAACGTATTGAAAAGCTATGCGGCTAGATGAGAGGTGTGCCATAGCGTGTCGGAGTCGGAAGAAATAAAAATCCAGGCGAGTAAGGCATGGCATGGTAGCACATCAATCGGAAGAAGTTTGAGGTTGGGCGTATGATACTTCGTATGATTCAAAAATTTTGTGCCACCCTAGAAAGCTTAAGGTACATTGGTTAAGACTACATATTATAACTTATATATCTGATTTAGGTGCTTGTTAGTTAAAGGCATTGGATAGACCACAATTTCTCGGTTACTTCAATGGAAGTAGACTTAAGCCATACTATAAATAAGTCTTTGTGGTGTTTGTAATAAGGTAGTATTGCCACTAAGATTACATTTCCTTAACTGCTCCCTTTATATGTGTTTCCTTCATCACTATTATGCTTTCTCAAATTTTTTCGTGTTTTTGTAATCACCGCATTTGTGTGCCGACGCTTATTACTATGTAAGTTTTTTCATGCGTAGAGGACCGCGCATAACCATAATGTGGGGTGGATTTTATACGGTGTTTATTACAAAGTTGGAATATTATTTGATGAAGGGTATGCATAGAAGAAAGGTATTGCAAATGCTCAAAGGAAAATTACAATTAGGAAAAGAGAAAAATGCTAACGAATAATGACCATAGATGGAAAAATGGACATGTAGTATAACGTGAGGTAAGCTACAGCAGGGGAAACTACTTAGTGAGAGGTACAAAGGTGACAAGGTACTTTAGTACATGATGGCACGTGAAAGGAGGTATTTGGGTGAGAAGTAGGGGATTGCAAGAAGGTTATGACTATGGCATGGAGTTGAGCAAAGGCAAAAAAATTGACAAATGATGAATTAATGCTAGGAGCGGCGGTAGGTGGAGAGAAATAAATGATTTTTTTTTTTGAAAAACTATAAAATGACGTGAAGCATAGTCATTTTTACCTTTTCATACAAGATATTTCAAGCTAACTAAGGGTGAGTGAACTAGCGAAACAGATTCTCGAATTGTGGAAAATGTGAAACAAATTTTATTGTGTCCAATTTATGCACGAGATAGTCATACAGTCAATTTGGTGAAGTTTTTGAATGAACATAAACGTAAAGAGAAGAAGATTGATAGCTAGGGTTTTTTCTCGAGCTAGGGCATGCGAAGAATAATTAGAGACCTCTAAAGAGGTAAAAAAAAGTGCCTTTTTAGTTTATATGGAAACCAAAAGAGCACCTGGAGCTGGTACAAGGGGAAATAAGAAAAAGGAAGTTGAGATTGAAGTGGAAGATGCCCTCAAAATTATATTTTCTAAAATGCGACTGGAAGGTGTTATTATGTGCATGATCGGGATTCACACATTCGTCATTGTAAAGAGAGTGATTACAACCACAAAATAGGGATACCAAGGAGGAATTAGAGAAATTATTTGCGTGAAGACCTTGACTACAATAGTAGATGACATGGCATTTTACGAGGATACAAGTGAGAAATTGTTGACCAAGGTAGAAGTTTTATAGTTGTATGAGCTCCCATATTTTGGAAAACCCCGAGAAATGTACCAAGTAGCTCATGATAAGAATCCATGAGGACTTAATTTATTTTTTTGAGTTCCAAATGAGGATTACCATTCCTTTGATTGGAAGTTTGACATGGCTAAAGAATACGGGTGTTGAGCTAAGTAGCAACCTCACTATGAAGGAGGCCATATAAAATATGAAGAAAGATCTTGGATACACAAAAGGAGGGCGTGGGATGAACATCGCTAAATTTTAGAAGTATCTAGTCATTCAAGAAGCATCCCATCTCCTAACAAAGCTAAAAAATCAAGTGCGCTGGTCCCAGGTAAACAAGGCTTGACTTCATGTTGTATGCAGAAAATAACATAACGGGTTGTATAAAACTTATCAAATTTCATAGTTGAGATAATTATTGAGGAATCACAAGAAGGTGAGAAGATCATTTTGGAACTATAGAGGAAGAGGATACTTTTACCATTGAATAAGAAGAAGAATAACTTCATGAAGATATTGGTGGGTTAGAGCATATGGGTAGAAGACACCCTACGATTGAAGAGAATAAAGAGATCGTGGTGACTCTGCCGTTATAGAAACAAGAATATTAAGTTTTTGGCAAGGTAACAATGGAAATATATGTATATTAGACCATTGACGAACCAAAATTTAAAAGGGTGTTGTGAAGAAAAACAGCTTAGAGCACAGGGAACATCAAAACTTTTAAGGAGATCACCTAGGACTTTTCCTCGAAATTAGAGCCTAAAAAGAAGAAAAGGCACAAGCTCAAGCTTAAGGAGGAAGAGGAGGCTACATTTGAGGAAAGAGCATCAGGAAATCTAGTGCAATGTGAGAATACAAATGAGCCTCGTTATGAAGAAATGAAGAATGATGAAGAGGAGATGAAAGAGATAGAAATAGATGTAGATAAGTGTGAGCCATTAGGCACACCACATACTACACAAGAAGGTGAAGGTCCAATTTTGGATTCAAGCATCTGGGTGCCAAAAGAAATATTAAAAGGAAGGAGAAGGGGCGTGAAGACTATGAGAGTCTTGTAGTGGGATATGTGGATTCCATAAGTAAAATCATGAGAGCACTTGTGGATGCTAAGGATCTATATGGTTGGGAGCTGATGGAAGAAGAAATGGTGAATGTGTGCACATGAAAGAAATTATCATGGTCTATGCAGACTCATATGGAAAATCCTGATTTCAACCTTAGTGAAGAATCATGTGTTATGGGTAAGATGAAGAAATCTCCCACGTCCTCGACAAATTTATCTTAAGCCTTTCTTCATGTTAGATGAGTACGTGAATAATTCCTTGGTGAAGGTATTTGCAGAGGTTGCACGCAGGAACATAGATAAAGAGGAAACCCTTAGGGCATTGATGGATGATAATAAGGATAAGGATAAAGAGATAATGCGGCTGATAGCACAGAAGGAAAGGGCTAAAGAAAAGGTAAACTTATTGGTGAGTATGACATAGGAAATTGGAGATGACTTTTTTAACTTACGGACACACATGGAATCATAAGTTCTAGAAAAATTACCTTTTGTTATGCGCTATTTTTGCACTTTGGTAAATTTGGTAGTTGATGAAGGGCCCGTATGTATACCAACACCAAAGGATGATAGAGAGAAGGTAGAAAGGAAAAGGATGCGATTGCAATAAAAATTATGAGTCATGAGTCATTATTGCAGGCATTCAAAGATGAGCTTAAGAAGGCGGATCAAGCATTGAATATATTCATGACAAAAAAATCAATTATAAAAACAAGTACCATTGAAGATGATAATGAGGTACTAAAAGCAATGAATAATGAGACACTCGGGCGCATAGATAAGCTGGCTCAGGTCAAAGAACAATGCAAATAAATTTTTGAAGGCTAGAATCCACACACGGAAAGGATGAAGAAAATCGAGAATCTCATTGAGAAGAGGAAAAAATTCATGGAGGGAATGGTTTCCAGCATGGCTACCAATGTCACGATACTGCAAAATGATAAAGAAAACATGACTTGGGATGAGTTGGAAGCTATTGTTATAGATGTCCGTGATAAAGTAGATAAAGCACTAAGATATTGGAAGGCGTTAGAGGAAGATATAAAAAATGAGTATCCAGAATTGATCATGTAGGTAAAGGAGTGGAGCGCCGAGTACTAATTCACTCTTGTTGGTCACATAATTTTTTATTCTTTTATTCATTATTCTTTATTCTTGTAGAAATGAGTAGAGATTACCCATTTCGGGGATGGAAATGTATTTAGTGTGGGGTAATGTTGAGTGGATAAAATATAGATCAAGGATGAAAGCACATAAGGATTGGGTGCACTGAACAAGGCATGTATATAGGCATGGAAGTATAGCCAAATAAGAGTGTGCCCAAAAACATGTTTGAAATGGGACTTAGTTGTTTTTTCAGGTCAAGGCTTATTTTTGACATGGAGTGTAGAGCATGTAAAGGTATGAAGACTTTATGGCTACACAAGGTTATTTTGGGGAAATTGGAAGATTGAACGCCATGAAGACTTTTAGCTATTTAAAGGATCTATACTAGGAATTAAGTATAGGAGATATATTATTATCACTTGCATGCTTTTGTATTCTTATGTAAGGGTGCATGGTTATTACTAGCATATACATTATTTTTGGAAGGTGCATGGGCAATGAAGGGTAAGTCCCCACCCCTATATATATGTATGTATGTATGTATGTATGTATTGATTTGCACAGCTTTTGATATACCTTTTATTATAGAGTTATCTTTGCGAATTACTAGCATGCTTGACTATGGAAACTGGATCATGATGTATGAAGCTTCTATGTTTTACAATATTTAATATAATGGATACTATTGGGTGGATAATGGTATTAGATGTCACTGAATATGGTTTTCTCATGTTAAATATCATTATAGTCATTATTTAATCAATCTTTCATATGATTTAGATCTAGATCTGGTTTATGCGTTGTGGTGTAATTGATTATCTATTATGGATCTGAATTATATTTGCAATCATGCTAACATATTTAACAAGCTACTCTAAAAAGGACATGGTACCCTACACACTTAGGGTGAGCACTCACCAAATTTGAGTGATGTTTAAGATTGCCTTGGGATTTGTGGGTATATTCAAGGCTACATCAATTACAAAACAATTATGGATGTCAAAAATTTGATTCCCCAAAAATTAAATGAAGGCAAAGAATGTGAACTCGGAGGTTCAAGAAACTTCCAATTTAATTGGAAAGTTGCTCCACATATCTAAAACTTTGATTCCTTATAAAAAAATGAAGGAAAATTATGGGAACTCATAGGTTGGAGAGCAATTTTCATTTTAATTGCTATACTTATTTGGATCATATAAATTATAATTCCATTATTTGTAAATAATTATGTTCACCCTTTACATTTAGGCAGCTATCCAAGTGTCTAAAGTTCTCTACAACAACAATGTGAGTATCTCTAAGGTTTGGAACCTTAACCCATGATATAAACCTCCAAAATAACGTTATATCCTTACTTTAAAAGCTCTAGATTAAACACTTATCTAATACAACTAAAAAAATCTATATGGTTGAGTGAGAAAGTGTGCTAAAATTTGAAAAGAATGGTGTTAATGAAAAGTATCAAGGAATCACTCTATCTTAGATCATGGAAAAATGGATAAACATAGTGACAGAGGGGCGAATCATGTAATACCCAACTTACGCTTCAAGAAAAGGGATTTTTTTATGTTTATCTCCTATAACATAATTAATGTCTTCACTTATTTTAACATGCAAGAGATAAAATCCAACATACTAGAGTTTACAAAATCCCTTTAGTTCACATAATTTTGTAATCAATAACATCATTCCGTAGCCTATCCCGAACTTATCTAGCCTTTATTAATATTCAAAATCCATCTAGACAACCTATGATAACCATGTGCAACTACAAGGGTCATTTAGATCTACCCAATCCCCCTTAAACACTCTTTATGAGCCAATATACCTTGTATACCATTTGGTTAAGCCTTATTATAGGCTAAGAGAACCTGTGAGTCTTCTTAGTGTTAATTGAAAAGTCACTACAATAACATCCATTCAAATCCAGACACTGCTAACAAGAAGACTGGTAAATAGACAATGCAATCAATGATTTCAAGCCTACTCTAGCCATAGTTATTTGACTTTTTGTTAGCAATCCGGTTCCAAGACTTCACATAAGCCTTCAAAACTTTCTTCCTTTCACCACACACTTGTCTCAACATAGTCATCAGAATTTTTCCCATTGTTTACTTATTAAATTTATAGTTATTCATATTAAGTAAACATGTTTAATGAATAAGATCAAATTTCAAAGTTGATATCGAACTCAAAATTTGGGTAATGAACTTCATGTGAGCACCACCTTAGGATCTCTAGAGGAAAATATATGTTCACGTAATGACTGAGTCATTGCACAATTGTTCATTTCCTTGTAGCCATCCCCACTAATATGGGCATGACTCATATGACACAAAGGTCGTTTCATGATGTTTACATTCATTTACAAATAATTATCCTTTCATTCCATGAATAGGTTAATAGAATTTCATTAAGTTATCTTATTCATGTTTTAGGTATACAATGATCCCATCGAGTCACTAAATAATATATGTACCTCTTATAACTTAGAAGTCAACTATGTCGTTATACAACCATTGGTTAGGTTTAGTCAAGAGTAAGAATGATCAATTTATATTACTAATTAGCTATCAATTATGATCATTATTATCCATTTATACATTTCAGGTTGTGGACTCAATCCAAGACATATATATTTAAACTCATGGTCACAATTTACCTTCCTAATTTCTTCCATATCATCGTCGTATTTTTGCACTCAAGTAAAATGGAATAACGTATGATCTTACGATTATAATAGTTAATTTTAAAGGCATATGTTGATGCTATTAAAATACATCAGCGTGTTTCACATCATTTCTTACTTACAATTAATATACATTTTCTTATTAATTATGAGGAATTGTTAAATCCATTTTCTATACTTATCATCATTTTGTACTATGTTATATTTCATGTTTGACTAATTGTTGATGTTAGATAATTATTATTTCAAAATGATATCTCAAAAACAGTTTTATTACCACATGTAAATATCAATTCACAATGAATACCTTGATGTGAAACAACAACCAAATGTCTTCAACCAAAAACATATTGATCACAACTATAATCATCCAAATTCATGATCAATAACCTCAATACATTTTTATATTTGGCACATTTGCGAGTAATACGGTTACATTTATTACATCCATATGTCCAGTAGGAGAGAAAAATGATGATATATTGGTCATTTCAATTTAAAAAGGTATGAGTTCGTCAAATTACCATCTTTATGCTTATCTCGATATACTTGAATATAATTACACATCTCTTGTATTAAAAAACCATTCATTTCTCATGAATTACTTAGTTTACTCAATGAATGGTATTAAAATATATTCTTACATTATCATTTCATACCACAAATAATAATAAACAAATAACCACATAATATTTAATAAGTTCAATACTGATATACTTTTGTTCACTTTGATCAGTAATAATAACTACTAGTCATCAAAGTCATAACAGTAAATTTATCATTAGAACAATCCAGAGATAAAAACAATTTCCTTCACTAATAGCAACTACCTTTGCTCTCGTTTTTATGTTTTTCATTAATACATTGCAAGCATGAAACAAGGACATCATTCAGTTGTCCTAACATTCATCATTAATTATAAAAAAGTACATTCAGATAATATAATTTTGTTTATGGATAACTTTAATATGTTAAGCTTAAGGACTTGTATCATAAATAATACACTCAAAACTTGATTAAGCAAGGTGCCAATATTATTCACAAGAAAATCTTTTTTTATATAATAATCAGGAAAATAACTAGTTTTCCGAGAAAGGATTCTCAACAGTTTATAAACAGAATAATCTTTGAAATTCCTTAATTCTATTATAAACAGTCACCTTAATTTCTCCAAAACATGGTCAAATAGTTACCTTAATTTCTCCAAACCTGCTATCTTAAACCTATAAGTAACCATTTTACATTTTCAAATATAAGTTACTTATCACTGAACAAGCTTATCACAGCCAACGAAGTATCCATAACTGTATTTCAAATACACAGTCATCAAGATCCAATTTTACATACTTATTGTAAAATGTTCATTCAAAAATATATTAAATAAATAAATCCAAAAAGTCTTCTTAACAGATTAGACCATTAACCTGATTTAGGTATCAATTGGCACTTAAAACAATATTATTGTTTATCATTTAAAATTAACCCTAAAGTCTGAGTACTTCACTTTACGACATGCATTGAAGGGTTCCTTTGAATATAAGGTATGTTTAAACATATCTTGCGAATACCGAAAAATGATAACAATACCCAGATCAAAAACTCAAGTAAGGTTGAAATATTCACTTACAGGTCAAAGATTAGTTCTCTTTTCTTATTTGGTTCATGAGATCAACTGTTATACTCACACCAAAACTAGACAATGAAAACACCCAGAAATGGGTTCCATTAAACTTGCATGCAACTAAAACGAATTGTGTATTTAATAATAAAAAGTCA
The DNA here is from genome assembly GCA_018340775.1 of Taxus wallichiana var. yunnanensis. NCBI lineage: Eukaryota > Viridiplantae > Streptophyta > Pinopsida > Cupressales > Taxaceae > Taxus > Taxus wallichiana. Next base: position 213,641,051 of record CM031236.1, on the reverse strand, counting down.
AGTAATATTATTTCAATCAGCTAGAATAAATACAGACGGAGACAATAATGTTCAAGTCCTCTAATAAATTCTGTAATTTTCTTTTACAGATCTAAGAATACCCAATAAAAGATAGATAAAATATTACCCTAGTTGAAACGAATTCATGATTTCTCATCAAAAGAATTCTAAAATCCAAACAACTTGCAGAAATCATTTTTTATAGACATCATATTGAAATAAACAACAAAGGGGAAAGAATATGAATTCATTCCTGTAAAATAGAGCTCACTCAATCCTTCTTCTTTGACCTTTTTTCTAGATTTTCACTTTAGGTCGACCAGATCATACTAAAAATTCTCCCAATATTTCTCAAACTAACTCTCAAAATAACCGTCCTGGATTTACAAAATACATTCGTTATAAACAAAACCAAACAACACTTATATTCTAGCAAGCTCACCATTAATATTCTCGATATTATCTCAACATAACAGATTGAGAACATTATTCAAAAGATTTTCCAAAAATGGAGCTCCCGAGGAGGAAAGAAAAGAGCCAAAATAGAAATGCAACAATAAAAGAGATTACCTGCAAGATAGGTAGCTTCTGTAGGAAGCTTGGGGCTTCCTTAAAAATCCTTCCATGCCATTAATTCCAATAGCGCCACGTAGTGGCTTTGAAAAATTCTCCATTCCATACTAAATTTCCCTCCATGGTTATTTCTAACAACATTACATGGAGTAAAACTCCGATCGGTCCATGACTCCGTTAAAATTTAAACAATACAATTATTGCTTAGGATAAAAATGACCATTCCAAAATCATTAAAATTCAAATTTGAATTATGTTTTGTTGGACTATGATCGAAAACCATAGTCACAAAATCAGACAAATGAAATCCCTTAATAATACCTTGCTAAGAATTTTAGTCTAATACCACTAAACAAGCTACATAGCACTTCCCTCCACCATGGTCTTAGACCATTAAAGAAAACCAAAACACTTATGCTACAAATAGACTTTTTAGAGGTTGTTATGGATGTTGACAGTGTGATAAAATGTTGCTAGAGTGTCTGGAGTTGTTGGTGTGTTGATGCAGCTTCTTATGCTTTTGAAATTGAAAAATATGATTGTTGGAGACTTAACTTGCGTTTAGGCCTATTTGAGAAGTTTTGTATTGTTTTTAGAGATTTTTTGAGGTCTATGGGTTAATCTAGTGATCACAATCAATTGTTTGAGATAAAATATGTCATGATATTCATCATTAGGTGGTTGAGTGGGTGTTTGATTATCTTGGGGGTTATATCCTCCTTGTATCTTGGGTTATATACTAAATAGGGTTTGGTGCCCTCTTGTGAGTCGGGTGCTTCATTAATGAAATCTTGTGTGAGGTGTAATATTCACTAAAGTATTTTGAATTGAGTAATGTATTCAAAAGTTCTAGTGGATTTTATTCCCCTTCTGAGTTTCACACTTTATATCTTGTGTTCTTGTGTACTCTCTTATCCATGAGTATGGTTTTCATGCTTAATATGCTCTCATTGGTTAATATATGTTGAGTTGATTCTTTGAACGATATATGCAACGGTCTACTTCACCCCCTCTCATTCGTTATACTTCCAACAATGGGATTGCATTTTTACTTAACTCTTTGATACGTGTAACCTCCACCCACCTTGTAAAGTACTATGTATCTATCAAAACCCAACAAGTACCAATAATCGAAGGACCGTTCAACATACCAATGAAGTATAAACACCATTTATAGAAAGGTTGATCAACAAAAATGGGTTGAGTGAGATGATTACATTATACTTTTTTGATTGAAGTATAAATATTCTTTGTAACTCCTTATCCATTTATAACATTATGAAAACTAAGTTAGCTGAAAATAGTCATCCCGAATATCTTGGTTGCATTAGTTTGAGGAGAAAATGCCCACCATTACAACCTACATGAAATTCTATGATTATCTTTTAAACATTATGAGGTTCCACATATCTCAACATCACACTACCAATGTTTCTATTAAAGTGAACACCTTCAAACAACTCATAGTTAAGTTCCTACAATCATATATTCCTTCTCTAAATTTTGTTGAATATGTTTCATAGCCTTTAAATCCGAAGGTATTGAACCATATTATGAAACAAAGTCATTTTCAAAAATTCCCTATTTTACAAATTCTACTAATTAGACATCAAAAATTCATGCATGATCCATTATTCTTCATCCAAGTGTTGACAAAATGATCTACCTCTTATCAACTTGGTGGAATTTCTTTCAATGTCAAACTCTGTGATTTTCATAATCAAAGAAACTCTTGTATCACTTATTTCATTTCTCACAATGTACTTCTTAATAATTTAATGAATAAAAAAGAATATAATATTATTGATGGAGAACAAGTGTTTAAAATTTCATAGGGCCCTAAAAACAACAAAATTTTACTTTTCAACCAAGTTGTATCTTAGCTCATAATATTGAAGTTTATGAATTGTTAAATATATTTTTATTCTAATCCTTTCTTATTCTCTTAGGTTAATATGGGAGCAGTAGTTCTTTCCGCCGTAAAGGCATATAAGATAAAATATTTGTCAAAATCAAAGTTGATGAGAGTGGGAACCTTGCAATAACCTATTTGATCATTTCAAAGATAAACTTAGTGTCTTTTGTCCACTATAGAGTACATCCTTTCTAAAGCAACAATGTTATGGTCCTTAATATAGACAAAAAATCACACAGTTAACACTATTATTATACCATTAATTTTGTTGTTTTATATATGGATATTTTGTACAAAAAAAGTATAAACTCATGAACCATTCTATAGTCTATCAATTCATTTTGTCAGGTCTTGATTTTTGTTTTTTTATTGCACACTTGTTAATAATACACACATTTCTAGATAAATCATAGGGGTCCCTTTTGGTCAATTATCAATGACTTGTAATCACTTGTCTTTGGAAAATAGTGCCCATGGATGGACACTAGTGTCATGCGCTCCCGTCCATCCTAGGTGTGTTTGTCCTCTTTATTTTTGATCTTATTTTTTATATTTGAGGTTGGTATTTTATTTTTTCCCTCCCATATACTGAGGTACATGTTGGCATGTTGGGTCATTAGTGTTGAAATTTGGACAAGAGATCCTTACATAAACTTAACATATATACCATTATATGGGGCGAACTATTCTTATCAAGGGCTAGCTATCTACACGAGGAAAGGAATCTTATTTGGATATTAATATGCATAGACACTATATAGGAAGGGGATTTCATTCTATACCATCCACCATTCACATTTTTATCTAGTTATTGCTCCTTACCTTGGTGTCATTGGTGCGAGGGCAACTTAGGAGAATTATTGCACACACAAACACAAAGAACTACATTCATTATGAGATATAGTGCGAGTGCTCAATATTAAGACCTCCATTATGGTGGTTAGGAATAGTCTGATCCATTCATTTACATCTTTTGTTTCAGGGTTTGATGCTTTGTTTGGGGTTTTGTAGGTGATTTCTTCATTACAGTACTTGAAATCCAAGAGAGACATTCACGTGACAAAAACAGAAAAGGTGTGAAGCCATAGAGGCCATTTCAAAACTAGGTATAGATCATTTTTGCAAGGCAAGGTGCCCAAATTTATGACTAGAGCACCCCAAGTGCCGCCATCCTTATACAAGAACCCCAATTTATCCATTTCCACCTATTTTGCATCTTCTTGTGGTCAGTTGTAATGGTACATTCTGTCATTTCATCACACTACTCAGTCCCTTGTCATTGTGAGGTAAGTGAAACTAAGGTGATTTCCTTATCCATCTTGTTTCCATTGATTTATAGAATTGAATAATTTTTTAGCATTCATATTTTAGTTTATTTCATTTATACCAATTACTGTACATTTAGATTCATAATAAAATTCAGATTTTATAGAATCATTTTAGTGAACTCAGTAGCTTAGAACTAGTTTCCCTAGGATCCACTACAAACCCTAATGGATAAGGATATATATTATCCTTATGGGATTTTCATGACTCATGTGAGTATAAATCCTAATTATGATGAGGCCACTATCTCTAAAGTAACTACCTTATATCACAATGTTACTCTTTCGAGTCATACTCAACAACTCTTAGCTAAAAAATGCAACGTGCCTACTAGATTTGATCATTTTTCCACTAGCATTCTTTCTCGATATGATGAGATTTATTCATTATAAACCTTGTTATAGAGTTAGCCACGATCCTCCTTTTGAAATTTCCAAAGAAACTTTAGATGATACTCTTATTAATTTCATGCTTGGTCTTGATGATAATACACATGTGCATGTTGATTCTCATACTAGTCAGGACACTACTCTAGCTACCTCTCATGTTACTTCTATTTCTGAAAATGATTCTCATGATACATCACATACTAGTTCGCATACTCCTTCATACTATGTTGATGATACAATTGATGATACACTTAATGACATCCTTCTATCTAAATCTTTGTTTGATTATGATGAAACATTTGATAGTCAAAATTCTACTTCTTTACATATTGTTGAGTGTGAATCTCCCACTCTATTATCATCTTCTTCTGAGATTGTATCTAATAACATACATGCTTCATCTTTATATATTAGTTCATCTCTTCCTATTACATAATATCCACCTATCACTTTATATTCTACAGATGTTTCTAATACTAGTCCTACTACTTCTAGGGATGTTTCATGTCCTTCGTCACCTATTAATTCTTTGGAATCACCTTATAGTGTGCCCTTAGCATCGAATACCTTATGTCTTTTCTTGGTATTCCTATGATTACTCATAATGGAAAATTACAACCACTTAACACATTATTGCCATCCTCTACTATTCCTTCACAAGATATCTTGTCCCTCATACATGTTTTCAGTCACATATAATCTTAGGTCCAATATATTACCTTAGAAAGAAAGGACTATTGTTATTCCATGAATATAATTCATTGCAGGGAAATCCTATTCCCAAAAATATTCATAACTCAACTTTTCTCGATGGAAAGTTTTATCTCTACATTTTCATGTTTCGATGGTATTGAAATCCATACTTTCATATCAAGATTTATACTATGTATATGGATTCATATTATAATTATTGAATATCACTTAAAGCCTTTGTTTACCAAGTTTATCATTCTTAATGAGGGTTTAATGCACTAGCTACTAAAGAAACTAGGAAACTCACAAATGTTGGAGGGTTTATGTTACCTTAAATGTATGATGTGATGGATACGAGTGTATAATGGTTTATTCTTGTAGAAATTTGATAGTCCCAAAAAAATGGAATGAAGTTGGATTAGATAGATATATGAAGGGGTTTCTTGATAATGTAGTTTGAAACAGTTGATTAGCTTCCTTTCACTAATGTCAACCCTCGTTTGTTTAGAAATAGTGATGTAATGAATGAAATTGTAGAAACATGCAAAAACAAAGATATTATTGAATCTAGAAAGATTATAGAAATTGATCTAAAAGATAATTAGATGGAATTAATTTTGAATCAAGCTGTTACCTAGTTCGATCAAGGGTGACACGAGACTACACAAAGGCAGTTGATGGTGACCTTGGAGGACATATCTAGATTGTAGAATGAATATGTAGACCTAGAGATTTTGAATACCAACTGGATGATGTTAAGGCTTGGTATGTATTGTGGATAGTTTATAATAATGGACCAAACACAAAAGCCACTAAGAAATGGATGAAACAATAATAGATATGGAAGAGGCTAAGATGGAGGAATGATATAAAAACATGGCTAAGGTCACATTGGTAAATGTGCTGAAAATAGAATGGTCGTAAGTGGTTTCATTTCTAGTTTATCCTCAAGGGAGGCCAAAACAATAGACTCCCAACCCATACTTGTGTGTAACAATGTATGGTCCATCTAGTTAGGGAGAAATTTCTACATTGGCTGCTTTCTAGATTCTTGACATTACGATAAAGTTACAAGGTTGCTGACATTAATGCCTTGTTGGTGAGATAGGATGAGATGAACATGAAAAAATAAAAGCAAGATGTTCCTATTAAGGGAGTGAAAGGTATGCATCTAAGATGAATAAATGGTCCCGCTTAAAGTGACAAGAGAAACCAAGAGTGGATGAGATGAGACAAAATTTACAAAACATGTGCCTTAAATTGAAAATTTTAGAAAAATCCATGGTGCTTCTAAAGGGAAGCATAGATATGGCCATGAAATTGGTCATAGGAAGCTAATTTTAAAGTACGATCGAATGAACTTAACTAGATAAGATAAGACAATGTCGAATGTGGAGAGGGACTAATCTATTAAAAGAAAAAGTCCTAGAAATAATTCCCCACAAAGGTGCAGGAGGATGAATCGATGGAGACGCGAAGAAGGATGCTAAAATATCAATAATGAGGGAAAGATATCCCCCTATGAAAGGAATGTGGATAAGATAGTGGATCTCAAAGGATATGGATGTCAAGAGGATGGTGTATCAAGGCAAATAGTATCTATGGACAAGGGATGACGCTTGTTAAGAAGAATGTTAGGAGATGATGTAGATGGGTTAAAAGACCCGAAAGTTTGGTGGATGGAGATGCGGTCAAAGGGATCAGATTGGTTATGGATGATGTAGTAGATGGAGAAGGGGGATCATCAAGGAGATATTCTCACTCAATTATATCTTCGATGATAGTTTGAAGGGCCTTAAAATGCTCCGTGTCATGGCCCAGAGTGCGATTATAAGCACATATGTAATAGGGATCAAACCATTAGGTCTTTGAATGGTTTAGGTATAAGGTCATGATCGGTGGGAGTGTGATGGTAGAATTCTAATTCATATGTTAGAGGACCTCTGCATATGATTTTATTTAGGCACCAGGGAAGGTTTTTTAAGATCATATGGATGGTGAAGGTGAAGGTGGATTTGGTCGAGGTGTAGGTGGTATATAAGAAGACACATTGATGCATGATTTAGGCCTTTATAGATGGACAAGTGGAGGTTTTTGTATGATAGTGCTGGTCCTAAGAGGGAATTAGAGTGTTTGGATTTAATTGGTTTATTAGTCATGATGGAGGAGGGAGTTTTAAGATAGAGGAATGTGGGCCTAGGATATAGGATGTACATCTAGTCTTGATAAGAGGATTTTAGATCCTCTTATGAGGATTATCAAGAGATGGCTATGGAAATATGCTAAGGTTTTGGATTTAGATTTTCTACGAGTGCCTCTAGTAGGGATGATAATGATTTCAACAAGGGGATCCAAAGATAGGGTTGTGGTTGATGGAGGAAGTAATTTTTACATGATTTTTTCCAAGGAGGATGGGGATTGGTTCAGTGTGGTAATGTTTGGTTGTGTGGATAAGATGGGAGGATCATCTATGGTATTTCTAATTTAAACTTCTCTCGAATATTGCTCAAATGATGTATGTGGTGTAGAAGAAGAAATAGATAATGGGTATGTGGTAACGATAGTCAATGTGGTAGGTGCGGAAGAAGCATAGAGAGAGGAACCGGTATGAAATCTAAGGATTTCATGATGGAAATAGTTGGAAGAGATGTGGATGGGGGAACAAGGTCGGATGCGGTGGATTGAGTAGATTCGGCATGGAATCAATGGCAAGAGTAGATGTGGATATGGAAATAGAAATGGGTGTTTATATTATTCGGTTAATAATGTCTATGTTTGAGAGAGATTTTATAGATGGTGGATGAATCAATGTAGAAATGAGGGGTTATGTGGGATAAGTGTGAATTCTTTTATTTTTTTGTCTTAGATGTCTCAAGAGGCATTGTGGATTTAGATGTAAGAATGGTAGATAATGGTTAACTAGATGATGTTTGCATGGGTAAAGAAATATGTGATAGTGACATCAAGGTATATGTGGATGGATTTTTGGATTTGGAAGAAATAATTATAGTGACAGGATGTGTGTGAGAGAGATGTTGATAATGGTCTAGGAATGATAGGTTTAGATAGAGAGACGAGTGCGGTCAAGGCTAGTGCGAGATATGGTAAGAGAAGGACTAATTGTAGATGAAAGAGAAGAAGTGTAGATTAAGGTTGTAGGTAATGGGATCATGGGTACAATGGATGTGAGGATATCCCTTGAAGGGGAAGTAGGCATAATAGATTAGACAGGTTTAGATGATTAAGATGGAAAAATAGATGTGGGGGAAGATTTCGATGTATGGTGTTATTGAAAAGGGGTTGAATTAATATGATGTAGAAGGTTAGGATGATTTTGTTGGTGGTGTATTTGGGAATGATTGTCTTAAGATATCATGTGGTGAAGATTGGATTGATTGAGGAGATATATGATAAGGAGAAGCAAGAACATAATAGTATGGTGGGGGTTGGACGAGGATATTTTATTTGGGAGAGATAGAAAGGTCAATAGGTTTGATAGGCATGGTGATATAAGCTGAAGCAAGGATGATAAGATATGATGAGGAAGGATTGGAATCCATTGGTCGAGTGGTCGGGAAGTAGAGGGTGTACGAAAAGGTAGTCATAGATGAGATTGGAAGAAGGTCTAGAAGAAACAAAGGATCTGGATGGGGTCATGGTGGATTTTTGAGAACTACTCAAGGAGAAGTATGATTCCATTTGTTAAGTAGATAAGTCAAGTAAACAATTCCTTTTATTTTTTGATTAATAACATGAAAAAATAAAAGGGGGATGGATAAAAAGGACCTAGGAGAAGGTGAAATATGTTACTTTTGGGTAAGTTATGGCTAGGAGGTGTCTGAAGTGGATTCCTGTTGAGTGATCAAATCCAAATCAGTCTACTGAGAGAGGAAGTATTTTTATGTATTAATGTGATTTATGTGGTTTAGGTTGTGTTTGATAAGATGTGTGATGTAGAAGATTGAACCCCTATTTAGACTATGTGAGCAAGCATAATGCATAAAGAAATGTTCATTTTAATTCCGAAATGAAGCCTTATATTCGATGAGGATGCATACAAGTACATGAAAGTATGATGCAAAAATGAGTAAATAGGGAAAAAGTGGGGAATACCTAGATAGTATTTTGCCTATTTATCTACACTTTTGAATGATGAGTGATCCAAGCCATGAACCTAACACAAACAAGAAATAAATCGAGATCCTAATGCTACGGTGTTAGTAGGAAAGAATGAAACATATAGATAGAAAAGAAAGAGATCACCAAAAGGGTGGTCCCATCGGGCATGCCAGGAATGTTTACCAAGTTTCTCATTCTTAATGAGGGGTTAATGCACTAGCTACTAAAGAAACTAGCAAACTTATAAATATTGGAGGGTTTATGTTAGCTCGGATGTATGATGCGGGGATATGTGTGTAAAATGGATGGTTATATCTATAATTTTATGGTCCTACAAAATTGGAATGAAGATGGATTAGATAGATATATGTGGGGTTGCTCAAAAATGTGGTTCCAAGAAGTGATTAGCTTCCTTTTATGGATGTCAACCCCGTTTGTTTAGAAAGAGTGATGTAAGGAATGAAATTGTAGAAGCATGCAGAAATAAAGATATTAATGAATCTATAAACATGATATAAATTGATCTAAAAGCTAATTAGATGGCAATAAATTTTAATTGATCATTACTTGGTCTAGATCGATGATAACCCAACTTGTACATAGCAGGTCAGCGGTGACTGGGAAGATAAATCTATACTAGAGGATGAATGTGTAGACTGGAGAGTATTAATGCTAACTCGAGGATGTTAAGTGTCTCAGATGGGTTTTGCGTACTCTACAATAAGGGACCAAATGTAGAAAATCCCGGAAATTCTTTAAATAGAAGTAGAAGAAGGTTGTTTGGTAAACAAGGTTTGGGTCAATGGTGATCCGATAGGGTCGGCGGTGACTATAATGAATCGATACATGATGGATGAACTGATGAGAAATAAAACCTAAAAGAAAAAGGATAATGAAGAAGGTTGTTGGAGAAGCCATGTGAGTGATGTTGGAACTAATATGATTTGACAAAATATTAAATACGAGCGATATAAAGAGAATTCAAAAAAATTCACAATAAATTTGCGAAAGATACTTATAAGTATCAAGAAAGATGATCATGAGCGATGCAAGCATGCTTTGAGATGATGTTTGGAAGCTCTATAAATGTTTCAAGAACACTCTAGTATGGGGAAGGATGTTCTATTTATAAGAAATCCCGAAGTTGCATGCATATCATGATGAATAAAAATAAAGAAGCTTGTTTTATAGGGTTGATGATGACCGTGTTGAATCCCCATTTATTGGGGAAAGTTTCCCCAATGGGAGGATGTTTTTTCTTTTGGCATGATTTTCATGTTTTTAAGGATTGACCGAATGATTTAAAGCATATAGGTGGGATTGGGTTTCTTGGGGATGAATTTAAGGTAGTTAGGGCATAAAAATAGATGGGAGAAAATCTTAGAAAAGAAAAGGGATGAATTTAGGATAAAAGCATCCTAAATGGAAAGATGAAGGGTATTAATTAATTAATTAATAAGAATAAGGATTAATATGGATGGGATAATTGAGCATGTAAGAATATGATTAATGTATCTTAACTAATTAATGGCGATTATATGGGCATTCAATAAAATGAAGGGGATGAATAAAAAGTATTCACATGCAAGTGATCGAGGTTATAGATACCAAATTTAGGTATTTACATCCTTTTGCTATAGTCTCACGATGACGCTCTTTAATGGTACACCCATCTACCATTTATATCTATCGGACTTATTTTGAGATGGAAGAATCTTTTATTCACTAATTCATAGTAAATAATGGCCCTAGAGTCACCTATGATCACCTACCTAGCTTACATCGGGAAAAACAAAGCTTATCATTGACTACATTTTATGATTCAATACTTGTATGCACCACATAGTTTTTCATCCTATTGAATTATAGAAATAGTTTATCTTCTATCATGGTTTGATTCGTCCCTAAAAAAATATTGCAATATGACACATGTGAATCATTTATGCTTTTATGTTATATATTCATTGACCTAGAAAAATATCTCCTTACTACACATGTTATAAATCCTCACCCCATTACCACTACTACTGTATTATCTAATTATTCTCTTCCACCTCACAAAAATTTTAGTCTACTACATCACCTACACATCCTCCATATCCTTCTCCATGTGAGGCTACACATCAATCTCCTCCTTCTATTTCAGGGAAATGTTACATTTTTTTCTCACGCTAATCCTCATGATGTGTTTGCATAAATTACTTAATAGGTGTTTGATTTGATTTCCTTCTAATCAACATCATCCACCACATCACTTCCAATTTCATCATGATAGACCTTACTATAAATATCACTACATCAATGGTGATAGGGACAATGGTTATTACACCCTTCATAATCATTTGAATAACTAGAATACAAGGGTGTTCTTTCTTTTGGTTCTCTCTCTCATGAGTGGTCTATCTCTCCACTTCCTCATAGGCATGTTGTTTCTCCAAAGTGGAGTTATCTCTTTCACCTATTTCTAAGTTCCTTGTTCATCCACCATAACAGGTTGTCACTCATTTTCACTCTCCATCACATCCATTGATCGTTGCACCATCTCATCTGCCATGTCATGCTACTATTGCACATCAACTCCAACATACCTCGACATTTTCACTTCCTACCACCATCTCATCCATCATTGGTACTACTCTGCATGGAATTTAGTTCGATCACATACTCATTTTGTTGTTATTCCACATGTTTCCACTACTTCACACCAACTTGGTATTTGATAGGTGATTTTGATCACTTACCTCCCGATAATGCACTTATGTTATTACTTTTTGTTGAGGGATATGTTATAATAAGAACCTCTCCTCACGCGCTTTCTCGATTAATCTAGTCCACATTATCAAATCTTTTCCCGATGACGCACTCTTTATTTATGGTTCATTCTTGATTGCTAAGGAGTCTTATCTAAATGAACCTCATCATCTATACACTAGAGATCATCACTAATATCCCCCTATTCTCATCATACTAATATGCGATCATCTCCTGCTCTTAGATATTTTTTTATCACAACTCTATTCATACATACAATTGACTTGACCTTTGAGCAATCAATTTATATACATTATCTATTTTCATATAGAATATATCACCATCATATTACACATTATTCAACAAATATGCATTACGACTAATTAATCAAAAACACCCAAGTATTCAAAACACATCACACAACATATATATAAGCCACACACAATGATTAATGAATCATACATCATCATCCCAACAATACACATAAAATATAATATGAATCCATCTATATATATCATTTACAATCATAGTTACAAAGCACCTCATCATTGGGGGGATGGTCCCCTACATCAATACATCAATACATATCATATCTCATCATAGCTACCACTCTCTCTGGGAATACCAAAGTTCTAGAACTAGAAGCCTCACCACTAACTTCATGTTGTTGATCGCGAGCTATATATCTCTTTACTTTCCTATGGAATAGTTTGTTCATTGTAGACTTATCTACAAAAGCGACTATGCAACTCCACAAATTGCATGAATACATCTTGACCTAATGGAACTCCACTAACGGCCTCTCTAGGTCATTGTGTCTCCTCTCATGCCTCATCTTTCTTTCTCAATAACATTTTACATGTTGTTTCAGTTATCGTAACTAACTCAAATAAATGGGCATGCTCGACCAAGGTATCATTTACATTCTCTATTATTCCTCCACCCGTGACTATGTTGGTGCTAACATTCCATGTCAATTTATTGATATATGTGTCCATAATCAATGACCAATACACTTCATCGAAATCCATGCATCCACATTTTAGACAAAAATACTAATTCACACACCATGTAATAAATCACATACAAACAACATACAAATACTTACGCTCTGTTATCACCGCATCTACACTATCTCCCCGGGCCATGAACTTTTCCCTTTTCTCCTCCTTGTGTTGGTAATCCCGCTACATCTACTAATATTGGATATAAACCCACCCACCGATATGAGGCCCACCATGCTCAATATGCCTCCATACAACATACATCATCCACATTTATCACCTTTATTGTCGTATCTTCCTCATCTAGCCCCTGAGGTACTACTTTCTCTCATATGGGCCCTATTCTAGCTCTCTTCCTCCTTAGTGCTCTAATATCTCTTAACTATATATATTTCTCTAGGGCAACATCTTGGGCCATACAAAATCTGTTGTGAAACATAATCAGCCGAAATAACTCAGTCACCCTTGAAAATTTATCCTCTAACCACATCATCCACCGTATATGTCATAACTCTATAGCATCCTATGGCCTTCCTCCATAATCTTGAAATGGCCTCCATACTATAGACTCTAGCCCCATGTAATCCATCATCACTCTATAGGAATCGGTATCTAGCCTCTTGCTATGTACACCTACCCATCTCACAAAACTATTTCGCCTATACTTTTCTCCATGTTCTCCACCAACCGACCTCAATACGACAATATTTTCATAGGTGCATATATACAACAAAGTCATAGTTCCAATACCACTACCATGTTCCTCTTATTGGTGCTCAAAATTGTCTTGCACCATTTTACCCTTGAAGATTTATTGATTAACTACCTCTGTCATTTTATCCTTCCTTGTATTGTGTTTGGCCGCTTTGTTGCCATTTTAATCATTCGGGTCAAAGATAATATGTGGGTCTCGTATTTGTCTCATGGTTCCTTTGTTCCTCTAGAAAAGCTCTATATTTTGAGTCTCCCATGCTTCATTCCTTCAAAACTCGTGTTTTCCCATTTCCTCCATTTTCCACAGTCAAGATCTGTTGTCCTTGGATTTTTTTTTCCTAAATACTCAAGGAGAAATGAGTTGATGTGTCCCTAAGGATCGTGTTTGAGCCTTGCAATAGTTTAAATTCTTTGTCCTTGAAGAAAACCTCATTTTCTGGCTTGAATGGACATTTCTCTATGTTTTACGGTTTGATGGGTGTTTCTCCCAGTCAAATTTACATCATTCATTGACAGGGAAATGTGGCACCTCTTGGTTAGATGCGGGTCAGCTTAATACTTCAAAAATTCTATAAAAATCCTCAACTTTAAAATGTGTCCACATGGAGGAACGAGCTCGTTTGAGAATCAATTTTTGGTTTGGCTTTGAAGTAGTGCCAGGAGGACACGTGGAGGGTTGGCAAGAAAGAGACACATGGAAGCTTCATGGGTTTCCCATAAAAATAAAAATTTAATTTTTTTTTTTTTGGGAAGTACATGACATGTAGAGGAACAACACTCATTTGAAGATCTACTTTTGGGCTTTGCCTTGGAGTAGCACTGGGAGGACATGTGGAGGCTTTATTTACTTGCCCAGATTTAGACAAATTGTATGTAAATGGATGTATTTTGGCGAATCAGGGCACATGGCAAGCTTGCACTCATTTAGGGTCTTCACTTTGGACACCATCTTGAAGTTGCACCATGGAGACACGTGGAGGAACCACGCATGTTCGAGGATCGGCCCTTGAGTTTCAAATTCAAGAAGTGCTAGAATGACACATGGAGGCCTACGTTTGCTTTGCATTTTACTTAGACTTTTTAACGGCCAAAAGGAGACTATCTCGAGCATGAAACATGACACCTTTCTCTAAACTTAAATCAATCAAACAAATTTTGTCGGAGAAGGACACGTGGCGAGCCCACGCTCGTTCAAAGTATCAAAATTTTGGGACAATCTCAAGGAGCTTCATGGTGACACGTGGCAATTTGAAAATTCATAAGGGGTGAGGAAGTAGATCATTGGAGGCAATTAAATTTTTTTTTCCTCTTTTCTTCATATAAGTTAAAATAGTGAAAATGGCCCAAGAGTCCAATGGGAAATAGTCAAGGTTTTTCCCAGATCAATGGCATACGTGTGGACCCGTGGAGGAAAAATTGGAAAATTTTCCTTTTGAGAAAAGATATTAAAAGTAAAAGGGGAAGCGTAGTTCTCAGTAGGGACCCATGTTGGGACACATGTCAAAAGTATTTCTCAAGGGCGGAGCTGCGGGGAAAACAAGGAGAAATTTCCTTTTTCCAAAAGAGATTCAAATGGTAGAATTTCTCCACATTTCTTTGGGGGCCCACCTCAAGACACATGTTAGGCCCATTTTCAAAAGCAGAGTATAGAGAAAATGGGAATTTTTTTCATTTTTTTAGAAGGGTCGAAAAGGTCTAAGGAAAGCCCTTGAGCATGTTTTTGGATCTTCCACGTGGATGACCCACATTCAAAATTAAAGATCAATGGATGATGAGCATCTAAATTTGATTTTCCCACCATTTTTTCTATAAAAATCCAGGAGTGTGAGTCTTCATGATTTATTTCTATTTTATACATTCCAAACAAGAAGAGCAAGTTAATTTTGATATCTAGAGTTTAATGGCAAAGATTTGGAAATGTCTTTCGCCATTAAAATGGTCTCGACTCTCAAGCCCAATATGTTTTTTTTTTCCCTTCTCCCGAGCACACAAGGGGTCAGATTTGATTGATATGGGGTGGAAAAGGTTGGTGAATAGATCGAGGCATTTTTTTCTTGAGAAAAGAGTTGAATGTAGGAAGAAATTGAAAAGATTTTCCCGCGAGCACCTAGAGACTTTTACAGATTTGATTCGATGAATCACGAAAGAATCATGGTAAACACTAGTGCATTTAATTTTTTTGTCTTTTGGGAGGAAGGGGATCTGTTGGAAATGCTATAAAGGGCATGAATTCATTGTGCAAATAGTTGGGAGTTTTTGGAAAGATCGGGACTGATTTTCTCCAGTAGAAAAAAAGCTTGATAGAGCCCATCCATTTTGAGAAGCCATCTAGAGAAGCATGTATATCTCTCTTTGTGTAAAATTTTAATGTGTCAAGGTGGTTACAAGTATACAACAACTCCCAAGCTTTGAGATTGTTCTAGAAAATTTACCTTGCTAATAAATTTGATCAAACTTTGATTTATCCTGTGTCAATCTTGAGTAAAGTGTATTTATTTCATTTCTGAATGCATATAGGTAGTTTTTCTTGTTTCTATTGCAATATTGTACCAAAATATAGTCCAATCACATAGGTCTCAGTCCTTGTGATAGTTTAGTGGCATCTGTAATTTCTTTTCTCAGAAGAGCCTTCATCTGGGAATGGGATAAATGGTTGAAAATCACTTTTCTTTCATTTTTTTGATAGAGATTCTTTGTAAGCCTCCGGGTGTACCTCAGGTGTGACTTGGTTTAAAATATTAGTGTGTTATTGGGTCCTTTGACTCAATCCTTCGTAACAAAATCCCACAGATTGTGTGAAAGAGTGCTAATCTGGGCCTCGATTGAAGCACATATTCTAGTTGAGGAAACAATTTAACTTTTTGTAGCATTTTGTTGATTGAATCTTTCCATTTTGCATAATCACTCAAGGATATGGTGAATTAAATCCATCATGTCTCCACTCAAACAAAAATTCATTCAACAAACAACTAATCCCACCCAAGACCAAAATCCTTTTACTAAAGTATACATAACATATTAGGGTCTCAAATGTCTTTAGTAGCCTTTGCCTTGTTATGAAGATATCTCCATGATCTGAAGTGACAACTCATGAGAGTCGATTTCATGTGTTGATCATATTTTTCCCAAGTTATTCATTATAAAATTTATGCAAAATAAAGGTACCGTGTATCTCGTTTCAAATAACATAGGTTACAAAATAGATTCTCTTACCTTGGTTGAAAGGCACAACCTAAAATAGTTAGGATAAGATCATATCCTCTTTAATGTGCTACCCATCTCTCCAAAAATCCAAGTAACGAAGGGATAGTCGAGATCTCCTCCTGCTACAAAATGACATATATTTGTCATCCGCTACCTCTAAGATCCCTGTTGAATCTGTGTTGCTGCTTGGTTGAAAAGGAGAAAAAAATTGGGTACCAACACTAATGGAATTTTTTTCGAGGATATGATTTATGTTTCCTAGGACATAGTTCAATTTAATCTACATGCATACATATTTGAATCCATATCTATTCAGCCCATCAACCACACCAACACTTGTGGCTCCTTTACCGTGGATATTTTGAAAGTTGTTGAGAACTGATTTGTTCATTAAGTTTATAGTTCACACTCAGAAATCCGTTTTAAAAATCATCCCATGTTCAGGTTTGTAAGAGGTTTCAAAGACACAAAGTGTTGTATGTAACTTCTCCAGTTTCCACAAGTTTTGTAATGGTATTTATTGATAAATTTTGGTAAAGAAAGGTCATATTTTTTCATTTCTAGTTTCTAGTGCTGACAGACACTTGACAAAAATAATTTAGTGCATTTTCACAACTAAGGTGAAAATACTTAGTGGAGAATCCCTATTGATTTGATTCTGATAAGGACTAGTGTCTTAAACCTCTGTCAAGTAAGATTTTTACTAATATTTGTAAAGCTTGAAGGAAGAAGATATTTATTTTCTAGGGATCTTGCTAGGACATTGTTTGCTGAGTTAGGAAAAGTAAAGTCAGAAGGAAGAAAATCCTAGAGAGTTGTGGGAGATTAGTAGACAAGAAGAGGGATCTCCATTGATGAAATTGAATGGCATATCATTGAAGACTACCATTCAAGTGACTCTGAATAAGGTAGCCTCTTTGTGGAGTTGAACTCTCTAGCTAGAGAGGGACCTTCATTTGATTTCAAAAGGTTTTCTTCACACTCTGCACCTGTGTTTTTGAGGTTAATAGGGATTTCCAAGAAGAAAGGCCTTTAGGGGATCTCCATTTTAAAAACCACACTCCTTTGTTCTAACGACCTCTTCCCCTCATCAAGTTTTCACCCCTCCAAGATCACCTCCTCGAGTCAATATGGCTCAACCCATACCTCCATTTTTGTAAATACCTTTGGACCTATAAATTTTTTTGGGAATGGTTGGTCACCCAAATGCACTCGCCTCAAGATGTAAGGAACAAAATACCAAAGTTCCAAGGAAATAAAGCTATTAGTGGTGATAAGCATCTAAATATATTTCTCAATATGATGGAAGATTTTGAGATGGAGCATGAAGATGTGTACATCAAATTGTTTGTTCATACTCTAGAGGAGGATGTTAGGGAATTGTATAAAGCATTGCCAGATAATTTTGTTGATTCTTAGGATGAGATGAACAATGCATTCAAATTGTAATATGGTGATAGGACTGACCCTAGGTTTCTTCTATCAGAGTTTGAAAACATCAAGAATAATCCCAATGAGTTAGTACATGATTTCAACACAAGGTTCAACAAGACCTTGAGGAGAGTGCCTGTCAGAATAAGGCCTTGTGATAAGTCATACTTAATCAAATATATTGATGCATTTGGTAAAAAGGATTCTTACTACTTGAGGGACAAGAACCCTACCAACTTAAGGAAAAAATTCACCATGGCCCTACAAATAGAGAATAATATAAAGACAATTGGGAAACCTCCAAAGAGGGATGGTGTGAATATGGTTAACTTAGAAAAGCCTCAGAAAAGCAAGGGTGTTGATTTGGAAGAGGTTGTGAAAACTTTGGTAGAGGCTATCAAGGAGATCTCCTACAAATTATCTCAAGCTAAGAAAGGAGTTGGGCAGAGTTTATAAGGACAACACAAGAATCAAGGCCAAGACAGATTTACAAATCACCAAAGAATTGATGAAAAAGGCAAAGGAGTTGTTGGATTTGGGAATAGGCAGCCTCAAGGTAGAGAAAGTAGAATGGTACCTGATCCTTTGGCAACTAGAGTTTCTGTGGTGGAAGATACAAAAGTCATTGATTAGTGTGATAGATGTTTCATGCCCCATGCTCCTTGTGAAGAATATCAAAAAGAAGAAGCACTGATGATGATAAGAGTGATGATGATGTTTGCATGATGGGATGCTCCACTAGCTCACAACAAAGGGCAACCTCAACTGAGGTGATAAGTTCCAGAACTACTACCACTTTTTGGGACTGCATTCATAGAGTACATATTCTCCCTCCCTCTCATACTTTAGAAGTAGATAATGTACAAGCTTTTGAATTTCCCAATAATGACTTTGAATATTTAAGGGCTTTAATGATAAAAAAGTATGATGGAGGAATCCCATCTGAGGAGGATAGGAAATTATTAATGAATGTTGTTGTGGCTCAAGAGAAGGAATATAACACAAGAAGTAAGGCTGTCAAAGGGGTAGGGCCTCAAGCCAAGCCAAAAGCTCCCTTACTTTCTAACATTCCTAAAGAGGCTCCTAGGAAAGATCCATCTGCCAAAATCCCTGTAGTTCCAAGCAAAAATCATACCCCTCCTTATGCTCAAGCTATCAAGAATCATGTGCCACCTAATGAATGTATCAACTTTCCTTCCAATATTGCCTTGCCCAAGAATGTCCCGTATGACATTGCCCAAGTTTTAAGTCAAATCAAAGTCTTTGTCCCAATTGTTGAGTTGTTTAGGATTCTTGAGCACAAAAAGAGAGCATTTGAATACTTGGGATTGAATGAAGAGAGGATTGCCTTGGGGAGAAATGTGAACATTTTGGAGAATCCTCTAGCCATTAAGGGTCTCGAAACCCCATCAAGCATCAAAAGAGATATCTTAACCACCCGAGGTTTATTTGGAAACATTTTTGGTAGACTCTTAGCTGAATGTGGATCCATTCTTCACCACTCTGATCATCAATGATAGGCTACTCCACAACTATATGTTTGACTCGGGGAATCATGCAATGTCATGCCTTCGAGCTCATGAATGAGCTGAATATTAAATCAATAACATCATATGGGAATTGCACTATCATGGACTCCAGAGAGGTGCTAGTAGTGGGATGTGTGAAGGGTTTGGTGGTGTAGCTTGTAGCCTACCCAGGTAAAAATTTAAAACTTGATGTTGTCATAGTTGATTGCCCAGCCAAGTGGGGTATGTTGCTGTCAAGAAAGTGGGCTGCAAGTGTTGGTGGTAGTGTCCAAATGGACATGTCTTATGCCACCATCCTAGTTGAGGGAAGCCTTGTCAGGTTATATGGGGAGAAGAAAATGTTGCACCTTATTGAGGATCCCAACAATGTGTCCTATGAAGTATTATATACAAATGTTGATGCTAACAACTTTATGGGATTTCTTTGAGGGAAAAGAGCACAAGATTGAGGAGTGTAAGTGTCTTGAGCAAGCAGGCTCTCCTTGGAATCTATTGTTTGATGGATCTTGCTCCAAATTTTGAAATGGTGCCGGTGTTGTCCTAATTTCTCCAAGCCAGGAAAGGTTTATTTTTTCCTTTAAGATTAACTTTGAGTGTACTAACAACATTGCTTGAGTATGAGGCATTGTTGTTAGGTTTAATAATTACTTGGAAGTATGGCGTCAGGGACATCATTGTCAAAGGAGACTTAGAGTTAGTTGTCAAGAAATTCAAAAAATTGTATGCCACAAAGAATTAGCGACTCAAACAATACAAGCATGCAGTTTGGGACTTTATTGAGATATTTGACTCCTTCAACATTGTGCATCATGACAGGGAGATTCAATTACTTGGAAGACAAGCTTGCGGTGTTGGGGTCTCGATTTGACATTTTTCAAATTCCCTTTATTTTGAATATGAGGTGGAGGTAGTGATAAGACCCTTTGTCCCTGACAATATAAAACGTTGACAGTTTTTGATGATGAGGCTCGAGTCACAAGATTCTTGCAAAATGATGGAGATTTTTTTGATCAAAACATTGATTTGGTGCCAATGGTCTGTACAAATAGAGGGGAAGGAAACCTTATTTGGCAAATGCATCATCTAGCTAAAGACAAACACCATTCTTAGAGGCCTAGTTGCTCTTGAATCAAATTTTTATAATGATGATTGCATTATTAATAGGCATATGGCAACCTCAAGGGATGTTGAGGAGCATAACCTTGGCATGAAGGAGAAACCAAGGAATATTTGGTTTGGCAAAGCAGTAGCAACAAAGATGAAAAGCAGTCATAGATCTAGTTGTTAAAGAAATACCAGGATTGCATGGCTTAGACCTATTTTGAGCTCAAAGCATACAGAGAAGACCTATTCCAGCATGAGATTCCCTTAAAGCCTAGTGCAAAACCTTTCAGGGAAGAAGCGAGAGGCCAATTAATTCTCTTATCTCTCAAAATGCTAGAGGAGATGAAGAAGCTAAGGGATGGAGAAATTATCCATCCCACAAGGTATTCTTCTTGGGTTTCCAACCTAGCGCCACCGAGAAAGAAGAATGGTTACATGAGTTTGTGTGTGGACTTCAAGAATCTAAACAAGGCCTCAATCAAGGACAAATATCCCTTACCTAACATGGATCACATGCTATAGTTGGTGATTGGTTCGAGTTGCTTTCTAATTTAGATGGCTTCTCTGGTTATAATCAAGTCATGGTGAAGGAATCGAGAAAGGATTAAGACAACCTTCACTACTCCATGGGGAACGTATGTATATGTTAGGATGCCCTTTGGTCTAACAAATGTTTGAGCCACTTTTCGAGAGCAATGAATGTTGCTTTTGCTGGTTACATCAATTACTTTATTGTTATTTACCAAGATGATGTAATAGTGTTTTCAAAAAGGAGAAGCGACCATTTGCTACAAATTAGAGAAGATGTTGATCGATCGATGTAGAGAATATGGTATCTCACTTTATCCAAAGAAATGCCATTTTGGAGTGTAGAAGGAAAATTTTCTTGGTCACATTGTGTCATAGGAAGGAGTGATGATTGATCCAGAAAGAGTGGAGGCCATTAGGAAAGTCCCAATTCCAAGAACCAAAAAGGGAATTTAGTCCTTCTTTGGGTAGATAAACTTCATTAGAAGGTTTATATCAAACTTTACTGAGTTGACTATCCCAATCACTTCCATGTTAAAGAAGGATCAGATCATCAAATGGGAAGAGGCTGCCATCCAAGATTTCAATGGAATCAAAGAGGCATTAAAGCATGCCCATGTTTTAGCAGCCCCATATTACAAGAAACCTTTCCAGCTGTTTTCTTTTGCTTCAGAAAACACTATTGCTTCTATCCTGCTACAAAAGGATGATGAAGGGGCTGAGAGGCCCATTTCCTTTTTCAGTAAGGCTTTGCAAGGAGTAGAACTGAAATACACCATCATGGAAAAGAAGGCATTTGCCTTGGTCAAAGCAACAAAGGTTTTCAGGCCTTATATTTTAAGTTCAAAAGTTTTTGCTTATGTTCCCCATACCATGGTAAAAGACATCTTGTTAGAGATGGAAGTCTCAAGTAAAAGATGTAGATGGGTGAAAAAATTGTAAGAGTATGATATGGACATCCAAACCATGAAGTTGGTGAGAGGTTTGGGGTTAGCTAAGCTCATGGCTAAGAGCAACTTGCAGACCATTGAGGTAAATGATATTGAGGAAGAAAGGGAAGATGTTTTTGAAAGATTGATGAGTTCTGAGTGGTACAAGGATGTGATGTTCTATCTCAGACACTTAAACTACCTTGAGCATTTGAATAAGAACTAGAAAAGAGCTCTTAAGTTGGCTTCCCAAAAATATGTCATTACTAATTTTGGGTTGGCATGGAAGAACCTAGAGGGAGTCCTCTTAAGATGCATCACTGAAGATGAATCCCCCAAAATAATTGTTGATCTCCATGGAGGAGTTTGTGGGGGATTTTGCTGCAAGAGTCACAACACATAAGATCCTAAGGGCTGGTTATTGGTGGCCAACTCTTTTCAAGGATGTAACCATGTTGGTCAGAAGATGTGAGAGTTGCTAGCATTTCTCTGGAAGGATGAAGGCTTCAGGATCCCTACCTTTGCAGTCTGTATCAATTGAAGCCCCATTTAAGCAATGGGGAATGGAATTCATTGGTGAGATTTCAGACCCTTCAAGTGCTGGCCATAAGTGGATTCTTGTAGCCATTGATTACTTTACCAAGTGGGTGGAAGCAATCCCCACCAAGAAGGCTACACACCAAGTTGTCATGGATTTTGTGCTAAACAATATTATTTGCAGGTTTGGAGTACCAGTCAAAATCATAGCTGATAATGCCATGAGTTTCAAGGATAAAACTCGGTGGCAATGTGTAAAGGATATGGGATCAATTTGACATATGCCTCTAATTATAATTCTCAAGGAAATGGACACGCTTGAGTCCAACAAAAATAATTTGCTAAAGATTATCAGAAGAACCTTAGATTTGAACAAGAGAAAATGGGGTGAACAACTAAAGTTTGATGTCTGGGATGATAGGATCACTATCAAAAGAGCCACTGGAAAGACTCGATTTGAGTTGGTATATGGGACTCAGTCTCTCCCTACCCATGCATATGCAATTATCTTCATATCAGTTCATTCAACAACTGGAAGATCAACAAGTGAGTCCTCATGATGCCCGCATCAACCAAATTGTTGAGCTTGATGAGGAGAGGAGAGCATCTCACCAGAGGCATATAAGGTTTAGAGAGAAGATAAAGAAATTGTTTGAAAAGAAGGTCACTCCCAGATCCTTCAATATTGGAGATCTTGTGCTATTATGGGATAGCAGGCATGAGGATAAGGGCAAGCATGGCAAGTTTGACTCATTGTGGATGGGCCCTTACTCCATTGACATCAGAATTGGTGAACACACCTTCTTCTTGAAGGATCTAGATGGTGAATTGCTTGAATTTCTTGTTAATGGCAGGAATCTAAAGCATTTCTTGGATTGATTCCTCTGAATCAAGGTAAAAACCTCTTATATAGTGTATAGTTTGTTGTTTACATCCTATTTTTGTGTTTTTTTCTTGTCCTGGTCCGTGGTGACCTGTTTTTGTTGGCTTCTTTGTTTGTTTTTGGAGATGGCTTTATTTCTCTGCTCTACAAGCTGACTTTATCACCCAATGGATATTTTGCAACTTTTTCTACTATTGTTCTTGTGGAACTCGCAAGAATTTCCCATCCCGACTTGGAGCTAGTCTTGGTGCTCAAAATTGTCTCACCCCATTTATGCCCTTGAAGATTTATTCATTCATGGCCTCTGTCATTTTATCCTTCCCCGTATTGTGTTTGGCCAGTCTTTGTTTCCATTTTAATCTACTCTTGGGTTGAAGATCATGTGTGGGTCCATATTTGTCTCATGGTTCCTTTGTTCCTCTGAAAAGCTCTGTATTTTGAGTCTCCCATGCTCTGTTCCTTCAAAACTCACATTTTCCTATTTCCTCCATTTTCCACAGTCAAGATCTATTGTCCCTATCATTTTTCCCTAAATACTCGAGGAGAAATGAGTTGATGTGTCCCTAAGGATCATGTTTGAGCCTTGCAATAGTTTAAATTCTCTGTCCTTGAAGAAAACCTCATTTTCTGGCTTGAATGGACGTTTCTCTGTGTTTTACGGTTTGAGGTGTTTCTCCCGGTAAAATTTACATCATTCAATCGATAGGGAAATGTGGCACCTCTTGGTTGGATGCGGGTTAGCTTAATACTTTGTAAATTCTATAAAAATCCTCAACTTTAAAATGTGTCCATGTGGAGGAATGACACTCGTTTAAGAATCAATTTTTAGTTTGGCTTTGAAGTAGCTCCAGGTGGACACATGGAGGCTTTTGCTGGGTTTCCCATACTTAGAAAAATTTCAAAAGGTTTTTGAGAATCCAAGACACGTGGAGGAGCAACACTCATTTGAATATCTACTTTTGAGCTTTGCACTGGGAGTAGCGCGGAGGACATGTGGAGGCTTCCTCTGCTCTCAGACTTAAACAAATTGTATGAAAATGGATATAGTTTGGTGGAACAGGGACATGTGGCAAGCTTGCGCTCATTTAGGGTTTCCACTTTGGACACCATCTTGAAGTTGTGCCATGGAGACACATGGGGGAACCGCGCATGTTCGGGATCGGCCCTTGGGTTTCTAATTCAAGAAGTGCCAGTGACACGTGGAGGCCTCAACTTTCTTTGCATTTTACTTAGACTTTTCAATGGCTAAAAGGATATTTCCTCGGAGCATGACACATGACGCCTTTCGCTATACTTCAATCATTCAAACAAATTTTTCCAGAGAAGGACATGTGGCGAGCCCGTGCTCGTTCAAAGTATCAAAATTTTGGGACCATCTCAAGGAGTGCCATGGTGACACGTGGCAATTTGAAAAGTCATAAGGGGTGGGGAAGTGGACTATCGTGAGGAAATTAAAAATTTTCACCTCTTTGCTTCATCAAGGTTAAAATAGTGAAAATGGCCCATGAGCCCGATGGGAAATAATCAATGTTTTTCCCCAGTCAACGGCAGAGGTGCAGACTGCAGAGGAAAAATTGGAAAATTTTCTTTTGAGAAAAAAATTAAAATTAAAAGGGGAAGCGTACTTCCACCGGGACACACATTGGGAAACGTGTCAAAAGTATTTCTCAAGGGTGTAGCTATGGGGAAAACTTATAAAAATTTCCTTTTTCCAAAAGAGAGTCAAATGGGAGAATTTCTCGACGTTTCTTTTGGGGCCCACCTCAGGACACGTGTCGATACATTTTCCAAAGTGAAGGTGTGGAGAAAAATGGGAAATTTTTCCATTTTTTAAAAAGGGTCAAAAAGGTCAAAGGAAGCCCCCAAGCTTGTTTTTGATCTTCCACGTGGACGGCCCACATTCAATATCAAAGATCAATGGCTATTGAGCGTCTAAATCTAATTTTCACACCATTTTTTCTGTAAAACTCTTAGGAGTGCGCGTCTTCATGATTTCTTGTTATTTTCTACATGCCAAATAGAGGAGCAAGTTAATTTTGATATCTAGAGTTTGGTGGGAGAGATTTAGAGATGTCTTTCACCATTAAAATGGTCTGACTCTCGAGCCCGATTTGGTTTTCCATTTTCTTCTCTTGAGCACGCAAGGGGTCAAATTTGATTAATATGGGGAGAAAATGGTTGGAGAATGGATGGAAGTGTGTTTTTCTTGAGAAAAGAGTTCAATATGGGAAGAAATTGAAGAGATTTCAGTCGAGCACTGGAGACTTTTATAGATTTGATTCTGTGAATCACGAAAGAATCATGGCAAGCACTGGTGCATTTAAATTTTTTGTCTTTTAGAGGAAGGGGCTCTATTGGAAATGTTATAAAGGGAACGAATTCATCATGCAAAATGGTTGGGAGTTTTTGAAAGATAATGACTAATTTTCTCCAACAAAAAAGCTTAACAGATCCCATCCATTTTGAGAAGTCATCTAGAGAAGCTTGTATATCTCTCTTTGTGTCAAATTTGATCATGTCAAGGTGGTTGCAAGTGTAAAGCTATTGAAAATCTTTGATATTATTCTAGAAACGTTCCCTTGATGATAAATTTGATCAAACTTTGAATTATCCCGTGTTAATCTTGAGTAAAGTGTATTTATTTCATTTCTTAATGCATACAGTACTTTCTATTGAAATCTTGTACCAAAATATAGTCCAATCACACAGTCTCATTCCTTGTGATAGTTTTTGGCATCTAAAATTTCATTTCTCAAGATCCTTCATCCGGGAATGGGATAAATGGTTTAAAACCACTTTTCTTTCATTTTGTTGATAAATATTCTCTGTAAGCCTCTCAGTGTACCTCAAGTGTGACTTGGTTTAAAATATTTGTGCTTTATTGGGTCCTCTGCCTTGAGAATTCGTAACATAATTCCACAGGTTGTGTGAAAGAATGCTAATCTGGGCCTCCACCGCAACACATATTTTAGTTGAGGAAACAATTTAACTTTTGTAGTAATTTGTTGATTGAATCTTTCAATTTTACATAAGCTCTCAAGGATCTAGTGAATCAAATCGATCTTATCTCCCCTCCCACTAAAATTCATTTAACAAAAAAGTAATCCAACACATACTACCCCTATTTTTCTTTTTATACCCACCCAAGACCAAAATCCTTTTAGTAAAGTATGCGAGATAGATTATGGTCTCAAATGTATTTAGTAACCTTTGCGTTATTGTGAAGATATCTCCATGATATGGAAGTGACAACTAGTGAGAGTCATATCTGTGTGTTGATCATATTTTCCCAAGGTATTCTTTGCAAAATTTATGCAAAACAAACGTACATGTATCTCCTTTCAAATAACAGAGGTTATAAAATAGGTTCTCTTACCTTGGTTGAAAGGCACAACCTAAAATAGTTAGGATAAGATCATATCCTTTTTAAGGTGCTACCCATCTCTCCACAAATCCAAGTAACAAAGGGACAGTCAGATCTCCTCCTAGCTACAAAACGACATATATTTGTGATCTGGTTGCCTCTAAGCTCCATGTTGAATCTATGTTACTTTGCTTGGTCTTAAAAGGAGAACAAATTTGGGTACCAACACTAATGGCACCATTTCTAGGGATCTGATTTACGTTGTTGGGGACTTAGTTCAATTTAATCCACGTGCATACATATTTGAAGCCATATCTATTTAGCTTGTCAACAACACCAACAATTGTAGTGCTTGTTTTCGGGGACATTTTTAAGTTGTTGAGAACTAATTTTTTCATTAAGTTTATAGTTCACACTTAGAAATCCATTTTAAAAATCATCCTGTGTTTAGGTTTGTAAGAGGTTTCAAAGTCACAAAGTTTTGTATGTAACTTCTCCAGTTTCCACAAGTTTTGTAATGGTATTTATTGATAAATTTTGGTAAAGAAAGGTCATATTTTTCATTTTCAGTTTCTAGTACTGACAGACACTTGATAGAACATTTTTAGTGCATTTGCACAACTAAGGTGAAAATCCTTAGTGGCGACTCCCTATTGATTTGATTCTAATAAGGACCAGTGTCTTAAACCTCTGTCAAGTAAGATTTGTTACTAATATTTGCAAAGATGGAAGGAAGAAGATATTTCTTTGCTAGGGATCCTACTAGGACATTGTTTCCTAAGTTAGGAAAATCAAAGTCAAAAGGAAGAAAATCCTGGAGAGTTGTGAGAGATTAGCAGACAAAAAGAGGGATCTCCATTGATGAAAGTGAATGGCCTATCATTGAAGACTGCCATTCAAGTGACATTTTTGGCTTCAAATATGTCCCAAAAATTATTCATAACATGTTCTAAGAATTTAGTCACAGCATGTCCCAAAAATTTACCCTCACGGACCACAAAGGTACATATTTTGGATAAAAATATACTCCAAACTCCCTTAATCTACTAAAACGTTGTTTAAGGTGCATTAGATGGTCTTTTTCTCTTTTAAAAATATCTAATAACATCCAAATAGATAAAAAAATATCACTAATCATTCTTTTAAAAGATAAATCCATTTCCTTTCAAAGGTAGTACAAACATTCGATATTCATGAATTTATTTTTATAAGGAAACATCCCGCACTTAGTGGTGAAATCTAATTAGATCGGCCGAGAATATTTGACAAGGATATGATTATTTTCTTTCTATTGGAGATAATCACATCACAATATTCCTTTTATTTTATTGTTTAAATTCCTATTCTCCCCTTTATATTGATCATATAGGGTGAACATGCTTTCAAAATAGATTAAATCTTTTGGTATCTTGTTACTCTTATGTTGAATGATTGTGTCACTATAAATTTTTGTTACCTTGATTGCAAAACATGGGAAATTTCAGCATCTTACTGAATGAAGAGGGCAATATGTGCATCACTATCAAAAATATTCCAATGGTAATCATTTTTAGGAACTATTGGTCTAATTATACACTTGAGATGTTGGTCTACAACTCTCATGATATCTTTATAAAGATCAAACTGAGCTCTAATAAAAGATACCTTATCTACATTTTCATTTTGTTCTCTTGGGAAAAATTGAATGTTGATGGCATTAAAATCCTCCAATAGATCCCAAAATCTAACTTTAGACTTTGAGGAGAGGATTCTTAGCAAGGAATTGTGACTCGACTTGTTGAACAACTAGCTTATCATTTCCAAATATCATCTAATTCTTTATCCCTTTACTTTTATCAATTATTATTTCATGAATTAGGGATTTATATTCAATATAATTTTTGGTACAAATGAATTTCACTCTATGGGGAAATAGGTAAATTTTATTCCTTCATAAAAGATAAGACTGCACCTTCACTAGCTCCAAATTTAGAATTTGAACCATCAAAAATCATATTTCATAATTCATTTAAATCATTCTCTGATTTTAACAGATTAGGTATTAAACTTCTCTCATCCATTAGATAATATGTGCCAAGTCCGGTCTCCTCAAAATATTCATGAGGATCATAACTCCATATTTCTCTAGCCTAGTGATCGATATGATCATCGTGAACTTTATTCCTCACCTCCAAATGTTATGGGTTAGTTTACAATCCTTCAGTTTTAGGGGTTATAGTAATTCATCTAAATGTTCGTTGGATTACATGTTTCGACATGGATTTTGGTTATTGACTCAACCTTTATTGTGAAATTAGTTATATACCTAGTCTTGAGGCACATGTGAGACAAGTCAAAGGATATATATCCCTCTTATTTACCAACTAAATCTCTAGAAAAACACAAGGAAAAGATAGGGGAAGATCTATAACTAAAATATCTTGATGGATAGTTTTACTAGGGAAATAATGTATGGTTATATTAAGTTTTTTAATTTTATCCATAATTTTCAAAGAAGTAACATCTAATTTGACAATGAATTATTTAATAGGGGTATAATTAAATCCAAGTACATATCAACAATTGTTGTGTAAATGAATTTCCTAGTAGCCCTTGAATCAATGATACAATTATGGACCGAATATTTCACAATGATCAATGATATGTCATATATATGGGTTTAGGATCACAACTTACATCATTTGCATTAGAATGGGGAAAATTGACTAGCCTTAGGCTTATCTCCTTTTGAGTTTGGGGAAAAAGATTGAATTTCCTTAATCCTTCTAGTAGCATCTCCATTTTTTCTAGCACTATAAAATCATCCCATAGGCATACATGAATATTTTTTCTCCACATTTGATCAATAGTATTAAGGGTTGGTGTTGTGTGCCTTTATAAATCATGAGAATTAAAAAAATCTTTGGTTTCTTTTTTATAGGTTGATGCAGAATTGTAGATAATGTATTTCCCTCATGTAGGTGTCGTGAAACCTCTAATGGTTTTGTTCTTTGTCCTCTTGAAACAAATATCACCAATTCTCTAGATTTATAACATATTGTATCATTGACTCTTTTCTTTGATCCGATATTATAATTATATCTCACTTGCAGATGTGGAATACCATCAAATTTATTAGTGGCATATGAATTTCCCTTATAACAATAGATCAAACTCTCACTAGTTATTGAGTGGTGATGGATCATTAAATTGAATGGGCTACACAAAATAATTCTGAACTTTCAAGGATTGTTCCACTACTCCATGAGGGAAGATGTTAGAATCATGGGGTTGGGAGCAAGGATAACACCATCTCATATATTTAACCATATTTTTATATAGGAACAATTACTCTATAAGATTGGAAGGATTTTGGTATGTTCGGTTCATAGGCCTTGTAGGGTGGATTTGACTTTAAATTTTTGTTCTACTGGGTTGGTAGGATGGGGTATATGTGTACTAATATATTTTAGTTGGTGGAACTTGTTTCCTTTTCAAATTGGTCACTTCATTTTCCATATTCCTTAACATGACCTTAAACTCATCTAACTCATTAGGAGTACTAGGAATAGTTTTAAATGTTTGTGCAACAATATATTGAGGTTGAATTGTAGGAGTGGGTGTTAACCATAATAATAATGGCATGTGAGGCCTCAGATCCATCTTACCATCTTGAATCAAAATTTTCTTTTCAAATATTATAATATTAAATGTAGTATGAAGGTCTACACCTCCCATAGATTGGATTCAAAGTTTAAATCCCACGAGCCAATACAAGAAATTTGAATGTGAATAAGGTCTTAAAAAAAATTGATTCTATCTGAAGACTTCTAGAATATGTACTTACATTTAAAAATATCCTCATAGATTCCCTCCGATTGTATCAAGTTTCTCCATAAGTGACAGGTTATAAATCTTCTTTGAAAAATTATCTTCCCAAGTATTCTCAAAATTCATCCCATGTGTGATTAGAATCGAAAGGATAGATTCCATATCATGCTAGTATTTTCCTTTTAGGGAAGCTTCCAAGAGTCTCATTGTAAAATATACTTGATTTATGTAGTGAATTGAGAACATGTGGATAATGTCCCTAATTTCATTAGTAGAATTGGTATGTTTCTTAGTAGTGAAATAGGGAAGGATTTTTAGGTAAGACCTGAGAGGTTATTCCAAATATTTAAATCTAGTGGATTACCAACATTAAAGGCTAGAAAAGTATGATTTCTCTGATGATCTAAGGTATCCAAGGTTTGAAGGCTACTTTGTACGATTTGTGAATGAAAACTAGGTGGAGGAGTGAAGATGAATTTCTTAAAATTATGGCTTTTCCTATATCTTTGTAGACACCCTCTCCTATGCTTTTTGTGTGACAAATGTAAGGTTTCAACAAGGTTTTTAGTATTAGTACTTATTTTTTTGTTTCTTTTTATAATATTTGGGGAGCTAGATCTATAAAAAAAAGATATTAGAGTTTCCATGTGTTTAAAAAAATGGTTTAGAAACCAAAAATAGATAAGAAAACACAAATAATTAGTTATATTTTACATGAAGATCTAGGAGAATATTGAGGACCCTCACAATATGTAAAAAAATATAAACTAGTCCCACTGTGCATGCCAAAAAAATGTTAGAAAAGAATTATGTAGATGATTTTGATTTAGACATGTATTCTAGGGTAGAAATGTCTTTGCAAGAATAATGGGAGTATCTATAAGGTGTGTGACCTTAACCCTTGAGATAAAAACCCTAATTAAGGCTATCTCCTTTCCTTAAAATCTCTATATTAACCACTACTATAATCTAACTAAAAAATCTGCAAAGTTGAGGGATAAAGAGTTCTAAAATTTGAAAATAATGGTGATACACTAGAGAATAAAGGGATAAATCTCCCTAAGATAAAGGAAAAGATATAAATTTAGTGAAAAAGGGTCATATATGATCCAAAACCGACAAATTCTTTTTTCACTATGGACTTATTCCAGTTCGAGAAGCTAAAAAATATAGCCAATATTGGGATCCAACATTACTGCTTTTGGATTCCAAAATGTTAAATATTAGAATTTTCTAGACTCCAAAATCTCACATATTGGAATCTAAAATTGCATTTATTGGAATCCTGAATCATCTGATTGGAATCCAAATTCCTATATATTGGAATAAAAAATCACATATATTGGAACTTACTTTAATCAAAAATCACATACACTTTGGAATCTAAAAATCAAAATATTGGAATCGACATTGATCTCGCAAAATAATAAAAAGAAAATGTTTCTTTTCTAAATGGGCTAAAGCAGCTACTGAGGATTTATTTTTTCCTTTGGAATAAAGGTTCTTATCAGTTTTAAAATTTAAAATATTTAGTTGTTGGTAAAAATCTTTTAATGATTTGAGGGAATCCAACATTGATCTGTAAAAACATAAATATAACATTTTTCTTTTCTATATGGGCTATCAGTGCTAGGATTTAATTTTTTATTTGTAATAAGGTTCTTATCACTTTTAACATGTATTTAATATTAAACTATACAAATCTTTCTAATATCTTTTAATGATTTCATGGAAGTGGACATTGGTCTAGAAAACAATAAACTAATAATGTTTCCTTTTGATACGGTCTAACGACCACAAGAACACTACATTTGACAAACTCCATGAAACACTAAGTTACTTCTTCTTTCCACATAACACCGCCAATTTATAACTCCACGATACACTAAGTTCCTTCTCATTTCCACATAACACTAGATATTCCTAAATCCACATAACACTAAGTTCTTTCTCACTTCCATTCAATATACAAATTCATTTTGTGGGTTTTTTCCTTTCTCTATAGAAGATTCCACATAAGAGCCACCTTTTTTCTGCATATTTTGAAGATTAAAAAAAAAGGAAAATATGGCAAATTTCTTCACCATTTTGAACAATGAAATTTGGATGTGATCCACACAAGTGATTACAAAAATATTTGAAAACCATGGTGCACAAGTATTCATTTTGTAACTAGTGGCCAAAAAATTAAACAAGTTGCTTATTTTGGAAACACCTCAAAAACCTAATGAATGTAGGGAATCAAAACTCGAGGTGGAAAAACAATTTGCAGCTTCAATTGTAATACTACTTTGGATATTTGAAACTCCAATTCCCCACAAAACTAATGAATTCTAGGAATTGAAATGCAATGGTGGAGGCCCAATTTTCAATTTAAATTCCAAAATTCCTCAAATATTTGAAAGTATTATGTTTCCTTTTTTATTTCCATCCTTATCTATTTTTCGATTTCAAAATAGAAAACATAGAGCAATAATCACAAATAGTATTTTTCAAATGAATCAAAAAAAAATTGATGTAAGGAAACCTTAAAATAAAATACACAATGGAAAATATCTCATACTTATAGGATGATTATCATTTAACAAAGGTGTTTTTAAGGTAGGATTTTTATCAAAATTTTGAGTAGTTTCATAAGAGAAAATAAATAGTAATATTCAAAAAATATACCTTCATCACTACGAAAAGTTATAAATGGTAAAAATTTCATTCCTCTAATAAATCACATTAATAATATCTATTATCAAGGAATTTTATTATGATAATATGTACCACCAAGATGAGTTTCAATGCATGCCATTAACAATTAAAATGTAGTGATGAATGTGAATAGTTTATATGATACTAATTTTTTTATATAGAATTTATATTATTAGTTGTGTAAATTGCTTGTGTTAATGTCGGTCATAATTGTACCATAACCTAACTTGTAATGGTTAGACTATCAATTCATAAATGAGAAAGTAAAGAATCAATCATTAATATATTCCACTAAAAAAACATCTTATAATATCACACTAATTGTTAATATGTTCCTAAAGTATAAAAGTTACATACAATATGAAATAATTGCATTTAAAGATTGATTAACTAATCACATCAAACAAGAGATTTCAGGGGAAAGTGCTTTTCCTAGGGAAGACAAAATGGAGCATAATTCCAAGCTAGATGTAATCATTGGACACATAAATAAAATATGTATATTTTTCTCCATTCAAATGTCTTGATATTGATCTTGGTCCTTAAATGTTTTGCATGACTTTAATCTTAATGGGTTTTTTTATGAAGTAATATTTCTTGGTGTGAATAACAAAAATTCATATATTTAGTTACCCTTTTCATTTAAAATAGGATTATATTTTCTATTCATTCCTTTTGCACATTAGTTTTTTTTTCATTTTTAAAGACCAATGTCATTATATTATTTTAAAACATAGAAAAAAAAGAAAGAAATTTACATTTATATGATAAGTGAGTCTAGCCATATTGATCCATCGCCTTGGATATTTGTTTTTTTAATATTGGCAAATAGTTTTTTGAAAGGGACTATACCCTTGAATACAAAATAAGGCCTAAAAGCCGGAATAAGAGAGAGGAGCAGAGTAGCTGTAGCACAGTTCAAGAGTTACAACAAAATCAACGTAGCCCAGAAACAGCTACACAGACAAGACTTAACAGCAAAACAATGGCAAAAAAACAGCAAGACGACAGCCAAGAAACAGTAATATTAACAATAAAGAGCAGTAGAAGTATCCAGGACTACTTCTTGGCCGCTTGATCAATACTGATCTTGACTTTTTTCCAAGCTTGAAACATGCCTAACGCGGTCATTTGAGCAGCATCCATCTTATCGAGCTCCTCAATGGTTCTCTTGCTCTCTTTATCATTGCCCCAAAGCGCTGCCGGGACACCGCTTAGATTTGAAACACTCTTGGCATGACCCACGATAAACTCCTCGATGGCCCTAAAGGCTGCAATATTGTAGTCATGTCTGGTCTTAGCCTTCCCAAGGCGGGAGTCTAAGGAGGTCGCCTTGGATATTTGTTATCAATGGATATAGAACTATTAATGAAATAAATTTAATTTTATGCATAATTATGCATTATTTATCGTATTTTTACATGAAAGACAAGTCTTTCCATAAACTTACAAAAATGAGCTTTGATATTGAAAATAAAAAATAAACTATGATTGAGAGAAAATGTAGATTCATCCTCTATTTTTTTCCATTACATTAGATAAGCATCAACATCAAAGTCTTTCTGTACATGCTTTCATAAATTGTTTGCATAATATTTTATACTATTTCTCACACATTATTTTACTTATTTTATTCATCTCTTTGTGTATTATGCATTATATAAATTTGTGTACATGTGTAATACAATATAATATGATTCTCTATGAATTTTTTTCAAAAATATGTGCAAACCTCTATAATAACTTCAAATGTAAACCATAGAAAAATCCTATTCATAAAGGTTAGTGTTTAGGTTTAAGTGCAATCTCTATGTTTCTTACATCGGTACTACTCCGAGGAGGCATCAAATGAAAAGCGTAACCTAGAGAACTGAAATGTATATGGATGTAAATATATATGAAAACCTATTAAATGGATAGGGATTAAGTCAACATTGAAATTATCAAATAATAAATAGTAAAATTTAGGTGTCATATACTACCCCCATTAAGCTAGAAAATTAATTTTTGCTATCTTAAGGGAAAATATTACCGATTGTATAGACAAACTTTGGATTTTCTCAAGGTTATTGATTCACTTGAGTGTTGGAATTACCTACAAATTAAAACATACAACATACAAGGTGTATTCAATTCCCATAGGAATAAGTGAACTTGCAATTTGAAGAATAAAATGGAATGCTTGAAAAATGAAATTGAAAAAACCATGGATTGAGTAAAATCACTTTCCTTGTTGAAGTAGGAGCTCCTTGATGTAGTTCTTGAAGATAGGGATTGGAATTAAGACAGTGGAGGATAATGGTATATCACTAAAAAAATATTAGAAAATAAGGAATTTCCAATATGGAATTTTTGATTTAGATTTTTATTACTCTAACCTTTCAATACACTTATTCCATGAAAATTAGATGAAGGAAACTAATTACAACTGAAACAAAAAAAAAAAAAATTATAATTTTCAATCCCAAATTATTCATAACTATAATACCATATTTTATAAACACCCCAATGAAGGTGGGAAAGCGAAATTGGTGGTAGTGGAGCAATTTAGAATATAATGGAAAAACTACTTGAAAATGTTAAACGTATACATTTTTATATTTCTTCCACCCTTAGAATTTTTTTAGTTTAGATATTTCACCTAATATTATGGAATTAAATATCTTAGATATTTTTACACTTTTGAGGAGTCAAATATCTTAGAGAGTTTTATAGTTTAGTTTCTTAATTATTATGGATGTCTATAATTTTGATTCTCCAAAATTCCAATGAATAAATAACGGAGTTAAAAGTTAGAGGTGAAGGAGAAATTCGTAATTTTTTCACCCAACTACTCAATATTTTTAATCCTTAGCTCCCCAAAATATATGAAGGTAGGGAATCAAACTCGTAGAGATGGAGTAGAAATTTGAAATTTAATTGTAAATATGTTTGAAAAACTCATAACTTCACTTTTTTATTTTTTCCAAGAGATAACAGATAAATGAATATGAAGTTCTCCCAACACTAGAGACCACAAGAGATATAAATTTCCACCAATGGAAGGGAATGAAAAATTATTTTTACTTTGTAAAATAATAATAGCATGTGAATCCCACATATATGTCAAGATAAAATCTCTTCTAGATGTCATGTACGGGTCATGTGGTCTAGATTAAAATAAAAATGTAAATCCAATATTCATCCAACTAAGCTTTTGTATTTTGCACTCACCTCATATAAACTCAATTTATATCAAAACCATCCATTTTTTAATATGCACACCCATTGGTACAAGTACCAACTTATAATATATTTTACCAAGTAATATTGATCTCTAAAACTACAATTTCCAAAAAAATTGATAAAGGTTGGGAATCGTAACTTTGAGGTGGAAGATATATATACAATTTAATCTAAATTGTTTTTGAAAACTTCAAATCATGTGATCTAGATCGAAATAAAAATATATTCATAAAATATTCATTTAACTTCTATTTAATCTCTATCACTCACCGACCTAAACTACATTTATATAAAGATATTCCATATGGTAATATGCACACCCATCAATCTAGGGACCAACTTATAATTTTTTTGGCTAACTACTCTTTATATAAGTAACACCAATTTTTTAAAATCTAATAAAGTTGGAGAATAAGAACTATGAGGTGGAAGAGGAATTTACAATTTACATGAAAACTCCATATGCTAATTTTTCCCCATTTCTTTTCACCCTAAACTAATTTTATGATTTCAGAGATCTTATGAAGTTTTACAATTCCAAAAAATAGGAGATCTCAAATAATTTTACAATTTCAAGAAAGAACATATTTCACATAGTTATGTAGTTTTGTAACTTAATTTAATTGAATCTATGAATCATATGTTTCCTATATCTTTGATATTTACATTCCTTGAAAACATGATAAATAGGTGTGGAAACTTAGAGGAAGAGAAGAAATTTTTAATTTATTTTCTGAATTCCTCTAGATCTCTAAAAAAATCATTCACAAATAACACAATGACTGAAAGTAATAAATACTCATAGAGGGAGGACAAATTTATAATTTAATTGTAAAACTACTTGATAACTATGAAAGTTTTATTTTGCCTTTTTTTCTACCCTTTAAGCATTTTGTTTGATTTAAAAATAGAAAACACAAAACAACATTCACAAATGTTAATATTTAAATGAAACTTATTTACTTTTGAAGGAAAAATTAAAATGGAAATTTTCTCATATTTAAACATTGAAATTCATCCAAAAATTAAATCTTATGACCCCATGTTACGAGTTAGAGAAAGTATGTTACTTTTTTCACAAGTTATGGAACTTGTGTTTAAGGAAAATAATACTACCAAATCACACAAGAAATATAAAAGG
This sequence comes from Taxus wallichiana var. yunnanensis, assembly GCA_018340775.1. NCBI lineage: Eukaryota > Viridiplantae > Streptophyta > Pinopsida > Cupressales > Taxaceae > Taxus > Taxus wallichiana. The sequence continues at coordinate 213,603,182 of CM031236.1, read as the reverse complement.
ATAATTGTGTATTATTCCATATATAAAATCAATCAATAATAAATACCATCCAGAACCTTTCAATACATGAAGTAGAGAAAGTCACCCATATTTTTATAAATATATTTTCTTAAAATTACAAATATTCTAAAATGACAACAAACTATTTTTGCACTTTCATTTGTATGTACACTATATTAAAAAGAGACACAATTATTGATCACATGATTATATTTAAGATTAAAAAGGATGGAAATTCCAATGATTCTATGTGAAATGTTATTGTTGATGCGTAATCACAACACCCTTGAATTTCTGCAACTTGATGGGTTGAAAATCTCAGTGTGATTGCATAACATGGAGATTTTCCCAAAGTGTGGGACTTTACGATCAGGAAAACTCTATGAATGAAGGTCGATTACTATTCCTCTTTCAAGTGCACACATAAAATTTGTAGAGGATATAATCTAAAATATACTCTAATTTTTCAATGACACAGGGTTAAGAAGATATAACAAAATAAACCTAACTAACAGAGGTGATGCACCAAAGGAATGTTGAACACCTTCTTTGCCATTAAATACAAAACATAACAATGTAATACAACCACCATGCACAAATAACTAAGATTGCAATGAGAGATCAGGAAGATACAATGAACATGAGAGAGGGTCGAGATCATCCACAAAATTAATTTTTATTGCTCTAAGAATTTAATACAGTCCATTACAAATGCTAAGAGGCACAAACTTGCATTATAGTTTGAATGAGAGGTTTGAACTCCACAAATCTACTTGCAGAGAAGAGAAGAAGGGAAGGTGCAAAATAAAATGTCCAACCTTTTGAAAAATGCCCCTCCTTACAATATATAGGAAGAGTTAGAGAAGGAGATAGAAGAAATCTGAAATCATGATCAACCACCCCAAAAGAGCAATGAATTCTCCTACAACAATGATGGTTTCTACTACAAAACCCATGCCTCCATGCACTACTCCTTCCCAGGAAAGAAAGGAAGCCCATACCTCATAATTTTGGAAGTAGTGAGAAGTAAGAAACCCTAAAAATGGCAGACTGTATTTCTTCATTTTCGGAGTTCAAAATGCATGCAACCTTCAAATTCCCAAAATTCCAAGTTTCAGAAATTTTGGTTTCAAATTCAAGCTATTGTTCACCACTCAAAATCGCTGACAATTCTAAAAGTCTCAAACTGAAAGTTCGAAATTCCAAAATTTTAGACTTTTAGAATTCAGAATTTCAGACATTGAGTCTTGCTTTTTATGTTTTGGGGCTTGAGAGTTCCAAAATCCCAAAACCTGAAATCCAAAACCCAAAATCACGAAACCCAAAATCCCAAAATCTCAAAACCTGAAATATGGAAATCCTAAAATCCTAAAATCCCGAAATACTCAAACCTTAAATCTGAAATCCTGAAACCCAAAATCTTGAAATCCCAAAATCTGAAACCTGAAATAATGAAACCCAGAATCCTAAAAAACTGAAATCCTGAATCCCAAAATCCTGACATCCCAAAATTTTGAAATTATAAAATCCTAAAATCCTGAAACCCGAAATCCTGAAATCCTAAAACCCGAATCCCAAAATCCTGAAATCCAGAAACCCCGAAACCCAAATCCCAAAATCCTCAAATCCCAAAATCTCAAAATTCTTAAATCCTAAAACCTAAAATATCGAAATCTCAAATCCTTAAATCCCAAAACCCAAAAACCCAAAAACCCAAAATCCTCAAACCATCCTTAAATCCTGAAAAACTTTGAAATTTTGAAAATCAAAATTTTAAAAACTAAAAATACCCTTTTGAATATTATCCCCGATCTATCAATTGGTGAAATTTGGACTTGTTCTGAGGAAGTTAAGCCCCTGAAAATCAATTTCAAAATTCAACTTGAGAGGTGAAAAGTCCAAAATTTGAGAACTTGCAATTTCTATTGCCCAACTCCAAAATGCAATCCTCCATGACTGAAACAACCTCGCCCGGATCCTCTCTGTGCAAGGTCATGTTTTTATTTTTCACCCGAGAGGAAAAATTAGGTAACAATTTGGTGAATTATGGGATCACCTTCCTACTAGGTGAAAGATCAGTTTCCTTGAAGTATCCATTGGGCATGAAGTCATGAATGATAGCACAGTACTAATCTTTTTCTTGAAAATTGTCCCCACTTCTTGCACTTGTTGATCCTAAACTTTTTCTTCTGCTTGATATCTCAATTTTCATAAGAAAATATTGAAGATGAGATTTGTGAGAGTAGATAATTGTCTTGACCTGGAGTTTTCACTTGTTCCTGAAATGGACTATTACAACATTCACTTGGAGGCACACTAAACTATATAGTGATACAACCTTGGAGCAACAAGACCTATGCTGAAGCACTTAGGGAAATTGAAACCTACACTACAACAAGACAATGTGCACACACACTTAAAGGAATTAAAATCCTAGGCTAATATTTACAAGGGTGAAACCTTTCCCTTTTAGTAATAATGTTTAAGATAGATTCTGTTAACCGAGAATCGGAAGCTCCTCTCCCTCCAAGGTAGACAATTAGAAGGCATTGCTACTTTTACATCTCGTGACCATATAGGGGCCACTCCAAAATGCATCAAAATTTTAATGTCTACAAGGTTTTTCCCTATCTACATCCCATTTCAGAACCGATTCCCCTTCTTGAAAGGTCCTTGCTCTTGCTTTCTTATCAAACCATCTTTTCACTAAGGCATGATCTTTCTATATCATTTGAACTACATGTTCTCTGATTTCTTCCAATTCCATCAACTCTGCATACCTAGCCTCCATTGGATCGAACTCATACAGCTCTAGTTGTTTCATGAGCTCCAGTGTCGGTAGCTCCAATGATATAGGTAGAACTGCCTCTTTCCCATATACTAACTTGTAAGGGGAATTACCTATTGACCACTTTGGTGTGATCCTGTCAGCCCACAAGGCTGATTTGAGCTTAGTATGCCATTTCCTTTGGTTTTCATCTAGAGTCCTTCTAATACTTCTTAGTAAATTATTATTTGTGGACTCTGCCTTCCCATTACCCCGTGGGTAATAATATGAAGATGTACTCAAGTAGATTCCATTTTTAAAAACCCATTTTGTGATCTTGGAACCTAGGAACACCAATGAATTTTCTAATATAATAGTGGCTGGTACTCGAACCTAGTCACTTTGTCCCTTCGTAGGAGTCTAGTATGCTAGACTCATTTGCTTCCTTGAGTGCTACCACCTTGGTCCACTTGGTGAAATAGTCTATTGCTGTAAGTATCCACTTGTGATATTGGCTTGAATTTGGATTGATGACTCCAATCAAGTCCAATACCCATTACATGAATGGATGGTCAACCAAAATTTGGTGTAATGGAAGTGCTTTGCTAAACCTTTCTTTTCCCGTGAACAATGCACATTTTTGCACCTTTTTATCCATGTATAATAGTCACCGAACATTGTGGTAAAATAGTAACCTACCTTCATTATCTTGACAACTTTCACATGTGGAGAAAAATGACCTCCGACTTCTCTATTATGAAACTCTTGTATCAATCTCTCAATTTGATTTATTCCAATACACCTCAATAGAACACCGTTGTTATCCCTTTTGAACAAAATGCCATCAACAAGCACATAGGGATGGCTTTTCATTGGAAGTATCTTCTATTTTCTTTGCTCATTTCTGGAGTGCATAGTCAGTTTTGTAGGAAGTGTATCATATTTTGAGTCCAACAAGGGATGGGCACATTATCATTTGCTTGTTCTTGACCATCTTGTAGTACCAAAACAACTCCATTTTCATTACTTGTATCAACTTGTTGACTCAAGGCTAGCTATTCACATAATCCCTTTCCATGGACCAGCATAGTGACCTAAATTTCAATTTCATATTCCATGACACGAGTGATCCATCTTGCACATTTCTCATTCAGATCCTTGTTCAAAATAAATTCCTTGACTCCTGCATGAGAGACCAATAATTGGATCTTGTTGTTTGAGACTAGATGTTTGAACTTCTTCAAGCTCCTGATTACTACAAGAACATGTTTTTCGATGAAAGAGTACCTAGTTTCATATTCCTCCAAACCTTGACTGAAGAAGGAAACTGGTTTTTCGGAACCCTCTTTGTTTTGTTGCACTAGGATTGCAGAAACCGTGTCACCACCACCAAAGGCATAGAGCATGAATTCCTTCGAGAACTCTAGATAAATGAGAGTTGGAGCTTGATATATGGCCTCTTTTATTGATTTAAAAATAAATTAGCCTTCAATTTTCCACCTGAATGCCATGCTCTTCTTCAACATCAGCGTTATTGGCTTCACAAGAGTGGAAAAATTTAGCACAAACCTATGAATAAAATTGATCCTTCCTAGAAAGCTCTAAAGAGCCTTCTTATGACTTGTTAAGGGAAATGCTCAAATTGCTTTGACTCTTTCTGGGTCAATCATCAATCCTTCCCTTGACACAATATGGCCTAGGATCTTGCCTTCATGAGCTAGGAATATACATTTTTGGGATTTAATGATACCCCAAATCTCCTACATCTTTGAAATACCAGTCTCAGATGAAAGAGGTGATCTACTGCATTTTTGGAGAACATGGTGATATCATCAAGATATATCAGTAATATCTTTTTGATTAACCCCTTTAATTCCATGTCCATCTCCCTCTAGAAAGTGGCTCTGACATTAGATAATCCAAATGGCATCTTCTTGTAGGCATATGTTCCCCACTTAGTGGTGAAATTCGTTTTAAATTGATCATTTTCTTTCACCATTATCTGATTATACCCCAAGTAGCCCTCTAGGAGAGAGAATATTTCTGATTTGGCTACTACCTGTAAGATTTTCTCCATTGAAGGAAGTGGGTAATGATCTTTAAGAGATGCCCTATTCAAATCTTGAAAGTCCACACAAAACCTAATCTCTCCATTCTTCTTTTCGGTTGAGACCAAGTTGGCAACCGAGATCGAGTGCTTGATTTGAAATATAATGCTTGCCTGTATTAGCTTGTTTAGCTCTTTCTTCATTAGAGGCTCAATGTGAGGGTTGTTCGGTCTTTTATTTTCTTGATGGACTTAGCATCTTGGTCCTGTTCCATTGTATGTTGTGCAAACTTTAGATTGAATCCTCGAAGGTCCTCATAACTCTAGGCAAAGATTTTTGGAAACTCTTGGCAATGTTGAGTGAACTCATATCTCTCTTGATCGGTGGCCACATTTCCAATTCAGAGTGTCTTTCCCTCTCGACCAATATTGGCTCTAAATCCTTTTCCTAGACCTCGTATGTTACCCTTCTCTTTTCGAAACTAGTCATTAGGATTGAAGAAGGAATCCAATGTTACTAAACATTTGGGAAGCTTGTTGGTCCATAGTTGCACTACTTTATCCCCGCATCTTGCTGCTCTAATCTATCTTGATTTCTAGCTGAAAATTCTACCTCTTCTTGCAAGAAATTAATGATCTTGTGGTCATTCTCAAACACCTTCCAATTTGTATTATTGTTTAGAACTCTAGCCTCACAATCACATGGATATTATGTTATGTTTTGTCTCATTTGATACTATCAACCACCATAAAATGTTGTTCCAACTGCTGCAATCCTATCTCGTAGCTTCATTATTCTTGTTGGGTATGGACTAAATGTTGAAAGATTTGAAGTCTTCAATTAGGTCCCATATCCTACTTTTGTATCTCTTGAGTAGGTCATTCTTTGTAGCATGTTACCCCCAAACTTGATTGATGATTAGTTCATTATCACCAAATACTTGCGGATTATTTATGCCCTTTTTACATGACCAATGAAGTCCATGAATCAAAGCCTCATATTCAGTTGTGTTATTCGAACATGCAAAATGAAATTTGAAAGATGAATAATAATTTATGTTATGTGGTGAAACTAAAATTTCACCTCCTCCCGCACCTTGTTTGCTTCTTAAACCATCGAAAAATAGTTTCCAAACTTCATTTTCATCTTTATTTTCTGGCTTGGTGATGTTAGGGATAGGAGAATTTTCTTTGTGTACACAATATACACCCAATTCATATTCTTCCATTCCCCTAAATGGGTCAAATGCATGCCTTTTTTTTCCCATTCATCTAGAGTCAAATTTAAAAGATCCTCAACCTTAGTACTGTATCTAAATCATTTGAATATTCTTCCCGATAAAAGGTGAACAATTTGCATTGATAGGACTCGACACATAAGGCTCAATGTGAAAGTTTGTGGTGGGTTCTAAACTTATTGTAGCCTTAGTTCCACACCTTGTCTCGAAGATCATGTGTGACCAATCTTCAGATAGACATCCACCAATTTTGGTAGTCAAGTCTCTTAATAAAAATAGTGTGAAGAGTGGTGGGAGGTCAATTACAAACACATCCTACAAAATTGTAACATTTGGACATGCATGCAACGTAATTCTTAACCCTTTTATGATCCCAACAATTCCTATTATTGTGGCATCAAGTTGTACTACTCCTTTAAGCACTAGCTCATAATTTAGGTCAACTTTGATCTACTATTTACTTGGGCATCACTGAACTACTTGCACTCGAATAGATCATGTAGTTATGTACCAAGTGGTTCCTAATAATCAATGACACATAGAATGGTGTAGGCTTCAAATTTTTACTTGGTTGAATTCTACCCTATTGTAATGCATTAGTGAGGACTTTCTCCTATCCTTGGTTTGATCCATTCGAGACAGACCAATTGGCCATTATGGCTTGCAACAAATCTCATTATCCTGGGATCGTTAGTGACTCCCACATGGAAATGTTCACATGTGTTTCCATCATCTGATTGATGATGTTGAAAGGGGGTGAATTATCCTTGTGTTTCCCTTTACTCGTTACCACCTTTTCTAGAGCTTGAACAGTCCACATGAGCTGCGCAATGGGTACCCTATGTTGATTTTGCACATTTGGGGCTACATTTGGTCTACTAACTCGTTTTTGTGTAGGAACGGCTTGAGAAACAACTCGAATAGATGGTTTTCCCTCCTCAATGTTCCTCTTATTTGATCATGTGTTGGCAGCCATGAATTGAAAAGGTGGTTGATTAATTCCACAAAATTCTTCTATTTGTCAATTAACCAACGTAGTTTTCATTGGAAGTACCTCTTGTTGAGTTTCGTGTTGTTGATTTCCTTCTTGGCTTGGTTCTTGGGACACACCAATGGTATGCACCATCAAGGCCTAGTTTAGTGCACCATTAAAACACATTGATTGATTGTGAGGTAGATTACAGGGGTAACACCATTCATACTCTTGTGCCATGTTGTTTTGTGTTGGAACCAAGGCTCTCGATGTTGAAGTTACGTTTGGATCATATGGTCGAATGGCCTAGCAGCTTGAGGTTGTCCTTGGTTCAAGTTTTGATTTGCAGCCTGAGCTGGTGGTTTATTTGTTGATATGGGGGCCTAGCTTGATATTGAGTTTGAGGTTGATACGGTCTAGAACTCTGAGCTTGCTATCTCTTGATAGTCACTAGCTCATTTCCTAGGCTTTGTAATTGTTTTATAACCTCATACAATTCTTTCAAAGTGCTTACAAAAGTAGAAGCCTCAATATTGCTTTGATTTCTACAGACTGGAATGGGATTCAATTCCTGTGTTTGACTAGTTGAAGGAGCTCCCATATCTCGTATAGATATACATTGACAACATTGTTGCAAGCTTATAAGCTTGAATCAAGTAGTTTTTCAGCTCTAATAGAAATGTTATTGGTTGTGGGTAAGGTTATACCTCCCATTGATTGGATCATCATGGCTATATCTAAATTTATAGCTTTCAAGAAATAGAGGAATGCACCTTCAGCTGCTAGTCTCACAGCGAGTGGAATTCTATCCCATGTCCTCTAGAACTTGAAGTTGAAATCATTCAATTTTTCATTAGGAGCCCTCTTGATTGTTTTCAATTGTTCTAATAAAGAAAGATTATCCCCCTTTTCCCCAAATTGATTATGGAGGGTTGTGCACAAATGGTCCCAATTCTAGATAGACCCTATTGTTAGGCTTCTAAACCATTGCAAAGCTTTACCCTTAAAATATGAAGCTAACAACTTGACCGCAATATCCATTTCATTGATTTCATGAATTGCACAGACATTTGCAATGTCCTAGATGTGGTCAATCGGAGTTGTCTGGTTCTCTCTAGTGAAATATGGGATGTTCTTTAGTGTTGCAATTAGAACTAGATTTTGAGCATTTAGGGAAAGTGGACTACTACCCGTGAAGTTGACATAGGGATTGGGTTACGCCATCCTAATTGGTCAAAGAAATCTCATTGATTGAAGGAAATTTCTACCAAGTGGAGGCGTAGACAAAGTCTTGTTAGGTGGAGATGGTGATATTTGTGATATTCTTCCTCTCCTTCCTCTTCCTGGTGATAATTGCAGGTAGACAAATAATCCCTCTTCTCGAGTATCGACCTAGTTCAAATTCTTCTCATGTACTTGGGAAACCTATGCTGCTACACCACTGAATTCTATCCCTTCAGAGTCGCTAGATGTGTTGGGGAAATGAGCCTCTAAAGGCTAGATTTTGACAAGTTACACACCAAACTTGACAGAATAAAAGTTAAAACATTGAAGGACTTGTGTATTTGATATTCGGAGGTTGAAAATTGATTTGGAATGACAGTCCCAAAAACTCCAAGACTTCCAAATGTTCGAAAACTCAAAATAAAAATTTGAATAATTCTAAAATTTTGAAATCCCAAAACCCGAAGTTTTGAAAACTTGAAATCCTGAAACCCAAAATTCAAAAAACTCCAAAATTTCAAAAATCAAAATTTCAAAAACTAAAAATACCCTTTTGAAGATAATGCCCCAATATATAAATGGGTGAAATTTTGACTTGTTTTGAGAAAGTTAAGCTCCTAAAAATCACTTTCGGAGTTCATCCTAAGAGGTGAAAAGTAGGAAATTTTAGAACTTGCAATTTCTATGTCCAACGTTGATGAAAATTCCTTCAAATCTTGTTGAATGACCTTTTGGTCCCACCGGGAGTGCCAAAACTATTGATGCGTAATCACACCACCCCTGAATGTCTACAACTCGATGGGTTGAAACTCTCAGTGTGATTGAATAACATGGAGATTTTCCCAAATTGTGGGACTTTGCGATTGGGAAAGCTCTGTGAATAAAGGCTAGTTCCAATTCCTTTGTTTAGGTGCACACATACAATTTGCAGAGGATATACTCTAAAATCTACTCTAATTTTCCAAGGAGACAGGGTTAAGAAGATACAAGAAAATAAACCTAACTAACAGAGGTGATGCACCAAAGGAATGTTGAACACCTATTTTGCCATTAAACACAAACCATAAAAATGTAATACAACCACCATGCACAAATAACTAGGATTGCAATGAGAGATCAGGAAGATACAATGAACATAAGAGAGGGTTGAGATCATCCACAAACTTATTTTTATTGCTCCAAGAATTTGATACAGATCCATTACAATGGCCAAGAGGAATAAACTTGCATTACAGTTTGAATGGGAGGTTTGAACTCCACAAATCCACTTGCAGAGAAGAGAAGAAGGGAAGGTGAAAAAAAAAATGTCCAACCTTTTGAAAAATTCCCCTCCTTATAATATATAGGAAGAATTAGAGAAGGAGATAGAAGAAATCCGAATTCTTGTTCAACCACCCCAAAAGAGCAATGAATTCACCTGCAACAATGATGGGTTCTACTGCAAAACCCATGCCTCCATGCACTATTCCTTGCTGGGAAAGAAAGGAAGCCCATACCTCATAATTTTGGTAGGTGAGAAGCCTGACACCCTAAAAAATGGTGGACTGTATTTCTACATTTTTCAAAGTCCAAATGCAATGCATGCCTCTGAAATCCTAAAATTGAAACTTTCAGAAAATTTGGTTTCAAAAGTTGAGCTACTATTCACCACTCAAAATGACCTCATAATTCTGAAAATCAAACTCGAAAGTCTAAAATTTCAAAATTTTGGACTTTCAAAATTTAGAATTTTGGACATTGAGTCTTGTTTTTTATGTTTTGGGGATTGAGAGTTCCAAAATCTCGACACCCAAAATCCCAAATCCTAAGACACAAAATCCCAAAATCCCAAAATCGAAATCTCAAATGCCAAAATTCTGAAATCCCAAAACCCAAAATTGTGAAACCCAAATCCTAAAATCCCGAAATCCCGAAACCCAAAATCCCAAAATCCCAAAATCCTGAAATTTCAAAACCTAAAATCCCAAATCTCAAAACCTCAAATCCCGACATCCCAAAATCTTGAAAACCAAAATCCCAAATCTCAAACCCAAAATCCTGAAATCCTAAAATCTTGAAACCCAAAATCCCTAAATCCCTAAATCCCAAAACCCAAAATCCCAAAACGTGAAATCTAAAAAACTCCAAAATTTTGAAAATCAAAATTTCAAAAAACTAAAAATACCCTTTTGAAGATTACCTCCAATCTATCAATTGGTGAAATTTGGACTTGTTTTGAGCAAGTTTAGCCCCTTAAAATCAATTCCAAAGTTCAACATGAGAGGTGAAAAGTCTAAAATTTGAGAACATGCAATTTCTATCACCCAACTCCAAAATGCAATCTTCCGTGACTAAAACAACTCCATCAACTCCTCTATGTGCAAGATCATGTTCGTCTATTTTTCTTGAAATGAAAAATTGGATAACATTTTCTCCTGTGTAAATTTTAATGTTGACTATTTTTTAATTAATTAATCTTTGAGTTTCTAAAATGTGGATTTTGTTAATTTTGAGGAGTTAGGTCACTTTCTATTTCACATAAAATTTTTGGGTACAAATAAAATTTGTAGAGTTGATTTTCCTAGAATTTATAGTAAAAGCCAAAAAAATTATATTCAAATCACCGTTACCACATGCAAAAAAGAGAAATGTGCTACCTTTTGGAAAAATAATTTGTCATAATAACAATTCTTGGTTTCTACCAATTTATGTTTGGGAAGGATCCAACTATAGTATGAAAACTACCTAAAACTTTAGGGTGGGCATTACACTAAGGATCACAATGGAATAGTCCAATAAACCTATGGGAATATGATTGTATGAAGTACAAGGGAGCAATTTGGAGAGGAGAGAGGTAAATGAAAGTTTTCAAAATAAATAGAGAGATATAGGGTTACTTTCTTGAGTATGATTATAAAATTCACCTACACTAACTAGAGTAGGTACACATTCAATTTGAAGAACAAACCAATGCTCACAATGATAAGACTCACAAATCATAGACACAAAATTCAATTGAATCATTATCGGAGATGCAAAACGTTTCTTGGTTTTACAAGATTATCATGTATGCCAAGTAAAAGAGAAAGAGTAGAGGAAGAAACGAAAAGGAATAGAAAAATTTCAGCTTTTATTATTTGATGTAGAAGTGGTAATCTCAATAAAATAAATTCAATAATTAATTTCCAGCCATATGGAATGGATAATCCATTTTAATTTATAACATCACAAATATGTCTCTTTGTCTACGCCCAACATGAATTTTCACCTATAACAATCACTTGTGACCTTTCATATTCATAATAGGTTATTATTTTTATTTTTTATGAAAATGAATCATACAATGCTAACATTGAGGGTCACTTAAGTGAATATGAAAAAAGGGAAAAAGCTTCATTTTGAATAAGAAAATCAAATATCAAGAGAGAAGAAGGAAAAAAGAAGGGTTGACTAGTCGATGAAGAAAATCTTTGTATCATGGAGAACTTGTTGATTTGAAGAATGGTGATCACAATTTCCTCCTTCTCAAGATGCACACACACTCCATATTGTTGAATGAGTGTTTAGGAACATTTTTGATGCACTAAAATGAAATCCTAGGAAGACTATGGGCATCACTCGTGAGGGTTGTTGCCTTATCTCGAGTGAGAGTAAGAATCACTTTCTTCATCCTTAGGTTTTTACAACTGACCCTAATAATCACAAACCAACACTTTGTGATGTTTTAATTTCTTGATTCTTATATTTCATTCACTAAAATAGATCCTCACTTTCCAAATAGAGGATTTATTCCTCAAAGAGATTATTATTATATGACCATTTTTTGAATCAAAATGAGGTGATTGTAATGTACTTCTTCCTTGAGGTGTGATGAAACTACAAGGTGTGGAATGAGTACTTAGGCATACTACTAAGTGAATGTCATTAAGTGGAATTGATATAGTTTATCATTCTTACATACATTGTGCTCTATATGAATATAATCACCTTATTTCCCTTCTTGTCTCTAGAATCCTCCTTTAATGAGATCAAATCATACACCTCCTACCGACATGATTCTCAAGACAATGGATGATTTATCAATTCTTCACACACAAAGGTTCTAGATGCCTTGGACTATCTCTTCTTGGCTTATTACTTTAATAATATTTAAACATAATGGTAGAGTCATGGTATGAAATCATAAACTCACACATTGAGTCTCATTTTTCATATTTTAACATGATGAATCCTTCAAAACTCAATTTCTAGACGAAGATGCCACATGGGTGAAAACATGATGATGGTACTCATATAGTCTTCTAGTTATGTTTCACAAGTAAAAGTGTATGTATAAGAAAAATGTTTAAGGTATAAGGTTGAGTACGTAAGGAATACTTAGATGTCGTGAAGAAGTTTCACACTATTTTTGAAAAAAAAACCGATCAAGAGCACTCATTTTTATCTAGGAATGAATAACTAAAAAGGAACATAAGACTAGAAGATAGAATTAAAATCATCGATTAGAGGATTTCCTAGTGGGGGTAGATCCGATAAGTGGGGAACATCCTAGAATGTTGTCAATCCACATTTAAAACAAATTAAGCACCGATAAGAACATGAAATAGAGAGTCCTAATTTAGTTGTATAATTTAGGTATCTCACACAAGAAGAGTAAATTAAATCTAATCTAAATAGTGAATAAAATATTAAATTTAAAGTAGGTGGTGGGTTTTTAATGTCTCTAGGTGTAACCAAGGGTATTATGCAATTCTTGGTGAGGTTGTAGGAATTTTACGAGGGTTTTTGGTACGTAAATTATCTCATTGGTCTGAGGGATAATTCCATATATAAATACTAATGCTAGCTAGGGGAACCAATGTTAGTCACTTGTATTAGCTAGTATCGGTTTGCTAAGTGATCACAGTAGGGGCAATTGGGTGCCAAATATGAAAAGGTGGTGGTTAAGGTTCTTTGTGATTGCAAAAAGTGTTGATGAGGCTTAGGTAGGGTGTTGGGATTTAGGTGAAGGATCAACAAGGGTGAGAGAGGTGATTAGAAATTCATAGAGCTCTAGGTTGGTAGGGTATCAATTAGCTAGCAAATGGATGGTATTCAAGTGAGAAAGAAATAGTACAACAAAATATATTAAGAGATCTGAAACTAACATTGTTAACTAATAACTTGGTTAATATACTTATTCGAAGACCTAGATATTGATATATGTTGTGGTTTGTTGGTGTTCACAAGGGAAACGAGTCTAGATCAAGTGCCACAAAAATGAAACTTGAGTTCTTCCCTATGAATGATCTGAGGCTATGGAGGAAGAGGTTAGTTATTAGTGAAGAACTCAGATGCTCTAGTGTTGTGTTTGATCATTGGAGGCTTGATTGAGTGTAATAATGTGAATGAAATCCAAAAGCTCACAAAAAAAATAACCTAGGGAAAGAGATTGAAATCCTTATTTAAAGGAACCAATGGCAGTTCCTTAACTAGTGCCAACTGAGGAATAACCGTTTTCGGTTAGGGAGAAATAGACTACCTAGCTTAAAATAGTTTATTTCTTCCCTTTTTTGCATGGGTCAAGATTTTATTGTGAGATAGGAGTCTTGGTTAACATTTAAACACATGGGGAATTAATAGAAGAAGTGTTTAATAATAAATATTTGGTTTAGAAAGGTTCTTAGTTAGTTAAGTGAAGTGATGACTCAATCTTAGGAGTGATGACCTAGTCTAAGTTAGTTAAATTCCTTTGGAATGGGTCCTAGGTGAGGTGGTGGGGTGAAGTGGTAATTAACCTAATATTGATAATTAGATTAATAATAATGTGTGGAAAGGCTCATGGTAAGGGGGTTTGTTAATTGATAGGGGCATAAAGGGTTGCGACCCAATTTTGGGTGTCCGTATTTTCCCCTTTTTGTCATGTAGTTTGTACTAATAAGCGATGATGAGAAAAAACAAGAAGTATATTGCCCCGTGATAAGGGTGGAGGTGATGCCCTCAAATAAGGAACTGATTAAGTGGAAGGATGAATCGGTGATGAGTTTGATAAGATGGTATGTGATGAAAAATGGGGTAAGGTGTAGGTATTTTCAATGCGTGTGATAAGGTGGGGGTAGTCAAATGCACGCACACGCCGTAATGTGAAAAGGCACAAGGTTAAAGAGCGCACAAACTCTATATTGTAAAAGGTTGATAGTTTATCCAAACAAGGGTGATGTGGTCCAGGTATCCAAGGTATAGGATGTGATCCTAGAGACACAAAGGGTCAAGGTGTAGGAACACGTATAGGTGTGTTCCAAAACACAAAAAGGTTTGGTCTAGTCAAGTTACACTTCACGAAATAAGGTAAGGTAAGGTTATTAGTAAAAAAATCATGGGAAACATTATTGCATGGTAGAGCGAGAAATAAATATTGATTGATGAATAGGAAGGGTAGGATCACCAGGAGTATACAGGTGAGGAAACAATTCCCCTAAGTATCCTTAGGGAGTTGGCAAGGTGGTGAGGCTAGTAGGTGAGTCTGTTGGAATGTTCTAGGGATGTGGCAGTAAGAAAAGGGCATCCTGAAACAAAAAAATATGTCAAAGGAGGAATATGTCGGTATATGTAGGGTGATTGACGCTGGTTTAAGGAGAACCAATACTAGTTTGAGTGACTGATTCCAATCACCTAGGGCATGACTAGACCAACGTTAGTCATGAAAACTATGAAAAAAGGAAATCCAAATAAAAGTGGTAACTTGAGTATTTAGTATGTTGAAAATGATTGGTGAAGACCGTTTGTGAAAGTTAAATGTCAAAGTGGCCCAATATAGTGAATTGGCCGAGATTAGTGGTTATATCGGTGGGTTTGATGGCCCACTTATAGCCACCAGAGTGAGTTTGATTGGTTTAGAGTCGGGATAGTTATTTTACATGGCAAGATAAAAAATAGGCTAACTCAAAAGGCTAAATTGTTTACTTATATGAATATTAGTGATGTAGTTGAGGTAATAGATGATGATGATGGATTGAATTTTTCCCTTGTTAGTATAGATGAGGCCTACTATTTCGGAGGAGGAGTGGGAGCATATGAGTTTTGTTGGGTTAGGTGCAATGAGGAGATATAGGAGGATTTCCCGAGATCACAACATGATGGTAGCTCGATGGATAGATGGGATCCACTTACTAACACTTTCCATCTACCGATGGGAGAGATGAACGTCACACCGAGGACATCTAAAAGATTTTGTGGTTTTTGATTATTAGGGATCCATTGTATCAGGTTTGATCTTCATATGTGGTGGATCACATGGCTATGGTGTTTGGACCGCCTATAGAAGAGTTATCATACCATAGTGTGAGTGTTAGTTATGGGGAGATGTGTGTAGCACACCCTCAAGAGACCCGACTCGCCATGTTGATGATGGTTGGCATAATATTTTTACATTTCCGACTCATAGGGTGGGAGTTTTCCATGAGCTTTGATGGGAGTCCAAGAGGACATGATGTTTGACAAGATTCGTTTATCTTAGGCACCAACATATTTCATTTAGTTATACATGGAGTTGTGGGCATACAGGGAGGATACAAAGATATAGTTTGTGTTGTACCTATCTATTACACTGTTGGGCATATGAGCACATTGTGTTCCTTCATCTGCTCGGACTACAACAACAAGGGTGAGAGGTGGGAATATACAAGGTGGGCTATAGGTTGTGGTTGTGGGTTGGAAAGTAGGAAAGGATTGATGGTGTGAGTCGAGATATAACATATTATCAAAGTGTAATGGCTGGCTTATCACTTGTAGAGATTCTATGGAGGCCATACCTCATGTATCTATATTTCACAGATATAGAGGAGGAGTTTGAGGGTTTACATCTTCTTATATGGATTTAGGGACATAGGGTGAGGAAGCACAAGTTTAGACGTATAGATATATTTAGACGCTAAATCGTGCTACATTAGGTTGTGCCCCTGACATTCCCATATTACCATCGAGACAATGTGGAGATGCCATTACCTCTTCTATAGTCAACAAATCAAAGAGGAGTGGAGGAGAAGGTAACAAATGAAAATATAGATGATGTTGGGTGCACAACTTGGTATAGTCGTGTGGTGGGCCGCAGTATAGGCACCACCATTTCATGGCTAGGACAGGACCGATTTGGCCACAATAATTAATGAGAGAGATAGGTTACGAGGCAGATTAAGACATTATATGCCTAGGTCACTACATTACAAGAATGGGTAGCTACCCTAAAGGCATAACTAGTTGTGTCAAAGGCACAGGATGGCAATGAGGGACAGAGTTATAGCACCGCACTTCCAAGTTCCTACCTTACATGAATAGGTTTCCACTCTGGCGTATGAAATTAGCCGTAGTGCAGGTACATACCAATGCTAGGGGACACATGGCTACCCTTCCATCAAAGCTAAGGGAAAATGATGGGACACTGGTATTGGGACAGGGACCACTAGCGTTCGGACAAGGTCCATAGATAGGTTTCAAAGTGATGTCACCACCACAACTGATATCTATGGATCGATACAAAGAGATTGTCGCCGAGCTAAGATACTATGAGGATCATATTGTAGAGCTTGGTGCTCCTATTTCTACTTATGCTACATACAAAGACTCAAGAGGCAACTAACTAGAGTTCCATTTCATGGACCCGTAGTTCAAGTAGTTCAAGGAGCCACCATGCTCATGGGTAGGGCTAGTGGGGGGTGACTAGTACATGAAGACAGAGGCCATATGAGGGGACATCAGAAAGTGGGAGTGGGATGACATAGCTATTGGGATGTTGTTTATTTTTTATTTTTTATTTATATATACCACTTTGCATGCCGAAGAGGTGAGATGTACATGAGAGTTTGTATATATAGTGTATTGAAAAATAAACCTTCTAGTATATAGATGATGACACTTATAACTATTTTATTTGGTTTTATTTCCATTATATGGTTATTATGGAGACTAGTTGTAGGCATGGTTCATGTTATGGTGTATTGAAATTTCTAATGTATTGATATTATGGAAACTTAGATGTGTACACATGGTTTGATTGGTTTAGTTTAAGTTATAATGTATTGATGTTATGGAAATTACATGTGTAGGCATGGTTGATGTTATGGTTTGAATTGGTTTGATTTCCATGATATTGATATTATGGAAACATGAGAAAGATTAAGTAGTAGGGACAAATAGTGGAAAACAAGTAAAATATGGTAGGGAAGTGGTCGATGAGCTAACCTCTGAAGACCCCATGCCTTCTAAGTATTTCCTACAGAGCCCTTGGAAAAGGGACCTCGGTCCAATGTAATTCTCCCATAGGACAGAAAGAATAATAGAATGTTAGGTAAGGTAGGTAAGGTTGGGGAAAGTAGATTAGTAAGATAGAATGCATTCTATTGGGTAATATAGGTTGTGGGAAGGTAGGTTGTGGTAAGGTTGGGTGTATGTTTTTTTATGGGAACTAGATGATAGTTATAGGTTTAGGTGAGAAAAGAATAGAACAAAGATATCTTATGTCAATGGTCTCACCCTATTAAAGAAACAATAAGTAGTTGGAGAAGAGACAAAAATAATCGAATGTTACATATTTTTAGGGACTATAAGGTCCATAAAAATTCTTATGAGCACAAGGCCCTAGATACTTTGCATGATTTACAGGTGTCTATGGTTAAAAGAAATGGCATGATCACAAAGTCTTACATGTATGCCATGTTCCTTGAGTGGATAGGAGTAAATATATTAAGGTAGGGTGGTGTGGTTTTCCTAGTGTAACCTTATTGTGGGACATTATGCCCCTTTTGCATGATACCCAAATTTACAATAAGCAAGTCCATGACCAAAAGTTTCTATTTTTCTTGATTTTTTATTTTTTATTTTTTCTTTTTGCATTCATACACCGATCAATGCGGGAATTCTATATTAGGATGTTTAGTAGTGTCTCCTTAAGGTCTTTTTGAAGTTGATCGATGCAGAAGATCCAAGATAATATTTTATTTTGACACATAAAAACTAGTCATGTTTTTAGATAGATTAATTAAAGCATGTGGCTGGATTTTTATAGCTATCCTTAGAGGGAGTATTCTACTTATAGCATCATTCTAAAGGCATGGATGTTCATTTTAGGGAATCATTTATATGTGAGAAGTGTGACTCGAGGAGTATAAATTTTTATCCCACATTTTTTTGGACTTTTATTCATGTGCAAGCCTATAAAGGAGTATAAGTCTATTTTATGAAGATACAACCATAAAACAACAAAGCTTAGCTATGAAAGAGGGCTTTCAAGTGGCGAATGACCATGGCATTCCATCTTGAAAAGTATCCATGAGAATCATGCCATGAGTAGAGATGGGGTACTCATATTCAAGATAAGGTTGAATGGTGATAGATAATCACATAATTTTGGTTTAGTCATTTTTCCTTAAAAAGAGGTAGGTGAAAGGACAGTTTAATCAAAGGAAAATCATATAAGAGGCATAAAGTGATGTAGTACTTTATTCAAAAATAGATCGGTCAAAGATGCAAGGAATTAAGGGGCTCATGTTCAGGTTTATCCTCAAGAGAAGATAAACGATAAGTTTTTGATCCATAGGTATGGGTTACAATATAAGGTCCATGCCCATTAGGAGAAAAATTTCATCGCTTACTTTATCGCTTTTAGTAACATGTTAATTTTCCTTTAGGAAAATATCACCGAACTTGAATTTTTGTTATTGAATGCATTTTTCATCGCAAGTGTGCTTGATGTGCTTTTGGTATATTTGGAGGTTGTCTAGAACGTATAAATGGAGTTCTTTGTCTAACTCAAGTTGTGCCAAACATTCTTGGCGAAACTCATCATAATATAGGATATCTTTAAGAAATATACAAAGAAAGGGAATTTAAATTTTGAGAGGTACGATAGCCACTATTCCGTAGATCAAAGAGGAAGGGGTGGTAGCGGTAGAGGTGTGAATGCAAGTATGATAAGCCCATAAGGTGAAAGGAATGTACGTGTGCCAATCCTTACCGTGATTCGTTAACTACTTTCATAATAATTTTGATGAGAGTTTGGTTAGAAGATTGAGCTTGACCATTTTCTTGTGGGTAATATGGTGAAGAGAAACTGAGTTAAATGAAAAATTTATCACACAATTTGCGTAGGGTTTTATTTTTGAATTGTTTTAAATTATCAGCTATGAGGTGATGAGGAACACCATTGTAACAAATGATATGGTGGTTGATAAATTAAACTATTTTCTCATCTTTGGTAGAAATGAGAGGGATGGCTTCAACCCATTTAGTGTAATATTTGGTCGTAGTGATGATCTAGTGATGAGGTTGTGAGGAGGGTTAATCTCTCCTACGAGATTCAAACCCCATTGAAAAAAGGGAAAAAATTATCTGACAACATGTAAGGTGTTATTAGTAGCTTGATTAAGGTTAGAATGTTGTTGACACTTCACACAATGTTTAAAATAGTCACAACAGTATTAGTTAAGGGTTGACCAATAGTAGTCTAGGAAAATGATACACTTTAAAATAGTGAGGCCACTAAAATTTCCCTCAAAAATCCCATCATGAGTTTCTTTGAGTGTGTACAAGATTTCAGAACTGGTGAGGCATAAAAATATGATACCGTAAAATCCACCTTTGTAGAGAAGACTTGTTATTATGACCCAACAAGAGACACTTTTTAGGAAGGATCCTCATCCATTGTGAGTGATATCCAAAGGAAAAATTGAAAGCGAAAGGTAGTCAACAAATTTTTTATACCAAATGTCACATGGCTCAAGATCGACGCTACGAGACAAAATTAACACTAGGAATAATATAAAAAAGCAATTGCAACTATTGGATTGTGATGAATAGTTTTGAGTACAAATGTCGGTAGGTATTTGAGAATCAAGAAAAGCCATTGTATCTAATAAATTTTTCGTGGATAATGAAGTGGCATAAATGAGGGAGTGATCAAATGTAGTAAAAAATAGGTGGACATGATGTCAATACTTTTGAGGCTGATTGTTACAACAATGGTACAAAAATTGAAGTGGTTCACAACTGTTAAGATTCACCAAAGATGTGGATGGATTTAACATCTAAGGAAATGGTAGTTTGAATACATAACACAAGTGCTTCATACTCACTATGTTATTGGTGCGATTACTGATCTAGTCTAAAGGATAGTGGCATGGGATCACCATTATGAGGAATGAAGATGATCCCCACACCTCTCCCGCAGTGACATTTGGATCCGTTAAAATATAATTTCATTTGATAAATAATATCGATGAGGGAGAGGGTGGGTATAGATTCATTGAGAAAATCAAAATTTTAGGATTGATTTCCAGGTAGACGAACGTATGCTAGTTGATCCACGATGGTTTTTCCTTTGACATACTTTTGATGAATGAAATCAAAACCCATGTTTGAAATAAGCATGATCCAATGAGCGGTGGATTGGTGTTGGTAATGTTTCATAATTAAGAAGGTACTGGAAAAAAAATTTGGTCACAAAGAGTAGGTCTTAGCAAAGTTTTTCACCATGAGTGTACCTAGTTTCATAATCTAGAAGAGTATGACTTATGTAATAAACCATTTGTTACCCGTGTGTTGTTCATCATGGTGAGTGAGCATGGCATGCAAAGAATTTCCAATAGAAGAAATGTAAAGGTAAAAAGGTTCATCATCTTTAGGAGGTATGAACACAAAGTTATTGAATAAGGTAGTTCTTAAACGCTTCAAAGGATTTTTGACACTCATCATTCCAAAGGAAATAAATTTCCTTTTAAGAAAGTGATGAAATGGTTGGAATTGGTTTGAAAGTTGAGAAATGAAGTGTCGATGGATTTCAATTTTCCTTGTAATCTATGAAACTCGCTGAAGGTTAGTAGGTGGAAGCATGTCAAGAATTTCCTTCATTTTAATGGGATCAACTTCGATACCCCATAAAGAGATGGTTAAACCAAGAAGCTTACTCGAGATAACTACAAACATGTACTTCTTTAGTTAAATTTTAATATAATATTGATAAGGTGGTCAAATATAATTTAAATAACAACTAGGTGTTTGGCACGACAATTGGATTTATAAATAAGGTCATTAACATAGTCTTCCAAAATGTCATGTATGATGTCATGGAAGATGTAAGTCATAACGTGCTAATAGATAGCACTAGAATTTTTCAAGCCAAAGGGCATGACGTGATAGCAAAAGGTCCCCAAGGTGTTATGAAGGTGGTATTTTTTGATCTTCCAAAGCAACTAATATTTGATTATAATGCAAAAACCCATCCATAAGAGATAACATCTCGGGGCTAGCTAAAAGATATACAAGTTGGTCATTTCTTGGTAGAGGGAATTTGTCTTTTTGATATGCCAAGGTTAAGGTCATGAAATTTAGTACAAATAAAAAGTCCCATAGTCACTTTCGTGATAGGAACAATGTTATAGAGCCATTATGGATAGTCAATGGGTGGGATTAAAGAAATGAAGAGAAGGCGATGAAGTTCTTATTTCCCAAAGAATGCTAATGCGAGGACGCATTTTACGCAAAAAAATTCACTAGTTTGGCATTAGGGATGGTTACGATATTGTGGAGCATGATATTATTTTTGATACCGACATATCGCTATAAGACCAAGAACATTATTTTTATGATCACGAAGAAAAGAGGTGAAAAATTCTTGTTCCGCAGAATCTAGAGATTGTCTTATCTTTAGAGTTCATGGGTTGTCTCCGAGTGTGAATGTAAATTTATATGGTACATTCATTTATCATGGTTTTCATGTCAAATGGTAATGACCATTGAATATAAGAATCCTTCGTACCTAAATATGTAAAAAAAAATCTTCATCCCGACACTCGAACAATAATTTTAGAAGGTGTATCATCATCCAACATGTCAGGATAAAGAAGAGGAAGGGAAGATGGAAACTCACCATCATGTTTATATGTCAGATGTCCCAAGGATATTGTGTTCATGAAAAAAAAAAATTATACGGAATGGATTTGGGATCCATAGACTCATTGGGTGAAGGGGGTGTGACAGGTGAGGAAGGTCGGGAAATATTTTCATATTCTACTAGGGTAATGCAAGCCTTCTTAAGAGGAGGATTTTTAGGAAATCAACCACCACAACATTATTTTTGTTTATTAGCGATACACAATATGATGGTGTGATTACCTTGTTCATAACGAAAAATTCAAGCCTTTCTAGATGAAATGGTGAAGAAAAGTGAGCATGAAGTTGCATTTGGTGAGGTAGAATGATGAAAAAGGTTTGGTTTTGAAGGGAAGTTTAATGGAATAAGAGGCGATGTCAAGCCCCCAATAGGTTAGGTTGGTAAGAAGGTGGGAAGAACAGTAGGGGAAATCTCCTATATGATGGTCGTAACATGAGTATTGGTGTATTTTTCCATACTCATGAGGAGTAATGAATGTGTTAATACTCGAGGAGGTGGTATTCTATGAGTGAAAGGAATTGAAAAAAACCTACCAAGGAGTCTATGGTTGATACTTGGGTATTAGACATTCATGAGCTATTTGAATCCTAAAAAGATGGGGCATTAGTAGAGGGTGGAATAGGAGGGTCGGTAGGTGGGATAGATAAGGAAGGAGAAGAGGAAGAAGTGGTCGATGTGGTTGATGTGGTGGATTCCTTAATTGGGATCAAGACATCATTTGGTTGGTAAAGCATATTATAGTATTTGAAGGGGAGGAATCTTTCGAATGGTGTAAGGTTCCCTTCATATTAAAATTTGAAGAAATGGTACATGGTGGAAGGTACACAAGCCATGACGTGAATCCAATGATCACCTAACAATATGTTATACTAGAACTCTCCTTCAAGAATGTAGAAGATTTTAGGAATGGTTCAGGGACCCATGCAAATGTGAAGGACAATGGTGCCAAGGGTAGTGGGTATGACATCCTTTGAAAATCAAAGCATGACGGGGTTGTTAGACATGAAATTAGTGGGTATGCCCATTTGTTCATAAGCATGAGAGGAGATGATTTTCATGATATTTCCCTCATTAATCATGATGACTTTACAATGAATATCATTGATGTAAGTAGAGATGAAAACAACGGATCTAGATCATCAGTTGTGAAGGGGAAATCTATAATTTGGAGAAATTAATGGAAGCAATCTAATGAGGAGAGATAAGGGTAGCAATAAATGATGTGTTATTAGGTGGAGCCTCAATGATGACGATGAGAATCAAAGGTTTGAATCAAATCAAATAAACACATCTTCGACGTGATTGGTGAAATTTTTTTATCATTAAACGATGGTGACACCGTAAGAAGTAGGTGGTGTCGTCCCAACGATGGTTATCTTGGGGAAAGTTTAGGTGAAATGGTAGGTTAAGGTGAACTAGAAGGATTACCACCTTTTCCTTTCCTTTTTCTTTTTCTTGTTGTGGCCAAGTGGCTACACACACCATGTTAATTTCAAAGATAGGAAGAGGAAAAGAGGGTTATGTGGAGATAGGGGAATAAATAATGGAATCCTCCTCAAAGATCATACTCTTTGAAGACAAAAACAAAATTGAAAACTTGAACGAGAATGTTTTTAAGATCCTTACAAATCTCGACATTAAGCCCCGTGAGCGATGATAAAAAAATCTTCATGTCATCAAACCCTACTTGTTTATATTTGAGAGGGTCATACAACTTGATAGAAAGAAGAAATATAATAGATGTCTCTAACAACTAAAAAAGGATGTTAGAGTAAACTCCCACAAAAGGATCACAATGAGAGGTCAAAGTTGGTTTGGGCGAAGGGGTAGGTGACCATTGCAAGAAGGAGATTGAGGTTGGAGACCTTGTCTCAGTATAACTACCTTTTCAAGACATAATGAATTTTAGTTTTAGGTTGCATCTTCTTGGGTAAAGGTGGAGGAGTAATGTGTTAGACAAAGTGTCGATATCTAAGTAAGCAAAGGTAAAAGCTCGTGTTGGCAAGAGTTAGGGTAATTGTATCAATAAGGTGTGGGAAGAATTGTAACACCCCGAACTTTGTTACTTCCTCCCCGAGTACTCAATTGTTGATATATGATTTCTTCGTATAAGGACATGTTCCTTTGATTGTGAAGTCATGCTTGATCTGGATTGTATCCTATTTGCATATGAAGATCTTTGACCGAGTCGAATATGTTTGGACTCTTTTATTTCTTTAATTTTTAGCACCTGAGTTCAATTCGAATTCGAGAGGAATTGTGGATTTATCCATCTTTATGACTTAGCCTTGGATCAGTGGCATTGATCCAAGAGATGTTTTAAGTTTATTCTGGATGAAAAAAATTTATAGAACTTACGAAAGTGGCAAGGTCCGAATGTGTTAAATGAGAAATTCAGGAGTTAACTCAAGCTGATCTTGTTAAATGAAAATCGGTTCCAAATACTCGTAACATCGGGAAGGCCTAGACCTTAAGCCAGGTAAGATGTTCCTGGGTATTCAGTAAGCTTATTTAGCAATACCTGATAGGATCTTGTATAGGGATGTTTTACCCTGTTTGGTTCCAATACGGATCGGTCCTACTTGGGAGACCTAGACTGGATTTATTAAGGTTAATAATCTAAACCTAAACTATAACCTATTGGTTAAATTATTAGTAATCTAACCTAGCCCTAAACTATAAGCTAAATGTTCCTAAGGTTAGCCACCTAGCACTATGGAAGTAAGACTAAAGTATTACCTTATGATCTAACCTATGTTTCTAACCTAACTAATGATCATGGATGAAGGGGGACCTATGAAGGGGTGCAAGCCATGGGTAGTAGTTTCTATGGCATTTATGAGGTGGATAAGGATGAAGGACTTGGGATTTTGTGGAGGTTGTAAATATCTATTGAGACCAACGTGGTAGAGTCGCCAAATCTGGGAATGGTCGTTTGTTTGCATTTGTCAATCGCCAACTTTGGTGGTCGGTGGCAATGGAGATTGGGTGGGAATCTTGGAGTTAATGTCATTCATGAACTTTGGTTCCCGAGCGCAGATTTCTCGGGAAGGCATGCAAATGGAAAATTATTTAGTTGTTTGGTTTTCCATACGCTCCGTTTTCTCTCTGTTTGATCACTGGTTCTTCGAACCAGTCTACTTGGTGTTGCATGGCAACTATGAGAATAACTAGCTCTTTTCTCTATTGGGGAAAGTTTATAAGACATGAGGGTAACAAATTATTGTTGCTGAATCTATCGTGGAAGAAGAGGAGAAGGCGCGAGCACATTCAGAGGTCTTCTTCAGATTTTTAAAGTGACATTACCAGGCATGATAGGCCCTGACTTTTAAAAATCTTGCTTTACTCCAAATGCTTTCATTAAAACAACTCTGTTCAGGTGATTTCAGTTCAGTTGGTTTGAAGAAATGAATTGGTTCTTCTTTTCCGTGGAATTAGGAATCTCGGTTTTTTTTTAGAAGACCTTGTTGGAATGGTTACTCCGTATTTATTCTTCCTTTGGTTTCATTTCATTTGAGACCGGCTGTGCTTTTATTGTTGTTGAATCCTGTTGAATCTTGCTAGAATACTTTAAGTTCCTTCTGGTTGGAATGCTTGTTATGATTATACTACTTGAATGCGACTATTGTAGAAATCCTTACTGTGTTAGCAATTTTGGGTTAGTTTCGATTGAAAGTTTTCAGGGATTATATACGAAAATGACTCAGTGGGAGTCCTTTTAATGTTTCGTATGTTTTCGTCTTCTACTTAAGCTTATTTTTTAATGCTATTGTTTAGTTGAGAATACTGATGGTATCGACTCAGTGAGAGTCTTTGAAATGTATCTTGTATTTCAACTTCTGTCTAAGCTTAGTTATGAATATTGTTGCTTAGTTGCGAATATTGTTGCTCAGTTGTGAATATTGTTGCTTAGTTGTGAATACTTTTGCTCAGTTGTGAATATTGTTGCTTAGTTGCGAATATTGTTGCTCAGTTGTGAATACTGTTGCTTAGTTGTGAATACGGTTGGTATTGACTCAGTTGGAGTCCTTGAAATGTAACTAGTGTTTCGACTTCTGTATAAGCTTAGTTGTGAATACTTATTGATATTGATTCTGTTGGAATCCTTAATATGTATCTTGTAATCGACTTCTGTAGAAGTTTAGTTGTGTAGACTGTTGATATTGATTCAGTTGGAGTCCTTGAATGTTTTCGTATGAATTCGACTTTAATCTTAACCCGGGCTGTGAGTTCTTGTTGGATACGACTCCGTTGGAGCCCTTGCAGTATTTCCATGTGAACTCGACTCCTGTTGAAGCCCTGATGTGTTTGCGGGATGGCTCTACTTAGGTTAAAACTTGGATGAGCTTATGAAATGGAGGTGACTTCTGTAAAGTCCTTGTTGTACATTCATAGAGATTAGATTCAGTTGAATGAAGCTGTGCATGTTTGTGTTTAGACTTAGTGTGAATATCGTTGTATTTGCATATGGAATGTCATTTGTTTTAGTGTTATCTAGTCTCATGGCTGACTGTGATAAAAGCTCCTAGCTGTGCTCTGTTAAACAATGGCGATGGGTATATTCATGTTGATGAATGATATGAAAAATAATTGTTGAGTCTGTTATGGTTGGATTACTTACTATTGCTTGTCGCGAGAGCTCTTGTATTGCTTAATAGCTACAGGTGATTTTTATAATTGGATTTAGATGGAACTGTAGTTCTTCTTGTAATCTCGACTATTTAGTCGCATGCGTAAATGTATTTGCATTATTCTAAAGGAGTCGGTACAGTCTAGAACATTGTTGATTTAGGAATCTAATTGACTCTGTTTCTTTCTTCTAGACTGTAATTTATATGTTGATGTATAATAAGTTGAATAGGAAAATTCTCTCTCTCCTAGTCAGGAAACCTTGTGTGCTTTCTTCTTGCATCCTTTTGTGATCTCTACGGTAAGGGCATAACAAGAATAAACTGAGGTATTGTATGGAGAGACTGGTATAAAATGTGTGTTGCTGTATAAATAGGTATACTTGTCAATACCATTGAAATGTGTTATGATGATAAAAGAATTAAGATAGTGAGCTTGTTGAATGTTTTAACTGCCTTTGAGAAATTGTTAGAAACATTCTTGTAGGAGTATTTCTGTCTTTAGAATGGTTGTATTCATTTGTTCTTAGTCTCTAACATATAAGATGAATAGCCTGATTTATGTTTGGAATTTGAAGAAATGATTTCATTTAAACAGGTTGTTTAATGAGAACAATTTTTGGATTGTAATTGTTTTAAGAATTATTGCTTATCATGCTCAGTTCACCGAACTGACCCGTGTTGACAATTTTTGCAGATGGTTGCCATAAGTGGTAAAGGCATGCAGATCTGATATGATGTTCAGATTGTTTAATTTGGTTTTATGATTAATTCCAACTTGATTCTCTAAATGTACTACTTGAAGAAAGATGTTCTTTTGCTATTGAGTATTGTATCAAATATGTTGATTTCATAAAATGTATTTGATTAGCTTAGAAATGAATGAAATGAGGTATTTGTTACTTATGTGTTTGCATTTGTATCTTGATGGATTGAACTTCTTCAGTTCAAATGATTTTAAGAGCATTGTTATTATTGTATACCTTGGAGACATTTGGGATTCTCTAAGTATGCTTTGCAAAGATTATATGACTAAATACTTGTGAATGTTTAGTAGTTTTGTTATGTTCTATCTAAAGCTAAATTGAAATTTAGATCACTGTCTTTCGAGAAGCTAAGGTTAAAATAAACCTCAACAGGAAGCTGAACGGGCTGAATAAATTATTGCTCCCTAATCATGATCTAAGTCAAGACAACGTTTAATTTGATTTTGAAACACTATATCTTAATACTAATAAGTAAGATATATTTCAGTTTTGAGAACTGATATAAACCTGATAAGGGTATGGTTAGCAACCTTATGAGAAGACTTAGGGCTACTGTCCAATTTCGTTGATTTAGATCATTGTGTAACAAAGAACTCCTTAATGAAACCTCAAATCTTATTAACTTCTCTTTGTGAAATGGGTCTTAATAAGAAAGGAAATTCTAAGGTGAGGAACCCAGGGGTTGGGAAAAGACTACCCTAAAAGGAGCGTCTTAAAGTATAACTTTAACTCAATGTAAGTAACACCTTAAAGTTAAGTAGATCTTTTCGAGGTAGATTTGAAGGTTGATGGCACAAGTCAACTACAGGGTTGTACCTTCGAGAAGATTAGGATCTTCTCGAAGATACAACAATGCAGGTGACTTATGATGACACCCTTTGCATTGATCGTTAAGATTTACACCTTAAACTCGAACAAGTTTTTACTCCGGGACTGGTTAGGAATGTGGTCATGATATGAGGCTGCCCTAGAGACTCGGGGTACCTTGACACATAGGGTTAACAAGGGTTGACCCAGTATGTCAGCGTATCCCTAGTTCTTGAGAACATCCTTATATCATTGTCATATTATTAATCCGTTCCTGAGTGAATAACTTGGGACAGGAGAGGCTGACAGAAGTCAATATAAGACATTCTACATAACATAGGAATGGGGTGAAGGACGTATTCCAGATTGATGAGTATGCCGTCAAGTAATACGAGACATAAGCAAAGATGTTTTTCAAATCTTTGGCCAAAGTATCGCAAGCTGCTGATTGCGTTGTCCTATGTCACCTAGTCTGAGGGATGAGATGCCGATGAATAATGGTAACAATTATTCAAATAGGTTCCTTGGACAAAGCAATCTGAATCTCGAATTAGGGAAGAGAACCGCAAGAGTGATGCGTTAAAATAAAAATGCCAACTCTTTAATACTCATGAATAGATTGGTAGATTATCGAGTCATGGAATGAATAGATCGGAGGTACTCGAGTCATTATAGTTGCATATGGTTATCTATTATAAGAATGGTTGTTTTGATTTGTGAGTTCTAAATTATGTATTTAGAACTAGGAAGCATTTATCAAAAAAAAATTTACTTGTTCTAATGTACTAAATTGGGGACGTTACAAGAATAGTAGGTGAAGGTGATGGTATAGGTTGTGGAAATTTATATTTTCCTTGGTTATGAGATGATTTAACCAAGGTTAAAGGATGTGGGCATAAAATTGACGATAGAGGCAAAGATGAGTGAGAAGGAATTAGAGATACGGGGTGAAATCCCTACAAGGTTGGGTCTTCCTTTTAGGTGTTTGAATAGATTTTTTAATGGATGGGGATGAGTTAGACAAGTGTAGCTTCACAACGAGATGTGCTAGACTTGGTACCGATAAGACCCCTAAGGTGGTGTTAGGTTTTGGTGTGGAAAACAAATTGAGTGAAATGGTTGTTGATTAAGAAGGAACTAGAACCATGGGCTCAGTGCAATTGTCTTAGTCACTTTAAATAGCTTGGGGTAAATATTCTAGGTATCCGGGGATAATATCTACATTTTGGTGGAAATTGGGAGTCTAAAGCACCCCAAAATGGTATAATAATTGACATACTCCTTAAGATCAACAAAACAAGAGAATTGTATTGGTTTAGATGAAAAATACTATGTACCAGTTCTAATCCTGTGATGATCTCTAAGGTTTATGAGATAAGGAAGGCCTTAGCCTCAAATTTGGTAGGTAAGAGTGAGGTAAGAAGAGTAATGGTGTCTATGAGATCTTTTTGCGAGGTATCAAAAATAGAGCAGATAGATAAGATTGAATCCTCTATAGGAAGAGGAGGAGGAAAATTGGGTGAAGTAGAGATGGTTATCTCCTCTACGGGTTGAGGAGAAGGACAGTAGGTAATGTAGCCTCTTCGTGGGTAGATAAGATGATAATGAGGGTTCCTTTATAGGTAAAGGAACATGGTAGGTGGGTTCCTCTATGGGAGAAGGAACTCGTTATCTCTCGAATCACAACATGCTATGGTTTACAAAAGTGTGTGTGTTTGAGCTCACGATGTAACTAGATAACATGGGTACTATCTCCAAGTTTTGGGACTTGCTAGAGAAAGTTGGTTCTTGCTCCTAAACTACCTCGCGACAATCTATTCTAATGCAAGAAAAAATATCTTTTGCTAATCTATCTCTCTAAGGGACTAAGGAGAGAGAGTGCATGAAAACAAAGCCCACACTAAAGTAGTGATACACAAGAAAATGAGGGGTATGATAATAATTTTCCAATGTGTAAAAACATAAGCACAAAGTGGATACTAAAAGGGGTAATAAAAGTTCTCCACAGTCTAGCAAAATACATTCACAACAACATTTCATACACACACAATGATAATGAATTCCTGCAGAGCATAAGATAGACACAATATATATGTAATGAGGTCGAGAGGAAATTAGAATGAAAAAACAAACATCAAGGGAAAATACATCCACAAACTTGTATTTATTGCTTCATTGATATGCATAGTTCAATCTATTACAAAATAAGGTCCTGGATCACCATGTAAGGAGTCCACTACAAGGGCCTATAGCACATTGGATTCACAAAAAAAAATTGACAAAGTTTTTCTACTCAAAACTATCTCCCTTTACAATGAGCCTAACACTCCAATTTATAGAATTTTGAGAGGAGAGAGAGAGAGAGAAATGAAAATCCCAAAATCTTTTTCCCACCACTTGTAAGATGTCATAAATGGATTAAAATGATGGTATGTTGTTTAAAAATTTCCCCCATATTGTCCCATAACTTGCAGCAGTGAGAAATGTCTTCCCATGCTTCATTGAATGCATCCCAACTACCAAATAAAACATTATTCTAAACTGGAAATTTTTTCTGCAAAATCACCATCTAATCCTCGTCAAATTTCCAATTTAATGATTTCTCTCAAGCATCAGGTTTGGAACAATGATTCCAAAGGTACCAATTTTTTACAATTTTGTTGAGAAATGCAAAAGATATGACATTCTCATTGTAGGTAGCTATTATCGGTTTGCTACGGATTTCTGTCATTTAACGGGACTAGGTATTTAATTGACTGGAGCTAAAGATGTTTCTGTTATTTTCATATACCTACCCTCATTAAAAATTTCACGAAAAAAAAATCTCTCACTCAAAATTTATGACCGTTTGAAGTTTGGGGGCCAGGTGTTGAATTTTCCTTTATATTGCGGCTATTGCGGTTTTCGGGAACTCATGTCCCGCAAGTACTTGGATAGTTCGGGCATCCTTTTTCCACATCACCTAATTCATGCTTCCTATCACAAATATCCTACTATTGATTAGGCCATCGAGACAATAGTTTCCACCTTAGCCGATTCCTTTTCAAATCAACCATTTTGCCTTTTCGAGCCCGAATGTCCCATTGTCCCAGGGACCGCTTAGGACAAAATTTTCTAATTTTTCCACAATACACTAAAAGAAGCCTTTTTTGGATTTATTAAAATTTTTATAACTCTTTCAATTTTTGCTTAGATGAGGAAGTTAGAGAAGACCCGAAGGGTCCCCAAAACATTATTTTGGCCTCACACCCATTCTACTTGCTCAAGCCTAAAGAAATTATGCAGTTATCCAAATTTACCTTGAGTGGTTAATTCGGGATAACAACAACAAGTAAGGTGGGCTCCTCTATGAGTAGGGGAGTCTCGCACAAGAATTTCCTCAATAGATATTAGAGGAGGATGCTCAATAGATGGATAAGATGCCATAGTGAAGATTGAATGAACCATACAAACATTGGTTTCTTCTTAATACGTCTCACGAGAATGATCGGCAAGGGGGCATGGTTAGGAAATTGTATTTTGAAAATGTCCAAATTTGTATTAGTACATGAATTAGGGTTTTTAAGGATGAGATCATCATTATTTAACTTTCCGTGGACAATATTTTTGAAGGTATTGCAATTTCTATCCCTATGGCCTCTCACATGGTGGTAATTAAAAAATTCATTTTCATTATACCAAACTCATGTGGGGTGAGATGGATCAAAACCAATATGTTTTTGATGGGGAAGAGTGATAGCTCTGTCTTTCAAAACTTCTCCAATACGGAATAATATGGATCTTTGATGGGAGTGTAATCGCTTTGTTCATATTTGTATTGAAAGTTTTGAATAGGACAAAGATTAGAAGAAGGTTTGGGTTTATTAGAGGGCATTAGAAGGAAAGATTTCAGAACCACCATGTTGGCATATGCGATGCATTTGGAATGGTTGTTAGGTTGTTTGTAAGAAGAGTAGTTAGATTTGAAGATAATGTTCTTG
This sequence comes from Taxus wallichiana var. yunnanensis, assembly GCA_018340775.1. NCBI lineage: Eukaryota > Viridiplantae > Streptophyta > Pinopsida > Cupressales > Taxaceae > Taxus > Taxus wallichiana. Next base: position 213,570,851 of record CM031236.1, on the reverse strand, counting down.
TTGCATAGTTTAAATTTCTTTTCTTTCAGGGGCACGGATCTCAAGATTCCAAGCCATAGTGAAATCCTCATTAAACATATGAAATTTTTGAATCAAGAGATAGAGAAATGTGTCTAGTACACGCCCTAGTAAAAATTATCTAAGCTCGGGATGCGAGAGAGTAAAGGAGAGCTGATTGATTAGGCCTCGCCATTGCATGTCAAAATCAACGATAAAATCTTCGTCATATTAGCAAATATAATATAAATCTCTCATAAATACCTTCTTATAGATATTAATCAATCAAGGTCTATGCCGATTGGTTAAAGGAAAATGTCGAGTTCCTTGGAAAAGTAATGTACCAATCTAAGATGGGTCCCCGATAAGGACATGTGAAACATTCAAAGGAGTAAGGCATTGTCGTGGCCTATAAAATAAAAAGTGTGTCTTAATGAACACAACTACTATTGTGGGTCCTCCTTACTTTGTTAAAGAAATTTTATTTGGGAAACTCCTTGTGTGGGATAGGGATTATTTGGTATGGAGGGATGGATGGGTTCATTACAAATCTCGTCATTGGTTAAGACGTTACAAGATCTAGAAATAAAGGCCTCGAGCGTCTGCATTTTTTCCATCATAATTTTTATGAGATCCATTATGGAGTTAGGTGAGGGACCCCTCCTAATATATAAGGGGGTGGAGAATATAATTGGGTCGTGGAAGGAATGCTAGTATGCAATTGCTACCGAGTAATTGAATTAAGATGTAGGTATGTCGGAAGTAATAGAAGAGGATGTAAAATACCCCGAATATGAAGTGGAGGAGATAGATTGTGTCCGAGGTAAGGTGTAGTTGGCAGGTGCTTGTGGAAATATCCTCGTAGTGACGAGTGGCGTGGTTTGGCAAATATAAACCAACAACCTTTGAAATGGAGCCAAAGATGTTGACACAACTTGTGGCTATGTAGAAATAGGTACATAAGGTACTTATGATGAATAGATCCCTATAAGAGTGGCCATGGCTAAGGATAGGGTAGATGTTGGGGCCTATGGAAGATGTTGAAGGTGCAGAGGTAAGTTGTGAGTAGGTGGTTGTGAGATGGGGTGGTCGACGCTAGAGTAATTTAGGTAGCTACTGATAGTATTTCCTGATATGGTAGAGGTGGTACAAATGGCAGCACATAGAAGTGGGCATTCCATAAAGAGGATTACTTGAGGAGTCTCGGGTTGAAGAATTAGAAAGGTAATGTTACAAGGGCTTGGTGTTATGATCAAGGAATCTAGTGAATTCCTCTTCACCCTCGCATATGATCATATGTGCATTAGGATCCATTGGTGAAGAAATAAATCATGATGAGCAGGTAATAGGTAACAATATTCAACTCACATGAAAATTAAGAGATTGTGCCTATTAGCGAGTCCAAACCATATGAAAAGAAAAAAATTGCTACTCTAGGTTTTGCACAAGTGACATAAAATTAAAAAAAATTGGAAGAATTTTGTAGGTGAAAATAATTTGTTGTTTTTGATAGAAAATAAAAAACATAGAGACCAATACAGGTCAATGAGCCGGTTTTGGTTAGATGAAAGGACCAATATCGGTTGTGAACTGATGCTAATAGGTATGTAATCGATTTTAGTTACAGTGAAAATGAAGAAATTTTAAATTCCTAAGTTAGATTTGGTCAAAAGAAGTCTAGAAAGAGGTTGTGTATAGAAAATTTAATCTAACACACTCAAAGGACTAGAATTAATTGGTTGTGATGACTGGGTGTGAAAAATAAAGAAAATGGATTAAGCAAGAAATCACACCTCAAATAGTAGAAGAAAAGAAAGAAATTCAAAAATCCACAAGAATAAACAAACAAACACGTTATCCTAGGAGTCAAATTTTAGTGTTGTGATGGCTTAAGCCTTAGGACTAACTGTGAATATATAGAATGGAATGGATGTAAGGTACCTACAAGACAAATATGGATGGTTTTAGGATATTTTGTGGGCGAGTCCTCAATATAACTTGCAGATGTGAGGTATGATCTCGATATGACAATCCCCCGAACATCGGTTGGGGCCCACTATCAATGGGTTTTCAAATCTTTAATAGCTTCTTCTTGAGATTTGGGGAATGTTTGAGAAGTGTGTTTTTGTTTAAGTGATTTGGAAGAGAAGTGTATGAAATAGTGAAGTACGCTTAATTACCCAATCATTAATTACCCAATCATTAAATCGAAAATCCCACCAAAATAGAACTGGATAAAGAGTTGGAAATCCTTATTTAAAGAAAATGATGGCGCTTCCTTGACCAAAGGCCGACAAAGGAAAAATCGACGTTGGTTGGGGATAAATAGTCCAATTTTCTTAAAATAGTTTGTGTCTTCCCTTTTTGCATGGGTCAAGATTTGATTATGTGATAAGAGTCTTTGTTCACATTTAAACACGTGGGGAATTGATGTAATAAGTGGTTAGTGATAAGAGTCTCGCTTAGTTAAATTCCCTTGAATGGGTCCAAGTTGAGGTGAAAATGCAAGGTGAAGGATTGAATTACTAATTAACCTACTATTGATAATTAGATTAACTATAACATATGGAAGGGGTCATGATAAGGGGGTATGTTAATCGACATGGGATTAGGGGTTGCGATGCAATTTTGTGTGTCTATAGGTTGATTATTCCTCATGGAGATATGATTACTCTTCTTGATAGAAAGAATGATCCTTGAATTATATTTTAATGAATAAATTAGAGTTACACATAATTTTCCTCCACACTACATTGAAACAATGCAAATTATACCTCTTGTATTTTGCAAGATGTGATAGCTTTATGGAGCACAAGTCAATTGTTTACAAAAATTCTTAAGGGTTACATTGAATGAGATGACCTTAATATTCACTCATAGTGAGCTTCTCAAATCATGCTCATGATGATAATATTCTTGGTAACTTGAACTTGATTGAAGATCTTGATGTTTCATACCTCACAAAGTTCCTAATTACTCTAACTTTCAAAGATATTACATTTCACTCCCACTCGATCCATTTCTCATTAGAATCTGATTCATATGATGATCTTCACCTTCTAGGAGAGTATTAGTGATGATGATGTCTCCTTCTTGATGGAAACATTCTTATAATGAATCTCTTCTGTCACAAGTTTAATGAGTTAACTCATTTCATCAAATTCTATTTCGCAAAGATCTCCTTGAACGATGCATTAAGATCCTAAAGAGTGTTTCCTAACTCTATTCGAATAATGAGACAACTTCCTAGCCTTTTGATGAGGGAAAAAATCAACGAGATAAGAAAAATCAGAGTTATCATAGATTTATAGGATCAATTATGAAACTTACCTTTTTTAGCAGGTCCTATTCATGACTTGTATTTTTAGGATTTTTACACTTTTTTCAATTCATGATGATTCCTTCCTTTTCAGGGGACCAAATATGCTAAAAATTCAGCTATTTTGAGTACTTAATATATTTAGAAATACCTTATCAAGAAATTGATCTATTTTTAGTAAGTAAACAATAGGTACTCTACTACAATGAAAATAATATTGAAATTCTTAATTATATTCCAGGATTCCATGCTCAAAATTTAAAATGATTCCTTCATACAAAAGAGTGAGAATTTTCTTTAGATGTCGGGTAGAATACTAAGAAAAATCAATGCTCCATATCTTGAAAAATCAACAACCCCATTGTGGATGAAACTTTTTTTTTTTTTTTAGTATCATTTGCTACGAGTTTTAGATATTTTTGATAGTTTAATCCTCATGAAAGTGAAAAATTATTAGAGGGAATAACATTGACAAGAAACACCATCCTTGATATCCCTAAAATTCAGTTTCTTTATTGTGAAAAAATGGCTTTTGTGAAATTAGAAATTTTTATGATCATTTGCTCTAATTTTTAGTTTCCCTTGTTGGATCTTCGGCAAACAAAGTAGGATACATTTTTCCTTTCTATTAGGGGAAAGTGTTAAATTAGAAATTTCACCAAAATAACTAATTATGGGGTAAGTGCAGCAAGTTGGTCGACAATTAAGTGGACATAAAAACCCAAAATTTACATACCACGATCATGGTTAATATACCGCAATGAGCTTTTAAACCGGGATTGCGAATTGTTTTCATAGATTTCATGATTTCCAAACCTAAAAACATGATCGCAATTTAAAATTGCAATCGTTGTCCTTTGAGATGAAAAAAATAGACCCGCGACTCCTCAATCCATTGGTGCCACGATGATTGAATCAAGAATTTTTGGGACCGATGGTGGATGGTTTTTTATTATCCACCATGCAACAACAATGAGGTTCCTCTCTATTTTTAAATAAATTATATTGCGAGTTTGTGCTTAATGAGGTCCCAAATTATTTTGACTTTTCTAAGTTTTATGGATGAGAAGGTAGCTCTGCACATATTAGAATTGGTGCACGCATTGGTTAACCAAGGATCCCCAATTCCCCAAAACCCCACTACCTTAAGTTATCCCTTCTACGGTGAAGGAGGTTTTCGAGATTGACACACTACATGCATTAAGGGAGCTCACTGACACTTTGACCCAACATAGTGACAAATTACATCTAGTGATGTTGGTGGAGGTGCTAGTTCTAGCGCACCATACCAATGTGGATCATGTGGTACTATATGCACTGTATGCGAGACATCATTTGTTGGATCACATGATTTATTTTCTCTATATGAGATGATGGTGGATATTTTTGAACCGCGCAAATGATCTTGGTCTTTCACAGGTAAATGCAAAATAAATATTTTATATATAATTACAATAGTTTAATTCATTTGAGATTTTAATAAATATGGATTTGATTACGTCATGTACATACATGTAAAAACTAATATTTTTTATTTTAAATAGCAAGAGCCGGTGAAGGACACATCTGCATTGACATGCTAGCTACTCACCGTAGGTGGGTGTGTTACGACGTAAGTTTCAAGTTGTACTTACAATTAAAATTTCATTTGATTACACTTTTATTATTATAATGTTTCATGTGTACATGTACATATTAATATGTTTATCTATTATATGCGGTGGCTCGACAGTCATCATCCGCTTTGGGCACCGACGCTACTTGCCACGCCTCACATAAATTTTACACAGTTTAGTTTCTCTTTACACTTTGTTTCTAATTGTGGAATTTTAGTAGTGTATCTAATTTTGTAGGAATTTTGGAGACTCAAGTAACATTGAAGCTTTCCTAGAAGATCATTAAACCTATATTCCTTGGTTTGTTTCTATTAGGAAATTAATAAGTATTGGTTTCTTATGTGTCAATTATACTTTGGGTATGTTATGTGGCAATCATGTAGATTAATATTGATTTGTACATGTTTTTGTATAGCTTATGATCTGAGAGACTCCTCCATATATGTATATATTGGAGGATACCGTAGATACTTTGCCATAACATCTACAAATCCACTAAGGTACAATTTATCAAATTTGTTAAATTTTGCGCAGAATTTTTCTTATTACTTAAATCTAGAATATCAAATTTTGTACATGAAATATTTAATTTGAACTATTTATTTGTATGTAATTTAACCCTCATGAGTCTACTATTGACTCGTGACGCATCAACAAAAAATTGATAGGGATCATGAGATTGCAGTAAGATTTCATATGCATTAACTAAATTCTATGTTTCTAAAATTTGAATGTATTTTTAAAAAATTGGTGTTAAAAACTTGTTGTTTATGAATGTGCAGGCTATGTTGCAAGCCTACTTAGAGATGCCTAGGACCACATGGATGAAATCCATAGTGGCATATCCCTCCACTACATCCCCAAGTCATGGACATGCTTCTTCTAAAGAAGGCGTAGAGATGGAAGATGTTTCATGATTAGATTCATAAGACTCGATGTATAAATATATATATGCCGTCTGCTCCTAGTTCATGATTCTTTGAATAGTCCATGTATATAGCCTTATGCGACCGCATGTGGTCCTTTATGTATGACACACTTAGTTTGATACATGTTATGAAATTATATTTTCAGAGAAACGCCTAACACACTTGGTTTGATACATTATATCCATGTTGGTTTCCATAACGATATTACTTCTCTATTTGATTTGATTTGATGGCCTCAATTATGTGACCACTATGGATATGATATATGATCTATTAAATGTTATTGTTAAATGATATATGATATTTGATGTTATGTTATATAATGGTTTTGAAGTTTCTTGGGTGCAAGATGATTTTTTTCAAGAGATTCAAATGTGAACTTATATCAATTTTCTTATTTTAAGCAAGTGGTTAACACACTCCAAAGTGAGAAAAAATGTACGGAATTAAAAATGGTATTGAGGGATTTATTACAAGTCATTTTATATGTTTTTAGTGTACTTACAATTTATTTGTTAAGTATTAGTCCAAATTAAACTTGTTATTGATGTGTGTAACAATAAGGTCCTAATTTGAATTCGCTTGTAAAAAATATAGAAACATTATAGAACTTAGTTGGCACAAGATATGAAAAAATATTCTTAAGACTCTACTGTGTATTAACATGCTTTAAAAAGAGATCATTTAACAATCATTAGAGTATTTACAAGGTAATGTGTTAAACTTTTTGCAATCTCATTGATGCGAGCCAAGTAGCACGAGAAGTCATGCCCCAGGAGGTCGTGGTCCAACAAACTATCACTACCAACGTGTTTGATTGGGGGGGTATATGCCTTCAGGTGTTATGGAGGGCTCTAGGGAGGCCTGGTTTGGAGTCAGACCACCTGATCTGAAGCCTTCCTAGCATTCCTTGAGCCTTCGTGGCATAATTGTTTACAAACTACCTTTTCTAGGTAGTCCTAGGAAATAAAGGGAGGTGAGTAGTGAGAAGTAATGCCTCAGGATGTAGTGGCACAAAAATGACCGCACCAACATATCCAAGTGTCTAGTTGAATGCTAGAGGAGGCATCGTTTTGGTGAGTGACAACATCATTTCTTTTGGGCATAGTCCCTTAAGAGCCTTGAGACCAAAAAACTATTCAACTTCGACAGTGACTACTCGACTTCATGGCTCCTAGAGATGTCTTGTTGGATCCTACACCTCAATGTAGGGACAATATAAAATAGCATGTCTTAGTTTTTTCTCTCTCAAATTGGTGCTCTCGTTGTCCTATTGTTTCCCAACGTATGAAATAGTGTAGTTTGAGATAGTGTAAGGCGGTCAAACACTACATTTTGAAAATGGTGTTTCATGGCACCAAACTGAATATGAAAACATGTTCGGGTGGCCAGGTGAATACTAGAGGATGCATCATTTTGGTGCATGAAAACATCCTTTCTTCTCGGGCTATTTCGTCTCGGTGTAGTCCCTTAAGAGCCCCGAGACCAAAGAACCATTCAACTTCGACAGGTGACTACTCGTGACTCCGTGGCACCTAGAGATGTCTCATCGATCTTAATCCTTGGTGTAGGGACCCTCTACAATATATTGTCTCTTTTTTCCATCTCCAAATGATGTTTTCACTTCCCTATTGTTTGTATATGTGCAAAAGAGTGTAGTTTGAGCCGGTGTAAGGCTATCAAATGCTATATTTTACAAACGGCTGGTCATGGCACCAAACCAATTGTGCCAACACATCCGAGTGGCTAGGTGAATGCTTCAGGAGGCATGTTTTGGTGCATGAAACCATTGTTTCTTCCAAACTAATTTGTTCGGGAGTAGTCCCTTGAGATATTTGAGACCAAAAAACCATTCAAATTTGATGGGTGACTACTCGAACTCCATAGAACCTAGAGATGTCTCATTAGATCCTACAACTCAAAGATGGATATCCTCTACAATATCCTGTCTCGAATTTTTTTCATCTCCAATCGGTGTTATCACTTCCCTATTGTTTCCAAACGCATACGAAATAGTGTATTTCAAGCCATCAGTAAGGTGGTAAAACACTATATTTTACAAACGGTGCATCGTGGTACCGAACTGACTGCACCTACATGAGTGGGTGGCTAGGTGAATGATAGACGAGGTGTCTTTTCAATGTGTGAAATGTCATTTCTTCTGGGATATTTCATTCAAAGCGTAGTCCCTTAAGGCCCTGAGACCAAAGATTCGTTCAACTTCGACGGGTGACTACTCGAACTCCGTGGCACCTAGATATGTCTTGTCAGATCCTAATCCTTGGTGTGGAGATCCTCTACATTAGTTTGTATTGGTTTTTTCCTTATCCAATTGGTGCTATCACTTCCTATTGTTTCCAAACACACCAAATAGTGCAATTTGAGCTATTGTAAGGCTATTAAATGGTCTATTTTGCAAATGGTGGGTTATGACACCAAACTAGCTGCACCAAAATGTCTGAGTTGCTAGGTGAACACTACAGGAGGCATTTTTTGGTGTATGAAAAATTCATTTCTTCCGGGATACTTCATTTGAGCATAATCCCTTAAGAACCCTTAGACAAAAAAGTCATTCAACTTCGACAATTGACTACTCGGACTCTCGTGGCACCTAGAGATGTCTCATCAAATCCTACACCTCAATGTGGTGACCATCTACAATAGTATGTCTCAGTTGTTTCCATATTCAATAGGTTCTTTCGCTTCCCTATTGTTTGTATACACGTGAAATAATGTAGTTTGAGTGAGTGTAAGGATGTCAAACGCTATATTTTGCAAACAGTGGGTCGTGGCACTAAAATAACTATGTTGACATGCCCGAGTGGCCGTGTGAACACTAGAGGAGGCATTGTTTCTATGTGTGACAATTTCATTGCTTTCGGGATACTTCGTTGGGACGTAATCCCTTAAGAGCATTGAGACAAAAGAATCATTCAACTTCCATGGGTAACTACTCGTTATTCTCGTGGCACATAGAGACATCTTGTCGATCCTAAACCTTAACATTAGGAACCTCTACAATAGCCTATCTCTATTTTTTCTTTCTTCAATGGGTTCTCTCATTACCTTATTTTTGTATACACGTGAAATAATGTAGTTTGAGCTAGTGTAAGGTTGAAAAAAACTATAGTTTACAAATGGTGGGTTTTGGTACCAAACCAACTACGCCAACACATTTGGATGGACAAGTGTATGCTAGAGGAGTTTTTCATTTTTATGGATGACTCATGGTTGCTTTTGAGCTACTTCATTTAGGCGTAGTCGCTTAAGAGCCCCGAGAGCAAAGAACTATTCAACTTCAACGAGTGACTACTCGGACTTTGTGGCACCTAGAGACATCTTGTCGATACTACACCTTGGTGTAGGGACCCTCTATAATATCCTATCTCTATTTTTTCCACCTCCAATTGGTTCTCTCTCGCTTCCCTATTGTTAGAATACACATGAAATAGTGCAGTTTAAACAAGTGTAAGGTTGTCAAATGCTATATTTTAAAACATCGTGTCATCGTACCAAACTGATTACGTAAACTCATCGACGTGACTAGGTGAACACTAGAGGAGGTTTAATTTCAGTATGTGACAACGTCATTACTTCCAAGCTACTTCATTTAGGCGTAGTCCCTTAAGAGCCCTAAGACCAAAGAACTATTCAACTTTGATGAATGACTACTCGGACTTCGTGGTACCTAGAGACATCTCATTAAATATTAAACCCCGGCATGGGGACCTTATATAATACTTTTTCTCAGTTGTTAATTTCTTCAATCCATACTCTCGTTGCCCTATTGTTTCCAAACATGAAAAATAGTTCATTTTCAGCCAGTTTAAGGCTGTGAAATGCTATATTTTGCAAACGATGGGTCATGGCACCAAATCGACTGCACCATCACATATGGGTGGCTAGGTTTACACTACAGACATGTATTTTTTTCCACAAAAACATCATTGCTTCCAAAGCTAATTCATTTGGGTGTAGTCCCTTAAGATCCCTCGCACCGAAAAACCATTCAACTTCAACGGGTGACTACTTAGAGTTTGTGGCACCTAGAGACATCTCATTAGATCTTACACCTCGGCGTAGGGACCCTCTTTAATATCCTATCTCTATATTTTCCATCTCCAATCGGCACTCTCGCTTACCTATTTTTAGAATATACACGAAATAGTGTAGTTTGAACAAGTGTAAGGTTGTCAAATGCTATATTTTAAAATAGAGTGTCATGACACCAAACCGATTGTGCCAACTCATATGCATTACTAGGTGACCACTAGAGGAGGTGTCATTTTGGTGTGCGAAAATGTCGTTACTTCCAAGATACTTCATTTGGGCGTAGTCCCTTAAGAGCCCCGAGACCAAAGAATTGTTCAACTTTGACAGTGACTGCTTAGACTTCGTGGTAGGTAGAGACGTCTTGTCGAATCCTAAACCTCAGCATGGGGACCTTATAAAATAGTCTATCTCATTTTTAATGTCTCTAATCTATGTCTCGCTTCCCTATTGTTTCCAAACACGTGAAATAGTGCAGTTTCAACCAAACAGTAACGCTATGAAATGCTATATTTTACAAACGGTGGGTCATGGGACCAAATCGACTACACCCAAACATCTGGATGGATAGGTTTACACTAGAGGATGTGTAGTTTTTTTCCATAAAAAAATCGTTACTTATTTCGGATACTTCATTCAGCGTAGTCCCTTAATATCTTTCGCCAAAAAACCGTTCAACTTCAACTGGTGACTACTCGTGACTTTGTGGCACCTAGAGACATCTCGTGAGATCCTACGCCTCAGCATGGGAACCCTTTGGAATATATTTTCTTGGTTGTTTCTTTCTCCAATCAAGTGCTCTCGCTTTCCTATTGTTTCCAAATGCATGAAATAGTGTAGTTTAAGCAAGTGTAAGGCTCTCAAACGCTATATTTTACAAATGGTGGGTCGTGGCACCAAACTGAATGAATGAAACATTCGGATGGCTAGGTGTATGCTAGAGGAGGATTATTTTGGTCTGTAAAAACATCATTACTTCTAGGCTACTTCATTGGGACATAGTCCCTTAATAGCCTTGAGACCAAAAAAATATTCTACTTCAACAGAGGACTACTCGGACTCCATTACATCTAGAGACATCTCGTTAGATCCTACACCTTTACATGGGGACCCTCTACAATATCTTTTTTTATTGTTGCCATCTCCAATTGGTGCTCTCACTTCTCGATTGTTTCCAAACATGCGAAATAGTGTAGTTTGAGTGAGTGTAAGGTTGTTAAACACTATATTTTACAAACAGAGGGTCATGGCACCAAACCAACTATGCAGAGACACGTTCGAGTGGCCAGTGAATGCTAGAGGAGTTTTTGTTTTGGTGTGAGACAACATTTTTGATTCCGGGCTACTTCGCTTTGAGTGTAGTACCTTAAGATCCCCGAGACCAAAGAACCGTTCAAATTCAACAGGGTGACTACTTGGACTTCGTGGCACCTAGAGATGTCTCATCACATCCTACACCATGGTGTGGGGACCTTCTACAATATCCTATCATGGTTTGTCCATCTTCAATCAGTGCTCTCGCTGCCCTATTATTTGAATACGCACGAAATAGTGTAGTTTGAGCCAGTGTAAGGCTGTCAAATGCTATATTTTGCAAATGGTGGGTTGTGGCACCTGGACCGACTATGCACACATGTAGGTATGGTCTTTTAAACACTTGGGGAGGTGTTTTTTGGTTCTCTAATCTCCTAGTGATTCTAGGATACCTACTCCGAAGCTAAGAAGCCCCTCTACAGTACATAAATTATTATTTTAATTGCTTCTCTTTTCTTATAAAATAATGAAAGATTCTCTTAGCTTTGAGAATATAAAATTCTGTAAATAACATTGCTAATGACTTGAAGGTGAAAGATTTTCTGAATCACTAACCCGCATAAAAGTGTTAGTAAAATAAATTTAAGTTTCAAATCAAAACCATACTAGATAAATATAAAATACACAAATTTAATTAAATATATGAACTTCAATCTAGAACTAACAAATTTAAACAATTCAAAGAAAAATTATATAACAAAAGAGCTCATGTAAATTCATTCCAATGTTCACCATTTGGATGTGAAAGTGTCCAAGCTTTTCTGGCACCACTAACTCGCAAAAAATGAACTATTCAAAGAATTTAAAGTTGAACTAATACCATGTATACTAGATATATACAAAATACACAAATCTAAACACTTATTATACAAAATACTAGATATATAAAAAATAACACAAATTATAGATGGTTGAAAAATATAAACACTTCAAAGAAATTATATATACTAGACGTAAGCATGAAAATTCATTCCAATGAACCATCAGGATCAGATCTACTCTTAATATAAGACATGATTGCTTCATGATCTAACTCTCAAACCTTGCAAAGAATATATTTATTAGGCCTTCCAAAACATGTATACAACTGAATATTTATTACTAGAACTAGATTCAAATATAAGAATATTTTCTTGTGCCTCAAAGTCTTAAAACACTCAAACCGAGGAGGTTTTTAATGGATACCATCGAAGACAAGTTCCAGTAACTACCACTAACCATGTAGGGTACTCAATATCTTCACCATCTATAATAGGAGAAGTCAACTTATTTATTTCCTTGATGTAATGACATAAGAAATAGTATGTTCCTTCTTTATTATCTTCTCATCGTAATAAGCGTAAACACGTCCTATAAAAAAATATGGTTTTAACCCAAATTTAAATTACATATTAAAATTTCAATGGACGTAAATCAATAAAAAAAATTAAATAACCATTTACCTTGTTGAACCAAAATAATTTTTTTTTCAAATTCCTTGGATGTTACAACTTCATCTCAGTAGAAACAAGTCATAATGCCCGTGGAGGTTAATTACTAGGAAGTGAAGATATAGGCCTATAAATCCATCCATCCAACCATTCTTTTGAATCAAACTCAGCAGTTAAAAATTCTATACAAGATGAAAAAAAACATTCCAACTTTCTTATCCATGTGGCCCCCGAAGTAGCGTATGAGATACAAAATGAGTGCATATCACTGGACCCTATGAGTGTCATACAATCCTCATAGTTAGGAATTTTTTGTTCCTCTATCAACAAAAAATGTTTATGAATTGTAGAATTTTCTTGAGAACCTCGGGCCATATTATCAATACACCATTCCATTATGCTCTTTTCATCTTTCAATTTAGCACCATCTTTGTACTTCAATTCTTCTCTTGCAAGATCTCTTTTCACACATGCCCCTACACCGTCATGCTGTCCATTTCCATTTCCAACCTCGGTGAAACTCCAAATATGTTACACACCCATCTTAATGTGCATCCTAATCATCCAATAAAATATTTGTGCATTCTTAAACCGAGACATGTAATTATCTTACCATATATAATGTAGTTTGAAGTGGATGTCCTTATCGAGACAAGTTTCCATAAAATAACTGGAAACACCCTACCACAAATTCAATAGAATGAGTAGGATCATCACTAATATAATATTAGTACTCTCTTAAAAAAATTGATCATTCTTTGTATTGTCAGGAGAATGTATAAATGTTATATGCACAAAAAAGGAAACTTATACTGAGTTGTAATATTGTGATTAAACCTCCATTTATGATTACAATGTGTAATTCTCTGCAAAATCAACCACTAAAACAATAGTACCAATAGGAAATGTGTCCTAGCACATCTTGAACTGTTCATCCAACCATCGAGCTCTGTGTGTATTCCTAACATACTCATTAACAATTTCATTGTTAAATTTTCTCATAAATTGAAAAACAGGCATATGTTTTGTAACTAGCTCACACTGTTTAGACTCATTTCCATCTTTCAACCGGTATGGTACTCGATTTATATTTATCAAACTCAACTAAGTTATGTCCTATTGCACCTTCAATTTTCTCATGGATGCAACTTCCCATTTTAGGTAATCCGCCGCATGTACCACAACTTCCATCGAAACAATACGACTATAAAAAGTTGTCCAACTTATGTATCACAAAATATCATAGGTATGAAATCCCTTGAAGATATTGGTGGAAAATAGATACCACATTCCGATAACATAGTTTCATAATGAAAATTAGAATGAATACATATAAATTTAGCATAGTGCATAGCAAATTCAATATGTTGGCTACAATAAGTGGTGTGAGTGTGATCGATTTTCACATAGAATGGTTTCAACATTTCAAAAAAACATTGAATAATTTTAATTTCAAGATGCTCTTGTTTAAACTTACGAAAAAATTGATTTTGAGTCATATATAAGAAATGATTTGGATGTCGTTCACGATTAGTAGAACCAACTCTCCATTTTACAACATCTCTTGTATCGTGTGAAACTCTAGTGTTATCATGCAAAAATTGAATAATAACTTCTCTTGTAGCATCAAACTTATCTTTTTCCTTACGCAAAGTTTCTCTAGCAGAAAATGCCCAAAAATTGGTGTTATTGAGTGATTGAAGGATATTACGTCTTTCAATTTCTTTCATTAGAGTTTTTCGATTAACTTTCAACATTCGACTTGTTTACATAGTAATTTTTTTATTGATTCACTTACAACACTAATAGCAAGTACACGACACACAATATTACTATCCCTAGTGCATCTCTCGACACCAACAATGTGGTATGCATCATGAAGGTTTTCAATAATTGTAGAGGTTTGACCACATATATTAGATATTTTCAATCCTAAGGTGTTTAATATAGGTCTCATTTTAATCAATTTCATCAAACTAACCAACAACTGACATATTTGGGAATCATTTAAAATTTCAAAATTATTATCCCAAATTTCAATGGCTTTTCTTCTAATTTTCCATTCAGAAAGTTTTTCAGACATTGGTTTCAAAATGTTTTCATCAATTTTAATAAAATAATTAGGTTTCTTACGTATAATCCTAAGAGGTGTTTTTGTTAAATTTTTCTTGTCTACAGCTTTAAACCTAAATTTCCTTATTCACATTTTAATTTTCTCCTTCAATTTCAACATCAGCTACATCACGAGTATTTACTTCTTCTTCAAAATTGATGGTAAAAACATCTTGATCACGAGTATTTAATTCAACTTCAATATTGATAGTAGATGAACCTCTTCTTGATTCATGAAGATTCCGCATTCGCTTCAACATTTTGAAATTTATTTTCCGTAATTAGTTTGGCATTTTTACTTATCAATTTTGTTTTAAACTTCGTTTCTCATCTCCCATGATGTTTTACTTCCGGAAATAAGAAAAAAATGTAGAAAGTGACAAAATTTCATAGTAGTTCATACGGTAAGGTCAAACAGTAAAAATCACATGGTAATTCAAACATTGGGATGTGTGTAAATATGATTTAAGAACAACGATCATGATTTATATAGTGCGATCACATTTTATAAAGTACGATCTCATTTTTATAAAGTGTGATCATGCGGTGCTTGTTATCAAAACCGTGATCGCAATTTTATTTGTATCATCAAATCCAACCCTAAGGCTTGGGAAATCTTTGTTTTTCCCCAACCAAAGCTATGTGAGATCATTATGACATGTAAAAGGTCAAAAAACTTAAAATTTTCTTTCTTCGACTTGAACCATGCTAAAAACTGAAATTTTTTCACAAAAATGGTGCCATCGCATAGGGGTGACTATTGGCTTCTTAGAAATATTGATTTTTAAGTGAATAGAATAAGATAAATATCATTTTATAATTTTTACTAACAATAGGTCTTTAACACATTTTTTCTCACGAATTTTCATGTCTATGTTTAAGACTACAAATTTCATTTCCAATATCAAAATGTGATAAAAATTATACCATCCCAAGCGTGGATAAATTCTATACATGTTGAAAAAATATTCGATTTCGATATTTTTGATATAATTATGGCAGAAAACGGATAGCGCTCCATTTTCTAAAAAATTTGAGACAACTTTCATGGAAAAAATCATTAAAAAAATTTCTCAAAAAAATACAAAATAAAATGCATCCCAAGATAGACAATGACATCTAAATTTTTACCAAATGCAAAAATATAACAATATTTGGTCATCAAAATCACGAGCAAACAGACTACGATCTTATAGGTTTTTTCTTAAAAAATAAATCATATAATTTTGAGTGTTTAATATAGCTAAACTTGTTCGTTTTAAAAAAATAGTATTTTAGAAACTAGATTCTAGATGCTATGATTCATATTCATATATAAATTTATCTAATTTTGAATACACGTATTGCTAATAATCCCTACAAGTTGAGATTTTGTTTTTTTTTGCAATATAACGTCCACTTATGACCCCTTTTTTGTCCACCAAATTGCTGCACTTACCCTATGTGAAAAAATGAGCTCAAACTATGTCTTAGTGCACTTTTATATTACCCTGCTAACTATGGTTAGGATCGGGTTAAAAATTAGCGCATGTGAGGTTAATATCTAGTTTTAATGGTGCAATGGAAACACAATACATAGTAAGGACACAAAAAAATTCATTGGATCTAGGTGTTAACATGTTTCATGGTGCAAGTTTTGTTGAGTATGTATTTGTAACTTATCCCTCACTCACACCCACCTTAACTCAACTTAGACTCAACTATGGTTAAATTAACTAAATATGGATTGTTTGAGAGATACACAACAGCATGGGTCAAACATTGTTGTCCATCTTTATCCCCTAGAGATGGGTGACATTAGAGACACATGGGACAACAGAGACATCCGAGATAATCATGTCAATGGGTTTTACAAATTACATCATTCCAAAGAGTGTGAGATAATAAATTCATATTCCTCATGTCCTGTCGTGTCCCAAAGGGAAAAATAGGGACAATAGTATATCAAAAGTGTAACTTTGCATTAATGGAAAGAGAAATTTTACACTAGTTTTCCAAAAATATCTTGAATACTTTATTTTTTCACCTTGAAAGATTAATATCGTCTTTTGGAGCAAAAATTATATTATTTTGAATCCAAAACACGTTATAAGACCAATGGAAAATGTTTCATAACTTTAATCTTCCTAATACTCATAAATATGCCTCTTTTTGTTCAAATGTTCCATGAATCCATCAAACCTAACATAAAAACGTTTTTTGTTTTCATGTAGATATTTATTCAATATCACCTAGAGAAATCAAGGTTTACTTGTTGACCTATTCATTCCTTGCACCTCAAAACTTAATGTTATAAAAACTATCCTTGTATGATAAAACCATTCCTAAACATTCTTAACTTTCTTGAAAAATATTCAAGCACCCCA
The DNA here is from genome assembly GCA_018340775.1 of Taxus wallichiana var. yunnanensis. Taxonomy (NCBI): domain Eukaryota; kingdom Viridiplantae; phylum Streptophyta; class Pinopsida; order Cupressales; family Taxaceae; genus Taxus; species Taxus wallichiana. Next base: position 213,553,718 of record CM031236.1, on the reverse strand, counting down.
AATACAACCTCGTAAATCCTTAATTCTTTTTCAAACTTGTCCATGGATTATACACGTGCTCATTAATGGAAATAAGGAGCTTGTTTAGGTTTATAAGAAAAATAGTCTTCTGTTGAACTTCACTTGATGGAATGATAAAAATTATTTCATATTTTTACATATTGAGTCATGTTTACTTAAAATGCATTTGGACTACCTTCAAGGTCAAGATGATAATGACCAAAATAGAAGGTTTGCGAGGGAAATATTCAAGTGGATTAGAAGGTAAGATTTTGTATTATGGATTAGTTTTCATGTGTTGGATTTATCATTTTTGGGACAGCTATTTTAAATGGAAATAGATGGTTTTGACTTGGATAAATTTGACTATAAGGGGAAATGGAGAACATCAACTTTCTCATGGGTGAGTAAACTAGATCCTTTTCAAATTGTGTAGTAGAATAAATTTTCTCACACTACTCATACAAGCAACAAACACACACGAGAGAAAAAAACTAACACACCAAACATAAAGGAAAAACAAAAAAATGGGAAGAAATCATATAAAGGAAATGGAAATTATAGTATATGCGGGAAATTTATTAAGGTGAGAGAATAATTTACATAAACCTGATAAAGGATTGATATAAGTACATATCATCATGGAAGAGTGTAGTGAATTCAAACTTATAAACCTTGAAGGTAATCGTCCAATTATGCCATGATCTCATGATTTATCTACATTATGTAAGGAGAACGATAGATACCAAGATCCTATGTTCATAGTGATACTACATAAAAATATCCTTCACATCAAATGATTATTTTATTACCCATTCGGAAGTTTTACCTCTTGTAGTATTAACTTGATTCCTTTTGGCCACAAGAATCCATTCCTCCATTTTTTCAAAAAAGGATTCTATGATCTCGACATGAAGGAATTGATCGTCCTTTAGTTAATGTTGCCACATTAAATTAGTTCTAGAATCAATGTGGAATATAGAGGTAGCGAGAACAATTTTACTCCAATTCCATTCAAAAGACTCCTGCACATTATCATTCATTTGTTCCTAATGATTCCTATTTTTACATCTCATTTTGAGAAGTTTTTAATCAAGAAAAGGATCACAACCGAAATCATACTTATCTTGAAAATTCATGGCATATAAAGGTAACTCAAGACCGAGTTGAGGATCTTCAATTTTCTAGACAATCTTCAAGATGTCTTGTAAATATTCTTCCTTTGAATATTCCACATACTAATTTTCACCTTCATTTGAAAAATATTGGCATTGGGAGTAAAGAAGGTTGCTGAAAATCAGATCTTAATATGACCATGATTTATTGGAAAGATTATGTTTCTCATGATCTAAATTTCTATTCATCTATAGGTTACCTTCTTACAAGTTCAAGAATACCTAGTTTTCATCATTTTGAAATAGATTTAAGAGATCCATCCTACATGATAAGGGAAAAAATTTCAATTAAAGGTTTATCAAAACATCCTCATGACAAGCATAATAATACAATGTTGGATCAAAAACATGAGAATAATCATCTACTCAATGTTGAACATCTTGTTGATCAAGAATTTCGTGCTTGTTACCTGTCCAAGTTAATGTACCAAACTAAACACAAAAACCTTGAAAAACTCAAATGAAATTGATACCTGATGGACAAGATCCGAAGATGTAGACAGATAAGGAAGCCGATGTAGATAAGACGGGCACACATGAGCAATTCTGCACAGTAGATCCAAGTAACCTGCGAGACACCGATGCTTGACAGAAAAAGACCACGTTAAAAGATATTTAGGTGGACTGCCCGAGAAGCGGGTCCGGGAAGCGATAAGCTCCCTCGGTGGATGTCAGTCCACATTTTCAATTAAGTAAAGAAGCATACATGATAAAATATGTACGTACAGGACTAGATTTTCTGATCAAAGTAATAAACAGAATCTAAACAGCAGACAGAAAGCAACAGAAAATAGGGAACTATGAAAACAAAGCTAGATTTGTGTTACCTGTGTCCTTTTACCTATCTGCAGGATGATCGGTGTCGATTATGTAGAATCGGTGTCGATTGGTTCAGATCGGTGTCGACTGATAAAGATCGGCGTCAATCCGAGACAAAGTGCGAGAAGGTTTGGGAATCGGAAAACGAAGGCAAGATCATCAACGTCCGCTAGATCTACAGAAGCCGAGAGAGATACTGGCAAGGCTCCACCTGTGCTGGATGCAGGAACAGAGTCACCAGAAAATCAATGGAGACGTGCGATGTTGATGTGGTAAGAGCAGAGTAACGGTGCTCCTCTCAGGGATTGATTTGGACAAGATTCACTCTCACTCGATAGATAATGTTCAAACTTGATGCTCAAAACTCTCTCGTTCTCTCTATCTAATTCACTGTCTATCTCACCATCTAATTCTCTCTCTTGCAATAACTGTCTAACTAGAACTAAGTTCTGGGATTCTATTTGTAATCGGCGCCGACCGATATTAAATTGGTGCCGTTCAAAAATCAGCATCGACCGAGTACCGGTCGGCGCCGATCATGGAATAGACTCCCGAAATGGCCAAAAGGAGTGATTTCTGGAAAGATAAGAGTGATCCCTCCACCTCAAATATGGGAAATATCCCACTGCTTGGTTTGGGAGGAGGAGAAATAGGGGGGATATATGGATAGAATAGATATGGGGTAGATAAGTGGTTAGGATACATGTAAAAAGGTGTAATTAAATAGTTAATATTTAATTACTCACGGGTAAAACATAATGGGGTGAATTAAACTTAGGATAGGTGTTTAAATCACAAATTGAATAATACCCCAAGGGGATAGTGGTGATATAAACGTGCCCCAGGTTACCTGAGAGAGCAAACGCGCACGAGGGACACTAAATTGGATAACCAATTTTAGGTGTCTACATTTTGCCCCTTTTTGTCAAGTAACTTGCGATAAGCAAGGTTGTGAGACAAAAACAAGGAGGTGGAAGAAAGGAAGAAAAAGTGATGATGTGATCCCCCTCAAACTAGGGATGGGATGGGTGATAGAACAAACGATCCCAAGTTTGAAAAAGGTAGATGAAAACGCAGGAAGCCCCAGCTAGATGTCTGGAGTAGACCGGATCATTAATGACGCACAAGAATAAATAAAGAGGCAGCAACCTAAGGAACTCACATTGGTAGGGCAGACTAGACGGTCTCCTCATGAGATGATGTTAGTACCTACAGACCCATGAGTGTAAGGAGGGTGGAAAAATAGTCAGCATCTAAAGAGAGACACATTGGTAGGGACAACCAGATGGTCTGCAAAGTAGACGACGTTAGTGCCTACAGACCCGTTAACTCTAAGCTGCCAAAAAAGTGCGAGTGCCCCATGCAAAGGGAACAAACTCGAAATGGATGATAATATCGAAAAATTATGTGCCAAAAGGTAACACTCAGGGCAGGATGACGACCAGATAGATAAGCCAAGCATCAACACCATGGCAAGAAGATTAGGAGATGGAAGTAAATGACGTGGAGAAGTGATACTGCAACCCATCGGCAAAAATGAGTATAAATAGATAGATGATACATGATGAATAGATGTGATGGGATAGACATAGATGTAGAGGATATAAATAGATGTGATTTGATGTGATTGATATGTGGATTTAATTTGGATGATAAAATAAATATAGATAGATGTAATGTTACTTGGATGGACAAGTGTTGAGATGATGTGATGGAGAGGTGGGAGTTGATAGTTGGAATGGATTTGATATTTTTGAGATTTTAATTAAATTTTGATGAAAATAGATAGATAGATACACCCACATGTTTTTTGGACAAAGTAGATCAGATGAAATTAGATAAATGATAGAGTTTGATTAAATTAACATGTTAAATGTTAATTTAACTGGATGAAATAATTGGAAATACTCTCTGTGAGAGCCAAGGACGTAATGAAAATGACCTTGATTAGAAATAAAGGAAATACACCCAGATAAGAAGAAAAATGATAAGTTGGGCTCCTAACCGACCATAAATAGAATCTGGATAGGAAACCAAAAGATCATGCATACAAGGCCCTATATGAGGTTAAAATAAACCTGACACTAACTAGCCGCAAACTAGATTTAGGAGGGAAACGGAAGGAGCAGTAAGTAGGTATCTCGTTGAAATTTACAAGGGACAAAATACATGTTCATACTGGGAAAATAGGATTCTCCATATGATCGACAAAAGGTCTTATATCTCAGCTTCATGATTTCTGGCAGAAAAGCAAACTAATCAATGCGGGAAGTTTGCTAGATATGGAAAGACTGATCAATACGGGAAGTCTTTCAGTGATGCTAAAAAGTGTATAAACTGACTGAAAGGCTGATCAATGCAAGAAGCCTTGAGAATTCCTTTGAGAAACAGCCGTCCTTCAAGGGAGCGGTCTGTATTTTGAATTTTAATGATAGCCATCCTTCGAGGGCATGGTCTATATCTTTTGATTCATTTGATAATGTATGGATAGCTGTCCTTCAAGGGATCAGTCTATCTTTTTGATAGCATCTTTTTTTTTTTTTTTTTTTTTTAATTTGAAAAGCTTTTTGGAAGAAGCTGAGTTTAGACCTAGATAGATCAGATAGAGGGGAAGAAAACGTATAAAGAGCACGCACTCATGCCCCGAGTAGATCCGATTAAGATAAGCACTTGGGACAAATGAAGCGGTGATTAAGGTATTCCTACCATGAGGAGAAACATATCCAGAAGAAAAATGCTATGAGTAGAGCCGCGATACTCATATTTAAGGTAAAAAAGACAATAGGCGGAGAACCACATAGTTTCGAATCACCATGAAGGTATATGACTAGTTGTTAGATGGATGAAAGATCTATATTGTGACTAAATTTGTGTAAGATAGATTTTAGCAGTAGAAGGCCCATAAATGCAAGGCATCAAGAGGTTCCACTTCAGGTATACCATCCATGGAAGATAGACGATAAGCCCCAGACCCATATTTATGAGTGACAACATACGGACCCATCCAGTTGGGAGAAAACTTACCACGCTGACTCCTTTCGAGTGTAGTGACATTTTGGTTTTCTTTAAGAACAAGATCACCAATTTTGAAGTCACGGTGCTGCAAGTGCTTGTTATAAGCATGTTTGACATGCTCAAGATAGACTTGATGATGTTCAAGAGCATTGAGATGCTGCTCATCTAATAATTCAAGTTGTGCTAGACGATTTTGACGATAGCCCTCATCAGAGACAAATTCTCTGAGAGAAACACAGAGAGATGGGATTTGGACTTCCAAAGGAAGAACATCCTCACCCATTGACGAGAGAGAAGGGAGTAGCACCGGTAGAGGAGTACGAATGCTATTCCGATAAGCCCGGAGAGCAAAAGGGATATGTAAATACCAATCCCTACCAGCTCGACTAGTTACCTTTGCAGAGGATATTACGCAAAGTTTTATTGGAAGCTTCAGCCTATCCATTAGCTTGAGGATAGTATGGAGAAGAAAAGCTGAGTTTGATATTGAAAACGTCGTAGAGGTTCTGCAAATCAATGTTCTTGAAAGACTTACCGTTATCTGTGATGAGTTTGTGTGGAACACCAAAGCGACAAATGATGTGTTGATAGAAAAAATCAACTATGGGTTTAGCTTTTGTTGAAGAAAGAGGGATAGCTTCCACCCACTTAGTAAAGTATTCAGTGGTAGTAATGATAGAATGATGACGCTGTGAAGAACGGGATTGATGAGACCAATGAGATCAAGACCCCATTGCGAAAAAGGCCACAAATCCATTGTAGGTTGTAAAGCTTGACTAGGGATATGTGTGAGATTGGAATGTTGTTGACACTTGACACATTTCTTAGTGTATTCACAAAAATATCAATTAAGAGAAGGCCAATAATATCCCAAACGTAAGATGTGTTTAGCTACGGCCAAGCCACTAAAATGTCCACCACAGATACCGTCATGGACCTCCTAGATAGCTTTAGATGATTCAAGGGTTTTGATACATCGAAGCAAAATACCATCAAAGCCACATTTGTAGAGGATCCTGCCTAGAATAGTATAGCAATTAGCGCATAGGATAAAATATCTTCTACCATTGGAAGTCGATCTAGAGGAAGCACTTGAATGAGATAGATAATCAACGATCTATCGATACCACTCATCCCGAGTATTGGTTGTGACAAAGATGGATTGAAGTTAGTTTCCTAAGATGAGATGGTTGATCTAATCGTTGCACACCCACCACATAAAGTCGCGAGTCCTCGGTAAAAGGTGGGATAAGTGAGGCTAACGAAGCCATTGTATTTGCGAATTGATTCGCAGTGCGAGGAATAGCTTGGATAGTGAATTTATCGAAAGATTAGAGTTGAACGAGAATGATATCACGATATTTTTGAAGGATATCATTCTTGCATTGATAGACACCCGTGACTTGATTAACGATGAGTTCAGAATCACCAAAGATGTCAATATGACGAGCATCGAGATTAATGGCATTTTGAAGACCCAAGACAAGAGCTTCATATTCAGCCATATTATTGGTGCACTCAAAGTTCAATTTGTGTGTGACTGGGATAGGCGTACCCCAAGGAGGAATCATCACGAAACCTGCACCTCCCCCTTGCTGGCATTTAGATCCATCAAAGAAGAGTTTTACTTTAAATGGAGATAGACCAAAATCAATTTGTTGGATATATTCATCGGGAATTGAGCAAGGGGGACTTGAGTGTCCGAAGAGGAGCATCAGCTAATTGATCTGCAATGACCTAACCCTTGATAGACTTTTGCGGGATAAACTCGAGATCAAATTCTATCATAAGCATGAGCCAACGAGTGATACGATCATTGTGATAAGGCTTCGCATGTATTGTCTTGAGTGGATCGACACTTGTGACAATGTAAGTTTTGTGATTAAGGAGGTAATGACGAAGCTTAGAAGTTGCGAAAGAAGAGAGCACAACACAGCTTTTCAAATTTTTCAAATAACATGTTTGATACTCATGGAGGGTGCGACTGATGTAATAGACAGCTTATTCTTTACCGCAAGCATCCCGATGCGAGATCATGGCTCCCAGAGCATGGTCAGTCACAGAGATATAAAGATAGAAAGGATCCCCCTCGCGTGGAGGTGTAAGCACCAGTGGAGAAAGAAGATAAAATTTGAGATCATCAAAGGCCTTTTGGTAATGCTCATCCCATTCAAAATGAACATTCTTACGGAGGAGATGATGAAAAGGTTGACAATGGTCCGACAATTGTGAGATAAAACGACGCACTGATTAAAGACGTCCTTGGAGACCGTGGAAGTTGCTTTCGTTAGAAGGGGGAGGCATCTCAAGGATAGCTTTTATTTTTGTGGGGTCTACTTCAATACCCCTAATGGAAATGATAAAACCTAAAAGTTTACCGGTGAGAACGCCAAACATGCACTTAGATGGATTTAGATGAAGAAAAAGTGAATAAACCTCTCAAAGAGAGGTGCAAGAATGAAAAGATGATCCCGACGATGTTTGTATTTACTTGAGGAGATCGTCGACGTAATCTTCCACGCTTTATGTAAGAGATCATGGAAGATGTAGGTCATGCTCGCGATAGGTTGCTCCCCGTGTTCTTAAGACCGAAAGGCATGACACGATAACAAAAGGTCCCCAAGGAGTTATGAAAGAAGTCTTATGTTGGTCTTCCAGTGCGATGAAAATTTGATTATACCCAAGAAACCATCCATAAGAGAAATCATCTCATGACCCGCAGCTTAAATCCACGGGTTGGTCGATATTAAGTAGAGGAAAATCATCTTTTGGACAAGCAAGATTAAGATCCCGGAAGTCGGTACAAATTCAAATTTTCCTAGTAGCTTTAGTTACTGGTACTACATTTGAAACCCATTGTGGATAATTGATGGGTTGGATGAAGTTAGCCGAGAGCAAGCACTGCAACTCTTCTTTAACAAGAAGGGCTACTCTAGGGTGCATTTTACGCAATTTTTGTTTAACCGGTTTGATGTCGGGAAGAGTAACGATATTGTGGACCACGATATTGGGATCGAGTCCTGGCATATCCTCATATGACCAAGCAAAGGCTTGACGATGGTTGGAAAGAAAAGTGGTAAAGTCTCCTAACTCCTGTGGATTAAGGGATTGGCCGACCTTAATGATGTGAGGGTCTTTAGAAGTCCCTATATTAAGGTCGACAGTGGCTTCGTTGAGAAGCGTAGATGTGTCAGAAGGAATGGTTTTAGGAAGATAGGAATCCTCTGCCCCCAGATAGGTGAGGACAAAATCATCATCCGCACAGTGGATAGTGTTGATAGTAGGAGAGTCGTCTCCAACTATTTCAGGGAAAATTAACGGTATGGAAGTGGACCTATCATTAGTCTTATAGGTTAGTGGCCCTAAGGAAATGGTATTGACTAAAAAAAAAGTTAGACGGGATGGAAATGGCGTCATCCACATCGAGTGATGCTTTTGACCTAGCGGGAGAAGATGGTTCCTCAATAGGAAGAGGCTCATCGAGAACAATGACGGTGGCTTTTGAAAGAGGTTTAAATCCTAAACCAAATTTTTGATGTGGCTTGAGAGTTGGAATGGACGCGAGGTCATGCACACCTTGTTCATATTTTCCCAAGCCAAAGCCCTTCCACGTGCATCGATATAAATAAGTTTTTGCAAACGTGGGATTCTGTAGACAATCGAACCCTGTTGAATAAGGTTTGGTCCTAGGAGGAGAATCCGGGTGATAGTGAGGCATATCAAGACCACCGTAAATGAAATTAGTCTGTTGATTGGGTAGACCAATGGTGACGATGTGACCAAGACCTGGCTGATATTCAGGTTGTTTGTCTGGTCTACCATACTCACTAGGTTTGAGATGGGCATCAAAAGAAAGGAGAGGAAGCTCTCCCAGTGAGAAATGCTGTAATGTCTCTTCTAGATTTTGTAAATCGGTAGTTTGGTTGCAGGTATGGAAGAAGATGAGGCCCCATCAGGAGAACAAGCATTTTCCTTTAGAGGGGCAGACCCTATGGTCATGTCGCATTGTGCGGAAGGAAAAGGATCTCCTGGATGAGTATAGATTTTTCCCTCATATTGATATTTTAAGCATCGATGGAGGGTGGATGGGACACAATGCATTGCATGAATCCAGGAGCATCCGAGGATCATATTATAGTGGAATTTCCCTTCAACAATGTAAAAGAGTTCGTGAAGCAGCTTCTTACCTACTCGAATGGGTAGGACCACAGTTCCTAAAGTAACTACTAGCTGATTGTTAAATGATCGAAGAGTGAAAGGCGGGGGTGACACTATGTTCTTCAGTAACTTAAGTTTCTCGAATGTGTGCAAGGAGATGACGTTGAGTGTAGCACCACTTCGATCATAGTGTGTTTTAATGTAGTATTGTCAATTTGGCCTGTGATAAAGAGGGGAGCCTCCAAATCCTCAGAAGAAAGGGAAGGAATTTCTGAATCTTTAAAATAAATGGTGGTTGATGGTCTATTCAATCCAACAACCATCTCAAAGGGCTGGGACTCATCTGAATTCACTGCGATGCGATGCAGATTATCAATCAAAGCCTGGCGATGTTGCGGAGAGGATTGAATGAGGTCAAAAAGAGACATTTTGACCGAGCCTGGGTGAGTTGTTTCATAACACTCTCCTCAACTGACACGGGAATTTGAGCCCGAGGTGCAACACGAATAGAGACCCGAGGTCTCGAGGTCTGAGAGGAGGAACTCCTTCGGGGCTGCAGAAATGACAACCCATGGTCGAGATGTTGTAGATGAGGATGGATTATCATACTGTTGGGTTCTAGTGGCGATATGAATTGTGTCGATTTGAGAAGGTGGAAGATCATTTGGAGTGGAATCACTAGAAGTAGAGGTCTGAGTAGATCGTTGGGGCTCAGATGGAGCTAAGATGACAGGAGATACTTGTTCCTCCTCCTCTTCCAGCAAAAGATCACTTTCTTCCAAAAGGCTGTTGACGACAGATTGAAGAGCTTTACATCCCTCGGTATCATGACCCGGGGTACGGTGGTAAGCACAAATCAAATCAGAGTTAAACCAGGTAGGTTTAACTCCTTTAGGGTTATAGGGTTTAATCGGAGGAAGAGATATGGATGAAGATTGGATAAGTTGGCGAAGGATTTCAGTATAGAACCCGGTAGACAAAGATGAGGACAGAGATGATGAAGGTGCCTCTTTTACTTTAACAGACTGCCGAGGTAAAAGAACCTGCATGTTAGGTTTGACAGTCTTTTTAGGGATCATCTTATTTTTTTGGACATCTGGAGGAGCAGCCTTGGGCACTTGAGATGGAAGTAAGTGAGACATGATTGATTTCGATGGAGGAGGAGCCCCTAAAATAGATTTTGAAGATGATGGAGATGTGACAAGTGTTGTGGTCTTCAGAGATAAGGGAGGCTGCTTGGTCGAAACTAATGATGATTTAGATAATGTCGATTTAGATGAGGGAGAAGCTCCCAAAGTAGGTATAATTGGAGGAACAGAGGGTGCCCTAGTTTTTGGTAACGAAGATGATGATTCTGATAAAAGAGGTGACATCTTTTTAGTAGGTAAGTCCACTTTTCGAGGTGCTGGTGAAGAATGTGTTGTAGAAGAAGATGATGGTTTTGATAGGTTTGCAAAAGAAGGTGCCTTCTCAGTAGACAAATCCAATCTTTTATGAGGCACAGAGAGATTTTTGCAGGAAAGCACCAAGAGTCTTGATGGTTCGAAATATGGGCTTTCCTTTTTCAGGGATGGTGACAATTTCAACCGCATAAGGTGATTGTAACCTTTTCGGGGAAGCAAATGGGGAGGTACTGATGACGCAACGTTAGATTTCGGTTGTCTCGGTCTAAGTTCAGGAACCGAGCGTATAGGTGTCGGTGCTACTTCTTTAGATTTTCCCTTAATAGGAAAAGTAGCATTGGTGATGGAAGAAGTGAGTGATGAAGAAGCAGTTCCTTGCGAGGGAACTACTTCTGGTACAGTAATTGTGGGTGAGGCTACTATAGGAAAGGAAATGGGAAGAGTCAAAATCAAAGACGCTTCCATCAAAGTTGGTACAACTATAGGTACGTTCACCAATGGCATAGTCGCAGCAAAAATGGGAGAAACAGAAGTAGATGTATCCGTGGTGGAAACTCAAAGGGATGTAATTGCCTCGAGCATTGAAAGAATGTCTGATGATGAGACAGATGAGGATGATACTATCTCGGGTATGGATGGAAGATCAGACAAAGAAGCAGAGAGAGATGAATCCATATCTAACAATGTTGGAATATTCAAAGACGGGCTATCTACAAATGGTGGAATCCCAGCGATTAGTGAAGCGGAAGGAGATTCTGATTCAGTCGATGTGTTCGTAGATGGCTTAGTTTTAGAAGAAGATTCTTCAGTAGAGATGAAGCTGATAGTATGAGTGTTTGGTTTTTGAGACTCTAAAGCATCATGGTTCGGGAATGATTGGGAAAAGGTTGCTTAAAAACATCAAGCGCTTGATTTGGGGGAGCATTTGGGTTATCCAGAATGAGCTCGCCTTTATCAATGAATTTCTGGACAATATTTTTGAAGGTCTGACATCATTCAATGTCATGACCTTTGGTTCTATGATAATGACAGAAGTCATTTTCCCTATACTAGAATGGAAATTCTTGGCTTTCATCAATATTCCTAATGGGGGGAAGTTCGATCATGTGAACTTCCAACATTTTTTTCAGATAGAAGCATATGATTCCCCAACGAAAGTGAAAGATCGAGACGACGAGGACCCTTTTCGAGAAGATGAGGAGTCTCTTCGTGGTGTTTGATTAGAAGTGTTATCATCTCGTGATGTTTTTAATATGATAGTGTTGGTGGATCCCTGATTCTTGTCTTTAGAAGTGGAAGGATTTGATTTGGTAAACCGAGAAAAATCTGGTTTAGATTTAGAGCGAAGTTTTAACTTCCCTTGTTCAATGGCGTGAGACTCAAGTTTACGTGCCATCATAAAGGCTTCTTCAAATGTATGAAAGGTCTGGATCCTTAAAGTGGAAGAAATATGATTAGCACAAGATCGAGTAAACAACTCAATCTGTTGGGATTGAGGAAGGGAGAAAGACAATTGGTTTATTATCCCTCTCCAACGAGCGACAAAGTCTGCAATAGACTCATCATCGAATTGACGAATGTTATAAAGATCTGTAATCGAGATCTTATGTGTGATATTTATTGAAAAGTTTTCAACAAACATCTGGGCCAATTGAGAGAAAGAAAACAAGGAATGTTGAGGAATGTTATTGTACCAGTCTAAAGTAGGACCTGCTAGAGACATAGGAAAAGTACGGAGCATAAGCTCCTGATCCTGGACTATGAGGTAGCAAGCATGTTTGAATGCTCGCAAATGCTATTGAGGGTCCTCCCGACTATGAAAATTTGAAAATTTAGGAAGTTCCCATTGGGGAGGATAAGGCTTAAAAGCCACTGAGGGGTGAATGGGTTCATTACACACTTCTTCAAAAGAGTATGAAGGATGAGCCCCTTTGGTGGAGGCTTCCAAGTCTATGATTTTCTTGAAAAGAATTTGAACCACGTCAGATTGAGGAGGAGGCACACTGGCATGTCCTACATAAGAAGCAAATGGTGGATGTTGTTGAGGTGTCAACGGGGGATTCATCTGTTGATTGATAGGATGATAAGAGGAGTAACCAGCGTTCTGGGTGATGCCTGGTGGGGTATTTGCTGTGAAGGAGCCTGTGTATAGGCAGGCTGTGAGATAATAAGTGGTTGAGAAAATGAAGGTTGGATGACAGACGGAGCCTATGATTGGTGGAATCCTATGCTTGTTGACTGAATCGAATATTGAGGAACATGGGTGTCGATTTGATTGGACATGGTGGGGAACAAGACCTAAAAGAGGATTTTTACTGCCGGATTAGTTATTAAGGGCGCCGATGCTAGAGGATGGGTGAAGGTCACTTTGTTCTGGAACATTGGAAGAAAAACCCACTGGAGGACGAGAAGCAGGAACCAACTGACTAGTCGAAGGGGGTTGACTCATAAAGAGGTACTGACCCTGGGACACAATGGATGGCATAGATGAATTAACAAGCAATATGTGGGTGCACAGATGCACCCATTATAGCCAGAGAAGAGGACTTCTCAGAAGTAGGTTGTGGAATAGTCGAGGTAACTGTGGCATTAGGAATAGGTAAGACTATTTGAGAACTAGTTGATATGGTCGGTGGAAGAGAAAAAGGAGGCATAGGTGCGCCACCCTCTTCCGTGGCTCGAGGTGAGAAAAATGATGCTAACTGTTCTACAAAAGCCTGGGATGGTTCATGAGAATAATCATACACTTGCTGGATTGGTGGTCCCTGATCAGATATTTGAATAGACTTGTGTACTAGGTAGTCCATAAGGGCTACCGGATTGCGATCAAGGAGCGCCTGAAATTCAGGATCCCCGTGAGGAACATACTCTATGTCAGAAGCAGATGATATTTCTGAAGGACTAGGGGAAGTTGGATGTGATGGGGTTGCTTTGGCTTGATAGAAAGGATTATATGACCAGGATGGGGAACCAACTAACAGCGGTCCCGAGGAAGACCTGGGGGGTGCCGAAACATCCACACTAGCGGTGATCTCGGAGGAAGAAGGGGCTAGTTGAGCCATTCTTCTAGATTGTAACCAAGTGATGACCGTCATAAACAAGCAGAAAAGAAGATTGACCTAACTAATGCACAGATAATTCAAGCAGCGTAGGTGATTATCTCTTTTAAGTTTTTATGCTTTTAAGAAAGAAAATATTAGGGAAGGCCTTTTAGAACAGGAACTACTCAGATAGCCAAACTAAGGATGGTTTGGGGATGTTTTGGTGAGGAGTCCCGAAGGCACTTCAGTAAAAGACCAGTACATGGCTTGATATAGGGGCCTACCCCGCACTTCACACACCGCTGTGATAAGGGAGTCGAGTGCTTTGCCAATATATACCAGAACTTCCGTGAATTTATAGCGCGGCCCGAGTACCACGTAGGCTCTTCCTCTTGGATGTCACTTCCAAGTAGGTGAGGCCAGGGAAAGAATTTTTGTTTAAATGCTTTATACCTAGTGATTTTGGCTTTGTGTGCAAGGGTGAAAAATAAAAATCAAATAGTGTCACTACCGATTTTGATCAATTTTCCAACCTAATTAAAACTAGATGAAAAATATACAACAGAAATGACAAAGAAAGAGTTATTTTTAAGTACTTAAAAACGAAGTGTTTGATTTTGATGAAGACAAGTCAAACAGATTCTTTCCCAAATGCGATTAAATTCTTTTTAAGCACCAAAAATTGAAATGTTCGAATGTGATAGAAAACAAACAAAGAAAGTTTTTTTTTTTCTTTCTTTTTTTTTTTAGTTCCTAAAAAGGAGAAAACACCGTAAAAGAGAAATACCTGTAGATTTAGCTCTCCAAGGTGTGTGGACTTCAAAAAGCACGTTGTTGAGCTCTTCCCCTCAAACAATCCCATAAACAAGCAAAGTGCTCCACAAGAAAAGGTTAAGCAAACACCAAACAAAATCCAGAAAGATATATCCAGATAATGGTGAAACGAAAATTTCTATTTTAAGGAACTAGAAAAATTTCAAGGAAATAACAATTTCGCATAAAGAGATGGATCAAACATGCAATCTTGAAATCAAAATGAAATATTTACTAATTTTATAAATAGAAATTAGAATTGAAATTTGTAAAACAAGAAAACGAACCTAACTTTTCAAATTCAAAATGAAAGAAGCAAGATCAAACGATGAAAGGAAATGCTTAAGCGAGAACTCATAAAAATCAGTGAAGAAAAAGAACAAAGCTCAAAACTAGAAAAGAGATGAACTTACCAATAAGGGACTTTGGTTGGGTCCCACCGGGCATGCCAGAATGTTGATCAAGAATTTCGCGCTTGTTACCTGTCCAAGTTAATGTACCAAACTAAACACAAAAACCTTGAAAAAATCAAATGAAATTGATACCTGATGGACAAGATCCAAAGATGTAGATGGATAAGGAAGCCGATGTAGATAAGACGGGTGCACACGAGTAATTCTGCATAGTAGATCCAAGTAACCTGTGAGACACCGATGCTTGACAGAAAAAGACCACGTTAAAAGATATTTAGGTGGACTACCCGAGAAGCGGGTCCGAGAAGCGATAAGCTCCCTCGGCGGATGTCAGTCCACGTTTTCAATTAAGTAAAGAAGCATACATGATAAAAGATGTACGTACAGGACTAGATTTTCTGATCAAAGTAATAAATAGAATCTAAACAGCAGACAAAAAGCAACAGAAAATAGGGAACTGTGAAAACAAAGCTGGATTTGTGTTACCTGTGTCCTTTTACCTGTCTGCAGGATGATCGGCATCGATTATGTAGAATCGGCGTCGACTGGTTCAGATCGGTGTCGACTGATATAGATCGGCGTCGATCCGAGACAAAGTGCGAGAAGGTTTGGGAATCGAAAAATGAAGGCAAGATCATCAACGTCCGCTGGATCTGCAGAAGCTGGAGAGATACTGGCAAGGCTCCACCTGTGCTGGATGTAGGAACAGAGTCACCAGAAAATCAATGGAGATGTGCGATGTTGATGTGGTAAGAGCAGAGTAATGGTGCTCCTCTCAGGGATTGATTTGGACAAGATTCACTCTCACTCGATAGATAATGTTCAAACTTGATGCTCAAAACTCTCTCGTTCTCTCTGTCTAATTCACTGTCTATCTCACCATCTAATTCTCTCTCTTACAATCTGTGTCTAACCAGAACTGAGTTCTGGGCTTCTATTTGTAATCGGCGCCGACCGATATTAAATCGGTGCCATTCTCGAAAAATTGGCGTCGACCGAGTACCGGTCGGCGCCGATCATGGAATAGACTCCCGAAATGGCCAAAAGGAGCGATTTCTGGAAAGATAAGAGTGATCCCTCCACCTCAAATATGGGAAATATCCCACTGCTTGGTTTGGGAGGAGGAGAAATAGGGGGGATATATGGATAGAATAGATATGGGGTAGATAAGTGGTTAGGATACATGTAAAAAGGTGTAATTAAATAGTTAATATTTAATTACTCACGGGTAAAACATAATGGGGTGAATTAAATTTAGGATAGTTGTTTAAATCACAAATTAAATAATACCCCAAGGGGATAGTGGTGATATAAACGTGCCCCGAGTTACCTGAGAGAGCAACGCGCACAAGGGACACTAAATTGGATAACCAATTTTGGGTGTCTACACATCTCTTAAAGAGTCTTCTTCTTCACAAGAAAAAAGGTATGCATCATACTTACAAAGGTGATTATCATTACACTCCTTTGGTGATGATAGGGAAATTAACTCCTCGAGAGAATCCCTACTCTATTTTTGAATCTATCATTGTATTAGGATGGAACTTGAATTATTTGATTTTCTTCATTCCATCATTGGAGATTAGTTCTAGAATCAACGGGCATCCGAAGGTAACAAGAAAAAAATTAAATCTAAATCCATTCACAAGGCTCCTACACATTCTCATACAAAGACTCATCCTTTAAATATGTCACATACTAATTTTCAACTTCATTTAAAAATTATTGGAATGGAGAGCAAAGGAGGTGGCTAAAAATCGATCTTCATATGACTAGGAATAATTTTAAAAATTATCTTCCTCGTGATCTATATTTCTTGTCATCTATGGTTTACCTTCTTGTAAGTTTGAAAATACCTTGGTTTCATCATTTATAAATAGAGATAAGAGATCCATGCTTCATGATAAGGGAACAACTTTCAATTAAAGGTTTGTCAATCCATCCTCATGACAAGCCCACGAATACAATGTTAGGTAAACAACATGAGAATAATAATCTGCTCCATCTTGAACATCTCTTATAGAGTATTCTTCTTCATAAGAATAAGGGTATACACCATACTTACAAAGGTGATCATCATTACACTCCTTTTGTGATGATAGGGAAATTAAATCCTCGGAGAATCCATGCTCTATTTTTCCATCTATCATTTTTTCAAGAAGGAAGTTGAATTATTTCATTTTCTTCATTCCATAATTTGGGGTTAGTTCTAGAATCAACAGGGCATCTAGAGGTAGTAATAACAAGTTGAATCGACTTCATTTAAAAGACTCTTGCAATTTCTCATTCATTTTCTCCTAACGATTCTTCTATGTGTGTATCAACTCATCAATGACCTTGATATGAATTTCTATGATTGAGGTACTATCTTTATTTATGAATACATCTGGATAAGATATTTAATAATTTCCTTTCCCTTTAGTTCATCATGGATCAAACCTTCTTCACAAAATGGAAAAGGGTAACACTTACCTTCATATTCATTCTCATCCTCCAAGGATTCAAATATAACATTGATCTTACGTAATTTTTCCATCTCATTGTTGAGAATTTGTGCATCAAAATAAGGATCACAACTAAAATCATACTTATCATATAAAGTCATGGCATATGTAAGTAAATCAAGATTGAGTAGAGGATCTTCAATTTTTCTGCAATCTTCAATATGTCTTACAAAGATCCATGCTTCATAGATGACACATAAGAATTTTCACCTTCATTTGAAAAATTATCTTCCTCATGATCTATATTTCTAGTCATCTATAGGTTACCTTCTTGCAAGTTTAGGAATATATGGTTTTCATCATTTTCAAATAGAGAGAAGAGATCCATGCTGCATGAGAGGGGAACACCTTTCAATTAAAGGTTTGTAAAAACATACTCATTGTAGTCTTTTTACCCTTAACACAAAAGAAAGGAACCCCATGTGCATTGGCATATCACCTTACGAAAGTTGTGCACTCAATTGAGGAACATGCAGGTGCCAAGTTTCTCTTTTATGTCAGTTTAATGGGAAACATCATCTATGATTTGTGTTTAGAAGAATTTCAAATTGGTTTAGGACATACAAGAACCATAGGGCTCAGAACGGCCTCTAGATCCTTGGAATCATTTCAGATAGAGTACTTAACAGAATCTATAATGTGTATCATATCAAAAGAAGCATACAAGCATCCATACTTAGCATAAAAGAGAAAAGAACTCATGAGAGATAAGTATGCATCAAAATCATTGATATTCATGTATATATAATAGGTAACCTCATTACATCCATGGAGCCATTACAGAGTGTCACAGAGAAGTAGACCGTAGTCATGCATTATGCAACTAGACTTATGTAACTAAGCTACCAAAAAGAAAAATTACAATCCCCATGCCCAATACATCCTTTCCCGAATGCAATTATCCATTAACAGAGTTCTTCTAGTATTTTTGGACAGCTCCACCCAAACACTTAGGCTCCTTGTTTACTCTACAGGAGCTTGTATTTATAGCTTTTCTAGACTGCCAACTCATCCTTCGCCCTCAAATCCAATGCCAAGTGTCTGAATGTGGTCTTGTATGTGATCATACTCCTTTAGGCCTGAGCTTCCCACTTTATCCCATGATGTGCTTCTAGAAGATTCTACCGCAGGCATGCTCCTTCCTAGGCCAACATGTCGTCAGCCGACATCTTATCCATGTGCAATTGGGTCATGATTTTCATGTGTTTTTCCCCAAACATCCAATTTTTCTAAGTCCCGAACAATTTGTTCTGTCTACGCATGTCATGGGCTTCCTTAAACCCTTTTCTAAAACCCTACCTTGCGCGCTTTGTCCTTTGTGCCTTTTTTAACTAGGACCTTGCATGCCAATGTGCTTTTATACTTAGTCAATATTCCAAGGGCCCAACATCACCCCACACTATGCTTGTTCTCCATCCATGGGAACACTTCCCTTAGTGAGAGAAAGAATACAAATAGGCTTACACCTAGGAAAAAGAATAAGAGGATGAAAGAATGGGAAAGAAGAAAGAATGGGAGAGTGAAAGAATCACTGCAATAGACTAGGAAAATCCTTTTGCAATTCGGCCTCCAATTTATTCTAGGCATCAACTTCATCCTACACTCTTTGACAAAGGTCACCAACTAGGTGCTTACCTCCTAAAAATTTAGTCCATCTCCTTGTGCGCTCATAGTATCCATGATTTTCTCCAACTCCTTGCATATATCCTTCAATGCGTCCATTCTTTGTGTGATACATGGATATAGCTCCTTTAACTAGTTTTTGATTGAAACCCTTAAGGTTTCAATGGCCTCTGATTTCTTCTCAACCCCAACAAGTATTTTATCTCTTTGTGCCCTATTCCCCTTGTTTTTCTCCTAGAACTCCTTGAGTTCTACCTCATGAGTGGTAACCAAGGTGCCTGCCACTTTGTCTCTGTCTACTTAATTATCATACACAGCCTCGGCGAGCCTGCAACGTAGCCCTTTACATCAAGCATGCACTTTGCTGTACTCTGCGATGAGCACTACGATTTTCAACTTATCTTCTTTCTCTAAGCACGTTGTCACTTCCTCGGTAGAATCCAAGGCTGGTGGATGTCTTTGCATGGTGAGGACCCTCGTTAAATCCTCCGAGCATCCCAAATCATATCCATACTTTTGTGTGAGTGATGCTAGGTCTGGATGCTTTAATAGTATCACCTTGTTGATGGATTCTACCTTCTTGTACACAACACTCACCTTGGCCTTTTCATCCTTCAATTCCCACTGCCACTATGTGCTAATTAACATTTCCTGTCTCGGTTCCTTGGTTAGTGTAGTTAGATCTTCCTCTTTCTCCTTCATCTCCCCTTCCAGATCCCTGATCCTATCATTTCACCCGAAGAGTCTAGCTTCTATCTCAACAGAGACTTTGTTAAGCGCATTACTCAGTTGTTCATCTCGAGAGCTGTTGGGTATCCACCACTGGGTTATCTTCTCCTAGTCCTAGAATGTTACTATTTCCCTTTGGCTTACCTCAAACTCTGGTTCATCAAGGTGGGACTCAATTTCCCAAGAGATCATCTTCCTTATTCGTGGGTAGGTAGCCTCCTTGTTGAAAGATGACATGCATACAAGCTCCTCTGCCAAAAGTGTACTCTAGAACCATGCATGAAACAACTTATTGGGGTCATCAATATAACCCATCTTTGGCCTCCTCCCCTCGTGCACCTTCCTCCCATGCACATACCCTTGGGTATACTTACAGTTAAAATCGGGCCTCTAGTGCTTGCCACGTTCCTCTTCCGTGCTCTCCTTCTCCTTGTTCAACACTAGATCAACACCGTAATCCACCTAATCCTCCACCAGGTTCTCAATGTCTCTTATCTCCTCTTCTTCTGCCACCTTGGCCATTTGCTCTTGTGCCGAGCTTGGAACCTCTTGTTTCTAGCACGCTAGCCTCTTCATATTTTCCCATGTCTTGGGTGCTTCCTCCCCGCCTGGCTATCCTTACGCAAACACGTAAAGGAACCCTTGTCCTTCTTATCCACCTTCCTCTTCTAAATCATGAATATTGAAAACAGGCGGCCCTTGATCTTTCCCAGGGTCCTCTTCCCCACTTACTTCTTCCTCACTACCATCCTTCTCTCCTATGTACTTGCCCATACTTCTAGCTTCTTCCGAGGTGGTCTCCTCTTCTACCCTCTGCTTTTTCCTAACCAGAGATTCTGGTGTAGGTGAATCTATTTCTTCTTCTGATGACTCCTTATCTGATGGTTCTTATAGCTCCAGAGTCTTTTCTTTGATTACGGAATTTTTCTTGTGCGTAAGTGCTAGTTCTCGTGATTTTCCTGGGAACCTATTTCTTGTGTCTCCACCACACTTGGGATTTTATTTTCTGGTTCTTTTTCCTCCCGTTTGGGTGTGGGTCTTTTCCTCCTAGTTGGATCCTGAGGTATAGATACCTCGTTCTCTAGGTATGTTCCCTTCTCTGACTTGGGCCTTATGCGAATGTAAACATGCACCATGGATCCTCCTGTAATGGGTAGAGTCATGGGCCTTGTCATTTGTACTTCATGAGACACGTACCACTCTATGTATGTGTGCTTGCTAGGGTAGACCAACCCTTTATGCAATTCCCTATGGTATTTGTCCAAACTACCAAGGTCCAACTTAAACTTTTTGGACTCCTTGAATCTATTTACTCCTGCTTAGAAGTACTGAGCTATGAAGGCAAAGGGGAGCTTGCACCATGGGCTCCATGAGTCATCTATCAACTTGAATCTTCCTAAGTAGTAATGTTGGTACACAAAAATTATGCCTCTCCCCTAGTTGCCACTAGCAGTTTCTCAGGAATTCTCCATTCTATCTTAAACGTGTTCCTTACGCACGTGTACCACTTCTCCAAGTGCGCCTTGTGCACTATTGTCATAGTGTCACAAGCGTACTTCTCAAATATTTTGGTTGGCGAGGGTCTTCATCAGGGTACTCCCATATGAACTTATCTGATGCATCCAATACCCCTATCTATGAGAACACAATGGTCAACAACACATTTCCAAAAAGGATCTTGTCACCTTCCTTCGCGTAGTTGATAATTTCATCCGCAATGAATGTAGAAAAATTATAGATGGTGCCCTCTAAAATATTTCTGCAAATGTTTAACCATGGTTTACTTGACTTGATTCCATCTCTCCTGGCCATTTAGCTTTGACACCAAGTGTGTGGCCATCTTCATTATTGGATCCTTGATGTCTGTAACATCATAGTACCTTGACCCCTTTTTGCAAGCAAGAGTGGCAATAGTTTCCTTAATCTCTTCCTTGTCTATCAAATAGTCTCCTTCACAGATGAGGCCTGTGAATTGTAAAATGAGTTGAGGAGCTATGCACATCTTTCACCCTTTGATGTGGAAATAGTCCTCATGCATGCGCGACACATGACCACCGATATAGTCACTCAGGTTTCCTGAAGTAGGGCAACTCAAAGAGTTGTAGTAACCCTGCCTTTTCCAACTTGACCTTCACGCCATAATTATATATGGGAAATCCTTCTGGCATCCTCTTGTTTGTTGGGCACACTAACTGTAGCACCAAATCCTTTTCAAATGTGCTTGTTCGATGACTATAATCATTTACGAGACATATCCCTAAGATGGGAGTCACACTCCTTCACCAACAACACTCCATCCGGGTACTTGTATTTCGCATACCATTCCTCAATTTTCCTTTCTTCAATTTCTTGTTGCTTGCCCTTTCCCTTTCCTTTGCCCTTCTTGGGTGTAGTAGCTAGTTTCTTGGGTGCAATTTTCTAGGTCTTCTACCCAATTCAATCACTTCTATTACTTCTTTCTTCCACTCTTTCCAACCCTAGATCTCGAACTTGTGAAGAAAATTACTTATTCCCGTGCCCTAGTTCTTAAATTCCTAACAGGATACTCCCTTCACAAGATGGCGTCTCGCACTTTCTCCCATGCCCATGAAATCCCTTCCTCCCGGTTCTCAAATCCAAACTAAGTACTCATGCTTCAATTTCTCCAAATGTTTCTTCACATAGATTTTTTTTTGAAAGCCCTAGTTTGCAAAGGTGAAAAAATCGCTTCGTTCTCATATATGCAAAGTGAAAAATGAAGTTTCCCGACCCACTTATTTATAGTTTTTCCCTTTTTGAGCATTAAGTGCTACTTCACCTAGCACCATAATTTCTTCGCTTAATGTGTATTTTTCAAAAAAACCGACTTAAGCGCTTTCCCTCACACACCCAACCTATGAGGAAAATCCCCAACCTTCTTGCACACAAACAATCCAACTTGACAGAAACTCTTATGCATGCAAAAGCAATGCCAAAGGCACTTCTTCCGTCATGATTTTTTCTCTCGCCTACCTCATGTCGCTTATTGTGCTTTCTCCTCCTTTATACGTGGGATCTATAAGTAGCTTTATCTTTGCACCAACCATCCTTTTTTATATTTTCTCTCTATACACCTATTTCAATTGGGCCATTCAACTAGGATTTTTAATACAAACTTCCTTGGCACTTTTACCATGTTCTCCTTCATATTACTCCACTCCACACTTAAAATGATGTCTGCTCCTCTCGCATGCACTCACAAATTCTCAAAAATTAGCAATAAGGTTACCGCACCCAAGGCACAAAACAAAACAACACGAAAGGTAAACATAGGAAAAGAAATGCAAAGGAAAATTCTAAACTAACTAGAAAAACTGCCTTATTTTACAAACACCAAGAAGACATATTTATAATAGGGATTCATCCTACTCCCATTGAAGTGTCTAGGCAACTTTGTCCCATCCAGTGCTTGTAACTGGCACATGCTTGAATCAAGGATGTACGAGATTGTGTAAGGACCCAACCAATGGACTTTCAACTTCCTAGGATGGTGCAAAAACTTAGAATCATATAGTAAAACCATCTGCCCAACCTCAAACTTCTTGTTTCTAATGTGGTGATCATGCCAAGATTTCTGCTTTACTTTCTCTGTTGTTTGGCTCCACCTAGCGAGTGATCATCTTTCATCCAATTTCATTAACTCCTCAATTCTTTCTTCCAGCACTTGCTCATTGGCCAACCCTCTTGCATGCACTATTCGCAGAGAAGGTAACATGAATTCAATCAGCAGAATAACTTCCATGCCAAACACCAACTAAAATGGTGTGGCTTTGTTTAGCCTTTTATATGTTGTCTTGTAAGCCCATAATCTGCTTTGATACTTTGTCATCCCAATCTTGTCTTCCGACATCACAAATTTTGGTCAGGGTATGACTCAATATTTTGTTGAATGCTTTCGTGGTTCCATTTTCTTGTGGGTGATAGGGCATAGTCTTGTGATGAGCCACCATGAACTCTACTAATAGGATCCTCATGGTCTCATTCAAGAAATGCATACCCCTATCGCTGGTCAAACTCAACGGACATCCATACCTCGTGATAATGTTCTCCCATAAGAACCTTTCCATTGTGGTTGTTGTGCAATCTTTAGTTGGGGCTGCCTCTGCCCACCTAGTCAAATAATCTTTGCAAGTAATGATATAGCGTGACCCGAGTCCTACATGCCACTTTGGTGAAATAGGGCCTACAAAGTCTATTGCCCACTTTTCAAAATTTTCCGTGCTAGGGATAGGGCACAAAAGGCATTTCATCTCTCCTTCTTGGTTTGTGAATGCACTAACAATGGTCACACAATTTACAATAGTCTTTACAATCCTTGTACATGGTTTCCCACCACAAACCCGCCAAAGAATATCTTATATGCAATGGTGTCACTGCATAATGCCCACTGCACTTCCTCTGTGTGTGCTTCCTCCATGATGGTGAGTCGCTCATGATCTAATACACACACATGCAAACTTCATCACGTCCCGAGCTTGTATAAGTCTCAATCGAATAACATGTAGGGTGCGGTGCATATGGCTAACTAATTTTTCTCTAATACCTTCATTCCTTCTAGTGCCACACCTTCCTTTAAAAACACTGCAATATCTTCCAAATCTGAGGGTGCGCTCCATAACCTAAATAGTTGAACATCTGGCATTGTCTCCTCAATACTCTGTGCATCCTCCCCTGAATCAATTCTTGACAGATGATCAGGTCCACAATTTCTTTTCCCAGGCTTTAATACAACAATGAGTTCAAACTCTTGAAACAAAAACACCCACCGACATATGTGCCATTATAGAATAGGCTTG
Source organism: Taxus wallichiana var. yunnanensis (assembly GCA_018340775.1). Lineage (NCBI taxonomy): Eukaryota > Viridiplantae > Streptophyta > Pinopsida > Cupressales > Taxaceae > Taxus > Taxus wallichiana. The sequence goes on along the minus strand of CM031236.1, from coordinate 213,529,211 downwards.
TTCACCAAATACTTTAATGCCATGTGGTCAATGTAAAACACAAAGGGTGTTACTAGCAGATACTGTCTAAACTTGAAAAGCGCGTAGATCATTGACACTGCCTCATGCTCAATTGTGGTGTATTTTTTCTCTGCTGGTGTCAACTTCCTACTTGCAAAACACAGAGGATTATCAACAATTTATTCACCCGGTTGTGCAAGCACCTTTGCTCCAATATAGGTCCCCGAGGCATCTACATGGACATGAAAGGGCTTGTCCCAAGAGGGAAAACATAATATAGGCACGATGACAAACCTATCTTTTAGTGTATCAAATACCCTCTATTGTGCCTCTCCCCAATGGAAGGCACTTTTATGTATGAGTAGTTCCTCTAAAGTCATGACAATCTTAGCATACCCCTTAATGAATTTCCTATAATAAATCAGTATGCCCAAGGAATCAGTATCTTTGCACTTTGGCTAGTGGGCTCCCCTAACCCAACAATAACGGAAACCTTAGCAAGATCTACCAGTAAGCCCTCCTTACATATGATATGCCCCAATAAAGTCCCAAAGGGTGTAGCAAACACACAATTCTTAATGTTGAGGGATATCCTCAACTACCTACACTTCTCAAACATTAATCTTAAATTGTCACAAACGTCTTGAAATAGACCATACAATGTCCAATCATCCAAATAGACCTAAAGAAACATATGAATGAAGTCTTAGAATGCTTGCACCACTATGCGCGAAAAGACAAAGCAAGCACATCCTTTAACCCAAAGGGCATGACCTTGTATGCAAAACTTCCTCAATCAGTGGTGAAAGTTGTCTTCTCCTCGTCCTCCTTTGCAATCCGGACTTGGTGGTACCTTAAAATCCATTCGTAAAGGAATAGATTTCACGCCCAACAACTCCTTCCAAAATTTCTTCATGAAGGGGGTCGAAAGGGATCAATGAGACAAACTACATTTAGCTCCCTATAATCCACGTAGATCCTAATCCTCCCATCCTTCTTAATGTTGATTACCATCGAGACTTATCCACTCTGATTCCTCCACTGCTTCAATGATCCTAGAAGCTATCATTTTATCTATCTCCTCCTTAACCTTCATGAACAAACCGGGATTCATCCCGTAGGGCCTCTTCCTGACCGGGCACACACCATCCTTCTGCTTTATCTTCATCTCCCCTAAGGAATGGTGAATGCCTTTGAGCTCATGGTACCTGCACAAGAATAAATCCTCAAATTCATGCAATAGATCAATGATCTTAGAGACTTCCTTCTCCGACTAGTAATCTCCAATAATAGCTTCCTTAGGTTCTTCTCCTGAACCGATGTTAACCTTATTTGTCTTTAAGGGCTCATGGTAGGTGTGCATGTGAGTATCAGCACTGTCCACTACCTCGTGCATCCCTACAGAATGGCTAACATCCAAGCTTTCTAATTCCTCTCCATCAATCACATACACCAACTTTCCTTTCTCCTTTTCTAAACACGTATGCTCAAGCTGTAACTCTTCTGTTTCCTCTACTTCTTCTTCAAAGCGCGCCTCTAATCCTAGTTCACCTAGTAATTCCAATAGCCTATCCTCCACCATGGCACTATCCCCCATGGTAAGGTGCTTGATACCATACAAGGATTTATCAACTGATGGCTTAGTACTCTCGATACTCAAAGGTTTGAATAAAGTCATCCATGCAAGCTTTTGCCAATTCCCTGTCTTGTGGCATGTCTCCGAATGAATGTACCATGCACACGCACAACCTTGTAGTGTAGAATACAACTTGTGCACCTAGAGGGATGGTGGAAAATATTTCCCACCTTCTCTCCAAACTTGTTCAACCTCCCGGATATGGAAAGAGGTAGGCTCGTTCCCATGGTAGTCTTTGATGGTGGTGGGCACGTTGCTCCTAGAGAATCTGACAGAGAGAGCAATTCTTACTTCATGCCATTCCAAAAGGCTCTCCTGATGTGTAGCCCACCACCATGCCACTCTGCTGAGTAGGACATAACTTAGCATACCTCTCTGTTCCTTCTCATCCTTCCACTGAGCTTCCACCTCCTGCAGAAAGATCTCAGGGAAGGATCCTCCTAAATACTTGGGCAACTCATTTCGTCCTAGTTACCGAACCGTGTGCACACTTTTTTACCTTGGTCACTTTGACCCTCTCCACTACTATACCATCAATTTATAAGTCCCATGTGCCAATTTTTCACATGCTAGATTGGTGGTATCACTTAGTGACTAAGCATCCTCAAATTAGATAAATCTATTAGTAGGATGTATCATCTCTGGGTCCCTAATTGAGCGCACGTATATCTTATCCAAAACTTCTTCCCGCAAAGCTTCAATATAGGGTGTCAAATTCCCATCAGCTAGGGGTATAATGACCCACTCCTCTTTTTTTTTTCAAATCAAATTTACCCTTTATTCAACTAAAGGTCCGCATTGTTCTTGTAACACCATGGGAACCTAGGTATACTTGGGAAATTGTCTACCTCGAGTGAGTGCTAAGACTTCAAATTCCCCAGTAAATGTATCTTCTTGGATAGTAATAACTGCATCCTTAAAGACACCGATGGGCATCGTCTTAGTATTTTTTACCAAATACAACACATTCGAAGATGGTTGTAATGTAGGTCTTCCCATCTGATGCCATGCATCTAAAGTTAGAACGTTAACATCCATGTCAGTGTCAATGAGGATATTACTAAGGAGACATCCATATACAACTACATTCAACGTGATCTCCTTGTCATAGTCAAGGCTGTGAGGGGGAAGGTTTGCAAGTAAGACCTACCTCTCATGCTCTCCTCCTCAGTGCATGGTACCTTCTCTCTCAACAATGATCCTAGAAAGGGAATGATATTATCTTTCCTTACCATTTTATAGACATCCTTGACCTCATCCAGTCATCCTTTGGTGCCTCGACTCTCCTTCCTTGTTCCTCCCTCTTGGATTACTCCTTTAGACATTGGATTTCCCCTTGTAAGCTTAGAATGGCATCCATAATGTCCCGATATACCTCCTTTTGATGCGCAGGCATAGATATTTTCCATGAACTACTTCCTCCCTTGAAACCAGGTTCTTCTCACTTGGTATCTCTCTTGTGTGCATGGCTTCTACCCTTGTTGTTACCAAGACATGCTCAAACCCTGCATCCTGTGTTACCTAAGGCATCCATTGGGTGTCTTCCTTCTTAATACTAACCATTGCAATGCCCTTGTCTTTTCGGTGCTAAAACACTTCCAGAACTCCTCATACTTATGATTCTTTTCACACCACAAGCACTTGGAACAGTGCAGGGAATTTATGTTTGTAATGATCTGCGAGATCCACGGTTGAAATAGGTTCCATACGGGAACTCATTCCTTCCTCCTTTGTGGTTATCACAACCACAAAATCCTCCTCAAAAACTTGTTCCATGCTCACCTCCATCTACGTGCTCCTCATAATGCTGATCATCACCCTTGGAACTAATGACAATGTTATTCTACACAGCCTGTGATCAATGGCCTCATGGATTTGATCAATGAGCCTACAATCCTTAGTATCATGGGTTGTAGAGGTGTAAATATTATAGTAACAAGATACATTCTTCTAGATTGTGCGTTGCAGCAAGGGGAACCTACTCGCATCATGGTCCCCATGAAAAATTTCACAATCTACTACCATGGCACGTACTATTATCCGGGAGAAATTATCCTTAACGTGCCCATATACATCATAATCTTGCACCAAAACCACTTTGTGAGTCTCATGTGCTGAGTTTGTAGACAAAATTTCCAACTGCTTGGCCATAGCAGCAATTTGAGCCTCTAGGAATGGGCTAATGCCAGTATCAACACTACCAACATCCTCGGTGCACAGAGCAGCTTCCAATGCCTCACATGCTTCTGTAAAATTTTTATGAGATAAGGCCCTTCTAAAAGGAGTGATCAACCCTCTAACAAACCATTAAGCATGATGTGAAGGGTGAATATCATATGATAATTTAGATAAGAGAGTTTTAAAGTGCACATCATACTCCCACACACTCTCTGTCATTCCTTGTTGAATCTCCTTCAAAGCACTGATGCTCTTCTACTCAAACTTAGGAATGTGGAATTCTACCAATAATGTATTCTTTAAAGTAGTATATTGCACTACTATCTGATGAGGGTCATACTTCCTATGCCATCTATGTGTGTGCCCTTGCATTGTGGTTACAAACTGACTAGCCTTCCATTTTGGGGTTGTGATACCCTTTACATGCCATAGTAGTTTGAACTTGTGAACATGTTTTGCAACATCCTCAATACCTCCGTAATCGGAAAATATAGAGATAGTTCAAAGAAAACTTGTCGGGGTGGTTATGGCCACCTATGTTTCCTCTGCCGACCGATCCACCAAGTCCACCAGATCCACGGGACCACCAGTCCCCAAGCACCAAATCCACCGAGGTCATAAAGTGGTCATGCCAAGGGTCCCCATAGTTCCACTAAGTTGTGTATCTACAGTCTGTGACAATGTGCCATTGCTAATAGTATACCCCGTGCCACTCCTAGACATGAGACCAAAAGCTTGTGTGTCTATAACTTTCCTGAAAATTCCTAACATTGGGTTGGTGTTTGCAGCCATAGAAGGCTCAAACAAGAAATTATACCTCTTGGGTGTAGATCGATCACTTCCAATGTAACCAACTGGACCAAAAATATTTTCCCCCTGATCTAGAAAACCAAACGCCAGGGTCTATTCGCTAGGTGGGCTTAGATGCATGCTAACATTTCTTCTTTCTCTGTGCGACGAACTCTCATCAGAAGAAGGGTTTTCTCTTATGTGCTTTCCAAGATGGGGTCACACAGTTGCTCGGGTTCCACATCCTCTACGTGAACCTAAAATCCTTCCCGCAACATTTTCCACCATCCATCCATCACACTGCAACCTCACATTGCCTAGCAATCTCCCTTTCACATGCTTCACCATACTTGAGTCATCTTTCCTCCATATCCTTCTCCATCGCAACATCTTCCATCTTCCTCCACCCTAGCTTCCTCACCCATTTCTTAGAATGGTTTAGCTAGCCATTAGGAATGCCTCCAAACTCATGGTAACCATTAAGATATTCATAGCTAGAAGGACAATACATAGAAATTATCCTCTTGGCTCCCACGAAACTTAAACTCAGCAACATCTAAGCAAAAATATGTGGAAATGGCACACTCAAGAGTGTAGCTAGCCAATACTCCTTTCCACCAATTATCCACAACACAGTCCACGTCGGATCTACATCATGTAGCATCTATTATTCTTCTTTGGTCCACACATGTGATCCATAATGCCAACCTAATCTAGATGCTTAGGTTGTGATCCATTCATATAAGTCCACCGGGATTCAGCAGAAAAAAGTCTCATAAAGATCATGGTAGAGGTTCTCTTCTACCCATCTACATGCATTAAACTCAAGTCCAGTGCTGAATCTTTGATTGAATTCATCATCTCTACTCTTAAACCACAATTCAACACTTTCAAAAGTTAACCACTATGTCATTACTCACTACACATACCATGATGAATGCTAACTCCCACTACAACTTCGAAAAGAGGTCCTGGCAATGGAACCAAGATGTAGTCATTTTTACCCTTAACACAAAAGAAAGGAACCCCATGCATGCCGACCTATCACCCAACGAAAGCTAGGTGCTCACTCGAGGCACACGCGGTGTCGAGTCTCTCTTTTATGTGAGTTTAGTGGGAAACATCATCTATGATTTGTGTTTAAAATAATTTCAAATGGGTTTAGGACATACAAGAACCATAGGGCTTAGAACGGCCTCTAGATCCTTGCAGTCATTTTAGATAGAGTACTTAACAGAATCTATAATGTGTATCATATCAAAAGAAGCATACAAGCATCCATACTTAGCATAAAAGGAAAGAGAACTCATGAGAGAGAAGTATGCATCAGAATCATTGATATTCATGTATATATAACAGGTAACCTCATTACATCAATGGAACCATTACAGTGTCACGAGAGAAGCGCACCACGGTCATGCATTACAACTAGAGTTATGTAACTAAACTACCAAAAATAAAAATTACAATCCACATGCCCAATACATCCTTTCCCGAATGTAATTATCCATTAAAAAAGTTCTTGCAGATATTTTTTCGAGCTCCACTAGAACTCTAAATCTCCTTGTTTACTTTGCAGGCGCTTGTATTTATAGCTTTTCTGGACTTCCAACTCATCCTCCAATGCCCTCAAATCTGATGCCAAGTGTCTGAATGTGGTCCTCCATGTGAGCATGCTCCTCCAGGCATGAGCTTCCCACTTTATCCCATGATGTGCTTCTAGAAGATTCTACCGTAGGCATGCTCCTTCTGGGCCAACCTATTGCTAGGATGGCATCTTATCCATGCGTAGTTGGGTCATGATTTTCATGTGTTCAGCCCCGAATGTCCAATTTTTCTAAGTCTTGAACCCTTGGTTCTGTCCATGCACATTGCATGCACCACGGGCTTCCTTAAACCCTTTTCTAAAACCTTGCCTTACGTGCTTTGTCCTGCGTGCCTTTCTTTAACTGGGACCTTGCGCACCTACGTGAATTTTGTACTTAGTCAATATTCTAAGGGCCCAACTCTCATAAGAAGTGAATGAATACAATGTTGGGTCAAAAACATGATAATAATCATCTACTCCATCCCGAGAATCTCGTATGTATTCTTCTTGTTTGCGAGGAAAAGGGTATACACCATAGTTGCAAAGGTGATCATCATTAAACTCCTTTATTGATAATAGGAAATTAAATCATGAGATAATTGATGATCTATTTTTATATCTATCATTGTATCAACAAGGAATTTTAATTCATCGATTTGTTTCATTCCATCATTGGGGATTTTTGCATCAAATGAAGAACAAGAATGTGAAATAAAACTATCAATCACTAATAGAAAGTCCTCTTCTTGAAGAACTTTATCGCAAGATGGAGGATTAATTTCTTGAGCATCTTTTTAATTGGTGGAGTATTTGGAAAGCACTAAATCATCCTTCTTGGAATAATAATATTCGTTTATTATGCACATTTCTCATTCCAAGGACTATGTCTTGATCCAAAATGAAGTTATGGATGGAGGTTTAATTCTCATATTTTCATCATTATCCTTCAAGGTGCTAAGTTGAATTTCATTGGATGGATCAAGGAGAAGACAATCATGAGAAGCACATACAAAATTTTTAGGGACAAATACCTCATAATATGTATAATTACTAGAATCTACTTCTAAAAATAAATATCCTGTTCATCATCATTAATGAATGCTTCAAGATGATCATACCTTTTTTCACAAATCTTCACATAATTACGAATCTTTAAATTATTTTAGGGATTAGAATCAGTAACCATCACAATTAAATTCACAAACTTAGTGTTTGAGGTTTTCATTTATTCATCTCCCTAACCTATAAAATCATATAGAGGAAGAGAGGCACAAGAAAAATATTTTAGTTTCTCGTTTATCTACATCAAGTTAAAAACATTACCTTCATTAGAGTCTTCTCTGTCATGTTTTCATACAATAATTCATGTCTCTTCTCATCTTTCTCATCAAGTTCTTAGATTCTTGATCATTAATAGGTGTGATTCCCATTTTATTTCCTCTAATGATAGTCCACTTGACTATATGCCATAAGGGTTGGAAGATATAATATTCAAAAGAAGAAATCTTCTCTATTCTAGAAATTATTTTCATAACTACTGCAGAAATGTTACTAATCTTCTTTCCTTTTTCCAATTTCAAATTATTTCTTGAAGTAAGAGACCTCTTCATTGTGTAAGAATCCAAAATTTGGAAAGAGTTCTTCCTGAATGATGACTAATAAAAAAATTACATATCTTGGTATTCATTTTCTTCTTCATTGTTTTTTTCACTAATTGGTGCCAAACATAAATTTCAAAATCTCATCATTATGATGCAAGAAAAAAACGTGACTTGGATTGATTCTTTGATAGATTCTCCTTAAAAATATATTTTTACTTTGATATCGATGTTATATTTTTGTATTTTCTATAGATTTTTAAGGGTTAAAAGGAAAATCTCTCCCCCAAGGAGTCGCCAAAATTTGTTGGTCACATAATTAATCGTGTTGCAATTTTTTTGGAATTTAAAAAAATCCAGGGGACAAGCACTTCCATTTTGTATACGGGAGGATCCCCTTATTGAATATAAACCACCTAAAATTTTGGGGTTTCGTTAGGCTATGGATCACATACTAATACTCCACTAAACTTATGGAAAACTTCTTGTACATAGTACAATGGAGGAATTTTCAGTAGAGAGAGACGTTCAATGGAGGTGGTAAAGTAAGAGAGGAGGTCACTATTGTGATTAGGATTAAAAATTTACATAAACTAACCATAGTACGTCCATATCCAATTAGAATAACACAAAAATGCTAAAAATGATAACACCGACACATCATAAATACAAAATTATTTTGACTCGTTTATCAAAAGAGAAGACACCATTCTTTGTTTTATAATATTATCATGCATGCAAAGATGGGAAATAGAGAGAGAGAGAGAGAGAGAGAGAGAGAGAGAGAGAGAGAGTAACATAAGGAAATGAATAGAATAATTATATCCTTTATTTCTTAGTGTAGTAGTGGTAATCTAAAAACTTACATTAAATCAATAGTTTCCAATGCCTTGGAATGGATAAGCCTTTCTAGTTTATAGTATCAAAAATTTGTCTCTTCTTCTTACCTACAAATGAATTTTTACCTATCTCTATCACTTGTGACCTTTCATATTCATAGGAGGTGAGTATTTTTCTTATTCATTAAAAACACTCAAGTACAATTTTTTACATTTAGGTCCACTTAAGTGAATATGAAAAAATAGGAAAAAGGTACATTTTAATGAGAAATTAGAATAAGGAGAGAGAAGAAGGAAGAGAGATAAGGGTTAACTAGTTTGATGAATATGAAGCTTTGTAAGATGGATACATTTCTGATTTGAATCATGGTGATCACAATTTCCTCCTTCTAGAAGATACATGAACACTCCAGACTAATGAATAAGTGTATATGAACACTATTTTTAGGATTTACAATGTGATCAAGGGACAAATTTGAGCATCACTCATGATGTTTCTTTCTTGATCTCACAAAGAGAGAGTGAGGATAAATTTCTTTCTCTTTAGTTTTTCACAACTTATGTTAGTGATCACAAACCAACTCTATGATGTTTGAATATCTTTATGCTTATATTTTAGTCACTCAAATAGATCCTTACATTATAGATAGAGGATTGATTTCCATATATTATTATTATAGGTCCATTCACTTGAACTAAGATGAGGTTATTGCAATTTAATTATTACTTAAGGTGTGATGGCACTACAAGGTGTGGAATGAGTGTGTAAGGATACTATGAAGTCAATGGAACTAAGTGGAATTGAAATGGTTTCTCATTCTTACATACATCAAGCAAAATTTTAGTGGAGAATATTCAGAATTTCGTGAATATTAGGAATTCAAGAATATGATTTTTTTTTATTTTCACGAAAATGGAAATGGCCACGTTTCCCCCAAAAATCCAAAATAGTAATTTATTTCATACAAATAGCCAATATATCTCCAATCCTAGAGTATATTTTTTAATGAATTGCCATGTAATCAACGGGTTGAGATTTCAAAACATTATTGAATTTCCATGAATTATACGAAGCCATCTTGGTATTTATGTCTTATTTGCTGAAATGTTTGGGAATTTGTTTTGAAATTTGATTAAATTTGTGAAATTTACATATAACTACATACATAATTCCATATATATATATAGAGAGAGAGAGAACAAAAATATATATACATAAACATATATATATATGTGTGTGTGTGTGTGTGTGTGTGTGTGTGTGTGTGTGTGTGTGTGTGTGTGTGTGTGTGTGTATGTGTGTATGTATATAACAAGAATATTATGCCTATTTATTTCTAATAGATTACAAAATTCGTATAAGTATACTTTTTATGACTAATTATAATATCATTAGAGTTACGGATAGTAAAATATTTCAATTTCATGCCTCAAAGTCATTTCTTTCAAAGATACCTAGAAACATGCCACGTGGAAAATGGAAATTTATTAATCATATACCACCTTTAATACATTTTTATGTATTTACAAGAAATAATAAATATATGTCTCAGCAGAAACAATGTCCATTCAAATAGATGACAATTATCACTTTTATAGTGTTATTATAGGGATTTCCATTCAATTTTTTGTTTTTTCAGACCTTCATCCTAGAATAGAGCCTACATCATTAATCCTCATCTATTAAACATTGGATATTATTTACAAATAATTGAATAAAACATAATGTGCATCATGAATGCATATGTATATAATGATCACTAAGTTCCCAACACATCACTAGTACCAATGTGTACATAGCACAAGGATGTAGAAAAACATGATTGTGCCACATGTGTAGTCATGACTCACATCCAAATTTAAGGGAAAAATTAAAATGCCACCATTTGCCCATTGTATGTTTTAGATATTCACATATGTTTTTGTATTTTCCAAAAATATATACAATTCATAAAAGTTATCCTTCATTTTCCACTCCATCCACAACTTTATTTAAAAACTATATTCTTTTCACCAATGCTACATCCTCAATTTTTAGATAATTCTCCATCCCCGTGAATCTGGTTTTGGCCATATTTTCCTTGATTTATATAAGTTTTTTTAAGGTTGGTTCATTTATATTTTTCATGACATACATTTTGTTCCTTATGAAGATCATCACATTATTTCCCCTCCTGTCTCCACAATCCTCACTTAATGAGATAAACTCATACACCCCATGATCATATTTTTTCATGACAACATGGATGACTTCTGAATTATTCACACACAAAGGTCCTAGATTCCTTGGACTAGTTCTTCCTTGTTTATTCATTGAAAAATATTTCAACATAATGATTTAGTTAGGGTATGAAGATCACCAAATCATTCATTGAGTCTACTATTTCATCTTTAATCATAGTGACTCCTTCACAACTCACTTTTCGGACCAGGATGCCACATGGGTGAAAACATGTTGATAGTACTCAAGCATTCTTCTTGTTGATTTATCCTCATGGAGATAGGATTTCTCTTCATGATAGAAATAATTATTCATTAATGGTAATGAAAGGAAATAATAAGAATTCGTTCCACATTCATTTCCTCCACACTTCACTAAAACATTACAAATTTTACCTCCTCTATTTTGTAATATGATCTCTCATTATAGAATATGGATTAAGTGTTTAGAAACACTTCTTGAAGTATGAATTTCTTGAGATGACTTCCATATTCACTCACAGTGATATTTTCACATCATTCTCTTAATGATCATCTTGGTGACTTGAACTTGAATGAAGTTGTTGATGTTTTCTACTTCCCAGAAACTAAATTTCATTCCAATAGTGACTCACTCTAATCTATTTATCTTCATAATATAATTAATATGATGATATTCACCTTTGCAGAAAGAATTAATAAATATATTATGACTCCTTTATGTTATAGTTGGAATGATTTAGTTCCTTTCATAAAATTGTATTATGCGAGAGATGTCACCGAATGATTCTTTAAGAGCTTGCAGATTTTTTTTTACCCTTTTTAGACAATGAAGTAAAATGGGAATTGTCATAATAGCTTTCTAGGCTCAATTGTAGAAATTTCTATTTTAGCAAGTCTTATTTAGGACTGTTATGCTTAGAAATTTTGCATTGATTCCACTTCATGATGTTTATTTCCTATTCGAGGGACCAAAAATGGTAATAATTTACCATTTTTTACCAATTAATATTTTTATACACACCTTAGTACGGGCATGTACTATTTGTAGTAAGTGCACTATATGTGTAGGATTCCAATGAAAACACTATTAAAAATTAGAACTCATTCTAGGATTCCTTCCTCTAAATTTGAGATGATTCCTTTATTAGGATAAGTGAGAAAGTGATATTTTATTTAGTGGTGGAATAATACTAAGAAAAATCAGTCCCCCATACCCTGAAAAATAAACAACCCCATCGTGAAAGAAATGTCTTAGACGAAACTAAATTTTTCGAGGATCATTTACTTCAAGTTTTAGATATTTTTACATTTCATATTGTCATAAAATTGAAATATTATTTGGTGAGGGAATAATTATGACAAGAAAAAAATCCTCAATATCCTTTAAAAATAATCGCTTCATTTTGCCAAAAATGGCTTTCATTGAAATAGGATTTTTATTATCGTTTGCTCCAATTTTTGGTGATTTCACCCACATCATATTCATGAAGTGAAGAAGGACATTTTTATCCTTTTTTAATGTGGCATGACATCCATTAATGGATATTGGAAGAATTGAGAAATCAAATTTCACCAAAATGACTAACTATGAAAAAAATGAGTTCAAACTATGTTTTATTGCCCTTTTTTATTACCCTATTAACTCTTGTTGGGATTTAAGATAAATCTAAGTTCATGTGAGGATATTATATTGTTTCAATCTTGAAATGGTGTCACAAAGGATATTAGGGACACAAAATTGAACCCTAGAGAAAGGTCTTTAGATGTTTCATTTTTGAAATTTTTCTAAGTATAGATTTGTAACTTCTCCCTCACTCACACCTACCCTTAACTCAAAGTTAGGCCGAACACTTATTAACTTAACTACAGGTGGATGGTTTTAGATCTATAAATTCTAATGAGATTAATTTTATCATACCTCTTATCCCCTAGATATGGGAGACATCAGAAAACAAGGGACAACATGGACAAACAAGATGACAAAGACAACAAAGATAATAGGGGTAACAGTTATAAAAATTATTCCTATGGGAGGAGCATGTGGGTGAAATTTTGTCTCCATCATGTCCCGCATGTCCCCAAGGGGAAAATAGGGACAAGAGGAAATCAAAAGTGTTCTTTTCCATTACTTGAAAGCTAGATTTTACACTTGTTTTCCAAAAATAACTTGAAAGCTCACTTCTTTCACATCAAAAGCTTAGAATCGTGTTTTGGAGCCAAATTTTATAAATTTTATAATGTAGAACACATTATAAGACCAATAGAACATTTTAGAACTTTAATTAGGTGAAAATTTTAGTGGTAATTATTCTCTAATTCACGAATATTTACATTTTTAAAATAAGAATTTGGCAATTTTAAGGAGTAATCCAAAGCAACATTTCAACCAAAATTTCAAGGTTAAAATTTATAATTAATTTCATATATATACATGTATATCACCAATTATTTGAAATATAAATCTGGTACATTCACTAATATATACTAGTAAATACTCTAAGCATCTACAAAACTCTACGGGTCTTTTGACAATAGTCTAGAATCAAGACACTCATGTGTATAGTCTAGATACACACCTCAACAACATAGTCCAAAATCAAGACCAAAAACTCTTAATGTGTGGTATCAATTAGAGTTTTGATGTATTTTCTAGATACCCACCTATACCAAAAATGCTTGGCTACATTTTCCGGATGCCCACCACACCGCAGATGCCCGATTACATTTTCCACATGCATGGTTGTTCTCGTAGATATTTGACTACATTTTAAAGATGTCTGGTTTATTTCTTCAGACACCGAACTATTTTTTCTTGATTCCTAATTATATAGCTTAGACACCCATCTATATATTTAAGACGCCCTATTATGTGCCTTACATTTGTGACCATGTAAATGGCTAACCTTCCATCGAGATGTTTATAAGTTACTCACTAGGGTTCAACTAGTTCTCGAATTTTTTTGGGCCAATAATAAAAAGGGAGTATTTTATATTATTTTATCCATCCACAAAAGGGTTCGGAAGATGCAATCTCCATGCACACCAAATATAGGTATTTTTTTAACTAAATAATTAAGCCTTATTTTTAAATTTCAAATTAAAAATTGCAATAATATAGTTAATAATACAACATTAAAAATCCACTCTTTATGAAAAACCCACTTATTAGGACATGCCTCCACTTGAGGAAAATCCTCATTATGTGCCTACATTAGACATGCAAAAATTAGAAGATATCCAACAAGTATAAGATATGCCTCCAATTTAAAACAATTCAAATTATGTGCCTGCACTTGACAATAATTCCATTCATGATTATAACATAGAACGAGAACAAGAAATTTCTAGTCATCAAACAAAACTTACGCTGGAAATTCTATTCTCAATTCTTTGAAAATAAAGAGAATGTACAAAATTCCCATTCATGAGATCCGTCTGATCAATATATTTCTACACATAGTGATCAAACACCTATTACAGTGATAATACAACCCAAAAATATGTGTGAAGAAAGAGAAGTACATGGACCATTGGAAGGAATTTTAACTTCGTGCATGGGATATTAGGTATCCATTCATTGATCCAATAAAGTGAGAAAAAGGTAATGATACTCTAATAAAATGTAAATGTATTATTTGTAGCTGGAAACTTGGAAAGGATCACAAAATGCAACTCAAGCTAGACACAATTGAGAAACATTATGGTAAAATATATGTATTAGTTAAAAAAATATGGTCAAATAAAATGAACACACAGATGGAAAAATGCAAAAGAATGCATGCATGTAAGATATGCATCAAAGTATCAAAATGAATAGAAACACCCGTAAAATCTACTTGAGAAAGAAGGAAGAATTATAGCTGATCTAGGAAAATTTGTTCAATCTAATCTATGACCTAAAAATATAAAATTCTTAACTATCTACCATATTCTAACAAATGGTAGAATTATTTTGATTTTTTAGGATTACAAAATTTTACTTTAAATTAACGTATTCCTAAATCTTCCACAATTGCATTGTCGAGAAAAGAGTGGTGGGAAATGGAAAAATGTCTATTAATGATTGAGAAGGAGGATTTGAAATAAAATTATCTATTTATCTCGCTATCCATTGATGAAGTCACATCGGTTGACAAAAAAATTTGCGTTTTCATTCATGTTTATAATTTTGAGAACCAACTAAGGAAACATCATTTATTAAAATTCTTAAAATGACAAAAAAATGTAATGAAGAGAACATTTCTAAGTTGGTTATTTCATCTTTGAGTGATATAACAAGAATGGATATTTACACTATCGTTCTAAGTTTGTGTGCACTTTGGTAGAAATGGTGCATCACTAATGCGGGGGAATAAAAATGGTATTTTCATTTGACATCGAATTTTTTTCCCCATATATGATTCTAATCCATTGCATGGTGCATGATTGAATCTTTCATACAAAATAGTTAGCACATTTGAGAGTGTTGTAAAATTCAAAGATCTTATCCATGACACCACGTATTTATGTCCATAAGTCATTAAATATTCCTAGATTTCTTCGTATTTTCAATTAGAGTGACTGATGGTAAAAATATTCTAAAATATGTTGATACAAGGTGGATTTCCATGTATGAACCTACATGCAGAGTTTTTTAAGAATATCCATCATTGGTAGGTTTTATGTATAAATATCATAGAGAAGTTGACAAGGAAAAATATTTGTTGTACCATTTAATGATTTGGAAATGTTACTAACATTAAGTGGAATTCTCCCCATGTTGAAGGAAATCAATTGTTTGAGTAAACATTCTCAAGAGAGGTCCATATATATTGTTGATTTCATATAGTTGAGGAAACATGTATGTCAAACTTTATATATTTTGTACATGTCCCAAGATAGTTTTAAGCGGCATGTACTTGAGAATAATTTTTTTAAAAAGACGTCAATAATACTAAATGATATTTGAAATTCAATAGTAAGCATTATCTTTGTATAGTTATGAATGGTAAGGAGATACCAATACATATGTTTCAACGAATGTTTGATTTAGTGTGAGCATAAATTGAAGAAGTTCCTATCATGCATGTTTTATATGACACTATTATTTCTGATACCCTGATGAAATTGAAAAATATTTCACAAAGATTATCTATAGAAATTCATGATTATTTTAAAAGGGATGATCTTATAGAGGCCATGGGAGTAGTGAATCCCATATTTTGGAACATCGTTGATGGTCATAGTGAATAACTTGTAAGTAAATTATTTTTCAAATATATGACTATTACGGTAAAATTTTTAGCAAGTCAAGTATAGATAAATGCAACTTAAATTAAAGGTATTTTGCAAAATGATTCACTGACATGTTAGTCAACATATTTTACACTTACCATGATTGATCAATATTGGTATCTAAATGAACCAATGGAAAATGGAGCTATAACAAGGCTATGGAAAAAAATTTATCCAAACAATGTCCTACAATAAAGTATCGTTGAATAATTTTTGTTATATGAGCTTTAACAAATGATCATTTTGCAATAAATATATTATTAATGTGTCACTATTGAATTATATTTTATGAAATCAAATATTTGAAACAGTTTGATAAAAATTTGGAGACATGTTTGATATTGTATGTATCAAATTATCCCATGGATGCATTTTCTTATAAACGGCACTTGTAATTTGGACTTCGCTTACTGAAATAAGAGGAATAACTAGTACAATAAGTAATAAAGACGATCTTAATACTTACCCATTAGGTGGACGTTCTGCTCACACATTATATGCAAATATATATAACGTCTTCCTAAAAGGTTGTTTCAGCTCCCAGTTTAGACTTTTAACTTGGTAAGAGGCATGATTTGTAAATATTTAATCCTATTCAAAAATTCATTTTCAAAATTGTTACATTTTGTTATGTTTTTGGATAAACGATTTCAGTATCCTTATTTCCTTTCATTTTTTAAACATTGCAAGAATAAGATATGAACAATTTAATTATGAATATAACTCATATATTATACTTTAAATTGTTATGAGAAAAAATACCAAAGATGCTCTCATAATAATATATTAATAAAGTGTTAATTCATATTGTTTCAAAACAATTTACAAAAGTGAAAAACATCTCAATTGATATTTGAGACTTATATTTCAATTCTTAGTATTACAATTAATCTTTTAATATAAAAAAATCTAGTCTCATTCTATGATGTTCCCTTTGATCTTGTAGCATTTGTTAGTTATCTTAATTTAATTAGATCATACGCTATGAAAAGATACTAGAAATATTTTCAATATCTTATTTGAATTCATCAAATATTTAAAGTAAATTACGATCCATATATGATTTCTAATTGAACAAAAAAATTAGATCCATGTCATGCTCCTTAATTATTTTCTTCAATGTATTGTTTTGTTTATTAAGGAAAAAAAAATTCCTTCAATGAAGTACCAACAGCTTACAATTTTTCATGCATTATTCATATGAATATCCAACAACAAGATTTTTATTCTTCAAATTTTCATTTTTGCTTGCATTTGAACAAAGACATATTATTAGTTAAACATTTTAAATATGTAAAGATAATATTTCAATGTAAATAAAGTTCTAAACTTACGATATCATTTTATTTTTCTACATTCGTAATGATAACCAAGTTTTGTCACTACCACATTTGTTATAGTTACTTTGGGCTTCACCATTTAAATTTTCCAACCTGTTTAACATTATATCCAAAACATTATCATTATAGTCATTGCATATTGTAATGGTACCTGAGAGAGCCTTATTCAGAATACATCAATCTTTCCTGGCTCATTTTAAACTAAAGAAAATAAATAATTTCTTTGGGAATGGTTGTGATAATGGGCATTTATTTCCTTCATCAAATATTTTTCCCGGAATTCCCATGTTTGTATAACAACATCATTAATATTAGCATAACAACTATCTGCCAACAAATTATGCAATAGAAAAGTTGTTAATTGATCATCATACTATGGTACTTGAGTTGTAGAAGGTGTGCCATATGGAGAACTATGTGTTTATGCCTAGAAAATGGGATCTATTCGTGTATGGTCTTGAATAATTATTATGCGGATTAAAGGTATATGCAGCCCCAATACCACTCTCAATACCCAATAAATTATCATCAAGATCAATTTGTTGTAAAATGGTGGTGCCCATTGCACTAGGGAGACCACCAAAGGAGAAATTTGGAAACTTTGTTCTTGTCAAATGAATTGTGCCACCACTTTGAGCTAGAAAATATATTATTTTCCCCCTATTTAAACCTCTCTTTGTGGTGTTTGTAGTGGCATATTTTCATTTGAGGAGTGGTAAAAAAAAAAATACAAAATTAAAATGTGAAAAACACAAGAATTCAATGTTTAGTAAATTTAGCAGAAA
Source organism: Taxus wallichiana var. yunnanensis (assembly GCA_018340775.1). NCBI lineage: Eukaryota > Viridiplantae > Streptophyta > Pinopsida > Cupressales > Taxaceae > Taxus > Taxus wallichiana. The sequence continues at coordinate 213,510,982 of CM031236.1, read as the reverse complement.
AGTTAAAGTTTGAAGTGACTTGTGATACTAATAATGTACATTGTTCCAACCCTATAAAGTTTATCTAGGTTAAGTGTCTTCCATTTTCAATGGTTTAATCCTTGTGGATTCTATTGGATCATGTTGATTTTGGAAAGTTTGATAAATAAAATCGAGAGAATCATTAATATGTAATAAATATTAAAGAAAAACATAATTCGATTAATATTTTTCTTTAATAATGTATTTTCCACTATTCATATATTGTGAGACTTAAAATAATTCTTGTAATAATTGATGATGTTTCTTTAATTTCTTGCAATTGAGTGCATGTAATACAAATCCTTATCCATTTTTATCTTGAAACTGAAGGATACAAAGATACATATACATCCATGTGTGAATCTTTAGAATACTCAAGAGGTTGATGACCTCTTACTATAATGTTTCTTCTTACATGTGATGAAATTGCTTTCTTCTTAAAGAAAATTGAAAATTAGTTGTATTTTCCAAATAAACACATGAAAATATTTTTCAATAATTGAAAATTTAAACTTACCTCTTACTCATCATTTGAAAGGAAAACGGAGAGACATGCCTTTCTTTGGAGAGGATAAAATGCTCAATTACAACCTCCATCAATTTCTCCAGCTACATAATACCCATCCAAAGGAAATTTTAGGAGAGTTACATTTGACCCTCCCTAACATAGATACCTATATAGAATCTATAGACTATCCTTTACATATGGAGTCAATATAGTATAGTCTATAACAAGGTTAATATTTAATATATAGAGAGGGGGATCTCACCCGTGAAGGGTGAGGGGGAGAAGGGGCCCTATAGATTTATATGGAAAGTTCCCCCCCTTGTAGAGAATAGAATTATAGAGATGGGGGAGAAGGGGCCCTATAGATTTCTATGGCGAGTGCCCCCCCCCTCTATAGAGAATAGAATCGGGGCCCTATATAGAATCTATATAGGCCAACGGCCTATCTATATATGGGTTATACTAGTCACCCACTATATCAAATTTCTATGTTGAGTTACGGTTTCCCTCTAGGAGGGTACCGTTACCCTCGGCTATACTCTATCATATAGAGACAAAGCCTTTTATAGAGAAAGATCCTATCGAGATGTAGAGTCAAATTTAGGAAGATCCAGAGATGAATCTAGGGGTGCCTCAAAGATAAAAAGTCATTGGGGTTCAAAAGGTGGGGTTATTAATGTGTGGGCGCTCAACCCATAATTTATTCTCATTTATTCCTCAAGTATAGTTACAATATTAGCATTTTGTGAGTTAAAATAAAGAAAGGATTCATAATATATCATAATTATATAGTTACACAATGACATTGTTGTAGCTTCATTACAAATAGTAAATGTCAAATCATGTCATATCATATTGGATATATTTGTACACCAATCAAATTGTTGGAAACTTAGGGAACAAAGGATGTAGATAAGAGACTAGTACGGTATGTTAGATTATATACCCTAAAAGACTATCCCATGCTAAAAATATTCAATCATGGCATGTAAAAACACCTTAGGATAGTTCAAAACGCTTGGAATAGTTGAAAAAGCAGCCAGGGGATAGAAAAACACTTGGAACAGGTTTAAACGCTTGAACAAAGGAGAAAACACAGCCGGGAAAAAATGCCCGAGAACAGGTAAAAAAACCGGAATGGAGAAAACACTCAGAAAGGCCCAAAAAAACGTCTGGAACAGTTGAAAATCCTCAGAACAGAGGAAAAACGTGAGTAGTTTTGCAAAAAACATGAGAAACTAGGCAAAAACGTGAGAGGTTTTACAAAAAATGTGAGAGACCAGGAAAAAACATCAATATTTTGTGAAAATGTGAGGGGTTTCTAAGCGAGGCTTGAAAAAATGTTTTGAGACCAGGAAGAGGTAACTTGAGACAAAGAAGGAACCATAGCGATGAGGAAAAAGCTCGGAATAGTCTAAGTATACACCGGTGAAGAAAAAACAAAGATCCCAACCAGTAATAATAGGTCCACGCCAAAAATGAGCTCTTCTTTTACCCTACAACCGAATCCGAACACAACCAAAGAAGAAACACACAAACAACCCGAAATGACAGAGCACAAAGATCTAGAAATATCCAAATACAAACTTAGGTGATAAGCAAACCAACCAAATACCTTAACTTTAGAATCACTGAAACCTCAATACAAGGTGAGCAATAATTCTAAAATGATAATAAAAAAAAAACTTGCACACGAGGAAATGAGAAGAAACCAGAAGTAATAAACAACTGAGAAACTAAGAGTGCACGTTTATTGAAACTAGCTCTAATACCATGAAAAAGGGATTCACGAGAACCGATGTTGAAAAGTGATGCACCACAACAAAGTTGCACTCCGATGGTAACGTCAAGCCAATGCAATACGCAAGATTTGAAACAATGGAAAGAATATTGAAAGTAAGAAGAATGGGTCTGCTCATGCTCATAGATCGAAAAATAGGAAGTACAAATAGGGGTGTTGTGTAACCCCCATGCCTAAACATGGAAAGAAACTCAATGATGCCACTGACACATATGATGTTGACTGATGCATATGATGCCACTAGATTAGGAGTTACAATTCCAAATAAGGAATGTAACTCCTATGACGCATGACGAAATGATAATGTCGATTCTATGACGAGAATCGACACTTGTCATTTGACTTCCTAAGACCTATGACTCTCGCAAGGTGATATGACTCACCTAGGTGATGTGGACAATGACTGGACAGTCACACACACCAGCACCCCCTTATTCAAAGGCGAGAGAAGAGGTCAAGGTAAGCCAGAACAGAAAAAGAAGACTCCCCTAGACTACTAAGAAAGATGTGTTAATGGGCCCCGACAACTAAAGGCCTAATAAGGTGCCCATGTACAAACAACATCTTTTTGGAAATAAGAAGAGGAGAAGAAGGAGGACTATATAGCCTAAATAAGATGGGCGGCTACAATAGACCTCACCCCAAGAAGAGACCGCAAGTGAAGAAACTTCACCTCAGTGAAGGGCTTGGTGAAAATGTCTGCAACCTGATCAGCTGTCTAAACATACTGTATGTCGATGATGTTTTCATGTATCAGCTCCCGTATGAAGTGCATATGAATCTCAATGTGCTTCATCCACTGATGTTGAACGAGATTTCTAAAAATTGAGATAGTGCTCATGTTGTCACAAAGAGAGATAATGGTAGGCCGCCGAAAGTGGATGCCAAGCTCTGTCATAATACCACCTGTAACCAAACAGCTTTTGTGGCGAGTTAACCGCTCCTCTCGTATTCTACTTGATGATGATATGGCAATGGCATTCTGCTTTCTTCTGGACCAATTGACGGACTCGAACCAAGAGTGAAACCGTAGCTGAGGTAGACTTTCGATGATCTAGATCACCGGCCCAATCTGATTCTGTAAATCCAAGCAAGTCAATCTCAGTCCCTCCTAAGTAATGAATACCATCTAGGTGAGTGCCACAAACATAGTGAAGGATTCTCTTTGCTACTTTTAAGTGTAGCTCATGAGGCTCCTGTATAAATCTGGACACGATCCCGACGGCATACGATAGATCTAGCCAAGTGTGAGTAAGGTAGATCAAGCTTCCCACCAACTGTCGATAAAGGGTACACGCTAACCAACCAACGGGAAGAGAAATCGAAAACCAACTTAATCCCGAAATAAAAGGAGTAGGTGAGGACTTGTAGTCGACATGTGAAACCGAGAAAGCAAATTAAGAGAGTACTTAGGTTGCAAGATCATAATTCCCGAGTCAGATTGTGAAATCTAGATCCCAAGAAAGTAATGAAGCAATCCTAAGTTAGACATGGAGAACTTGTTGGCCAAGGAGATCTTCACAGAATCAATGATAGAGGAAGAGCTACCCGTGATCAACAAGTCATCAACATAGAGAACAAGAATAAGCATGGAGTCATCCTATCATAGAATATACACATTTGGGTCAAAGTGACACCGAGTGAACCTTGATGCAAGTAAAAAGGAGTCCATCTTGGCATACCAAGCCCAAGGGGCTTGTTTAAGGCCGTAGAGAGAATTATTTAATTTAAAAATGAGGGATGGATCATGGACATAACCCGGAGGTTGTTCCATATATATCTCCTCCTCTAGGTCCCCATGAAGGAAGGCACTCTTAACATCCATCTGGTGGACTTCCCAACTATTAGCATCAATGATGGCAAGGGTCAGTCGAATGGAATTCATCTTCGCAACCAGAGCAAAGGTTTTTGAGTAATCAACCCCAACTATCTAGGAGAAACCCTTAGCTACAAGTCGCGCTTTATACTTCTCAACTTCTCCATCAGCTCTATACTTTATTCGATATACCCACCTACACTGAAATTTTTTTCTCCTTTTGGAATAATGGTAAGATCCCAAGTGTCATTCTGTATGAGTGAGGAATACTCCTCATCCATGGCAGAATCCCACTCAAGAATCCTAGAAGCTTCGTGGAAAGATGGTGGATAAGAAGCAGAGGCAAAGAAGGATTGAGGTCCATTGAAGTCTGAGCGAGTACGTCTCTCATCCAAAGGATCTCCAACTAAATCTCCAGCACTCTGTAACGTTTTCCTGGCCCAAAGAGGTCCCGATAGCTCGGCTCGAGTCGAAGATTCTTCACTTGAGTGATAAGGGACACGTCCTCATCATCACTACTATCAGAATCAGAAGACTCAAAAGTTTGAGGATCGGGAGGAGCAGGGAGAGGTGGAACTCACTCAACAACATCATCATCTGAAGAGTCAGAATCTGAATCAGTGGGAAAAAGGACCTCAATGGAAGTTGAAGTCAAGGATGACTCATCAAACTTCACACTCCTCTCAATATAAAGCTCATGAGTGGTAGGGTTCAACAATCGATATCCCTTCACGCCATCAAGATACCTCGATAAAGATACAAGGTTTGGATTGTGGATCCAATGCCTTGCATTTCTTTTTGGGAATCCAAGCCATAGCCTTGGATCCGAAGACTCGAAAGTGCTCGACATCAGGCTTGTGTCCAAACCAGGCTTCAAAGGGTGTCATCCCTCTTACTACCTTGTGTGGGACACAATTCTGAATATAACAAGCACAATTCACTGCTTCAGCCCAATACTGTGGAGGAAGATATTTCGAGTGAACCATATAAGTAGCCATCTCCTTTAAAGTTTGGTTCTTTCTTTCTGCAACTACATTTTGGGAAGGGTTGTAAGAAACTGTACGCTGCAAAGCAATCCCGTAAGAAGTGTAGAAATCCTCAAACCTATTTCTCACATACTCGCCTCCATTGTCGGTTCAAAGAACCTTGATAGACCGTTCTCGCTTGTTTCTCAACAAGAGCCTTAAAGTTTTGAAAATGCTCGAAAACTTCAGAATTAAGCTTAAGAAAATATACCCAAGTATAACGTGAAAAGTCATCAATGAAGGTTAGTATATATAGATCTCTAGTAAATGAAGGAGATGGAAAAGGGCCAAAAATATCACTATGAACAAGATCCAAGGGACGAGTAGCTCTCCAGGATTTTCCCTTGTCAAAGCTTTTTTCAGGGTGCTTTCCAAGGGTACAACCCTCACAAAGACCCTTAGAAAACTTAACTTGAGGTAGCCCATTGACCATTTCGTTTTTTTCTCAATTGTTCAAGGTAATGATAATTTAGATGCCCAAAATGCTCATGCCATAACTTACTAACCTCATTTACATGAGTGAGCAAGGCATTGGGCATCGATTCGAAGAGAAGTGGGAAAAGGTATACAACCATGAACGGTGATCTGCCTTTCCCTCAGCCATAGTGTAGTCAGAGTTAAGCTCACAAATAATCACCGAGTTAGGACCAAATTCCACTTGCATTCCTTCACCAAGGTGAGTGATTTGGTAAACCGATAGGAGATTGGTAGAGAGATTGGGAACACTCAACACTTGGTTAAATGTTCCACCTTCAATCTCTACCGATCCACTACTGGAAACCGACACATGAGTGTCATCACCCAACGTGATTTGGGACATGCCACATGGTTCAATGCTAGAGAATTCAACCTCTGAAGAAGCCATGTGGTGTGAGGCACCGAATCGATAATCCAAGTTGATGATGGAGCTGATCTAGCTACGAGGGCCTTACCTTTCTTCTTTTCATTTTTAGTCTCCTTTGCATTAGAGGACTCACCTTTCTGAGCATTTTGTTTAATGGATTCAGGAACACTTATTTTATTCTTCTCAAGTAAATGAGTTAAGTGATCAATTTTTTTCCGAAAACATTGTTACTCGTCATGGCCAGATTTTTACAATAGGATCATCTATACTTTTCTTTCTTCGCTTTAGGATCGAAATCAAAGTATGAGTGATGGGCTTAATCAAGGGTTGGTTGGTCTTGGTTTCTTTCTTAGGTTGGTCCTTAGTTTCTTTCTTCTTTTCATTTTTCTTGCCCTTATTTTCCACAAGGGCATGTGACTTGGATTTTAGAGTCCCCATTTGAATGAGTTTGTCCTGTTCTCAAATGATTTGGGACGAAAAACTGTCAAAGGAGGGCATAGTCCAAGTACTACCCAAGGCGGCTTTTGTGGCATGAAAATTTGAAATGAAAACAGAGTATTCAGGACCTAACTTAGAAAGAATCGACAAGATCAATTGAGAGTCTTTCTTATCCACTTTACATTCCTTTAGAAGCATTCTAGTGTTGGACAAATTTTGAGAAGAAGGCCTGTAGGTTTTCAAATTCACTAGGGTTTAACCCTAGTAGTTCATTCTCCAACTCATGCGCTCTCATGTAAGCTAGCTTCCCAAACATATCATCGAGTATTTTCCACACTTGATCGGGTGTTGAGGAAGTTTTGATGTGGAAGAGAAAGTCGGGAGAGATGGACATACAGATAAGACCTAAGGCTTCATCACAACGGTTGAACCATTTAGATTTTTTGGGTTCATCAGTAGGTTTGGTCTCTAACCCCATGGTAACTCAGTATAACCCTTTAATTCGCAAAACCAATATAATTTTAGATTTCCATTCAAAGAAATTAAAAGGTGTGAGCACTGGTAGTTTAGAGATATCCATAATGAAGAGATAGAACCAAGGAATGTAGAAGGAAGAAGAGAGAAAGGAAACAACCACCCTAGAACAAAATTACACCCCGAGTTTGGTACTTTATAATTCAGTGCGTTGATTACAACCAGATGCGACTATGTTTCGAGAACCAGTTTGTCACTCACCTTGCAATTAGCGTAATAACGCCGCATGGTGGAGACAATAATCAAGGTTCGTAAATGGCGCAACAGATCGACACTGCAAGCAAGCACAAAAAGAGAGAAGCAAGAGGGGGAAGAAAGAGCTTTGTGAGAAATAACGTCTCACGTCACATGAAAGAATCCCTTTGTCATAAGACTGTGGCGGACGTGCTCACAAGTCCACAAAAAAGGAATAAAACAAAGCTCAAGAAAAAATGAGCTAAATTAAGCAATACAAAGACACCCCCCAGAATGCGGCACTTTATAAAATTAGTGTGTTTACAAAAATAATGATCTCATCATCTAGAGTGTGAAAAAACATGCAACTTTGACTAAATAAGTGTTAAAAATGGAGCAACGAGTCAAAAGTTATAGCAAAAACCAATTCCCGCAACTGATGAGAAAAAAGCCAATAAGCCTGCAAACGGATTAAAAAAGTGCCCTAAACGCATGCAAAAGGTTTCGTATGTATGCCCATTGGAAATGGAATGGAATTTGAGATAGGGTTTGTTTATATTGCGAGGGGGATTAGCCACTTGCCAATCTGGACCTCACCCTTCGTCTTCGGCACTCTACGGAAGGTTAATAAAACAAGCCAAAAACTTACAATGCCAATAAAATGTAAATTTTTTTACCCTATACCTTTTAAAAGTAATGAAACAACACATTTTTTAGAAGAGTGATAAGATAAAAAGAATGCAAACACGTTTCTTTTTTTTAGAAAAGTGAATAAAAAAATGTATTTTTAGAGAGATATTACCTGGCAAAAGAATGTAACTGTCCACATGTGCTTGGAAAACACCCAGAACAGGCCAAAAACACTTGAATGTAGAGAAAAATGCCAAGTTTGTAGTTGTGAGATGTTACAGGCACGACCAGGGTAAAAATGCTTGGAATAACCCAAAAATAACGCCTGCTAGAGGAGAAAATGCAGCCAGGGGAGAGAAAAATGCCTTAGGACAGTTCAAAATGCCCTAACAATTGAAAAAGCAGCCAGGGGATAGAAAAATGCCTGGAACAGGTTTAAACGCCTGGAACAAAGGAGAAAACGCAGCCAGGGGAGAAAAACACTTGAGGACAGGCAAAAAAACGCCTGGAAGGGAGAAAACACTCAGAAAGGCCCAAAAAACATCTGGAATAGTTGAAAAAGCTCAAAACAGAGGAAAAACATGAGTAGTTTTGCAAAAATGTGAGAGACTAGGAAAAAACGTGAGGGGTTTCCAGCAGGCTCGTAAAAATGTTTTGAGACTAGGAAGAGGTAACTTCGAGACAACAAGGAACCACAGCGATGAGGAGACAGCTGGGAATAGTCTGAGTATACACCGGTGAAGAAAAAACAAAGATCCCAACTTGTAATCATAGGTCCAAGCCAAAAAATGAGCTCTTCTTTTACCCCTGCATGACTGAATCAACACAACCATCAAGAAACACACAAACAACCCGAAAACGACAATACAAAGATCTAGAAATATCTAAATACGAACTTAGCCGATAAGAAAACCAACCAAATACCTTAACTTGCAGAATCACAAAACCTCAATACGAGGTGAGAAATAATTCAAAAATGATAATCGAAAAAAACTTGCACACGAAGAAATGAGAAGAAACCGTAAGTAATAAACAACCGAGAAACGAAGTGTGCACGTTCAAAACCAACTCTAATACCATGAAAGAGGGATTCACGAGAACCGATGTCGAAAAGTGATGCACCACAACGAAGTTGCACTCCGATGGTAATGTCAAGCCAACGCAATACGCAAGATTCGAAACAATGGAAAGAAGATTACAAGTAAGAAGAATGGGTCTGCTCATGCTCATAGATCGAAAAATAGGAAGTACAAATAGGGGTGTTGTGTAACCCCCATGCCTAAACATGGAAAGAAACTCAATGACGCCACTGACGCATATGACGTTGACTGACGCATATGACGCCACTAGAAGAGGAGTTACAATTCCAAATAAGGAATGTAACTCCTATGATGCATTGACGCAAATGACAATGTCAGATTCTATGACAGAATCTAACACTTGTCATTTGACTTCCTAAGACCTATGACTCTCGCAAGGCAAGATGACTCACCTAGGTGATGTGGACGATGACTGGATAGTCACACACACCAAAAACAACTTAAACAAATAACCCCTTCTTGATTTATATTTTTAGCAATACATGCACATTTTAAAAATGATAACTCCTACTATTATATTATTTATATGATGAAAGAATATATATATATATATATATATTATTACCTTCATCTTGCACATCTAAGTGGAACTACATATACTTTTATCTAAGTCTGTGAGTGGGGATTTTTTTCACAAGGTTAAAATTTACGCATGGAATCTTTGTTAACAAATGGATATCTTGAGGAGAAGTCCCAAAAGAAAATTCTCATGATGGTTGTTTGATTGTTAATACATATGTGGGTTTTCAAAAATTAGATCAAATAAATTATAGTAAAGTGGTATTGATGTGATATTTTTGTATGTGAATTATCCCTCGAAAACAAAATTTATCTACCAAGTCATTGAATGCTCCATTTAGTTTATGAAATGTGGAAATTTGTGGGAAAATAAAGTTTTTCTATTGAGTTTTGGGTTTATCCTAATATGAAATCTAATAGGATGTTGAATGACATGTAATTTTTATTGCATATGCAGATGTTTAGAATGTTTATTATGGTTCTTGATTGAATCAACAGTGATTAGTCATACTAGCCTAGAGCCGAATCCCGATTCTAGAATTAATTGCCATATGAGCCTTGAGATTCATTTAATTTATGGATAAACATATGAATCGATATACTGTAGTTATATTTCAAAAAAATCACCCAAATATATAGACTGGAGTGGATCTTGGAGTTTTAGGAGAAGGTGAGGAAAAAAGATAATGAATGAAGGCCCTAGGCTATATATAGGTGAGGGAGGGGATAGGGTATGTGGCGAAAAAACTTTGTGCAACCGTGGGCTAGGTACACTGGATATATTTTGTAACCAAGGTGGCTACAAAAATGGACACCAATTTCTATGAAAGATAGACACACATGCAAGAGTGGTTGCATATATAGTCATACAATTGTATATGTAGTCGGAAGGTTGCATATGTAGACACAAACTTACATATACAACCATCCTATTGCATGTGTAGTCATCTTACTTGCACATGTAGCTTCATAAATTCATATGTAGATTTATGAATGTACATGTAGTCATGCATATGAACATACACAAAGGCATATGTATATGCAATCAAGCATCTGGATATGTAACCACCAAGTTGCATGTACAATTGCATGGCCAAATGTCTAGATGCTCGATTGTATATGTTGTCACCATATGTGATCATACGGATGCTAGGTTTTATATGCCAATGCCCATTTTATGCAACCTCGTAGATGAATACGCAACTAGGTGTCAATATGGTTATTTATGCATGTTTTTTAATTTTCACCCTTTTCATCTATTTCCAAAGGTGCGCCTTTTCCTAGATACATTATTCTCCTTCATAACTATTTTCCTATATTCACCATGAACATGAAATCCATTTTTATAATTTACCAAAGAAATGTACACTGGATATCGGTAAGGGGTCTTAAAATTTTCCCATCTTCAATATTCCTTGAAATAAAAAATAGGCTTCATTTTGTTCGAACGAAGGCATACGATTGCATTTTATGTAATGTTTCAACAAGCCATCAAAATTTAGATCAAAATGAATGTTCCCACCATCTAGATAATTGTTCAACATTTATTATTCCTAAAATTTTCCTCCTAACTCCTTACAAAACTCCCAAAATGATTGGGAGAAGTCAAGGTTTACTTTTGAACTTATGATTCCTTGTACCTAAAAACCACTGTTGAAAACATTACCCCTGAATGATCATATATTTCCTAAATATTCATTAATTTATTCAAACACCTTCAATCTCCCCAATAACACCTCCAAATTATTAATAACTTTTCATAAATCTTCCATGGATTGTACACATACTCTAAACTTCCCAAAAGTAGCCTTTCTAGGCTTCCAAGAAAACTAGTCGTTTGTTGAACTTGACTTCATGAAATGATGAACCTTATTACATTTTTTTCACATTGGGAAATGTTTATTAGATTGTTTTTAATTCTTTTAAGGTCAGGATGATGATGAAAAAGAGGAAGGTTTTATAGGGGAGAGATTCAGAAAATTAGAAGGCACAAATTTACGTTAAGGTTTTGTTTTCATGTTATGAATTTCCAATTTTTGGGTCAATTATTATAACTGAAAAAATGAATAGTTAGCAAAAATAGCATACTAAATGAATTTTTTTTTTTCAAATGATAAAACAATTCTCTCATCCAACAACATAATGTTGTTGGTTTGTATCATAATGATGTTGGTCGTTAGCATTATGTTGTTGGTCGATAACATTATGTTATCGGTCGATAGAACTATGGTATCATTATGCTAGAATTGATAGTTGTTACAAACCGATACCATTTCCATTTAATTTGCGGCATTCGCCAAGATCTAGAAAATTTTAGAAATTTGACAAGTAATATCTATGTTTTTTTAGGGGTGTTAAAATTTACCCTAGTTATACCTCTAGATATGTAAAATGATTTTTAATAGTATAAAATAAATTTGGGGTGGAGGAGTGATTTTCAATTTCAATGTAAAACTACCTTAAAAGTATAAAATCAAACTCTTTCATATTTACTTCACCTTTGGTTAATTTTTTTATTTCAAAGAGACAAATTAAGTAATATTAAAAAAAAGTATTCATCGAGAAAAACACAAATTTGTTTTTTTTTAGAAAACCTTGAGAAAACCAACTAGATGGTGGATTTATCATATTTAAAGATTAGTTATCCATTAACTAGGGCTTAATTTGAAGGCAATATATTGTGTATCATTTGGGTCAAACATTGAAGAAATTTCAAAACAAAAATTAAGGGGAATATTCACAAAACTAATCTTTAACGTTTGGTAAAATTGCATAAGATAAAAAAATTCACTTCTGTAATAACTCAAAAAATATTCTTTTAGATAATTTTACATGCACCCATACACATATACATGTGTGAACACATATACACACACGCAAACACTTAGAGAGAAAGAGGGAGGGGAGAGGGGAAGGGAGAGAGGAAAATTCTCCCGTAATGTTGATAAAATTGTAAAGTAGAGGAACCCTCCAATTCCACCTATATGGAAAATTTAATAAAGTAAAATAAACCTACCAAATTTTAAATCATATACAATATACCATATAGTATAACCCGATGTGTTCTGACACCAAAGATCACAAAGAAAATAATTTTCTAGTGGAGAACATGATCCAAAAATTTTTTTATTATAAATGGAAATACACACCTACCAAATTACAAATTTTAAGAAAGATAGTAGATAAAAATTTGGTCAACAGAGACCATAAGTGATAACAATTTCCACTTACACAAGGAAAAGGAAAAACTTTTTTCATTTGATGGAGAATAACTATTTGAAGCATAATCACTAAGGGGAGTTAAATCATTGAGAAAAAACTTTCACTCACATAACATTCATATTCATCAACCATTCAGTTCAACTTTACCATTAAGCATGTATTCTTAATAAAAATAAGCATTAGATGAGAAAAAGATAACACAAGTACACGCAACCATCGTATATGAGTGGAAAGCACTTAAGAGAATAAAACCCAATTATTAAAATATTTATCAAAGAAAATTTTCAAATTTATTTGAGTACTAACTCAATAAGGATATCCAACCCCTATTTTTAGTGAGGCACCAACCCCACAAGGAGCACTAAGCCCTAGATGTAATAGATCACCAACCCTACAAGGACGAACCAACCGCCTAGATGACTCATCACCAACTAAAGCCACATGATTTTTTTTTACCTCTGAAATTTTACCTAAAAACTAATGATGAAACTCGAATCTCTCCTTCTGTATTTTTCAACAAGACTACCTTTTATCCTTCCTTTCGAAGAATTTCTTCCTTCAAGTTGATTAGGCCATCTAACATATATTATCAATATTTGATCACTCTCTAGAAAATACATGTGACAACTTATAAATGTTTTCTAATCCTTCAAGATACCTCTAACAAGACTCTACACCCTCTTCATCATCATCTCATTCAACTCTTCAACCTTTTGGAGCTATTCTTCTCACTAGGTGTATGACCTTAAAAACAAGTCCTCAAAGATGAAGCTCAAACCCTAAGAAAATAACCTCATCCATCCAATTTTTATATATCAATAGAAATATCATGATCTCATGGTCATCACCAAAGTCTCATACTACCACAAATTATACTCAACAACCACCAAAATGACTCAGTAACAAGGTCACCCGAAACGCCAAAAAGCGCCTAAAACAAGTCTTGCACGATAGGCCTCCATAGACATCTAAAGAGCTCAATCATGATTTCAAAACACCATGGAAATTCATATTAGCTTCCCAAATTCATCAAACATCTTAGTAAACATGTCCAATGCAAGAATTGGAATAAAATAAAACTTTTTGAGATACTTGCATTTTAATATGGGGTCCAAACACAAGCAGTGACACCTAATATACACTTGGAGAAACCTGAGATAGTACTATATAACATGAAATCACTCAATAAGTTCAAATATTCCATTATTGGAAACTATATTTAACTTATTCTTGACCACTTTTGTGTTAGAGTAGGTATTTACCTTAGCTCATGTTCACCTAGGTACTTTGTTTAACTTTATTTTATTTATCCTCACCCACTTATGTGTGTGGATATTTCTTTTATCTTATTTAGATATTATGAGATATTATCTAGTTGTTAGGTACAGTTCTTTCCTTGATCTATGGTATTGGCTAGTTCTTTCTTAGATCTATGGTATTGACTAGATCCTTGATGTCTAGTTCTCTCATAAATCTATGGACTTGACTAGTTCTTTGATGACTAGTTCTTTCCATGATTTATGGATTGATCTATGACCTTGACTGGTTCTTAGATTATTATTCCTTGCCTATATAAGCAAGGCCCATTCTCACTGTATTTCATTGAGTTCCATAATAATATCTGATATTGCTTCTCATTTATTTGCAAAGGTTTTATGTAAAGTTATTCTAGAAAATTGCTTTCATCTTATAGATTGTTGTGTTTGATTAGCATCTATGTTCTTGGCTTGGTACAATCTAGTTATCATTCCTTTTATGGTATCGAGCTAGAGATTGTTGTTGACATTCGTCCGAGGGATTAAAATCCTTAGCCCTTGGTCATATGATATGGTCATATGAGGGCTTAAAGCTTGTGATTCCTACTAGTAGGTGCCCCTCTAATTTTATTTGTGTGGTGAAGGCAACAACAATTTATTTTGTTTTAGTGACAACTAAAATAAATAACAGAGAAAAATATTAAAAATCTTGTAACTTTTGATCGGTAAGTAGGTTTTGAGTGTCGTTTTTGCAAAAGTTCTTTTTTTGTGATCTTTACATTGGAGTTATTTATTTTGATACTTGCACTATAATTATAAACTACCAAATATAGAGGAGTGTTGTAATCAATTGTGGATGTGATTTCGGCCGAACCCGACGTCCTAAATTTTGGGAGTTGCGGTTTGTACCTATCATGGATTCGAGAATGATATGATTTTCTTTGAAGTATGTGGACTTAAAGAGGATAGTGTAAAATTTGTGGAAGAAAATAGATCACTCAAGAAGTGAAATTCTCTTCTACAATCAATCATTCACAATAAGGTTACAATAATACACTTCCTGTAGAACAAACTTGCTAGCCTACAACATCACCATCATATTGTGGACAACCATATCCATGCTTGTAGTCCACTTTCACTTGTTGCTCTTGTACCCACCGACATTGATCTACCAAGATTTGAGCTTGAACCCGTGAGGCTTGTTACTACATGCTTTTCCACAATCTTTGCCTATTACAGTACCACATGTTGTGTATCCTACTTTTGCTCAGCTACATGGCTTTTTTAAGAAGCATACCACTACATTCAGTTCTCGCATGCTTCGTTCTATGGGTCTCACTAGAGGAGTCATTGACAGACATTCACATGGTATTATTTCCTCTATTCCACATGTTAAGTGGAATTCTTGTCATGACATTGGTTTTCGAGTAGATACTTCATTGGGATCACACATTAACAGAGCTCCTTTTTTTGTTCGCTCGACTCTTTCTGAGGATCCTGAGCAACACATGAGTTCTACACCTTCACTCAGGCTTGAGAAACCTGAGATTTCAGCTGTTAGACATGATCAACCTGACACACATTCTGATGTTATTTTGCATGCACCCATTGTGCATTTTGCACCAAGTCATATGCAGACATCTTCTTCATCCATCCGTGTTGATTTGGGGTGGATATTTGATCACTCATGGCGGAGACATAGGCCTTCATTTAGAGGACTCTATAGGCATGGATCCTCCACCATTCGACCTCTTGCTCCACTTTCTATACCTTCGCATTGTGATGCTTCTTGTTTTGAGCATTTTTTTAAGTAGGTGTAATGTATCTCTCTTTTTGTTTAGAGATTTTGTATCTATATTTTCAAAAAAATTGCATGTTGATAGTATCTCTTGTGGGGGAGCTATTCTGTGGAGCCAGTGTTGTTTTTTCGGTGTTCAAGTAGTTTTCTTGACAACTCATACAGATTTGTAGTGCCAATCCACCCATTAAGCAGTATGGGAGGGTGTGGTGCTGATCTTGCTTCTTCGGGTTTTGTGTCCTTTCCTTGTTACGTTGGCTTTTATTAGATCATGACACTCTGGATTTTGTGTCCTTTCCTTGTTGCTTTGGTTATTGTTCTTGGATCGTGGAACACCTATTTACAGTTACTTGATTGAATTATGTTTGGTATTTTTTTGCAGTTTCGACATCACTATGTTGACAATCTCCTTGTATGGAGCTATTTTAGTGGAGCCCAGTGTCAGTTGTTTTTGAGTTTTGTAATTGAGTAGTGGATT
The DNA here is from genome assembly GCA_018340775.1 of Taxus wallichiana var. yunnanensis. Taxonomy (NCBI): domain Eukaryota; kingdom Viridiplantae; phylum Streptophyta; class Pinopsida; order Cupressales; family Taxaceae; genus Taxus; species Taxus wallichiana. Next base: position 213,494,818 of record CM031236.1, on the reverse strand, counting down.
TAGACCACAGTGCACACCAAACTTCTTCAGCATTGTACAAGTTTTTTGAGTTGAGCTTCTTGGGATGCCTTGGAGTGGGTCTTTACTCTCTTTACTTTGTTGTTACTAGTTTTGGGTACCTTGCGGTGTTCCTTTTTCCCAGTTATTGTATATGAGTACCTCATCAATCCTAGTTGTCAGGACTCATACTATGGACATGCACATCTATTTTGGCCCCTAGCATCACTTGAGGGGGGGTGTTAGAGTAGGTATTTACCTTAGCTCATGTTCACCTAGTTACTTTATTTAACTTTATTGTATATATCCTCACCCACTTATGTGTGTGGATATTTCTTTTATCTTATTTAGATATTATGATATATTATCTAGTTGTAGGTATAGTTCTTTCCTTGATCTATGGTATTGACTAGTTCTTTCCTAGATCTATGGTATTGACTAGATCCTTGATGTCTAGTTCTATCATAAAACTATGGAATTGACTAGTTATTTCCATGATTTATAGCTTGATCTATGACCTTGACTGGTTCTTAGATTGTTATTGCTTTCCTATATAAGCAAGGACCATTCTCACCGTATTTCATTGAGTTCCATAATAATATATGATATTGCTTCTCATTTATTTGCAAAGGTTTTATGTAAAGTTATTTTGGTGAATTGATTTCATCTTATAGATCATGGTTTTTGATTAGCATCTGTGTTCTTGGTTTGGTACGATCTGGTTATCATTCCTTTCATTTTGAACTAGGGTTCTAGGAGGGTTTTAGAACACATCAGATTCTGAACGATTGTTCATAAAGCTATGTCCCTTAATCCACTACCTAATGCATATAACATTAAGCTAGGATCATTCCAAAACTACCATGAATATATTGACAACCATTCATAGCTTACATGTGCCAACATGAACAAGAACTTCCAAATTGACCTAGGTTTCTCACTTTTAAAACCTCGATAGGGGAAAAATTCGATACATTTCTCAAATAAGAAAACCAACACCTGAAAAGTCTATCAAACCTCTATGAAAACCTTTCTCACCTTATATAATGCTCACATTTTCATACTCATGATGATAATTGTCCCACAAATCTCATTTAGACAGAGGGCTTAAGAATAGGTCTAATGTAGACCTTGAAAACATGACATAGACTTGTACCTACACTCTAACAAACTTTTGAGTGTCTAAATAAATCATACACATGCTCCCCATGCTCTCACCATTTATATCAAACTACTACTGATAATGAACCATCATGTCATACCTCATTTAGCTTAGTAGGCTTCAAAATCAAGGAAATTGAACATGTTTGCACCAACGAAACTTACCATCTCATCAATTTTTCAATATTTCCAATCTACAAGAATGTTTGAAAAGATTCATGACATTGCAAATAAATAATCAATTCCTCTGTAAGACAATACACCATCTCAAGAACCATGCCACTCCATCAAGTAACTCAACTAGATAAATCAAGACATTAAGACATTACCAATAAACCTTCATTCTTTTTACCTCGTTTTAAATCATTGATGTCTCATCAAATGATGAATACATCACTCTGATCCTCTCACTTTGAAATCAATGACAACACAATGCCAACAATTAAAAAAAAATTCTAATGGTTAGGTATATTTATAGTTATCCATATTAAATAGGGATGTAACTCATACTTGCCACCATTTTTATACATATATATTAATTCTCACCATTATGGCGGATTATATAAATATTACAAGATGAAAATTATAATGAATAAACTAACACCACACTTATGTCAAACATAGATCTCTACCAACCCAATTCATATAATGTGTTCCATATCAAAATACAAACATAGCCATCTACATAAATATTCTATGGTCAAATTTTCCAACAATTAAATATAAATAAATTTATCCAAATAAACATGAAAATATTTCCATTTACTATTTGTTCAACTAATCTTTTAGCTCTACTTCCCACCTCAAATGAGAACTAAATTTATATTGGTACATTTCCTCTAGTAGTTTTAGAAAATAAAATTTAGTAACTTGACCTTTAATAATGCCAAGGTTGGTTATGATCCTTGCTAATATTAAGTCTCACATTAATAATCTAATCAATATATATAACTACCTCTTTAATTAATTTCACATATCCCCACTTTTATTTTCCAATAATTTAAGAAAATATTAACTAATCAACACAATATAATATCCATGTTTATCACACCATAAATATATGTTTTGCATCATCATCTCTCTTGTCCTAGATAGTAAAATTTGGTTGGGATGTGAAATATGGTCTTATCAAACTTGTATGGTCCTAAATTTTCACATTTTATGACGTTATTTTATATTTATTTATTTATTTGTAAATTTCATCTTCTTAGGGTTGACCTTATTATAATATTTCACCTACAAAATGCTATATAATAAAGTAAATATAACTTTATAACTCAGTTTGAATTATAAATTTATAACTCGGCCGCAATCTCATCAACTCAAGTTATTTATCTTTGAAATCTTGATTCCGATCTATCATGCCCTCATTGTACATATTTTTTCTAAACTTTATGTACAATGGATATTTTTAAAACTCATTCCATAAAAATATGACCTCAATGGTATATATTCTTACAATGAACTAAGTAACACAATATCACCCTAGCTTTAATGATGTATAGAAAATGATAAATTATTGATTGAAAGACTTATAAAAATAGACCATGATAAAAATATACAAACATATTAAACTTCATTATACCAACTTTACGCATGCATCAAAAGATATGTTTTATTACTTTTAGGTGTACTTTATTTATAATAGGTATAATAGCTTTTGGCCCTTCACATATGTCTTTTCTTTGATAAATTCCTCCACACCCCTAATAATGGGGCTATAAAACTTTATTTGAATACCCTTTTGGGCCTTGTCTAACATATGTGAAAATCAACAAAGGTTCCTTTGAATAGAATGGTTGAAAACAAGCTTGGGACAATCTTATTAGGCATATTTCTAGGACTACTTTGTAACATTAGAGACAAGATGAAATGGATCTTCTCAAAACCACCATTACCACCTTGAATTTTTATGCAATAACCTATGTTAAAAACCTCATATCTTAATTCATAAAATTATTTAATAAAATGATCAAAATAAAATCTCAAACCCCAATTTCTAAGCCTATGAATGAGGGATTAATGATTCCCATACCTGCACATGAGATCAAGATCAAAAATTTTACATACTTGGACAATTATTAGTGGAATTCATAATAACCAAATTTCACCTAATTTTACTAGCTAGATTTATCGAAATTGACGACCTAGTTAGAGCCTTAGATCAATAAATTGCTTATAAAAACCTCCATACTCACTTTCAATACTCCAAGTATTTCATTGTGATTTTCTAGAGATCCTCTAAGTTTTTACTTTTAAAATAGGAATAATTTAGTCCTCCAAAGTCGAGTGTCACTTTTTTAGGTTGTTGCCCTCCTAGCGTTTCTATATCCACATTCACAAGTTCTTCCAAGACAAGAAGAATACCTCGAATTAACACTTGTAACTTAGTATTCATTTATATTACTATTAGGAACGCATACAAATATCACACGCCATCTTATTTCTTCACCCAAAATTTGGTTTGTTTTATTTAAGACTCCTAAAATAACTCCCTAAGTTGCTCAACTTTTTAAATTTGAATCAACAACATACTAAATCATGAAATCATGTTGAATCTCATCCTATGACATCTTAGAATATTTCTCATTGAAATAATTATCTCGTGACATGGTCTTCATGACCTAATTTATCATTAACCACTCTTACTAAGTCAAAATTGAATTTTTACAACTCACAAGACAAAATATAATTTTACATTTACAATTTACACACAAATTTGAATTCAAATTAATATACATGGAGGGAAAAGCATCTTATAACACTCTTAAACCTTATTACCACCTAATCACCTAACAAGTTTGTTCCAAAATTCTTGTTTAGGGTTGATAGGATATAAACACCATGAGAGGTCTAGATGAAGATGTGAAGGAAGAGGTAGTTATTCAAAAGGTTTTTATGTCTCTAACTCCTAAGTTTTAATCCAAAGTATCTACCATTGAAGAAGCCAAGGATTTGACTACCTTTAAGATATTTTAACTACATGGGGATTTTACTGCATATAAGATGAGGGTGGTTGAATCTAGACTAGTTAATAAAGAGGCATAGTTCAAAGTTGAGAAGACTAAGGTTGGTGATGAAGTATTTCAAATGGTGGCTTGAAGATTAATGGTTGGATCCGGTAAGTATAGAGGAAAGTCCAATTTGGGTGTAAATTTTGGTGAAGTAGGTCAATTTTCTACTAAGTGTCCTTATAGGCATGAAAAATAAGGTGATGAAGATCATGAGGATGATATTAATAAGAAGAATCATAAGTTTGGAAAAGGTGCGAATAAAGGAAAAATAAATTTTATAGAAAAAGGAAGATGATTTTTTTCGATTCGATGCTAGTAGTGGTGTCTCAGCTTCTAAGTTTGTATCTCATCATGAAGATGTTGGAAATGTGGTATTGTTCATGACTAATTATTCCATGAGGTATTCTAGTGATGGTTCTTCTTTATTAGGTGATTTCATATCAGGTTACTAAAATTAGTCTTATTAGGATGAAGTGGATATTAAATGTGATCTAGATTGCATCCAAAGTGAGTTAAGGTAGGTTATAAAGGAGAACAAGATGTTTGTTTTTCATGTCAAAGAATATGAAATTAAGATTAATGTTCTAGAAGAAACATATAGGTATGAAGCATGCAAGCTTAATGAGTTAATCAGATTTTGGAATAAAAGGTAATGTTTTTAATCAAAAGTTTGCATGATAAAGAGAGTATGTGCATCAAGTTTGATGAGAATATAGAGTTTATAATGGAAGAGTTGTTATATTCTGATAAGAAGGAAAAATACTTTTCAAAATTTGAAAAAATATCCAAGGATCTTAATGATCTTCTTGCAAACTGATATGGCCAGGTGATATAGTAGGTTTGGGGTTTAGTAATGACCTCAAGGGAAAATAAAATTTACAATATGTTATTGTTATAAGTAATAAGGGTGAATCATCAAGCCTCAAGGATGGAGTTAAGTTTGATTCCACTAAAGATGATGTGAAGAAAAATCAGTTATGTAGCCCAATGCTTCAAGGTATGAGAGATCTTTGAATGGTTATTGCTTCTCATGTAATAGTTTTATTCATAGGGAAAATGGGTGTATCAGGTTTTATAAATATGATTATCCATGGAGAGATAGTATGAGTCATCAAGATATGAGTGAGATATGTTATAATTATAATGAGAGAGGTCATGTTTCTAATTTTTGTTTGTATGATATACCTAATCAGTTTGAGGGATAAAAAGGAAAGGATTTCATTGTATGTTGAGGTTGAAATGTCTTTTTCATATTGCTAGAGAATTTCACTATGATTATTCAAGGACTAAGCAAAATTTTAAAGGTCCTAGAGTTCAAGAAAGAAGATTTCAGAGGTCTAGGATGCATGATAGTAGTCAAAGCAATATATGGGAGCCTAGAAAGATAAACCATGGCCCAAAATGAGATGATGTGAATGATAAAAAAGTATATCTCAAGGTACATATGAAAATGAAGGAGATGGAGGTGAGTTTCATGTTTCCAAGAAGGATTGGGACCTATTAAAGTCCTTCTATATCCTCCATGGTGTCATATGCCTCTACTATGCCTCTTAGAGGTATATTGGTTCATATGAAGCATTAGATTGAGGCAGACCCTCTAGAATCCTGTGTATCTCCTCCAAGTTGTGAAGGCACGTGTCATAGTCCTATGTTATTGATTAGTCATTTTTCATACAATAGGACGAGTATAATTGGTCAAGAATTCTTCCTAAAGAGTATACAGTCATGCTTTGAGTCCGTGTCTATCATGTGACAAGATTTTGATGGTTGGTGACAATTTAAAGTCATGTATTCATTGTTTTAGCTATACTTAGGATATATGAGTTGGTCTCAATTTATGTATGAATCATGAAGTCATGTTAAGTTAGATAAAGAGTATAGGTTTGTATAAAATGTCAAGAAGTATTACTTCATTGTCATGAGTTGGTTAAGGTTTAAATATTAGCTTAAGTACCACGGTGTCATGCTTTCAATGGATCATGTGTGTACATGATTTTTGGAGAAGCAAGAAAGAAAGGTTTGATTCATCAAATATGATGACTTGATCAGACCATCATTACCAAGATATTGAGGAAAAAATCATGGATAGTTTTATAAGTCAAGTCAAGGAGGTGACTATGTTTTAGAATACCATAAGAAGCGGTATGATGGAAAATTCATGGTTGAGGGATTAAAAATGAGTGAATTTTAGGTCAAAGTATGAAACAAACAATCTTGACATGGAATACAATTAAAATTAAGTTTTTCATAACTAGAAGTTGTCAAAGCTTCTAGGAATCCATGAAAATCTTGATTTGGTAGTAAAAGTGCTAGAAGACCTAATTGTAAGAGGTAAAGTTCCAAGTTGGGATAATCTCCTTTCGTTTCATGCTTATAGGTTCATGAAGGTGACTAAGTGGCAAAGTGGGTGGTCCAATTTGGTATGTTCCCTTTCATAAAGTGAATGAATCTAATTCTAAGTGTTATTTTATTAAGAAGTAGGGATATTAATGTTTGTGTGGACTAAAAATAAAAAAGGAGAGAATAATGTCTTTAAATTATGGGAAGTAATTGATCATGTTAGTATCGAGAGCCTTGAATATGTTGGAATCATGTTCTTGTCTTTGAGACACGTTTTTAAGTTAATCATGTGTTGTGACTAAATTTAAATCCTAAGAGTTATAGTGTATGATTGTATAGTCCTATAGGTACACAATTAGGTGAGAAATTTTTTTGGGACACAAATATGTGAATCATTCATAAACATAAAGGACTCATAAATATGATTATGATCGTTGGCTTTGAATTAGAGGTCTTCATGGAAGTTTGTTTTCAAAACTACTAATTAAGTTATAACTTAATCATGTAGTATCATTACACATACTCATTGGTGATCATTGATGATGCTCTATAGGTATGTGAATAATTTGTGAGGATGATATAGGTAATATTGAATGAAAAATGAAGGATATAGTGTATAAGAGGAGTTATAAATTATTGAAAGACTAAATTATGAGGGTAAGAATGTTACATTTATCAGATTGATACTTTTTAGTGTCTATTAAAGGAAAGAAATGGCATCCTATAGGTGCGAAAGAAATTTAGAATAATACAAAATGGTCTTAATTCCATAAGAATTTTGAGGAATATTTGAATTAATCATGGAGGAGATTTAGGGTATTTTCAAGAGAAAATACATAGGAAATTATCATATAAGAACATGAGTTGACTTAGACATATAAGGACAAGTAAAGTGTTTTGTCGGTGGCAATTTTGCATCAAAATATGTTGTCTTGGATTTTACATTGTAAAATAAAGTCGAGAGGAATCATGTTTCAATATCTTCCAAGTTATTTGATTGCTAATAAAATATGAATGAGCTAGTGTGATAGTGAAGAAGTTGTTTGATTAATTTTTGTTAAAGGTACAATGTGCCTTTGTGAAATGACATGTGTGTCTATAGGTGTTAGAGTCAGAATGAAACAACTTTGGTGAATTGAAGTTAGATATGAAAACTTTTTATGGGGTATACTCATCTCAATAATGTAAAAATAAAATCTAAATACTATCAAATGATAAAGATAAGTTCAAGGTTTCATGGGATGCTATAGTGGTTTTTGAAGTACAAATATGGAGCTACAGGATCGTGAGTGGTGATAAAAAAAAGGGGGTAATTATAATCTCTCAAAAAAGTTTTGAATATTTTCTAGATGGTTTGAGAATTTAGAGAGGAAAAATTAAGACTAGTTATAAGTTTTATGACTTGAGAAGCAACTCATCTTCGCAAGATGGGTTCATTAGCTATAAATGAGGTTGAAAACACTAAAGAAATGGTTTAGGAAAGTGTTAATATTGTTGAGTCATTCTCATGGATTGATATAAATGTAAGTCGCCAAATTTTTGTCTCTCTAGTAGATTTGTATGGCCTAATCCCGGGGGTAGTGTTGAGAAGGTATGTCATAGTCCTACTTTTGTTTCTAGAGTTGTCGAAGATTGTTCAAATTGTACTCAAGGATCGGTTCGGGGATCTCTATTTTCAAGGTAAGATTATGTCAAGATTTGGATGTGTCAAGCCAATAATATATTTTATCAAGCTATAAAAAGGTAATCTTTTTTATTGTAAGGCTCAAATCATGAATTTTTGGCTTGTTCATAAGGTGTATGAATCGGAGATAGGAGATTCAAGTGCTCATTTAGACCAGGTATATGTGCATGGAGGCGTGAATATGAGTTTTAGAGTCATGATAGCTTATGGATGCATTTAGAGATGTCATGAATTTTATTCCATGTATGTTAGGACCTTTTCGAGAGTTTTATGACGAGTTATAGTGTTATTTCAGTTGATCCTAGCCTAAACCATGAAAAACCCTAAGGGATAGTCATGAAAATGAGATGGCATGAAATAATGGAGACTCATTTGAGCTATTATTATAATTATAGACCATGAAAAAAGTTTCCTAGAGGTGTGATAAAAATTTGGAGTCATTCTCTTACGGAATTAACAAATTATGATGTTTTGTGTGAAACGGGATCATATAAAGGGTGTATTCTAGATCGAATTGCACCTATTTTTGTTCACCACGAATTGTTTTATTTTCATAGGACCTTATGGATTTCAGCTATGTTTCTACATTGAGTCGATAAGGTTTCTCAAAAATATTGAGCTCATTTCATTGTCACATCTTTATGAACGATTGTTAAAAGGTAAATAACTATTTGTGTGTTTGAAACCTTAGATCAAAAGGGGTAGGAGATATTTTCTTCCCAAGTTCCCATAATTTATTAGTTTATATATTACTATAATTTTTTGATGTATATTACTCCTCCAGGTTTCCATAAAGGTATGGTAGAGCATGTGGTCATTAGTGGACCATACTAAAATAGGCATGTTTCTTAAGAAGTTCAGTTTGGGAAAAGGTTATCCAAAGGATTTGCAAAATAAATGGACTTATTTTTCTTGTGGGAGTTTCTATTGGTGTCCATGATGGTTTGAGGTCATTTTGATTCTAATAAATGGAAAAGTGTGCCCTATTTGTGAAGACTAGTCAAAGGGCAATTTTGGATAAGTTTTAGACAATTTACAAAGATTAACTTGGTTGAAGTCCTTCCGCTTGAAGTTGAAATAAGTTACAATGTGTTATGGAAATAGGATTAATATTTTGTTCCATTGGTATATTTTTTGTCTCATAATGATGATATTTGATGTGTCTTTCAAAGTTAGTTTGTGGAGCATAAGATTGTGTGTTTTCCGAACAAGATTGTTGAGGATGAAAGAATAAAGTGAATAAGGCACATGATATGTATTATATGATTCTTGATATAAATTTAAGAGTACAAAGGGATAAAATTGGTTCCTATTTCTGTCCTTTTGAGGTATTTTAATTAGCGAAAAGGGGTGTAAACTAGTTGAGGTTGTAAAACTAGTTTTTATAATGCATAATTTAGAGAAGAGGAAAGTAGTTATAGTTTGAACACATGGATGTCTCATGAGATATATAATATGCATGGATTTGATATAGAAATTCTGCAGATTCAATAGATTTTTACATGTAATATTCTATTTGATCTTGGGTGGTCATAAGGCCTTAAGATGAAGACAGTCTTCTGGAAACAACAATTTGGTAAAGGATATGAGTATTTTCTTTTGTGTTAAGATTTATTTGATTTTCCAAGATAATTAACAACCATGGATGATGTTTTAATTCTATTGTACACATGTGTGATGAATTTTATAGATTTAATAATAATGGTTTTGGTGTTAGTGGATTTTAATCATCCTAGTGATGAGGTTTTGAGCTTGTTAGGTGTAAGTTTAGAGGTTTTGGGCATGACCGACCAATTACAGTCATATGTGAATGTTTTAATGATACAATTTGGATGTTTTTAAGTTTACTTGGTTGAATAAAAGGATGTAAATTTTCTTGGTGTGTGTTTGAATCAAGATAAGGGTATAAATGTGAAGTTTAACTTAAAATTTGAACTAGTTCAGAAGAGGTAAAAGTGTGACCTATGTGAGTGTGTGTTATAGGTATGAAGGATAAGTTTCAGAGATGAGAGAGTGTATGAAAATTTGAATAATTTTATTATTATTTTTTTCATTTTTTTTAGGAAAGAAAATGTTAGAAAGAAAAGACAAAGATAAAGTTAGGTGTACAAACAATTCAACAAGGTTTCAAGGTGTGTGAGATGAATTAGTGATCTTAATCAGTTGTGGCAGAAATAAAGAAATAATATATCTTCTTCAAAGGTGGTTGAGTGGGTGCTTAAGAATATTAGGGGTTTTATTCTCCTTGTGGAGTTGGTACTTCACAAAACTAGGGTTTGGTTGTCCTTTTAGGGTTAGTGCTCCTTTTGAAGTTGGTGCTTCAATAAATAATTTTGATATGAGTAAGTTAATTAGAATTTTCAATGGGTTTTATTTGAGTTTATTATTTCCCTCTTATATCTTGTTTTATGGTGTTATCTCTCTTGTTCATGGTTAGTTGAATGCATGTTATTTGATGTTGTGCATGCATTAATGGACCATGTTAATTAGTTTATGATTAAAATATGCAATATGAAATTGAAATAATTTTTAAGGACTAATACACCTCCCTCTCAGTTCATTATTTTTCCAACATCAAAAACCACCACCAACACCTTTAATTTTCATGTAATAACCTATCTTAGCAACCTCTAACCTTAATTCATTAAATTCTTTACGAAAATGATCAAAATACGATCTGAAACCCCTTTTCTAGGCATGTGAATGAGGGTTAATTATTCCTATGCATGCACATAGGATCAAGATATAAAATTTTGAAAACTTGCAAAAATATTAGGGGTAGTCATAATTATAAATTTTGACCTGATTTGACCTAAGATATTTAGAAGAAATAGATACCCTAGATAGAGCCTTAGATCACTAAATTTCTTATAAAAACCTCAATACTTGCTTCTAAGACTCCAAATAAATTTATTATTTCTTGACCTCCTCTAAGTGTTTATTTTTTCAAGTAGGAATAATTTAGTCCTCTAATGTTGATTGTCACATTTTACGTTGTTGTATTGCCCGATTTTTCTATATCAACATCGACAAGTTAAAAAAATAATAATACCTTGATTTAATACTTGTAAATTTGTATACATGCCATATTTATCTTAGGAAATAATTCTAAAATCAAACACCCTTTATGTTTTTCACCCAGTGGATTTTTTTATTTTATACCCTTAAACTAACTCCTAAGTTGTTCAACAATTCCTAATTTGACTCAACTTTATACGAAATCATGGAATCACAACAAATCTCATCTTATGACACCTTAGAAGCCGAGATAATTACAATTATTATATGGTGACATAGTATTTATGACCTCATTTAGCATTAACAAGTCTTACTAAGTCAAAATTGACTTTTGACAACTCGGAGATCAATTTTCTTTCACATTTACAAGTTACACACAAATTTGAATTCAAATAACTAAAAATGGAGGGAAAAAAATATTAGAGCACTCGTAAACCTTATTACTACTTAATCAACTAACTAGCACTAATGTTCATGCATCATATGTATATCCAAAATCTTTTTAAATCAATTGTACATCAATTAGAGTAGCCCCTATTAAAGGTGTAAAACATCCAACCAGATCAAAGAGTCTAGATTAATCCATTTCTAAGCATGAAAAGGCCATAGATCCATGTATTACTAAGAGTAAATTCACTCCAATAGTTTATACCCTCACTAGATTTTGTGAAATACAATAATTGCTAAATTAGGTACACCAAAAGATGTCAAAGAGAGCTATACGATGGTTATTCTGATTAATTAACTTTCAACATTAATTATACAATATCAAAATAAAACATTAATACTTGTAACTAATTAATTGTTGGTGAGAAAATTTGTCGATATGGAAAATTAGGTGTCTCCACAAACATTCATGGGGCTACACCCCTCTACATTAAATGGTAAAACTCCCATTATTGAATGTAAACTAATCTAATCCTATCTATTATTGTTGGTTTTCCAAAAAGGTCAAGGATCACACGGAAACACTTCACCGAACTTGTGGCAAAGTGCTTGTACACTATAGAAGGGAGGAAATTACAATAATGATGGGTGAAGGAAGGAAATTAGGAAAGGGAGGTTATTTCACCGAGTAGGCTGATTGTAGATTTCACACCCAATAACCAAAGTAGTTTGGAGTTCAATATATAATAAACAAAAATGAAGTAAGTGGGACCAATGAATTAAAGACACAAAGTTCATGAGATTCATCTATGAAGAATGCAAATTTCCTTTCCAACATTATTCTTGCAAAGTGCATAGAAGAGAGAAGTAGAAGAATACTTAAAATTATAGGAATGGAATAAATTTAGCTTTTAATTTATGTGAATTGATGATACAAATCCCAACAACAACAATCCATAATTGCTACAACATAGATGTTATCAAAATCTCAAATTTTCATGATCATTTGTAATGGATAAGTTGTCCCAATTTATAGCAATGTTAATTGACCTCTCATATCCCCTCACATGAATCTTCATAATACTATTTATCTTGTGACATTTCATTTACAATTAGAAGAGAAAAATTAAGTATTTATCTTATAATTTCTAGAAAATACTCTTACAATTTTGAAAATATGTCACTTGAGTGAACAAGAAAAAATTCAATAATTATGCTCAACGAAGAATTAGAAAGGGTGAGAAGGAAAATGGAGAAAGAGATAATGAGGGAGGAGATAGAAAAAATCCACTCCTTGTGATGATCCATTACAATGCCTCAATGAATTCTGAATGAAGAACTCTAACCCCATATATTGAAAGAAGCCTTGTCCTAAATGGTGAACACTTTAAGTTTTGTAATATTTTGCACCATGAGAAACCACATTTGTAATGATAAATAATTTTATTCCATTAGGTATATGGAGTGAAGAAGTGATAAGAACTTTATCACTAGGCCATTGTAGATACTAAATGATGTATTCACATAATTAAAAAAATCAAGAAAAGCTTCCAATCCTTTCTGAATAATCATGAAAATTAATGATGACGTGAAACAAATTTCGTGTACAATGTAACCATGATGATTATACAACGTTGAGTAAATTGGAGATGAAAATTTGACCACTGATGACCCTCCATAATAATGCATTGATGAATATATTTGATGAAGACCATTTTGAACACCTTGCCTCTATAAATGATGAACCTTGGCCACCTTTGCTTTCACACCGAGAAGAGGAGTGATGAGTACTTTAGAAGTAGACCATTGATAATATTGGAAGATGACTCCCACCATTGCGAAACTATTTTTGATCTTTGACACACTATTACATCTTTATGATCAACCATTCATATGGGAGAAATTGAATGTACTTTTATCACCTAGCCATGATCATTGATTCTTCTACATGGGAACATTGGTGATGAGTGAAGCATGAAACAAAATTCTTATGATTCAAGAGTGTGGAAATGAGAATGAGACAAAAATATATTTAACCCACCAATTGAACATGCCTTCCATGTGAAATAAACTGAAAGGGCCTTTGGTATAATATTGCCAATTTTCTCGTTTAGAATGAATTGACTTGAAAATAGAGAGAGGATATCTTGTAAGTGTGGAGACCATCTTAAGGATAGTGAAGGAATGAAATTTTCAAATTTTTATGTAATTTCACCATTTTATTTTAGGAATAATCACCATTATGGTCTCATTTAGCCAATTTTTTCCATTGTTGTCAATTTTTTTAATGTTGAGTGTCTCGAGCATGGGGGAATAAAATAAGGCGTGTGAATGCACATTTTTATAAGAATTTATATTTTTAGTACGTTATTTTATAATACTTAATAAAAATATAAAGTGATTTTCCCAGTGTTAGATTCAAATGAAACCACTTGTATAAGTTTACATAATTCATTTCAAGAGTCTACTCCAATTTTGAGAGATTCTTACAGTTGTTGTATATTTGAGAAAAGTTGAGATTTTGTGAAAAATTCATATGGGTATAAAAATAAATGATGTAAAGGATGAGAGAATGCAAATAATATTCTTTAATTCGTTCACGCAAGGATTCCTTTAGTTCAAATCTCATCGAAATTAGAGTTAGGGAGAATGAGTTATGAACAAGATAAAATTTCAACATCTAGGTCATGGGAGGAGTTTTAATGTGTTTGAATGCTAAAAACCATCTTTAAAATTTATTTAATGGATTCCAAGGAGAGTAATTTAGGTTTCTATTTTTTCTTCGTCTGAGTAGTGAGTGATGGTGAGCATGATTTTATGATCTAATAGAGTGAGGAATGGAAGGTGGAAGCACATGAAAGTTTTGGACTTAGCCGTTTTTTATATTTTAATGATTAATAGGGGAGGGATGAATTTTTTTTCCCAATTATCTCCTAATAAAATGGATCAAAGGCATATAAAATTTTTCCTTATCTTAATGAGGATAAGTGGCGAGCATGCAATCGTTGGTAGATGATGAAAAAGAGCTTGTTTCTAGCACCCAAGGGCTGAGTTCGGGTCACATGAAGGACCATAAGGAAGAAACGGGGAGGGAGATTTATTTTTCCCCATTTTCCCCTTGGAAATTTTTTAAAAGGGAACAAAAAAATCATGGTGACAAGTGGAGGGTATGTGTTGCATGAGGCGAGGGGCTAGATTACTTACGATAAGTGCTTATAGAGACTTCCCAAGGTCATATGATGGGTTGAGGAGATAAAATGGATGACGGGTAAAAATTGTTTCCCAATTTTTACCCTTATAAAGGATAAGATGGATGCAAAAGTGAACTTGGTCTTGATGGTGACATGTGGCACTAGAAAACCTGCGACAACATACGTTGAGGGAGATATTGAAGATGAGGTTGTCGGTGCTCTGAAGGAATTTTTGGGAATCGTATTATATTATTGTGATTTAAAAATGAATTTTGAGAATAATGGTACATGTCCCATATTCTTATTATGCATGAAACCCTCTAAAATAGCAATTTCTCTTGAGATAACAAGTTATTGTTGCCAAAATTGAGTTATGAGAAGATGCGCCTTGGTATTGTAAAAAATCATAAAAATACTAATGTGCATGGAATTTAATTATATTTCCAATGGTTTTGTTTGTCCTCTAACTCTTTCTAGATCTTCTGGAATCATCTTTCGAAACTTAGGTTCATTTTTGAACTGTAAGCTCCATCACCTTCAAAAATCCGCTTTCACTGAACTTGTTCATAAATCTCTAAATATTTCCTAAAGTTCACTAAATAACATTGGATATGATTTTACCTCCTCAATACCATTTCCTAATGAATTTTACCCTTCATATCTGATATGGAGGATGCACACTTTTCTAAGAAAGGATAGAAATAGAAATTTCTAAGTATAATATAGAAACTTCCTTTAGAAGTGCATTCTCTTAGAAGAACATCAAGATTTTTTTTTCATCTTTAAAACATATGAAAAAGGTTATTAAAACACATATAAACACTTGGAGGATTGGGATAATCCTATAATATAGGAGAACTGATCGGAGGAGTGCTCAAGAGGGCTTACAAGTAGAAATTTTAACACTAGGGTATAGTTGTCATCTTTCAAATATTAAATTTTCCCCATGCAAAAGCACATGAAAACAATTGGTTATAGCTTGGGGACATGATTTTGATTGATAGAATTGAGGACATAGCATGTAGGAACCCCAAAATCTCAAGAATATTTATGGGCTAATGTCATACTCATTAGGCTTATGGATTCATTTCTTCCAAAGACATACACACAAATAAACATCCAGAGGGGAAACAAATAAAAAATAACACACAATAGAAAGAAAAAATATATTACATCTAAGGGATATTTATAGAGGTAGGGAAAGAATGTACACATACCTTGAAATAGGTTGTGAAAATTACATATCATCATAGAAAAACAGACTAAAATCAATTCTTTGAAGCAAAAAATTCACTATCTCATCGTACCATGTTCATGTGATGGATTTTCATCGCTTTACAAGGTGAAGAAACATCAAGATTCCATATTCATCCTCATATTTGAATGAAAATATTATTGCATCCAAAAAAATATGTCTTACCTATTTGAAATTCTTACATCTCATGAATTCCAATTGATACCGACAATCATGAGATAACATTCCTCCATGTGCTCAAAAGTTGAAACATTGACCTTTTCAGGAAAACATCCCTTAGATTAGTGAGGCACTCGAAGGATCATGAAAAAATTGATTTTTTTCCTATTCAATAGATTCTATGAATATCTCACTTTGGTTCTCTAAAAAAATTATTTTAAAAATAGAGTCCACATCATTGGGATGGAGGTCTTTATTATTCTCAAGAAATTGTTGGAGCATGGAAACATATCCAAAGAAATTTGGAGCTTTGGAAATTATAATTTTCATTTGAATTTGAATCCTTTCATAAGAATCATTGAAATTCTCACTTTGTTTTCTATAACAACTATTTTTATTTTATATCCGCTCAAAATCCATGTTGGAATCATTTTCAAACCTGCAATACTTGATTTAGTTCTAGAAGCATTCTTTACACTTGAGTAAATATTATAATGTGGATTCTTGTTCCAAATTTTTAGGGTATCCAAAGGTGGTGAGAAAAACTTAATATTTAATACACTCACAAGACTCTCGACAATCGAAACCTTTTTTGAACCATTGTCTTCAATACAACTCAGCTCAACATTTTCCCTACTATCATCTTCCATGGAAAAGTTGTATTCTTCAAAATTTGAGAATATTGATTGGGGATTCAAGAGTCTCGTTCTTTTCACATTCATGATCTTCTTCCAAAAGAAAGAAAGAGGGAGACTCTCCTTCACATTTCCTCTCATCCATCCATGTATCAAGGAAGACATAAATCTCATCCAATTTCTTTGTATCAGCATCAAACATTGGTGTATCGAAATGAGAAGAAAAATTTTACTCACACCTAACTTACATTTCCATAGCTTGAGTCAAGATCTCAACACTAAGTTAATGGTCTTCGGGTGATTTTGTATTCTGAAGATGTATTTCATATATTATTCATTCAAACATGCCATATACTTAATCTCATCCTTATTGGAAGAATATTTACATTGTGCCTCTAGGAGATGGTTGAAAATATGATTTACACATGGGTAAACTTCATCTGAAAATTCTTCTCTCTCCTTTTCTGAATTTTTCGTCATCCAAGTCTCACCTTCTTGTAAGAATGGGCATACTTGGTTTTCAACATTCTCTGACAAGGAGAAGAGATCCATGCTACATGGGAAGGGAAATCCTTTGAGCTCAAGATCCATTTCATCATCCTCATGATGGGAAGTAGAGAACCATGTTGGGGCAGCAATATGGAAGTAATTTTCAACTCTATCTTGATCATTCATTATTGAATCTTCTTTCTCATATGGAAAATGAAATATTTCATATTCACCATGATGATCAACATTATGCTCCTTGGTTGAGCATGGTCTCAAAGAGATTATGCTGAAATTTATCATCCTCAATGGCTTTGAAAAATAAATTGGCCTCTTCCATTTTTTCATCCATGACTGAATCGATAAGGGAACTTGATTCTTCAACATCTCCATTTCATCATTGAACATTTATACACCACTTGAAGAATTACAATTGGAAAGGGGATTATCCATGATTACCTTGAATTTATCATCTTGAGTCATAGATGAAGGTATTATTTCTAGTACATCTTCGTTTTTGATGGAGTCTTCACGAAGCATTGGGTCTTTTATTGTAACAAAAATATCCTCATCACCTGAATTCTTTGTTTCATCTACATGATGTGCCTCAATATATAATGAGTTGATGAATGGAGGTTTAACCTCCATGTCTTCTTTATCATCCTCCAGTGTTTATTTGATTCTAAATAGAAGGTTCAATGATATGACCTTCATCGAAGTTCCCAAGAATCTTATAGGGATGAATACCTCATACTGCGGACAATCATTAAGATCTTCCTCCATAGGAATATTATCCTCTTCTTCCTCCTTATGATTTAGTGCTTAAATATTTCGATATAATTATTGTATGGCCTAAGAATAGTTCATAATTTGAAGGTGGATTTGGGGATCTAAAATTCCTTGTACAATGCTCACATCTCTTTTCACATACTCTGTTTAAAATTTATCATTTCTTCATTTCTATAGGAAAGGAAATTATCCCAAGGAAGATAAATGAAATACGTTCTTCGAGTTTCTCGTTCAGCTATGCAAGATTGAAATTATTACCTTCATCAGATTATTTGTATTTATGGACTTAATAAAACATCTTCTACCTCCTTTGCACATTTTATCTTTTTCCTCATCAAAAAGTCCCATTTTATTTCTTTTATCCATAATCTACTTGAAATAGGTTCTTCAAAGATTAATTTTTTCTTCATTCTACAAAATATTTTCCTTTAATTTTTGAGACATATCACTTCTCTTATTTCCCTTGTCTAATTACAGATTTTCACTTGAAGCAAGAGAGGTTTTCACTATTCTCAAATTATCCTCTTTGCAAGAATCGATCTAGAATGTTAACGATCAAAAATTTGCAATTATTAGTTACCATATTCTTCTTCTTCTTCATTTTCATGCGTTGGTACCTCACTCCAATATGGAAATTTATTTATTTTATTGTTGGAAATGAATTTCATACATGATTCGTTCCTTGATAGAGTTGCCTTCAAGAAATGATTTTTCTTTGAATTTTTTTCTTCTTTTTTGTAGTATATATTTTTTTGTATTTTAAAGACATTTTTTTAGTTCGTGAGGCCATATCTCTCCCCAATGGAGTCTCCAAAAATTTTTGGTGAGAAAATTTGTCGATATGGAAAATTAGGTGTCTCCACCAATGTTCATGGTTCTATGACCCTCTTCATTGAAATGTACAATGCCCATTATTAAATGTATACTAATCTAATCCTACATATTGTTGTGGGTTGCAATTTTTTTAACCCCATTAGGGGTTTTATCTCTACTATTAGAGACACATTATGATCTCTCGCTAAAATAGTAGTCCATCAAATTTGGAGGTATTTGCATTGGAAGGTTGGCGACCGAGCTAAGTCTCAGGCCTTCATCGAGTCAAGTAGATCGAGCCATACATTGGATCTAGTTATTAGGAAATCGAGTGTCTGCAAAAATTTGCGAGACAAATTCTTTTGGAATGGGCCGAGTTAGCATTTGAAACAATTTTGAATATAAAATGTTGTGTTGATCATAAGTGGGTATCTACACCGAGTTTTCTTTGTGGGAAGCGGGTTGATTTGGTGCTCGAGGCTGCATTTCCCACATTTGCATAGACAAGCTAGGTGTGTCTCTCCTCACATCACCGAATTGTCCATCGGGATGAGTCCTAATTAAAGCTCATCCCCCTGTCTCCTATCAAAGAGGCCGAGACCACCATTGAAGTCGATCCATCGTACAAAAAAATGACTCGGCGGGTTGATTAAACAAGTCGAACTAAGTCCTATATCTAGCCGAGCCTAGAATTGCATTGCATTTTCATTGAGGAGAATATGATATGCAACCAAAAACAGAGAAAAATCAAACAAAAAAACAATAGCGCTGACCAACAAATCATTAAAAACAAAGAAAGAAATGGCTCCATTTGTTAAATGGTGGAGAAATAAAGAAAAAAGGTTTATCAAAGAAAAACAAAACTAAGAGGATTCAGAGCCTCCTTTCATGGAAAACCTAATCCACATACACCTCCAAATCAGTCCATTTGGAGCTCCAACAGTTGCCAAGTCACCATTTTGAAAGGTGAGTTCAAACTTCATCTTCTTTGTATACAAGTTTGATCTTTTCATACACCAAGCGCTCATAGAGCCTATGTGGATAGAGGAAAGGACTTAGAAGTGTGAGATGCATGGTTCAAATCACACAAAACACATCAATTTTTTTAATTTTTAAATTTGGATGACTATTTACATTCATCTGCTTGGACTTTCCAGCAAAATTGTGCAGCTAGAGAAAATATCATTATGATTGTTTTGATCTTAGGTGTGGGAGTAAATGTCTCCTCATAGTCTATGCCTTCTTTTTGTGCATACCCCTTTGCTACTAGTCTCACTTTATACTTGTTCATTGTTTCATATACTTTGCACTTTATTTTAAACATCCATCTCGCATCCGATGGGTTTCATTCATGGTGGAATATCAACAAACCGCTAAGTGTTATTCTTCATCACTAATTGATATTCGAATCCATGGCATCTTTCAAAGATTTTGACTATAGGGATTCTGGACTATAGAGGGCTCATCGATTCAATAACTCTACTCTTGAAAGAAAAGTTAACTTCTTCTCTTGTTTTTACTTTGTGAGTCTGTGGTCTATGGGTGGATGCATCTTTTGGAGCATCCATTCTTACATCAAGTAATTATGTGCTAGTACACCACTTGAGCATACATTGAACTGTTCCCATGGGTCATGGTTCTATCGATGAACACCATCATCCCCATCATCACTTTCATCCTCTTAGGCAACATCAGCTTCAATTTTTACAACTAGTTACAAATCTACATATGGTGAATGGGAGGAGGATACTTTGCTTCCTTATTCTAAAAACACAACATCTCTGCTAGTGTAGGCCTTTCTCGGTATTAGGATCCATTAATTTTTACCTAAGAGTCACTTCACCGTACCTAATGAAGGTGAGTTTCGTGACTTCATGTCCAATTTCTTTATGTTCGCTTGGGTATGTGCATGATTGCTTTGTACCCAAATACTCTAAGGTGTGCAATAGATGGTTTTCATTTTGACCATGCTTCTTGAGGTGTTACTCCGTTAAGAGAAACTATGGGCACTCTCAAAAATAAACTATTGTATTTGTTGCTACTTCCTGCATGTCTTTGCAAGTCCACACCATCGATCATACATCACACCATTTCCATGATAGTATAATTTCTTCTCTTAATAAAACCATTTTTTGCTGCGATGTGTCCATGGGAGGAATTTGTCGATGAATCCTATGAGTTTGTAGGTAGTCTCTAACCTCGATCTTGGTGAATTTCCCCCTCGATCTAAGTGAAGAGTTATGATGTGACGACCAATTTCTTTCTCAACTGCTACTTTGACCTTCTTGAAAGTTTCCAAATCTTCACTTTTCTTGGGAAGAAAAAAAATCCACATTTTTCTAGAATAGTTGTCAACACAAAACATGAAGTATTGGAACCCATAATGACTTGGGTGCATCGGACCGCAAAGCTCAGTATGAACCAGGAAATTTTTCCATGAGATTGAAATGTACTCTTTTGGAATGAAGCTCTGTGTTGTTTTCCTGCTAGGCAGTGAGGATACTCATCTATATCCTTTTAAAGAGATGGTAGCCCATGTACCATATTACATCGGCGAAGTGTCTCGAGATACTTGAAACTTACATGACCAAGTCTCTGATGCAAAAATGTGCTGAGGTAGAGTTCTTAGCCACAAGTTCTTGATCATCTCTGTGGAAAAATCAAGCTGGAACATGCGTCCGACATTAGAGGATTTCACAACTATTTTTGAGCCTCGTGATTTATCTTGAACCAAACAATTTTTCTTGCCAAAATGACTATCAAAGTCAATTTTTAGGTTGTGATCAAGGATTTGGTATTAAAAGAAAGTTCTTTGTCAACCCAAGGACATATATGACATCGATAGTCAGCAAATTGCACGAACCAAGGGGTAGATAAATGTTCCCAATCCCCGAACTTTATATGATGAATCACCTCCCAACAAAACATGATTTTTGACGGCATGTCCCTCATTGAAATAAACCAGTCTCTATGTCCAGTCCAGTCATGTGTTGAGTGTCCCCCTGAATCAACATACCAAAAATCACTAGATGACATGGATGGTTCACTTAATCGAGAAGTGAACACGTAGTCTTCATTATCTCGATTGTTCTTATTTCTTAGCAATATTTCCTTGCTGATGTGGTCTTCCTTTCCAGTTCCTTTTTCCTACCCGTGATTTTTGTAGAATGTCCCTTGGAAGACTATTTTTGTTGAGGTCCGAGTTGCTAAATGAACCTTTCTTGTAAGCATTATACCAACAATTTTTTAGGTCGTGTCCTCTTTTACGAGATAGGACATTTCTTCTTCTATTGTCCTTCCCTTGATAGTGATTTTGATTTTGGGAATTTTGATAAGAATTAGGTTTTCCTTTTCCTTTCCTCTCCATTTTTGATGTGAAGAAATTTTTTTCTCTTCTTCATCATCCTTATTGTGCATTGCTTCCTTTTTTTGCGGTAGGTTTACCAATTTTTCAAAACTAATGATCGTATCGACATGTTTAGTGTTATTACAAAATTATGGTAAGAAGAGGGGAGTGCTCTCGGAATAATGGTAACAAGAGCATCATCTAAGACCACTTGTCCCAGGACCTAGAAGTAAAGCCCTCAACTCTGCAACTCTTCTTAAGAAAGCTTCTATTTTTTCATTCTCGCTTGAACTTGAATGTGTGTAACCGACTCGACAAATTAAGTATAACATTCTTGTTCTTGGCCTCATATATTGTGCTCAACTTATCCCACGCTTATTTGGTTTTGTGGCATATCGAATGTGGGGTTACACATTTTTAGACACTCCAAAAATATGATGAGTTTGGCTTTCGATATTATCTATCAAATAACCTCTTTTATGTTGTATTAATTGTTGATCTAGTCGTGAGTACCATCACAACAGCCGATTTCTTCAAACTCATGTTGTGTCTTGATTTTTGTCTTCCATGCAACATAGTTGTTCCCTCCGAGTAGTTGTGAATCTGGAAGAAAACATTTGGGGGCATAGGTGTCCATTTTACGAGATTACTAATAGGGTTTGGCTCTTATCACTCTAGGTATAAGGTCTCCCAATCTATATATTGTCACCCAATCTATTGAACCTTTCTATATACACACCATTTTGTCATACACCGATGCGATTGGAAGAAGCTCACCCTTTCTATATACACAAAGTGGTATGTGAAAGAGTTATTAACGTAGGTGAAATAATTCAATACGTTGTACCAAGATAGTACTAAGATGGGTCATGTGATTATTGACACCGGATCAAATAATATCCTCATACGCATGCATAACTTCACTAAATACTTGGATAATTTCTTATTCTAGATTTATGTCCTGCAATCATTCACGAGATGGATGGGATGGCTCATAGTGTGTGCACTATGACCCTATTACTCACTTGTCGATTTAAAGGGTCGATGCCCGACGATGTTTTTATAGTGATATTAGGTGTTAAGTGCATTAGTAGTCGTGATGAATTTACCCATAAGTTAATCCCGGATGCACCGTATATACCGAACACTATGAATGAGATCTAGGATATCATGGGTGTTTTAGAACCAAAATTTACTATTTTGTATTACAAATCTACAAGTTTTTGAGAAGTTACAAAGTTTGCAGTTGACTATGGAAACCTAAAAATTAGTATAGTATATTGAAGTATACAAATTACATTGAAAAATCTAGAAAAATTGAATGGCGGAAAAAACAATTTTGTTTTATAGGCCTTGTGGCCTCTCGAAGCCCAATATGACCCACTACGCCAGAAAAATTACAAAAATATAGTAGAAAATGCAATTTCTAGATAGGCCTCCTTTTTCAAAAAATGTTCGGAATGAAAAAACACGCCTAGTGGAGAAAAAAAATTACCCTAAATTTAGGGTTTTTGCCACCAAATTTTTAGAGACCTATTTAATTATCACTAAATGGTTTAGCTGTAGTTTTTCTGCTAAATCCTCCTCTAGAGTTGGTGATTTCTCTAAATTTTCCTCCAAATTTTGAAATTGAAAAACTTTTTGTGTTTTGTGTGATTTGAACCATGCATCTCATACTTCTAACTCCTTTCCTCTATCCACATAGGTTCCATGAGCGATTGGTTTATAAAAAGAAGAAACTTGTATATTAAGAAGATGAATTCTTAACTCACCATTTAAAATGGTGAATTGGTAATGTTGGAGCTCCATGTGGACTAGATGGAGGTGTATGTGGATTAGGTTATCCATGAAAGGAGGATCTGAATCCTATTACCCATGTTTGGCTTTGAACAACCCGTTTTCTTTATTTCTCCACCATTTAGCAAATGGATTCATTGCTTTCTTTGTTTTTGTGATTTTTTGGTCCCACTTTTGTGTTTTTGTTTGATTTTGCTCTGTTTGTGGTTGCAGATTAAATTATCCTCAATGCAAATCCAATGCATTTCTAGGCACGGCTAGATATAGGACTCGGTTCGAATTGTTTAATCAAACCATCGTGTCATTTTTCCTGTACGATGGCTCACTTCAATGGGGTTCTTGGCATCTTTAAGAGGAGATAGGGGATGAGCTTTGCTTAGGACTCATCCCAATGTATTTTTCAGCAATGTGAGGAGAGAAACGCCCGGCTTGCCGATGCAAATGTGGGCAATGTAGCCTTAGAGCACAAAATCAACCTGCTTCCCACAAAGAAAACTTGGTGTAGATACTGCCTATGATCAAAAAAATACATTCTATTCAAAACTGTTTCAAATGCTAACTTAGCCCGTTCCAAAAGAATTCAGCTTGCGAGGTTGTACACTTTCGGTTGCCTATTAACTAGATCCAATGCGGGCTTGGTCTACTTGACTCGGTGGAGGCACGAGACTTAGCTCATCTTGAACCTTCTAATGCAAATACCTCCAAACTTGATGGAATACTATTTTAGCAAAGAGAAAAAGGCACCTCTAATAGTAGAGATAAAACCCGTAATGCGGTAAAAATAATATACTAAAAAATGATCAGCATCCAAGGAGAAAATTTACCTAGTGTAGTGCACCAAGGCAAAAAAAATTTCCTTCCATTTACCTTCAATTCACACATGAGGTTGTGGAATTGCAGGGATATGTGGGAAGTTGTTGGTGGCAGCACCGGCTCTCCGAAAAGTCAAAATTCTTCTCCATGAATTCATCTTCCTCTGCTGACCTTCTCTAACCTTTCCAGGAGCTTGATTCACTTTGGTACCAAATGTTGATTGAGTAATAGGGGCGAAGCCTAATAAACCATACTAATCTCAATCAACCAAGAATACATGGAGTGCTTCAATTCTTATAGGAATTGAAGAACCATGTCCAGAACAAATAAATAGGTAACACAAGTAAAACTAAACTCACAATAGCTTCCAAAATGCATCCTAGGAAGCACATAAATTGTTATAAAAAGTATAACAATTATGCCCTTGGAAATAAAAGACAAATATTGTTTAAAAACCATATAACAACATACAAAAATAATATGGTTTATAATATAACCATAGACCATTATTATTTAATTAATAAAATTAATTAAATAATCAATTTATAGTATACATAATTAATTAACCTAACAAATTATGGGTTGGAAAAAAATGTCGAGAGATCACACAAGAAAACTCCATTAACATGTGGTAAATTTCTTGTACAAGGTACAATTGCGGAAAGTACATCAATCGGGGTGAAAGAGGAAAATTAGGAAAGAAGGGTTATTTTTGTGAGTAGGCCAACTACATAGTTCACAACCAATAACCGATTAGTTTGAAATTCAATATAAAAGAAAGAAATAATGAAGTAAGTCTATCCAATAAATAAAAGACACAAATTTCCTTATATTTATCCATTAACGATGTAAAGTTCCTTTCCAACACTATGCTTGCAAAGTGCATAAAAGAGAGAAGTAGAAGAATACTTAAGAAAAGAGGAATGGAAGAAATGTAAATTTTATTTCATGTGGATTGATGATACAAATCCCAACAACAACAATCCATAATTGCTACAACATAGATACTATGAAAATCTAGTATTTTTAGGATCCTTTTGAATGGAGAAGCCATCCCAATTTATATCAATGCAAATTGACCTCTCATCTCCCCCCACATGACTCTTCATGTTCCTATTCCTCTTGTGAGCTTTCATTTTCCATTATAAGAGAAAAAATAAGTATTTATCTTATAGTTTAAATAAAGTACTTTTACAATTTTCAAAATATATCACTTAACCGAATAAGACAACATAAAATGATTTTCATAACAAATAATCAGAAAGGGGAGATAAGGAAGAGGGAGAAAAAGGATAATGTGAGAGGAGATGAACAAAATACACTCCTGAAAGGAGTGATAAGAAGATTGTTAAAATCCGCGATCTCGGATGATAATAACACACCACCTTAGATTTACAAAACATAAGAGCTAAAATACCATATATATAAATCACTCATAATCCATAACTCTCAATACATTACAATAGAATGACTTGAATTAATAAATTAAAAATATGTACATATAGGAGGAGGGAAGTGCAACTACTTCCTAAATCAGTGGTGAAGAACTCCCACTAACTAACACCGGTAGTTAAGTCCAAAACACTAATAAGCTAACTCCACATAACTAAAGAGCTAAATCAACAAAATTAGTAATCTAACTCCACACAACTAGTACACCTAAGCCGAGTTAACCTTGCAAGTGTAGGGAAAATACAAGTGTATGTATTATCATGATAAATAAATGAAAGGATAAATAATAACATACATTAACACGCTCTTGTAAGCATAGCTTTGGTGAGAGAAAAATATGGTGGGTCCCAATAACAAGGCCTAATGAGTTACCCGAATACAATAAATACTAAAATTGGACAGCACAAGCTACTCAAAAACCAACAATAACAAAGTAGAGAAATAAAATTTCTACTACAAAATATCCTAAGAAGCTCAATTCTAGAAACTTGTAAATGTCTTTGAAGAAGTTTTGTGCTCACCGTGATCTGAATCCACCGCTCGATCATAGAACTTAAAACAAATAACACTAGATTCATTAGAATAACTCCATGTAAGGATATTTTCAATGGAGTGATGTCGAAAGTGTAAAAAAATCAATAATTTGATCAATTGCTACAAATGGGTGTCCCACGATCCAAGAATAACTAAGGAAACAAGGCAAGGAAATGAGATCCAAATAAATAGGAGTCTCATGATCTAAGAAAATCTAAGGTAACAATGGAAGGACACAAAATCCAAAGAATAATGATCAACTATTACAAGTAGGTGTGTCGCGATCTAATAACAATAACCAATATAACAAGGCGGGGACACGAGATCCAAATAAATGGTAGTGTCATGACCTAAGAAAATCCAAGGTAACAAGCCAAGGACATGAAACTTGAAGAAGTAGTATAAACACATAACAAGGTAAGGACATGAAACCCAAATAATCAATATAAACAACATACCCTCCCATCTTCTTTGAATTGGTAGAGTGATACCACAAATCAGATGAGTTGCAAAACCAACTACTCGAACACCGACAAACTAACAATGGGATTCACTAGAATAGCTCCCACACAAGAGAGACTATCAACATGCCAAAAAAAAGTGTTTAAAATAAAGATCCAAAATATCTTAACAAATAAGAGAGATATAAATTTATACACCCATAGATACAAGAAAGCAACACCCAAAAGTTTAGGATGTCGCTCAATGAAATCACATCCACAAGTGATTACAACACCCTCCCAAATTTGGCAATTTAAAATTGAGTGCGTGTAAATATTATAATGAGTAAAAGTAACTTTTACATTTTAAATATGCATATAAAAATATAACCAATGCGTATATATAAAAAAAAATACACAATTTCAATACAACAATCACCTTAATCTGATCTACGGATCAAAAGTTATGAGCTCTAGAAGGTTTTGCTATTAAAAAATATTTGAATGTTGATGTTTTTTAAGGTACTCGTTACACTCAAACGACCAAATGGTAAAAGACATTCACATGATACATGCTTCCAACAAAAGGATAAAATTTTGCACCCAAAACCTTAATGTCGAGAGGTTAAATCGTTGCATTCATATGGTACATGTCTATATCCAATGGATATGATAATGCACCCGAGGGTGCAGATTTGTGTCTAGTGGATAAAAGACTACATCTAAAATGGAAATATCCATAGATTAAAAGAATGCATTTCTAAGGGTACATACCTACATCTAGTGGAAAAAATATTGCATCCAAAATAGAAATTTCCATAGGGTAAAATAATGCATCTGGAAGGTACACGCTTATATCCAATGGATAAAAGAATGCACCAAGACGGTACAAATTTACGTCTATCGGATAAAAGACAACATCCAAAATAGAAATATTCAAAGGGTAAATGAATGCATATGGAAGGTATATGTGTATATCAAATGGATAAAAGAATGCACCCAGATGGTATAGATCGGCGTCCAAATTTGACTGTCTCAAAACATGGTTGAGTTAACGATCGATTCTAGGGTTTTGGAACCTTCCAAATCCAATGGTGTACTTATTTTTGTATAAAAATTCATGCTATGTAAAAGTGTAAAAATTCCAAATACATGAAACTAATAAACCCTTGCTTGAAAAGAAAAACTTATAGATGGATGTCTACATCATGTATCCCTCTCGATACCATGAAAGGAATGATAAGAATATTGTTCCAATCTGTGATCTCGATGATAATAGAACATCACATTAGATTTGCAAAACATAAGACCTAAAATACCATATATTGAAATCCATCATAATCCATAATGCTCAATAAATTACAATAGAATGACTTGAATTACTCAATAAGAAATATGTGCATACAGGAGGGAGGTGCAACTACTACCTAAATTACTAGTTTTGGATTCCAAAATGTGAAATATTAGAATTATTTAGACTCCAAAATTGCACATATTGGATTCAAATATCATATATTGAAATCTAAAATCACATAAATTGGAATCCAAAATCAAATATATTGGAATCCAAAATCACATATATTGGAATTTAATGCAATCCAAAGTCCCATATATTGTAATTCGAAATTCAAAATATTGGAATCCGACATTGATATGAAAAATAATAAATATAACATGTCTCTATTCTATACGAGATAGCGGTCGTGCATGATTTAATTCTTCCTTTGGAATAAAGGTTCTTATCAGTTTTAAAATTTATTTAATATTAAACTATGCAGTTGTTGGAAAATCATTTAATGATTTTAGGGAATCCAACATTGATCTGCAAAACCATAAATATAACATGTTTTTGTTTTATATGGGCTATGACCGCTAGGCTTTAATTTTTATTTGGAATAAGGTTCTTATCAGTTTTAAAATGTCATTAACATTAAACCATGCAGATCTTGGGAAAATATTTTAATGATTTCATGGAAGCCAACATTTTCTACAAAATAATAAACCGACCATGTTTCCTTTTTATATGGGCTAGAGGCCACTAGGATAATGAATTTTGAGAGATGTGAGACACTTCTAGGTTCATTTACTATGATGTGATTGAACCTCAATGTAACTAGAAAATTACTTAAGATATTATAAAGAAACTAGCGAGGGCATCGATCTAGACTATGAGAATATAATTAAATGTAATTTGTCTTCTGATGCACATGGTAGTGGTGTGAAACCACCATCTAGCCTTGCTCATTGAACTTGTATTTGATGATCTTCTTTTCTAACCCGATGATATTTGGTGGTGGAAAAAATTCTAGAACTTCATTATCCTCCTATTCAAACTCCCCGCATCTCACTCTCACTCGATGCACATCACTTGTCATCCCTAACTCAAGAAATAGGAAAATTCAGGAAATCCTCACACATCCGGAGTAAATTTTAAGGGTTTGCAAACACAAAATCACCCTACAAAAAAATTAAACAAACATGTTCATTAAAGTGGACACCTGTTGAGCTTAATCAACGATGAATAATCTTGATAGGTTTTCTTTAGTGAAAACAAATAAATCATTATACTAAATGAGGAAAGTCAAAATAAAAGGAGAATCATTGTGATCAAGTGAAACACAATTGATCCTATCAACACTAAAAAATCCTACAAAACCTAAAGTGAAATAAGTAAAAGACTCCATAGAAAGAAGGAAAGATGCCTAATTTTAAGTCTTCCTTGCTTTAATTTTTTTAAAAAAAAGTCTTCCTTAGAGTGGCCCATTCGACTCTGAGAATAAGATTATCATAACCATAGGCATTGAGCTTATTTTATAGCTCTCTCGAGTGTCCTCCTGTTGAAAAAATTAACAAAACCAAATCCCCTTCTAATCCATCTTTTGATCCATGGCCACGTAGACACATGATGTGTCCAAATGACTTGAAAATATCATGCAGATTGACATCCCTCATGGTCCTCGGATAGAATGGTAACTCAAACAAAATTTTCATTATTTCTTGTGCACGTTTTTTTTCCAGAGTGGTCCATGTTTCCCATGAGATTGGAGGTTCCCATAATGCAGTGGAGGTAGTGGAAACCCCATCACACGATGCTTCCACTAGAGGTGAGGCCCTCATGACCTTATCCCTTGTTAAGGTGTTTGTGGCATGGGGGGGTGAGATCCTTGTAAGGGAATTTTGATGTGTAGTGATCACCCTTCTTACTATAGATATGAAAAAATATGAGCACCACACTACCCTTGGAGTGAGAGAGGTTGGACAATGCATCTCCACTAGACTTGGAATCATCGGCCTTAGGATCCCGATGGTGGGGTCACTCCAGTAGGGTTCCTAGTTGGAAGCGATGCTGAACTTGTGCCACTCATGATGAACTTGAGGGTGCACTTATTAAGGCACTGCTTTGGCCAATTTTGGATGTGGATGGTAGTGGTGTGAACCACCTTCTTTCCTGCTCATTAAACTTGTATTTGATGATCTTCTTCATTCAACTCAATGATATTTGGGGTGGAAAAATAAATTCTAGATCTTCATTATCCTCCTATTCAAGCTCCCCATCTCACTCTGTACACCATCATTTTGTCCCTAACTCAAGAAATGAAAAAATTAGGAAATCCTCACATCCAGAGTAAAGCTTAAGGGTTTGTAGACACTCAAATCACCCTACAAATAAAAATAAATAAACATCACCATGAGAAAAAAATGTCAAAATGAATTTAAAAATTTAAGATTTGATAGGTTTTCTTTAGTGAAAACAAATAAATCATTATACTAAATGAGGAAAGTCAAAATAAAAGGAGAATCATTATGCATTCAAGTGAAACACAAATGATCCTATCAACACTAAAAACCCTACAAAACCTAAGGTAGAAATAAGTAAAATACTCCATAGAAAGAAGGAAAGATGCCTAATTTTAAGTCTACCTTGCTTAATTTTTTTTTAAAAAATATGCCTTGGAGTGGCCCATTCACTCTAAGAATAAGATTATCATAACCATAGGCATTGAGCTTATTGATAGCTCTCTGAGCATCCTCCTTGTTGATGAAATTAACAAAACCAAATCCCTTATTAATCTTCTTCGATCCATGGGCACGTAGACATGTGTGATGTGTACAAATGACTTGAAAATATCATGCAGATTGACATCCCTCATGGTCCTCGAATAGACTAGTAACTCAAACAAAAATTTCATCATTTCTATGGTGCATGATTTTGTAGAGTGGTCCATCACCCCCCGAAGAATGGGGAGGCCCCAAGAAAGGAGGAAGTGATGCTTCCACCAAAGGTGAGGCCCTCAATGGTCTTATCCATTGTTAAGGTGTTTATGGCACCGGTGGGGGTGAGAACCTTGTAAGGGAATTTTGATGTGTAGTGATCACCCTTCTTACTACAGATATATAAAAACTATGAGCACCACACTTCCCTTGGAGCGAGAGAGGAAGGACAACACATCTCCACCGACTTGGACTCATCAGCCTTGGATCCCGGGGAAGGGGGGTCATTCTAGTAGGGTTCCTAGTTGGAAAATCGATGCCCAAACTTGTGCCACTCATGCAGAGCTTCGAGAGCACACTTGTTAAGGTGTTTTTAGCCACTTTGCAGATGCGCATGGTAGTGGTGTGAACCACCACCTTCATGTCCTTCTCTCATTGAACTTGTATTCGATGATCTTCTTCATCCAACTTCGATGATATTCAACGGTGGTAGAAGAAATTTCCAGATCTTCATTATCCTCCTATTCAAGCTCCCCAGCATCTCACTCTAGTAGATGCCATCACTATCATCCCTAACTCAAGAAATGGGAAAATTCAGAAATCCTCACATGCATCTAGAGTAAAGCTTAAGGGTTTTAGACACTCAAATCACCCTACAAATAAAAATAAACAAACATCACCATGAGAAAAAATGTCAAAATGAAATTAAAAAATTAAGATTTGATAGGTTTTCTATAGTGAAAAAAAATAAATCATTATACTAAATGAGGAAAGTCAAAATAAAAGGAGAATCATTGCATTCAAGTGAAACACAACTGATCCTATCAACACTTAAAACCCTACAAAACCTAAAGTGGAAATAAGTAAAAGACTCCATAGAAAGAAGGAAAGATGCATTGATTTTAAGTCTTCCTTGCTTTAATTTTTAAAAAAATGTCTTCCTTGGAGTGGCCCATTCAACTCTGAGAATAAGATTATCATAACCATAGGCATTGAGCTTATTGATAGCTCTCTGAGCATCCTCCTATTGAAAAATTAACAAAACCAAATCCCCTTCTAATCCATCTTCTATCCATGGCCATGTAGACACATGCATGTGATGTATCCAATCGACTTGAAAATATCATGCAAATGACATCCCTCATGGTCCTTGGATAGACTGGTAACTTGAAAAAAATTTCATCATTTTTGTGGTGCATGTTGTCACTGGAGTGTCCACACCACCCTTGAGACTAGGAGGTGCCCAGTAGGAGAGTGTAAGGAAGCCCCACATGAATGATGCTTCCATCTCGAGTGAGGCCCTCGAAGGCCTTATCCCTTATAAAGGTTTATGTGGCACAAGGGCAAGGGGAGAGATCCTTGTAAGGGAATTTTGATGTGTAGTGATCACCCTTCTTACTATAGATATGAAAATATGAGCACCGCACTGCCCTTGGAGTGAGAGAGGCCAGATAGAGCATCTCCATCAGGACTTGGAGTCATCAACCTTGGATCCGGGTGGGTGGGGTCACTTCCAAGTAGGGTTCTAGTTGGAAATGATGATCAAACTTGCATCACTCGTGGTGCTCGAGAGTGCACTTGTATGGGCTAGTGGCCACAAGGATTTAATTTTTCCTTTGGAATAAAGGTTCTTATCATTTTAAAATTTATTAAAGATTAAACTACGTAGTTGTTGGAAAATTGTTTAATGATTTTAGGAATCCAACATTGATCTACAAAACCATAAATATAACATGTTTCTATTTTATACTAGTTAGTAGCCACTAGGCTTTAATTTTTTTTTTGGAATAAGGTCTTTATCAATTTTAAAATGTCATTAACATTAAACCATACGTAGATCTTGGGAAAATATTTTAATGATTTCATGAAATTTGACATTTTTCATAAAATAATAAACTAACCATGTTTCCTTTTATAATAGTGCAGCTATAGGCTAATGAATTTCAAGAGATGTGAGACACTTCCAGTTCATTTACTATGATGTGATTGAACCTCAGTATAACTAGAGAATTATTGAAGATATTATAAGAAACTAGAGAGGGGTGATGATCTAGACTATGAGAATATAATTAAATGTAATCCATCTTTTGATGCACATGGTAGTGGTGTGAACCACCATCTATCCATTCTCATTGAACTTGTATTCGATGATCTTCTTCATCTCATCCTGATTATATTCGGTGGTGGCAGAAGAAATTATAGATCTTCATTATCCTCCTATTCAAGCTCCCCATCTCACTCTGTCAGATGCCATCACTGTCATCCCTAACTCATGAAACATGCAAAAATAGGAAATCCTCACACATCTGGAGTAAATTTTAAGGGTTTTGAACACACTCAAATCTCCCTACAAATAAAATTAAACAAACATGTTCATTAAAGTGGATACCTGTTGAATGTAATCAATGATGGATAATATTGTTTGTGAGAATGATGATGATGATTATTAGGATAAGTAGTTGATCTCTGCATGCATGCATGTCAACAAGACACTCTTATGAGAACATGTTTCTTAGAAAAAAGAAAGAAACCAACTCAAGTCCTTTATAGTGCATCTATGTATCTTTACATATTTTAGTACAACTTAATTTTAAAATCTAGTCATTTTATTATGGCATCATTATTATTGGGGGAACCATATTATAACTCATATAATAGGTAAATATCCTTCAACATCACATTCCTTCAAAAATCATATATCTAAAACCTACACTACTCACCATAGAGAGAAAATCAAATAATAATTGACTTTACAATACTTGTTTTTCACATGATTTGATAAGAAGCATGTTAGAGCCAAAGCGAGTTTGGTCTACATTGAAGTAATATTGAACTAAATGTGAGATAAACTCTTTATTTTCAAGTACTATGTTAAGAAAATTTTCTCAAGATATAAAATAATACCTGAGAGTAAACAAACACATATTTTTTGTAAGTACACAAATGATTTCTCAACAGTAAAAGGTAAAATTAAAATTTTAACTTTCAATTTTCTAAAATATACCATGAGAAAAATTTCATGATGATTTTAAAAAATTAAGATTTGATAGGTTTTCTTTAGTGAAAACAAATAAATCATTATACTAAATGAGGCAAAGTCAACATAAAAGGAGAATCATTTGCATTCAAGTGAAACACAATTGATCCTATCAACACTAAAAACCCTACAAAACCTAAAGCAGAAATAAGTAAAAGACTCCATAGAAAGAAGGAAAGATGCCTTCTTTTAAGTCTACCTTGCTTCAATTTTTTTTAAAAAATTTTCCTTGAGTGGACCATTCATTTTACTTGAGAGTAAGATTATCATAACCATAGGCATTGAGCTTATTGATAGCTCTCTGAGCATCCTTCCCTGTTAAAAAATTAACAAAACCAAATCCACTACTAATCCATCTTTTGATCCATGGGCATGTAGACATGCATGATGTGTACAAAAAACTTGAAAATATCATGCAAATTGACATCCCTCATGGTCCTCAGAATAGAATGGTAACTCAAATAGAATATTCATCATTTTTACACATGCATGCATTCTCGAGCGGTCCATGCCACCCCCCCCTAGACTAGGAGGCACCTAGTAGCGAGGAAGTGGAAACCTTTCCAAGATGATTCTTCCATTGGAGGTGAGGCCCAAGATGACCTTATCCATTGTTAAGGTGTATGTGGCACCAAAAAGGAGATCCTTGTAAGGGAATTTTTATGTGTAGTGATCACCCATCTTACTATAGATATGAAAAACTATGAGCACCACACACACCCTTTGGAGTTGAGAGAGAGGGTGACAACACATCATCTCACTGGACTTGGAATCATCAACCTTTGGATCCCGGTGGGCGGGGTCACTCTAGTAGGGTTCCTAGTTGGCAAAGATGTCAAACTTGCACCACTCATGCACTCACTCGAGAGTGCACTTATAAGGGCACACGAGCTAAAACCTAGATTCCAAGAGAGGAATAAATGTGCATTAACATCCCCTTAATAGTTATAAACCCAGATTCCAAGAGAGGAATAAACCCATATTACAAAAACATCAACATCCCCTTAATAGTTATAAATGCATGATGACATTCATCATTAACCCCCACATCACCTTCTTCCATCCTTGCATGCCTCAAAAGAAGGGACATGAAATCACTATGGAAAATTTTCCTCCCACACCTAACACTTTAAATGACAATTAAAATTATCCTTACTCCCCTTAGGAGGATATATATTTTCGTAATTAAATATAGATATGAAATAAATTAAAACTCCATTTCTAAAGGTAGAATTTTGGTAAATCATTTTAAGAATTATTTGAATTTCATTGTAAAACTATTCATCACATGCTGGAATCCCAAATTCACAGAATAAATCATAGAAAAATAAAATTATTTTCATGATATCTATTAACACACTTGATTGTTGAAGTGGCTGAGAATTTTTCAATTCCTTATATTCCTTGAACCGATGTGAACAATTTGTAATTAATATTCCTTATACATATTAACATTATTCCTTATATTCCTTATACATATTAACATTATTAAGATAGTCACACATTTATACAAAAACTTGTTCTCAATTAAATTTAGGGAAAATTACATAATTTTATTTTTAGATAGTTAAATGCTTTTGACCAAGCTATTTGACTAACTATGAGGGGTTGATGGGTCCCCACCCTACAAGTATCGAGAGATTTGATCGATGAAGGGCATAGAAAAACCAAAAACTAGTAGGAAATATTGTAAATCACGAGGCCAAAATGTAACATGAATAACCAGGCCTAAAAAACATAAAGTAGTGAACACAAAAATAGAGGGGGAATGATAGAGAAACCCTAGGGTTCCACCTCTAATTGGTCCACCGAGCCAAGTGTTGCAATCTTCTTGAGAAAGGAAAAGGATGAGCCAACAAATAATCTTCAACTACACCACATGATCAAGAAGGGGTGGGGTAGGTTTGTGAGTGTGACCAGTCCAGGGATGGCATGCTTTGAGATAGATGCCCCCATCGATCAAAAATGCTTTGAACAGTCTCAAAAAATTGATGGAGGGCCCAAATTTTCAATTCTAGGGCATCAAAATCTTGTTATCAACCCAGAAAGGAGACAGACAAGGATAAAATTGGAAAAGAGAATAGGAAGGCATACTTCTACCAGAGCTTTGGCCAAACCCACACGATGACGTGGGTAAATGAAATGGGATGTGACCACCATGACCACTTCCTTATCTACACACACACTAGAAATTGAACACGAAGATGCATGCCTGCAAATCTTAGAGTTACACGAGCTCTCCTAGTGCTCTATGAGATAATCCACGCCCAAGAATTTCTCAATCACTTTCAGAACATAGTGTGGAGCCTATGTGGAAGACATTGTGAAGATGAGTGGAAGACACAGAGAGAGAAAATCCATTTCTAGCTTCTTTCCACGCAAGAGGATGAAAGGAACATAGGTAGATGCCATGAGAGGGAAGGGGAAAACAACAAAGAGAAACATGAGAAAATGAGTGAGGGGTGAAAGCACAACCCAATTAAGTAGTCCCTTGACTCGTGTGAGGCAGTCGATGTACAATAAAAAAATGGATGGCATCATCAAGATTTTCCCATGCATTGGCTAGATTATGAATAAAGGCTTCCGTTGATTGATAAACACACATTATAGAAAATAACATTACTAAAGATAGTCACACACATTATACAAAAAGGTGTTATCAATTAAATCTAGGGACAAATTACATAATTGTAATTGGGTTATTGATTTAATGACATCACGTATGTCTCCACATTGTCTTCCACATCCTTCAATAGTTGCAAATATGCCACAACTCATCTATCAAGTACAATTGTAATATGCATTATAGGCCACAATTCATCCTTCAATAGGTATATTTTTACAATTGTAATATGCATTACACTTTCTCTAAATGGTGCTAAGATTTTTGAGAAATATGTTTTGATTCTAGTTCCTCGACAAATACATTTGGTCATGATGAATCTTCTTCATGTGAATATAATCTCAAGCTTCCAACATCTAGCCAAAATTATGTATCATAGGAATGAGGGCATCATGTCATTAAAATTTTACATTCTTGGCGATGTCCACACAACAATAAACAAAAATATTTAAAATAATGATCTATAAAACATTAAACAAAAATTTTTTTGTTTTATATGTTATCAGCGAATCGCTAGGATTTTTTTTTTTTGGAACAAGATTTTATCATTCTTAAAATGTCATTAAGATTAACATATGAATATCTGGTAAAAAATCATTTTATTATTTTAGGGAAGCCAACATGGATCTGCAAATCAATAAACATAACATGTTTTGTTTTATACGGTCTAGTGATTACTAGGATTATTTTTGGCTTTGGAATAAGGTTCTTATCATTTTCAAAATGTCTTTAAGATTAAACCATGCATGACTGGGAAAAAATTTTTTTTTTTTATTTTAGGGAAGCCAACATTGATCTGCCAAAAATAAACAAACATTATATGTTTATGTTTTTTACGTGTTAGCAACCATTAGGCTTAATTTTTGATTTGGAATAAGGTTCTCACCAGTTTTGAAATATGTTTAAGTTTAAACTATGTATATCTGGGAAAATTTCATTCTTTTATTGGTCCATGATCCACGATTGTCTCTTCACCCATAGAAAAAAAATTGTTTTTTTTAAAAAAAGAATCAAAAAAATGATTGCACTGCACTATGAATCTTTAAGAACCTTAAGGTAGTTATTTTATTCCATAAAAATGCACAATACATTGTTGGATTTGGAAGAAAAGTATATAATTCAAACCCAATGGTGTGTTTGAACATTTTCAATGATCTACACATGTTCTTGTGTTCTCCTACATGTTTTAACCATGTACATAATTCAATATAAATTTTTGAATCAATCTTATAGTTTCCATCAAATCTCCAATATGTTGGGGTTTTGAGAGTAATTTCTTCTTTGACCTCATGTGCAAAAATCTCATGTCATCGATCAAAAAAAGTATATTGTTTTCACCATAGAAATTACCATAAATGTATACTATCTGTTGATTGGTATTTGTTTTGAACTTACATTGTTGGCATCCCCAAATGAACTTGAAGTGGGTTTCTCACTAGCCAACTAAATTTTTTTATGAACATGTACTTCACCATTGTTGAATCCATAAATGAAGACCATAAGGAAGTGTCAAAATATTTTGATGTTGTACTTATCAAGTGAGCACTAAATTCTCATTCAAAGTATTCAGTATTCCCATATCTAAAATCTGGAACCATATTACGAGGTATTTTGTCACCAATACTAGAAATTCCAAACAACAAACCTTCAACTCCCAAAACTAGTAATTTCTGAGGCTTCCCAATTGGATCTATAAAAACAACTTAGAATTAATGTAAGCTTCCAAAAGTGATTAAACACAAGTCAACATAGTATTGTGATAATATTTTATTTGGGTAATTCACACAAACAACTTATAAAACTATAATATCAACTCAATCACAATGAAGATATAAATACTGCAAACTTTTAAATTTGTAATCTCAACATATAAAATAAAGAGTGACCATATGATTGTATGAATGAATATCATTGTAAAAAATTTTTGAAATAATTAATAGTTATATAATTTATGGTTTCTGCAATTTTTTGATGCCCTCGGCAACACTCAAACCCTGAGAAATATATGTGATATGTTTGTGTACAAATTTTCATCAACCACCTATCTTTGAAACAATTTTCTCCATTGGATTTCCTCCCCACCATAAAATTTTCTATAGGGGTTTCCCTTTGGGCCTATTGTAATACAAAATGTGTGTGTAGGGCCAAAAAAATATCCTCTCTACTCCAAATATTTTGGAGATCTTTTTACTAATTTTCATCTCTCTAAACAACAATGTTCTTTACCCAAAAAAGAACTTGGTTTGAATTCAACCACTAATTTTTTTCAAATCCTTAATCATCTTTTCAACTTTGGTGGAAGAGAGATAGCTAGACCAAAATCCCACTTCACATTGTTGCTAGTATCTTTAAAAATTCCTTGAGCCCACCTCACAAGTTGATAGTCTCCTTACCGAACTTGATTTCCAAATCCTTATGGGATTGGTTTTCTCATAGAGAAAACCCTCCAAATCTAAAATAATTAAATAATCCTTTTGGCCTACAAAAGTAATTTTTTCTCAATTTCCCACAATTTGATATTAACCAATTCAAATAATCAAAATTTTAGTATGTTAACACTTACTAATAGAGATTCTAGCTTGGATTCCCTCACACTCCCCTCTCGTAGTTCTTGTGATGCACATTCTATTTAAAAAATAGTAATCAATTCAAAATAAATTTTAAGTCAAAGTAAAAAAATACGTGATACAACTTGATTTTATACAATATTGCATAGATGTAGTTGTATATATGTATATGTATATTAGCATAGATGTAGTTGGACTATGTTTGCATTGACATTCTTTGATGGGCTTAGTGACTGCTAATGGCCAACTACACAGAGGTATTTGTTTTTTTCAATCTAGGAAGTTTATTTTTAACCAATTTTAAAAACATTAATCAATTGAAAATAAATACCATGTCGACGTAATTAAATTCGTGATATAACTTGCTTCTATTCAATGAAAAAACCTTTGATGGACAATATTACATAGATATTGATGTATATTAGTGACCTCTAGGCTAACCCATTATTTCTTGACTATGGTTGGTATGACATTCTTTGATTAGCTTAGCGGCCACAAATAGCCAATTGTACATAAGTAAATTTTTTTCAATTGTCTACAATTTAATATTAACCAATAAAAAAAAATTTACTCAATTCAAAATAAATCTAATTAAAATATGTATGTTAGTGACCGCTAGGTAATACATATAACAAATAAACTACTTCATTATAGGTTCCTACAATTATGAGTGGCTTATAAATGGTTTTTTTATAATGCTACATGACTATCATACCATTTTTTGTCTGTGAGTTCATGTGTGATGTGCCAATAGCCTCCCCATTTGGCATCAAATCTGAAAAAAATTTGAAGTTTTATTAAAAATATGTAAACAATGACAATCAAAAAACATCTTGTAGTGATAAATTTATAAAATGATTATTTCCCACTCACCATTTATAGATTCATTGGATGGATGGTCAACAACATTTGGGGAAACAAGTTGAATTGGTTGTGACATGTTAAGAATAAATCATCTTCTTTGTTTGTATGTGGAGAGGAAGAGATGGTGTCTTCCTCTATTGTTTGGTTGTCTGCATAAATATTGTATGTATCAGTTCAAATGCATTAAACTAATAGAATTGTTTAAAGTGATCTTAATCAATGTACCTTTTTCAAATGACAATAGTAATGTTTTAAAAAAATTTCTTGATCATGTGATTCAACAATAAAGACCATACAGTAGACCTGAGTCAACCAAATCATGCAATGCAACACTACCACCATAAAGCACTATAATCGAGAATTTTTGGAACCAAGTCAAGTGAACATATGAGACCAAAACTCATAAGATCTCTCATAAAGAAAAGGATGTGTCTTTCCTCATAGGCGATTTCTCTTGCAGTCACAAATTGTTGCTATGTGGAAGTTGGTCCATCCAATCCATGGTGATGTCTTCTCCATCCCCATCATCAACATCACAATTGTGCACATCAGTTATTGTGTACATAAGACACAAGCTCTTAAAGTTTCCATTGCTGTCATAAAATCATAACAACCTTCCACAACTGATTCCCCCTTGTCTTTAAATTTTTTGCATGTATTTTTTTATTGTCTCTCTTAATATTTTTGAAGAAGCAACATAGTAAGAGCACAATAATAACACAATTTAGCATACTAGATCCGACAACTATGTAAGTAGGTCCATTATTGCATCGGAAGTTAGTACACTAGACAAATTATAGAAATATGTGATCACACATTCTGCATTGAATGGATTAGTTGATGGAAATAGATGATATTGTTGACTAGAGATGG
Source organism: Taxus wallichiana var. yunnanensis (assembly GCA_018340775.1). Lineage (NCBI taxonomy): Eukaryota > Viridiplantae > Streptophyta > Pinopsida > Cupressales > Taxaceae > Taxus > Taxus wallichiana. The sequence continues at coordinate 213,453,331 of CM031236.1, read as the reverse complement.
AAGGGATATGCACATTGATAGGTAAACTCATCGGTGTCTTCCATCCTTTTGGAATTTTTTCTTCCATTGAAATCACGTAGTTGTCTATAATTGTTTGAGCTTTACCACTGGGAGAACCTCTAACACTTCAACATCAATTTTTCTTTTTTTTTTTTTCACTTCCTCCATAATCAACTTTTTTTTCCTTTCTTCTCTTCTCCCAAGAGTACACACAACTGGTGGTAATGAGATTCATGTAGACCAAAATTTTCAACAATATTCTTTTTAGTGCATTTTCCAATACAATATTACCTGATATTTACTTTTCATATATTTTAGAAATTTTCCTCTCATTCTTCTATCATCTTTTACTCTTTGGCAGTAAGAATCAAAAGTCTTCCACTATGACACCTTCTTTAATAGAGCCAATTAGCCATACTTTCCTTCTTGCACTTTATCTAGTAGAATTGATATCTCCTCATCGGTCATTCCTCTTGCAGGCTTGAAGGAATTCACTGTGAACCTTGCCAATGAATTTTCTTGAAAGTTAGGTTGGTTATCCTTAAAAGGAGAACAATCCATCCCACCTGATTTAAATAACTCAATGGTTGTTGTCAATTTTTCCATATGTCCTCAGGAAAAAATAGAAATGTCATTTTTTCATAAAGGCTCTCTATCTTAGCCACTTTGAAAATAACAAGACATTGCTTCTCAAAACTCTGCATTGAAAGAGGAAAAATATATTTACTCTCTGCATATTACAAAAATTAAATTTTAAGTACAAATGCCATAAAATTAAGTTTCATTACCTTCAAATCATCCATCTTTGTGTTTCCCACTTCGGGCTCTCGAGGACATCCTAGGGATCTCCAAATCATTTGAGCCTTGTAGAGTACATCAATAAAATTGATTCAATCCAATTTTTGTTTACCTCATTATGCTTCTTGCAAATATTAATAATGACTTCACCAGTGCATTTGAAGACAAAATGTGAGCCTTTCTAACCTACATCTTATTATGTAATGAATTGTATTTTCTTTTAGCTAATTTTTTTTTTTGGGCACAAATGGTATGTTGGCCATCAAGAATGTAGAATTATACATCATCTCTTTTTAGGTCATTTGGATCCTCTAGTTGCATCAAGTTCCTTTGTAGAATATAAAAAGGGAAGAAGAAGTGCATCCTTAAGAGAAGGAATAACATTAATCAACATTGAATGTACAAGAAGGTCAACATTCTCATCATGCACTTTACGGTATTGATATTGTGGAGGTGCCACATGACACCTAGAAAACTTCAACTAGAAAAGCATCACCATTGAACAAAAACAATTTTAATTGTTCAACGGTTGAAGATTTGCATTCTCAAATATATTGGTCACTTTCTTCAACAATAAATTGATATGTTATTCTTTTTAATCCCTTGCAACTTTGACTTAGAGGGATCTATCTCTAATTTAGACAAATAAGATCACCTTAGTGTTGTAAATAACTTTGCATGTTTTGGTGGAGAAAGAAAATTTCTTCTATTCAAATAATGAAAAATAGAAGAAGTATTCTCGATTCTATACAATTTTTTGAATACCAAATTCATGTTATTATGAATTTCAAGTGCATTTTCATAGCTTGTTTTGTCTGAGTGTATGAACTTCCCCAAATTCCAACCATATTTAGAACAAGAACATGTCCTACTTTCTTCTAAAGCCTTCATTTCTAGTTTCTTGAACAATGAAACTTCCAACTCCATGTCAAGAATAAGGCACTTATTCATTTCAACGTCAATGCATTCAACTTGAATACACAATGTTTGTTGATCAATAACTTCTAAAGTTAGTACCATACCGACTTCATTGAAAATGTCTTCATCAACAAAAAATAACCACAGATCACCGTGGTAATTTTCTAGGGAATGCATTTCTACAAACCATTCATCATCTCTCTTTTTCATATCCTCTGCTCCTTCAATCAAAGGAATTTGCATGAATGGAGTGTGACCAATTAAAGACATATTACTTGAAAAAAGGAATTAAACAAATTAATAGTTCATAACTATTTGGGAAGGAAGGATAAATATTTTTTTTCCATAGTGCAATAGTAAGGAGATGTTATATCTTGATGTCATTATTTTCATAGAGTAAAATTCAAGATATTATTAATGATTTCTTGTTTTTATTAATGATATGAAAATTTTCCTTTTATTAAAGGAGGGTTTGAAGTTTTCCTTTTATTAATGATTTATTTTTTTATTAATGATATCTTGATGTCATTATTTATAGCTTAGCGATCGATAGAAAACTTCAACCCTCCTTTAGTAATAAAAAAAAGAAATCAGTAATAAAAGGTTTTTATTATGTGTTGCAATAAGAAATTTAAACAATTAATCACTATTAAATTTGCTTTGTTTCAAGTTGTCAATTTGTTGCTAGAAGTGAAGACTAGTGGCTGCTAACATCTATATATTCTAGGATATCTTTCCATCAATGTAAAAAACATTTAGTATAGCTTTAGGATAGAGGAGCTAATAGTGGATTGATGGCTATCTTCCCATCATTGTTAAAAAAAATTTGAGTTACACTACATCATTGTGGAAACCTGGAATCCAACATGGGTGATAATGGTCGATAATTGAATATTTAATAATAAAATATTACTTTATAGTTCTCATATATATATATTATATGATAATATAATGAATTCGATAATTGAATATTTAATATTTTATAAGATTATCGTGAATATCATAATTATATCGTAGTTTTAAATATCACATATTTTACTTCAAATATTTGTTGTCTTACCTTTCTTGGAACATTAAAAATATAGTAAGTATCCACCCTTTTAGTGGTCTAGTCTTTGAATATTTTCTTGTAAAATTTAAATTATAGTTGGAAATAGTTAAAGAAAGGTAGTAACTTGTCCATGTAAGCAAGACAAAAAAATATCCTAGTGGCTTACTAACCTCAAGAGATAGTCTTGTAAAATTTAAATATAATAATGGAGCATAGTCAATTTTCATTCAATTTGTTAAATGTAATTATCTTCGACCATAGAAGCCTCTAGGGCTTCCAATAATGTGTCAAGCTAGGAATATCATGTAATAGATTTTGAATAGCATATTGAACTCAATAACTACTAGGCTTAAAATTTCATTTTTAATTACTTTTTCTTTGTTTACCATTAAAGAAAAATATCCTAGTGCCACTAACCTCAAGTATTTGTGATTTTCCACTAGAGCTATGTAATTATCTTTGACATTAGTGGCCATTGGGCTTTGAATATCGTGTTTGGATAGGAATATCATGTAATAAAATTTGAATAGTATGTTGTTCTCAATGGATGCTAGGCTTAAAATTTGGTGTTGGAGCTTAGTTCATTTATTTTTAGTTTTTAGTAAATTTTTGCACATTATCTTGAATGCAAGAAAAAAATTATCCTAGTGGCCTCTAATCACAATTATTTTTTATGTTACCAACACATAGTGGAATAATCCATGACCTTATTGAACTTAGACCTTAGTGACCACTAGGCTTAAAATTTCATTTCTAATTACGTGTCTTCTCTTGTCTTGGAACATTAAAGAAAGGTTGTAAGCATCCACCCTAGTGGTTACTAGTCTTTGAAGATAGTATTTTGTAAAATTTAAATAAAACAATGGAGCATAGTTAGTTTTTCAGTCGAGTCATTACTACTTGTCCTATAAACAAGACAAAAATATCCTACCAGCTACTAACCTCAAGTCTTTATGATTTTCCACCCACCTTGTCTTATAATTATCTTCGACCTTAATGTCCACTAGGCTTTGAATATCATGTTAGGCTAGGTATATCATGTAATAGATTTTGAATATTATGTTGAACTCAGCGGTCACTAGGCTTAAAATTTCATTTACTACTTATCATGTATAAGACAACAAATATCCTAGCAGTCACTAACCTCAATTTTTGTGATTTTCCACCCGCACTATGAAATTATCTTTGACCTTAGTAGCCACTAGGCTTCAAATATCATGTAAGGCTTGAATATCATGTAATAGATTTTGAATAGCATGTTGAACTCAATGGTCGCTAGGCTTAAAATTTTGTTTTTAATTACGTGTCTTCTCTTGTCTTTGAACATTAAAGAAAGGTAGTAATATCATGTTAGGATAGGAATATCATGTAATAGATTTTGAATAACATGTTGAATTCAAGAGCTATGAATATCATGTTAGGATAGGAATATCATGTAATAGATTTCAAATAACATGTTTAACTCAATGAGCTTAGGATTAAAATTTCATTTGCTACTTATCTTGTTATGCGAAGAAAAAAATATCTACTAGTGGTCACTAACCTCAAGTCTTTGTGAACTTTCACTAGCACTATGGTAGTAATTATCTTAAACCTTAGCAGCTACTAGGCTTTGAATATCATGTTAGAATAGGAATATCATGTAATAGATTTTGAATAGCATGTTTAACTCAACATTACTAGGGTTAAAATTTTATTTTTAACTATGTCTTTCTTTGTCTTTAAATTAAATATCCTATTTAGTAACCTCAAGTCTTTGTGATTTTTCACCTATGCTATGTAATTATCTTCGACCTTAATATCTAATACTAGAGATTTGAATATCATGTTAGACTAAAAATATCATGTAATAGATTTTGAATAACATGTTGAACTCAATGGCCGCTAGGCTTAAAATTTCATTTTGCTACTTGTCCTATTTGCAAGACAAAAATATCCTAGTAGTCATTAACCTTAAGTCTTTGTGATTTTCCACCAGCACTATGTAATTATCTTCAACCATAGTGTCTGCTAGGCTTCAAATATCATGTTAGGCTAGGAATATCATGTAATAGACTTCAATATCATACTGAACTCAACGGTCCACTAGGCTTAAAATTTCATTTTAAATTACGTGTCTTCTCTTGTCTTGGAACATTAAAGAAAGGTAGTAAGCATCCACCCTAATAGTCATTAGTGTTTGAAGATAGTCTTGTAAAATTTAAATAAAATAATGGAGCATAGTTAGTTTTTAGTCATCATTACTACTTGTCTTATATGCAAGACAACAATTATCCTAATGGCCACTAACCTCAAGTCTTTGTGATTTTCCACCCACACTATGCAATTATCTTCAACCTTAATTCTTTGGTAGCCTTCAATATCATTTCTTCGAATATCATGTAATATATATTTGAATATATAATTGAAATCAATGTTAGAACTAGGTAAAAAATTTTCTTACTTGTCCTATGTTGAAGACAACAAATATCCTAACGGCCACTAACCTCAAGTCTTTGTGATTTTCCACCAGATCTATGCAATTATCTTCACATTAGTGGCCATAGCTTCAATATCATGTTAGGATAGGAATATCATGTAATAAAATTTGAATAACATGTTTTACTCAATGAGCCATTAGGCTTAAAATTTGGTTTTTAATTACATTTCTTCTCTTGTCTTGGAACATTAAAGAAAGGTTATAAGCATCCACCCTAGCGGTCACTAGTCTTTGAAGATAGTCTTGTTAAATTTAAATAAAACAATGGAGCATAGTTAGTTTTTCCATCGATTTACTACTTTTCCTTAAGTAAGACAAAAAAATATATCCTACCACCAACCTTAAGTCATTTTGATTTTCCTGCACTTTATGCAATTATCTTCGACCTTAGCGGTTGCTAGGATTTGAATATCATGTTAGGCTAGGAATATCATGTAATACATTTTGAATAACATGTTGAACTCAATGGCCGCTAGGCTTAAAATTTGGTGTTGGAGCTTAGTTCAGATTTCATTTTTCATTTTCAGTAGATTCATTACACATTACCTTGAATGCAAGACAAAAATTATCCTAGTGGTCCTTAATCTCAAGTATTTGTTATGTTACACCAACGCATTGGAATAATCTATGAACCTTAGTGGTCTCTAGGATTCTAATATCATGTGATAGACTTAGAATAACATATTGAGCTCAATGAATGAACTAGGCTACAAAAAATTTTTCTTGATTTTTTTACAAAAAGGTACATAAATATACGAGTACAATCTTGTATTACTATATTTCAAAAATTCTAAACTCAACCAATGATATGTAGCATAATAAAAAATATATGGCATAACATAAGATCCATAAAATGAAATATATGTTTGTAAATAGAATGATTAAAATTTATATTTAACAATATTTATGAGTACATATAATGTTCTTACCTTTTATTAAACATAAAAAAACTTGCTAAAGACATTACATTTAACTATTTCTACATGGGAAAATGAATATAATTAACTACATATATCTACGTGGTAATAATGTAAGCATTGAACATTGAAATAATTAGTCATGAATATTTATTTCATATTAAAAAACATTAAAGGAGGTCAAAATGATTACCTAAACTATACAAAATCAAACCATTACGATTTTAAAAAATATATGTGACTTATGTTTTGTAACTAGGGATAGATGCCACCACTTACGGGAAAGAATAAACACAGGAAGGAGAACAAAAAATCCATAAAAATTAACTAGAGAGACACATAAAAGGGCTAAAAAGGGAACCCGTTTAACAAACACGAATACGTGTGCTATAGTTGAACATAAAAAAAGGTTTTTAGAAAGAAAAAATATTGTAAAAGGGATTACAATTTCTTCAATGAGGAAAAAAATGTGTTTCAACAAGGAGATGAAATAGAACTCTATAAAGGCATTTAGAGGGAAAGGAGGGACATATTAACGATGCAAAGACAAGAAGTAGGGTGAATACAGACCCACTAAAAGTGTCCACCATCAACTACGATACACATACAATAACATAGATGATTTTGATAAATACATGTTTTAGTAGTATCTGAAATTTTTACGTGCTTGATAATGATTGTTAAATCTCTGTATTCTCTCTTAAACAAACTATCGTGAGATTATATCCACAACTTATTTTTCTTGTCTTTTTTTATGTCCCATCCTCTTTGGGCCTCCTAATCTACACTCATACCCTTGATCTATCCACAATCACTATTTTTTCTCATTTGTGCATCCCCAAACAATATTATAATCACTTCCTCAACTTTCTGTTCAAAAAAACAGCTAGGAATCGAGCACTCGAACCAGGTGATTTAGTGCATGTGCGTGTTTTATTATGATTTCAAGAGTTTTTTTTTCCAATTTCAAAATAAATAAAAACCCTAATATATATTTCTCTTCTATATTTGATTTTTCCATAAACATTCAACAAATAAATTCTGAAAATAGAAAAAAAAAAAAGGGGGATTAGGAAAATTTCAAAATTTAAATTTCCCATTCATAAAGTGAAAGTGTGGGATTTTGAAATTTCAAATATTTACATTTAATGTGGGGATTTCACATATCAAACTTTGAATGTAACCCTCATTAATATTTGCATTTAATTCGGGGATAACATGGGATATGGGGAAATCAAATTTATTAATTTTACTTTAGAAACAAGTGGGACAATGACAATTGTTTCTTTGCGAACTCTGTGGGAAAATGAAAAATATTAATTTAAGCATAATAAAAAACATTTATTTTTTCATAATCATGTAATTATTATAATATTGAAAAAAAAACTTTGATAGATTATGATTTTTCAATTATATATATTTTCTTTTAAGCATAATAATTTTGATGAAATCATATTTTTACGACATTTAAATTAAGTATTTTTCAAAAAAAAATTTAGGGTGACCTATTGCTTGGGAAAAAAGTCACCATTTACTGAAATGCCTACATGTCACCATTTCATTGGTTACCTTTTTATGTAACTTGATGTCAATTGCTTTATTGGCTAGTTTATATTTAATTTATAATTTTGAAAATGGCATGTGGTCACCTTAAGTGAAACAACTAATGGTACTTTCCCATTCACGATCATTGGCTCATACACGGTCATTGGCACATTTATTATTATTTTTTATCAAATGCAAATTTGATATTTTTTAAATATCGTTCACGTTAATTTAAAAAAAAATCCAATAAAATGTGATATCTTGTAATATTTAATCAGTTAATTACACAATTATATAATTAACATATTTATTAAGAAATTTTTAATTAGCGATAGAATTAACAAATAGTTTTCTCTTATAAAAAACGCAATATTCGCACTATTGTAAGCGTAATCCATTAAAATGTTGGCACATGGCATGAAACTTATAATATCTCTTTTCATCGTCAATCTTTGAATTCGAATTTCTAATTTCGAATATTTATTATTAATTTTTATCAATTTCAAATTCAACATTTTAAAATATATTATACGCCAATTTAAAAAAAAATCAATAAAATGTGACACATGGCAAGCTTGAACCAATTAGTCAGGAAACTATATAATTGACACATTTTTAAGGAAATGTTTAATTAGCCCTACAATTAACAAATACTTTTAACCTATAAAGACCGACATATTAATTTGTGAATGTCATCCACTAAAATGTTGACATGTGGCATGAAATTTCTAATATATCTTGTGATTGTCAATATTTTGGAGTTATTTACGCTTTACTCTAGAAAAACTAAAACATAATTTTTTTCTTCACAAGAATTTGAGAGTACCTTAAAGATAGGAAAGAAAATAGCTACCGCTAAGCTCCATTAGAATGATATTTTTGCAACACAGAATTCAAAATAATAAATACCTAGATTTTATAGGTGATCATGCTATTCTTTTCGATAGACATGGTAACGAAAAATCGGTATGTCATATGTTGTCCGTCTATTTTTTGAGAAGAACCTAGCATTCGCTATCCTCTACAACTCCATGGTATCCTTTCCATTGATTTAAATAAATAACTTTACAATTTAGGATCACTAATATTTATCATTAACTATAATCATATATTATTGGGGATACAATCCATTGCAAAACAAAGTATGGCACTACATAGCCTTGAAAGATATCACAACTTTTATATTACTCATAAGTGTTTTTGTCTAACACATAATTTATATCGGTTTGTATATAATAAAATACTTAGTGACCTCTAAGCTCTATTACTTGAACATCATAAATCAAACAGCTCCTATTTATTAAAATGCTTGGTGACCACTAAGCACAAATACTTCTGAGAAAGGAATGATTGTGTAGAAAATAGGATAATCAATTTCTTATTTTTAACAAAACCCTAGAATAAAAAATCATAGTAATAGATATTAGCAGTTGATAGGAATTTCCATAATATATTTTGATCACGATATATGAGCTAGGGAAATTTATTATTGTCAAAATATATGAAGGAATTTGTATATTCGGGAAGAAAGATGGTAATTAAAAAAATTTCAGGGTGCTCAAATGACATCATAGTGACTACTAGGCACACACCTTTGCATCTTGTCTACTTTTTACACATCGGTGGGCATTAATGAAAAATCTTAGCGATTGCTAAACTCCGCTACTTATTAGAAGGAATAGATTAGTATCCGTTACGATGAAAATATTTTTAATTTTGAATATAGAGATCAAATAATAGTTCGTATGAAAGAAAATGATTAACAACTTCTAAGCTCGAATACTTACATAAAGAAATGATATGGAGGCAACTAGGCTAAAAACTATATTTTTTTGAATATAACACTCTAATAAAAGATCATATTAATATATTTTATCGGTCTATATGCATTTTTCATAATATAATTAGCTAATAAATATGTGAGATATGAAAATTGTTTACTCTCAAAAGCTATGGAGGTCTTTGTGAAATTAATAGATTAGCGGCCTAAGGCTAAATTGTTTATTAATTTTGAAAATAGAAATTAAAAAAATTGTATTAAATAAAATTATTAGCAACCGCTAATCTTTAATTCTTACAAAATATAGTGGTTTAGGCTTATTATTTTTTGTTTATTGAGAAAGGAATGGATTAGTGGCATTTAGGCTAAATTATTTCTTAATTGTGAAAATACGAGATAAAAAATCTTCATATTATAGCAAATTCTTAGTGACTACTGAGCTCAAATACTTGTAGAATGTAGCACTTGAAAAACGGATCATATGAATGGATAAAATGTGATCATGAAGTCATTTTCATGTTTGTTTGTATAAAAAAATGCATAGTATTTGCTAAGCTATATTACTTAAAAAAGGAGTGGCTTAGCGTCCATTAAGCTCTATTGTTTATGTTTTTTTAAATATTGACCTAATAAAAATCCTTCTTTACCTTAGTGAAAAGATAAGAGTTAGAAAATAATAAGATAACTACACATTTTAAACATGTTGACATATACTTGATCATCTTGGCCGTGCATATTTCTAAAAATAACCCATTTTAAATAATATTCCTAAATGATTTACTAAAAATTGAGGGTGAAGATGAACACTAATATTGCTCAAGAATAAAGGATATGGGTTTTTCAAGAGAAATGAATGTTTTATGTTTACCAATTATTAGTTGATGAGAAGGCTATCAACCACTAGCCTCTATATTGTTGACAAATTAATTTTAACAATGAAAAGAGCAATCTTAACTAGTTTTTGTCATTATTTGTAATTATATTATTTGTAATTGTTGGTGAGAAATTTATTCGATATGGTAAATTAGGTGTCTCTGCAAACATTCATGGGGCTACACCCCTCTATATTAAATGGTGCAACTCCCATTATTGAATGTAAACTAATCTAATCCTATCTATTATTGTTGGTTTTCCAAAAAGGTCAAGGATCACATGGAAACACTCCACTAAAATTGTGGAAAAGTGCTTGTACACTATAGAAGGGAGGAAATTACAACAATGATGGGTTAAGGAAGTAAATTAGGAAAGGAGAGGTCATTTCACTAAGTAGGCTGATTGTAGATTTCACACCCAATAACCAAAGTAGTTCATAGTTCAATATAGAATAAACAAAAAATGAAGTAAGTGGGACCAATGAATTAAAGACACAAAGTTCATGAGATTCATCTATGAAGAATGCAAATTTCCTTTCCAACATTATTTTTGCAAAGTGCATAGAAGAGAGAAGTAGAAGAATACTTAAAATTAGAGGAATGGAATAAATTTAGCTTTTAATTTATGTGAATTGATGATACAAATCCCAACAACAACAATCCATAATTGCTACAACATAGATGTTATCAAAATCTCAAATTTTCATGATCACTTGTAATGGAGAAGTTGTCCCAATTTATAGCAATGTTAATTGACCTCTCATATCCCCTCACATGAATCTTCATAATACTATTTCTCTTGTGACATTTCAATTACAATTAGAAGAGAAAAATTAAGTATTTATCTTATAATTTCTAGAAAATACTCTTACAATTTTGAAAATATGTCACTTGAGTGAACAAGAAAAAATTCAATAATTATGCTAAACGAAGAATTAGAAAGGGTGAGAAGGAAAATGGAGAAAGAGATAATGAGGGAGGAGATAGAAAAAATCCACTCCTTATGATGATCCATTACAATGCCTCAATGAATTCTGAATGAAGAACTCTGACCCTCTATACTGAAAGAAGCCTCCTCCTAAATGGTGAACACTTTAAGTTTTGAAATATTTTGCACCATGAGAAACCACATTTGTAATGATAAATAATTTTATTCCATTAGGTATATGGAGTGAAGAAGTGATAAGAACTTTATCACTAGGCGATTATAGATACTAAATGATGTATTCACATAATTAAAAAAATCATGAAAATCTTCCAATCCTTTCGAATAATCATGAGAATTAATGATGACGTGAAACAAATTTCTTGTACAATGCAACCATGATGATTATACAATGTTGAGTAAATTGGAGATGAAAATTTGACCACTGATGAACCTCCATAATAATACCTTGATGAATATATTTGATGAAGACCATTTTGAACACCTTGCCTCTAGAAATGATGAACCTTGGCCACACTTTGCTCGAACAAACCGAGAAGAGGAGTGATGAGTACTTGAGAAGTAGACCACTGATAATATTGGAAGATGACTCCCATCATTGAGAAACTATTTTTGATCTTTGAGACACTATTACATCTTTATGATCAACCATTCACATGGGAGAAATTGGATGTACTTTGTTCACCTAGCCATGATCATTGATTCTGCCACTATGGGAGCATTGATGATGAGTGAAGCATGAGAAAAAATCCTTATGATTCTAGAGTGGGGAAAGGAGAATGAGACAAAAATAAATTTCATCCACCAATTGACCATGCATTCCATGTGAAATGAACTAAAAGGGCCTTCGGTATAAAATTGGCAATTTTCTCGTTTAGAATGAATTGACTTGAAAATAGAGAGAGGATATCTTGTGAGTGTGGAGACCATCTTAAGGATAGTGAAGGAATGAAATTTTCAAATTTTTATGTAATTTCACCATTTTATTTAAAGAATAATCACCATTATGGTCTCATTTAGCCAATTTTTTCCATTGTTGTCAATCTTTTCAATGTTGAGTGTCTCGAGCATGGGGGATAAAATAAGGCGTGTGAATGCACATTTTTATAAGAATTTATATTTTTAGTACGTTATTTTATAATACTTAATAAAAATGTAAAGTGATTTTCAGTGTTAGATTCAAATGAAACCACTTGTAGAAGTTTACATAATTCATTTCAAGAGTCTACTCCAATTTTGAGAGATTCTCGCTACTTGCAGTTGTTGTATATTTGAGAAAAGTTGAGATTTTGTGAAAAATTCATATGGGTATAAAAAATAAATGACGTAAAGGATGAGGGAATGCAAATAATATTCTTTAAGTCGTTCATGCAAGGATTCCTTTAGTTCAAATCTCTTCGAAATTAGAGTTAGGGAGAATGAGTTATGAACAAGATAAAATTTCAACATCTAGGTCATGGGAGGAGTTTTAATGTGTTTGAATGCTAAAAACCATCTTTAAAATTTATTTAATGGATTCCAAGGAGAGTAATTTATGTTTCTATTTTTCTTCGTCTGAGTAGTGAGTGATGGTGAGCATGATTTTATGAACTAATAGAGTGAGGAATGGAAGGTGGAAGCACATGAAAGTTTTGGACTTAGCCATTTTTTATATTTTAATGATTAATAGGGGAGGGATGAATTTTTTTTCCCAATTATCCCCTAATAAAATGGATCAAAGGCATATAAAATTTTTCCTTATCTTAATGAGGATAAGTGGTGAGCATCCAATCGTTGGTAGATGATGAAAAAGAGCTTGTTTCTAGCACCCAACAAATGAGTTCGGGTCACATGAAGGACCATAAGGAAGAAAGGGAGAGGGAGATTTATTTTTCCCCATTTTCTCCTTGGAAATTTTTTGAAAGGAAGCAAAAAAATTCATGGTGACAAGTGGAGGGTATGTGTTGCGTGAGGCGGGGCTAGATTACTTACGATAAGTGCTTACAGAGACTTCCCAAGGTCATATGATGGGTTGAGGAGATAAAATGGATGACGGGTAAAAAAATTTCCCCATTTTTCCCCTTATAAAGGGATAAGAGGGATGCAAAAGTGAAATTGGTCCTGATGGTGACATGTGGCACTAGAAAAACTGCAACAACATACCTTGACAGAGATATTGAAGATGAGGTTGTCGGTGCTCTGAAGGAATTTTTGGGAACTGTATTACATTATTGTGATTTAAAAATGAATTTTGAGAATAATGGTACATGTACCATATTCTTATTATGCATGAAACCCTCTTAAATATCAATGTTTCTTCGATAACAAGTTATTGTTGCCAAAATTGAGTTATGAGAAGATGCGCCTTGGTATTGTAAAAATCATAAAAATACTAATGTGCGTGGAATTTAATTATATTTCCAATGGTTTTTGTTTGTCCTCTAACTCTTTCTAGATCTTTTGGAATCATCTTTTGAAACTTAGGTTCATTTTTGAACCGTAAGCTCCATCACCTTCAAAAACTCGCTTTCACGAACTTGTTCATAAATCTCTAAATATTTTCTAAAGTTCACTAAATAACATTGGATATGATTTTACCTCCTCAATACCATTTCCTAATGAATTTTACCCTGATATGGAGGATGCACACTTTTCTAAGAAAGGATAGAAATATAAATTTCTAAGTATAATATAGAAACTTCCTTTAGAAGTGCATTCTCTTAGAAGAACATCAAACTTTTTAACACGTGAAAAAGGTTATTAAAACACATATAAACACTTTGAGGATTGGGATAATCCTACAATATAGGGAGAACTGATCTGGAGGAGTGCTCAGGAGGGCTTACAAGCAAAAATTTTAACACTAGGGTATAGTTGTCATGTTTTCAATATTAAATTTTTCCCATGCAAAAGCACATGAAAACAATTGGTTATAGCTTGGGGACATGATTTTGATTGATAGAATTGAGGACATAACATGTAGGAACCCCAAAATCTCAAGAATATTTATGGGCTAATGTCATACTCATTAGGCTTATGGATTCATTTCTTCCAAAGACATACACACAAATAAACATCCAGAGAGGGAAACAAATAAAAAATAACACACAATAGAAAGAAAAAATATATTACATCTAAGGGATATTTATAGAGGTAGGGAAAGAATGTACACATACCTTGAAATAGGTTGGGAAAATTACATATCATCATAGAAAAATAGACTAAAATCCATTCTCTGAAGCAAAAAATTCACTATCTCATCATACCATGCTCATGTGATGGCTTTTCATGGCTTTACAAGGTGAAGAAACATCAAGATTCCATCTTCATCCTCATATTTGAATGAAAACATTATTGCATTCAATAAACTATATCTTACCTATTTGAAATTCTTACATCTCATGAATTCCAATTGATATCGACATAATCATGAGATAACATTCCTCCATGTGCTCAAAAGTTGAAACATTGAACTTTTCAGGAAACATCCCTTAGATTAGTGAGGCACTTAGAAGGATTATGAAAAAATTGATTTTCTTCCTATTCAACAGATTCTCTGAATATCTCACTTTGGTTCTCTAAAAATTTTCTTTCAAAAATAGAGTCCACATGATTGGGATGGAGGTCTTTATTATTCTCAAGAAATTTTTGGAGCATGGAAACATATCCAAAGAAATTTGGAGCTTTGGAAATTATGATTTTCATTTGAATTTGAATCCTTTCATAAGAATCATTGAAATTGTCACTTTGTTTTCTAGAAAAACTATTTTTATTTTATATCCACTCAAAATCCATGTTGGAATCATTTTCAAACCTGCAATACTTGATTTAGTTCTAGAAGCATTCTTCACACTTGAGTAAATATTATAATGCGGATTCTTGTTCCAAATTTTAGGGTATCCAAAGGTGGTGAGAAAAACTTAATATTTAATACACTCACAAGACTCCTGACAATCGAAACCTTTTTTTGAACCATTCTCTTCAATACAAATCAGCTCAACATTTTCCCTACTATCATCTTCCATGGAAAATTTGTATTCTTCAAAATTTGAGAATATTGATTGGGGATTCAAGAGTCTCGTTCTTTTCACATTCATGATATTCTTCCAAAAGAAAGAAAGAGGGAGACTCTCCTTCACATTTCCTCTCATCCATCCATGTATCAAGGAAGACATAAATCTCGTCCAATTTCTTTGTATCAAAGCATCAAACATTGGTGTATCAAAATGAGAAGAAAAATTTGACTCATACCTATCTTACATTTCCATAGCTTGAGTCAAGATCTCAAGACTAAGTTAAGGGTCTTCAGGTGATTTTGTATTCCTCAAGATTTCTTTCATATATTATTCTTTCAAACATGCCATATACTTAATCTCATCCTTATTGGAAGAATATTTACATTATTCCTCTAGGAGATGGTTGAAAATATGATCTACACATGGGTAAACTTCATCTAAAAATTCTTCTCTCTCCTTTTCTGAATTTTTCGTCATCCAAGCCTCACCTTCTTGTAAGAATGGACATACTTGGTTCTCTACATTCTCTGACAAGGAGAAGAGATCCATGCTACATGGGAAGGGAAATATTCTGAGATCAACATCTATTTCATCATCCTCATGATGGGAAGTAGAGAACCATCTTGGGGCAGCAATATGGAAGTAATTTTCAACTCTATCTTGATCATTTATAATTGAATATTCTTTCTCATATGGAAAATGAAATATTTCATATTCTCCATGACAATCAACATTATGCTCCTTGGTTGAGCATGGTCTCAAAGAGATTATGCTGAAATTTATCATCCTCAATGGCTTTGAAAAATAAATTGGCCTCTTCCATTTGTTCATCCACGACTGAATCGATAAGGGAACTTGATTCTTCAACATCTCCATTTCATCATTGAACATTTATTCATCACTTGAATAATTACACATTGGAAAGGGGATCATCCATGATTACCTTGAATTTATCATCTTGAGTCATAGATGAAGATATTATTTTTAGTACATATTCATTATTGATGGAGTCTTCACCAAGCATTGGGTCTTCTATTGTAACAAAATTATCCTCATCACTTGAATTCATTGTTTCATCTACAGGATGTGCCTCAATCTATAATGAGTTGATGAATGAAGGTTTAACCTCCATGTCTTCTTTATCATCCTCCGTGAGTGTTTATTTGATTCTAAATAGAAGTTTAAGGATATGACCTTCATCAAAAGTTCCCAAGAATCTTATAGGGATGAATGCCTCATATTGTGGACAATCATTAAGATCTTCCTCCATAGGAATAGTATCCTCTTCTTCCTCCTTATGATCTACTTTGCTTAAATATTTCGATATAATTATTGTATGGCCTAAGCATAGTTCATAATTTGAAGGAGGATTTGGGGATCCAAAATTCCTTGTATAATGCTCACATCTCTTTTCACATACTCTGTTTAAAATTTATCATTTCTTCATTTCTATAGGAAAGGAAACTATCCCAAGGAAGATAAATGAAAGACGTGCTTCCGAGTTTCTCGTTCAGCTATGCGAGATTGAAATTATTACCTTCATCATATTATTTTTCTTTGTGTACTTAATTAAACATCTTCTACCTCCTTTGCATATTTTATCTTTTTCCTCATCAAAAAGTCCCATTTTATTTATTTTATCCATAATCTACTTGAAATAGGTTCTTCAGAGAATAATTTCTTCTTCATTCTACACAATATTTTCCTTTATTTTTGAGACATATCACTTCTCTTATTTCCCTTGTCTAATTACAGATTTTCACTTGAAGCAAGAGAGGTTTTCACTATTCTTAAATTATCCTCTTTGCAAGAATTGGTCTAGAATGTTAACTCGATCAAAAATTTACAATTATTAGTAACCATATTCTTCTTCTTCTTCATTTTCATGCGTTGGTACCTCACTCCAATATGGAAATTTATTTATTTTATTGTTGGAAATGAATTTCATATAGATTCGTTCCTTGATAGAGTTGCCTTCAAGAAATGATTTTTCTTTGATTTTTTTTTCTTTTTTGTAGTATATATTTTTTTTTGTATTTTAAATACATTTTTTTAGTTCGTGAGGCCATATCTCTCCCCAGTGGAGTCTCCAAAAATTGTTGGTGAGAAAATTTGTTGATATGGAAAATTAGGTGTCTCCACCAATGTTCATGGTTTTATGACCCTCTTCATTGAAATGTACAATGCCCATTATTAAATGTAAACTAATCTAATCCTACATATTGTTGCGGGTTGCAATTTTTTTTTAACCCCGTTAATTGTTTTATCTCTACTATTAGAGACACATTTTGATCTCTGCTAAAATAGTAGTCCATCAAATTTGGAGGTCTTTGCATTAGAAGGTTGAAGACTGAGCTAAGTCTCAGTGCCTCCATCGATTCAAGTAGATCGAGCCCTACATTGGTTCTAGTTATTAGGAAACTAAGCTGTACAAAACATTTGCAAGACGAATTCTTTTGGAATGGGCCGAGTTAGCATTTGAAATTTTTTTGAATAGAACATGTTGTGTTGATCATAAGTGGGTATCTACACTGATTTTTCTTTGTGGGAATCGGGTTGATTTGGTGCTCGAGGCTGCATTTCCCACATTTGCATAGACAAGCCAGGTGTGTCTCTCCTCACATCACCAAACTATCCATCGGGATGAGTCCTAATTAAAGCTCATCCCCCTGTCTCCTATCAAAGAGGCTGAGACCACCATTGAAGTCGAGCCATCCTATAAAAAAATGACCTGTTGGGTTGATTAAACAAGTCGAACTAAGTCCTATATCTAGCTGAGCCTAGAATTGCATTACATTTCCATTGAGGAGAATATGATATGCAACCAAAAATAGGGAAAAATAAAACAAAAAAACAATAGCGCTTGCAGGACAACAAATCATTAAAAACAAAGAAAGCAATGGCTCCATTTGTTATATGGTGGAGAAATAAAGAAAAAAGTTTTATCAAAGAAAAACAAAACTAAGAGGATTCAGACCGTCCTTTCATGGAAAACCTAATCCACATACACCTCCTGTCAGTCCATTTGGAGCTCCAACAGTTGCCAAGTCGCCATTTTGAAAGGTGAGTTCAAACTTCATCTTCTTTGTATACAAGCTTGATATTTTCATACACCAAGCGTTCATAGAGCCTATGTGGATAGAGAAAGGACTTAGAAGTGTGAGATGCATGGTTCGAATCACACAAAACACAACAATTTTTTTAATTTTTAAATTTGGATGACTATTTACATTCATCTGCTTTGGACTTTCCAAAGAAAATTGTGCAACTAGAGAAAAGGTCATTATGATTGTTTTGATCTTAGTTGTGGGATTAAATGTCTCCTCATAGTCTATGCCATATTTTTGTGCATACCCCTTTGCTACTAGTCTCACTTTATACTTGTTCATTGTTCCATATACTTTTTACTTTATTTTAAATATCCATCTCGCATCCGATTGGTTTCATTCATGGTGGAATATCGACAAACCGCTAAGTGTTATTCTTCATCACTAATTGATATTCAGAATCCATGGCATCTTTCCAAGATTTTGACTGTAGGGATTCCTGGACTATAAAGGGCTCATCAGATTCAATAACTCTACTCATCAAATAAAAGTTAACTTATTCTCTTGTTTTTACTGTGAGTCTCAGTGGTCTATGGGTGGATGCATCTCGTGAAGCATCCATGCTTACATCAAGTAATGTGCTAGTACACCACTTGAGCATACATTGAACCGTTCCCGTGGGTCATGGTTCTATCTCGATGAACACCATCATCCCCATCATCACTTTCATCTTCTCGAGGCAACATCAACTTCAATTTTTACAACAAGTTACAAATCTACATATGGTGAATCTGGAGGAGGATACTTTGCTTCCTTATTCTAAAAAACTCAACATCTCTGCCGGTGTAGGCTTTTCGGTCTTAGGATCCATTAATCACTGTACCTAAGAGTCTCTTCACTATACCTAATGAAGGTGAGTTTCGTGAATTCATGTCCAATTTCTTTATGTTCTACTTGGGTATGTGCATGATTACTTTGTACCCAAATACTCTAAGGTGTGTAATAGATGGTTTTCATTTTGACCATGCTTCTTGTGGTGCTACTCTGTTAAGAGAAACTATGGGCACTCTATTCAACAAATACACTATTGTATTTTTGCTTCTTCACAGAATGTCTTTGCAAGTCCACAGCCATCGATCATACATCACACCATTTCCATGATAGTATAATTTCTTCTCTCAATAAAACCATTTTGCTGCGATGTGTCCGCAGGAGGAATTTGTCGATGAATCCCGTGAGTTTGTAGGTAGTCTCTAACCTCGCATCTTGGTGAATTACGCCCCTCGATCTAAGTGAAGGGTTATGATGTGATGACCAATTTCTTTCTCAACTCCTACTTTAACCTTCTTGAAAGTTTCCAAATCTTCACTTTTCTTGGGAAGAAAAAAAATCCACATTTTTCTAGAATAGTCATCAACACAAAGCATGAAGTATTGGAACCCATAATGACTTGGTTGCATCAAACCGCAAAGATCAGTATGAACCAAGGAAATTTTTCCATGAGCTTGAAATGTACTCTTTTGGAATGAAGCTTTGTGTTGTTTTCCTGCTAGGCAGTGAGGATACTTGGCTATATCCTTTTAAAGATATGGTATCCCATGTACCATATTACACTAGTGAAGTGTCTCGAGATACTTGAAACTTATATGACCAAGTCTCTGATGCAAAAAATGTGCTGAGGTAGAGTTCTCAGCCACAAGTTCCTGATCATCTCTGTGGAAAAAATCAAGTTGGAACATGCATCCCACATTAGAGGATTTCACAACTATTTTTGAGCCTCATGATTTATCTCGAACCAAACAATTTTTCTTGCCGAATGATTATCAAAGTCAATTTTTAGGTTGTGATCAAGGATTTGGTGATGAAAGAAAGTTCTTTGTCAACCCAAGGACATATATGACATCTGATAGTCTGCAATTACACAAACCAAGGGGTAGATAAATGTTCCCAATCCCCTGAACTTTATATGATGAATCATCTCCCAACAAAACATGATTTTTGATGGCATGTCCCTCATTGAAATAAACCAGCCTCTATGGCTGGTCATGTGTTAGTGTCCCCCTGAATCAACATACCAAACATCACTAGATGACATGGATGGTTCACTTGATCGAGAAGTGAACAAGTAGTCTTCATTATCTGATTGTTCTTGTTTCTTAGCAATATTTCCTTACGATGGTGTCTTCCTTTCCAGCCCCATTTTTCCTGCCCGTGATTTTTGTAGAATGTCCCTTGTAAGACTATTTTTGTTGAGGTCCGAGTTGCTAAATGGACCTTTCTTGTAAGCATTATACCAACAATTTTTTAAGTCATGTCCTCTTTTACAGCTAGGACATTTCTTCTTTTATTGTCCTTCCCTTGATAGTGATTTTGATAAGAATTAGGTTTTCCTTTTCCTTTTCCTCTCAATTTTTGATGTGAAGAAAGTATTTTCTCTTCTTCATCGACCTTATTATGCATTGCTTCCTTTTTATTCTAGATAGGTTTACCAATTTGTCAAAACTAATGATCGTATCGACATTTTTAGTGTTATTACGAAATTATGGTAAGAAGAGGGGAGTGCTTTCAGAATAATGGTAACAAGAGCATCATCTAAGACCACTTGTCCCAGGCCTAGAAGTGAAGCCCTCAACTCTGCAACTCTTCTTAAGAAAGCTTCTATTTTTCATTCTGCTTGAACTTAAATGTGTGTAAATGACTCTATAAATTAAGTATAACATTCTTATTCTTGGCCTCATATATTGTGCTCAACTTATCCCACGCTTCTTTGGCTATTGTGGCATATCGAATGTGGGGTTACACATTTTTAGACACTCCAAAAAATATGATGAGTTTGGATTTCTGATATTATCTATCAAACTCGCCTCTTTTATGTTGTGTTAATTGTTGATCTAGTCAGAGTACCGATCCACAACAAGTCAGATTTCTTCAAACTCAAGTTGTGTCTTGATTTTTGTCTTCCATCTAACATAGTTGTTCCCTCCGAGTAATTGTGAATCCGAAGAAAACATTTGCGGGCATAGGTGTCCATTTTAGAGATTACTAATAGGGTTTGGCTCTTATCACTCTAGGTATAAAGTCTCCCAATCTATATCTTGTCAATCGGATATACTTGAACCTTTCTCGTATACACACCCTTTGACATACAGTAGTACGTGGAAGAAGCTCACCCTTTCTATATACCCAGTGGTATGTGAAAGAGTTATTAACATAGGTGAAAGAATTCAATACATTGTACCAAGATAGTACTAAGATGGAGTGCATGTGATTATTGACACTCAAATAAATATCCTCATACACGTGCATAACTTCACTAAATACTTGGATAATTTCTTATTCTAGATTTATGTCCTATAATCATTCACGAGATGGATGGGATGGCTCATAGTGTGCACATTATGACACTATTACTCATCACTGTTGATTTAAAGGGTCGATGCCCAGATTATGTTGTTATAGTGATATTAGGTGTTAAGTGCGGTAGTTGTTGCGATGACGTTACCCATAAGTTCTTCCCAGATGCACCGTATATACCGAACACTGTGAATGAGATCTAGGATCTCATGGGTGTTTTAGAACCAAATTTTACTATTTTGTATTACAAATCTACCAGTTTTGAGAAGTTCTGAAGTTTACAGATTGACTATAGAAACCTACAAATTAGTATAGTATATTGAAGTATAAAAATTACATTGAAAAATCTAGAAAAATTGAATGGCAGAAAAAAACAATTTTGTTTTACGGTCCTTGGTGGCCTCCGAAGCCCAATATGACCCACCACACCAAAAAATTACAAAAATATAGTAGAAAATGCAATTTCTAGATAGGCCTCCTTTTCAAAAATGTTCTAATGAAAAAAATGCCTAGTGGAGAAAAAAAAATGACCCTAAATTTAGGGTTTTTGCCACCAAATTTTTAGAGGCCTATTTAATTATCACTAAATTGTTTAGTTGTAGTTTTTCCACTAAATCCTTCTCGAGATTTGGTGATTTCTCTAAATTTTGCTCCAAATTTTGAAATTGAAAAACTTGTGTTTTGTGTGATTTGATCCATGCATCTCAGACTTCTAACTCCTTTCCTCTATCCACATAGGTTCTACATGAGCGATTGGTTTATGAAAAGAACAAACTTGTATATTAAGAAGATGAATTTTGAACTCACCATTTAAAATGGTGACTTGGCAAGTGTTGGAGCTCCACATGGACTAGATGGAGGTGTATGTGGATTAGGTTATCCACGAAAGGAGGATCTCGAATCCTATTACCCATGTTTGGCTTTGATAAACTGTTTTCTTTATTTCTCCACCATTTAGCAAATGGAGTCGTTACTTTCTTTGTTTTTTGTGATTTGTTGGTCCACCACTTTTTTGTTTTTGTTTGATTTTGCTCTGTTTGTGGTTGCAGATTAAATTCTCCTCAATGCAAATCCAATGCATTTCTAGGCACGGCTAGATATAGGACTCGGTTCGAATTGTTTAATCAACCCATCGGGTCATTTTTCCGGTACGATGGCTCAGCTTCAATGGGGTTCTTGGCCTCTTTAAGAGGAGAGAGGGGGATGAGATTTTCTTAGGACTCATCCTAATGTATTTTTAGCAATGTGAGGAGAGAAACACCCGCTTTCCGATGCAAATGTGGGCAATGTAGCCTCGAGCACCAAATCAACTCGCTTCCCACAAAGAAAACTTGGTGTAGATACCAGCCTATGATCAACACAAAACAGTCTATTCAAAACTGTTTCAAATGCTAACTCAAATTGCCCAAAAGAATTCAGCTTGCCAATGTTTTACATAGCTCGGTTGCCTATTAACTAGATCCAATGCAGGGCTTCGTCTACTTGACTCGATGGAGGCACGAGACTTAGCTCGCCTCTTGAACCTTCTAATGCAAAGACCTCCAAACTTGATGGAATACTATTTTAGCAAAGAGCAAAAGGCATCTCTAATAGTAGAGATAAAACCCGTAATGTGGTAAAAAAATATACTAAAAATGATCAAGATTCATCCAAGGAGAAAATTTACCTAGTGCGGTGCACCAAGGTAAAAAAATTGCCTTCCATTTACCTTGAATTCACACATGAGGTTGTGGAATTGCGGGGAGATGTGGAAAGCTACTGGTGGCGGCACTCGGCTCTCCGAGAAGTCAAAATTCTTCTCCATGAATTCATCTTCCTCTCAGTAACCTTGTCCAACCTTGCCAGAGCTTGATTCATTTTGGTACCAAATGTTGATTGAGTAACAGGCGGAAGCCTAATAAACCATACTAAACTCAATCAACCAAGAATACATGGAGTGTTGCAATTCTTATAGGAATTGAACAGCCATGTACAGACAAAGAAATAGGTTACACAGGTAAAACTAAACTCACAATAGCTTCCAAAATACATCCGGGAAGCACATAAATTGTTATAACAATTATAACAATTATGCCTGTGAAATAAAAGACAAATATGGTTTAAAAACCATATAACAACATACAACAATAATATGGTTTATAATATAACCATAGAACATTATTATTTAATTAATAAAATTAATTAAATAATCAATTTATAGTATACATAATTAATTAACCTAACGATTATGGGTTGGAAAAAAGGTCGGGGATCACACAAGAAAACTCCATGAACATGTGGTAAAGTTCTTGTCAAGGTACAATTGAGGAAAGTACATCAATCAGGGGTGAAAGACGGAAATTAAGAAAGCGGGGTTATTTTTATGAGTAGGCCAACTACATAGTTCACAACCAATAACCAGATTAATTTTAAATTCAATATAAAAGAAAGAAATAATGAAGTAAGTCGATCCAATAAATAAAAGACACAAATTTCCTTATATTCATCCATTAACGATGTAAAGTTCCTTTCCAACACTATGGTTATAAAGTACATATAAGAGAGAAGTAGAAGAATACCTATGGAAAGAGGAATGGAAGAAATGTATATTTTATTTCATGTGAATTAATTATTCAAATCCCGACTACAACAATCCATAATTGCTACAACATAGATTCTATGAAAATCTAGTATTTTTAAGATCCTTTTGAATGGAGAAGCCATCCCAATTTATATCAATGCAAATTGACCTCTCATCTCCCCCACATGACTCTTCATGTTCCTATTCCTCTTGTGAGCTTTCATTTTCCATTATAAGAGAAAAAAATAAGTATTTATCTTATAGTTTAAATAAATTACTTTTACAATTTTCAAAATATATCACTTAACTGAATAAGACAACATAAAATGATTTTTCTTAACAAATAATCAGAAAGGGGACATAAGGAAGAGGGAGAAAAAGAATGATGTGAGAGGAGATGAACAAAATACACTCGTGAAACGAGTGATAAGAAGATTGTTAAAATCCGCGATCTCGATGATAATAACACACCACCTTAGATTTACAAAACATAAGAGCTAAAATACCATATATATAAATCACTCATAATCCATAATACTCAATACATTACAATAGAATGACTTGAATTACTAAATAAAAAATATGTACATATAGGAGGAGGGAAGTGCAACTACTTCCTAAATCGGTGGTGAAGAACTCCCACTAACTAACACCGGTAGTTAAGTTAACTCCAAAACACTAATAAGCTAACTCCACATAACTAAAGAGCTAAATCAACACAATTAGTAATCTAACTCCACACATGCTAGTACACCTAAGCCGCTTAACCCTGCGCAAGTGTAGGGAAAATACAAGTGTAAGTATTATCCCGATAAATAAATGAAAGGATAAATAATAACATACATTAACACGCTCCCGTAAGCATAGCTTTGGTGGGAGAAAAATATGGTGGGTCCCAATAACAAGGGCTGATGAGTTACCCAAATAAAATAACTAGTAAAATCGAGACACCACAAGCTACCCAAAACCAACAATAACAAAGTAGAGAAAGAAAATTTTTGCTACAAAATATCCTAAGAAGCTCGGTTCTAGAAACTTGTACAATGTTGAAGAAGTTTTGTGCTCACCGTGATCTGAATCCACCACTTGATTATAGAACTCAAAAACAAATAACACTAGGATTCATTAGAATAACTCCATGTAAGAATATTTTCAACGAGTGATGTCGAAAGTGTAAAAAAATAATAATTTGATCAATTGCTACAAATAGGTGTCCCACGATCCAAGAACAACCAAGGAAACAAGGCAAGGAAATGAGATCCAAATAAATAGGAGTCTCATGATCTAAGAAAATCTAAGGTAACAATGCAAGGAAACAAAATCCAAAGAATAATGATCAATCTGCTACAAGTAGGTGTGTCGCAATCTAAGAACAATAACCAAGATAACAAGGCGGGACACGAGATCCAAATAAATGGTAGTGTCATGATCTAAGAAAATCCAAGGTAACAAGGCAAGGACATGAAATTTGAAGAAGTACTATAAACACATAACAAGGTAAGGACATGAAACCCAAATAATCAATATAAATAGCATACCCTCCCATATTGCTGAATTGGTAGAGTGATACCAAAAATCAGTATGAGTTGCAAAACCAACTACTCGAACACCGACAAACTAACAATGGGATTCACTATAATAGCTCCCACACAATAGAGACTGTCAACATGCCAAAAAAAAGTGTTAAAAATAAAGATCCAAAATATCTTAACAAATAAGAGAGATATAAATTTATACACCCATAGATACAAGAATGTAACACCCAAAAGTTTAGGATGTCGGGCTCAACCGAAATCACATCCACAAGTGATTACAACACCCTCCCAAATTTGGCACTTTAAAATTGAGTGCGTGTAAATATTATAATGAGTAAAAGTAACTTTTACATTTAAAATATGTGTATAAAAATATAACCAATACGTATATATCGAAAAAATACACAATTTCAAAACAACAATCACATTAATCCGATCTACGGATCAAAAGTTATGAGATCTAGAATGTTTTGCTATTAAAAAAATATTTGAATGTTGATGTTTTTTAAGGTACTCGTTACACTCAAATGACCAAATGGTAAAACACTACATTCACATGATACATGCTTCCAACAAAAGGATAAAATCTTGCACCCAAAACCGATGTCGAGAGGTTAAATCATTGCATTCGGATGGTACACATCTATATCCAATGGATATGATAATGCACCCAGAGGGTGCATATTTGTGTCTAGTGGATAAAAGACTACATCTAAAATGGAAATATCCATAGAGTAAAAGAATGCATTTCGAAGGGTACATATCTACATCTAGTGGAAAAAATATTGCATCCAAAATAGAAATATCCATAGGGTATAATAATGCATCCGAAAGGTACACGCTTATATCCAATGGATAAAATAATGGACCGAGAAGGTACAAATCTACGTCTATCGGATAAAAGATCGCATCCAAAATAGAAATATTCAAAGGGTAAATGAATGCATATGGAAGGTATATGTGTATATCAAATGGATAAAAGAATGCACCCAGATGGTATAGATCGGCGTCCAAATTTGACTCTCTCAAAACATGGTTGAGTTAACAATCGATTCTAGGGTTTTGGAACCTTCCAAATCCAATGGTGTACTTATTTTTGTATTAAATCTCATGCTATATAAAAGTGTAAAAATTCCAAATACATGAAATTAATAAACCCTTGCTTGAAAAGAAAAACTTATAGATGGATGTCTACATCATGTATCCCTCTGATACCATGAAAGGAATGATAAGAATATTGTTCCAATTTGCGATCTCAGATGATAATAGAACACCACATTAGATTTGTAAAACATAAGACCTAAAATACCATATATGGAAATCCATCATAATCCATAATGCTCAATAAATTACAATAGAATGACTTGAATTACTCAATAAGAAATATGTACATACAGGAGGGACGTGCAACTACTACCTAAATCAAAGAAGAAATCTCACTAACTCGATACTATTAGTTAAGTTAACTCTAGAAGACCGGTAAGATAACTCCACATAATTAACAAGCTAACTAAACACAACTAGTAAGCTAACTCCACACAACTAGTACACCTAATAAAGTTAACCCAATAAATGTAGGGATTACACAAGTGGAAGAATTATTCTAATAAATAAATAAAATAATAAATAATAAACTACGTTAACAACTCCTTGTGATGATTCAATAGAATTCCTCAACGATTATTTCACTAAATTTGGACTTATTCTAGTCTCGAGCAACAAAAAATACGGCCAATATTGGAATCCATAATTACTAGTTTTGGATTCCAAAATGTGAAATATTAGAATTATTTAGACTCCAAAATCGCACATATTGGATTCAAATATCGCATATATTGAAATCTAAAATCACATAAATTGGAATCCAAAATCAAATATATTGGAATCCAAAATCACATATATTGGAATTTAATGCACTCCAAAGTCCCATATAATAGAATCAAAATTCAAAATATTGGAATCCACATTGATATACAAAATAATAAATATAACATGTCTCTATTCTGTACAAGATAGCGGTCATGCAGATTTAATTCTTCCTTTGAAATAAAGGTTCTTATCAGTTTTAAAATTTATTTAATATTAAACTATCCATTTGTTGTAAAACCATTTAATGATTTTATATAATCCAACATTGATTTGAAAACCATAAATATAACATGTTTTTGTTTTATATGGGCTAACAACCACTAGGCTTAATTTTTATTTGTAATAAGGTTCTTATCAGTTTTAAAATGTCATTAACATTAAACCATGCATATCTTGGGAAAATATTTTAATGATTTCATGGAAGTGACATTTGTCTACAAAACAATAAACCGATCATGTTTCCTTTTTATATGGGATAGATGCCTCTAGATAATGAATTTCGAGAGATGTGAGACACTTCAAGGTTAATTTATTATGTGTGATTGAACCTCAGTGTAACTAGAGAATTACTGAAGATATTCTGAAGAAACTAGCAAAGGGGGCATCGATCCAGACTATGAGAATATAATTAAATGTAATTCATCTTCTTATGTGCATGGTAGTGTGTGAAACCACCATCTATCCCTTCTTGTTGAACTTATATTTGATGATCTTCTTTTTCCAACCCGATGATATTTGGTGGTGCGTAAAAAATTCAGAACTTCATTATCCTCCTATTCAAACTCCTAAATCTCACTCTATTTGATGCAATCACTGTTATCACTAACTCAAGAAATAGGAAAATTCAGGAAATCCTCACACATCCAGAGTAAATTTTAAGGGTTTGAAAACACACAAATCACCTACAAAAAAAATTAAACAAACATGTTTGTTAAAGTGGAAACCTGTTGAGCTTAATCAACGATGAATAATCTTGATAGGTTTTCTTTAGTGAAAATAAATAAATCATTATACTAAATGAGGAAAGTCAAAATAAAAGGAGAATCATTGTAATCAAGTGAAACAAAATCCATCCTATCACACTTAAAAAACCTACAAAACCTAAAGTTGAAATAAGTAAAAGACTCCATAAAAAGAAGGAAAGATGCCTAATTTAAGTCTTCCTTGCTTTAATTTTTTTTTAAAATTCTACCTTAGAGTGGCCCATTCAACTCTAAGAATAATTATCATAACCATAGGCATTGAGCTTATTTTATATCTCTCTCAATGTCCTCCCTATTGACGAAATTAACAAAACCAAATCCCCTTCTAATCCATCTTCTAATCCATGGCCACGTAGACACGCATGATGTGTTCAAATGACTTGAAAATCACGCAGATTGACATCCCTCATGGTCCTCGATAGAATGGTAACTCAAACAAAATTTTCATTATTTTTTGGTGCATTTTATTTCCAGGTCCATGTTTCCCCCTGAGAATAGGAGGTACCCATCAAGAGAGAGGTAGCGACAACCCCTCACACGATTCTTCCATTAGAGGTGAGGCCCTCAACAACCTTATCCATTATTAAGGTGTTTATGGCATGGGTGGGGGAAGATCCTTAAGGAATTTTTATGTGCAGTGATCACCATTCTTAATATAGATATGACAAACTATGAGCACCGCACTACCCTTGAGCAGAGAGAGGTTGATAATGCATCTCTACTGAATTGGAATCATCGGCCTTGGATCCCAAAGTGGGGTCACTCTAAAGTAGGGTTCCTAGTTCGAAGCGATGCTGAAACTTTCCACTCACTCGTAGTGTTATAGGGTGCACTTGTTAAGGCACTCTTTAGCCAATTTGCAGATGTGGATGGTAGTGGTGTGAACCACCTTCTTTCCCTGCTCATTAAACTTGTATTTGACGATCTCTTCTTTTCACTCATGATATTTAAGGGTGGGAAAAATAAATTCTAAATCTTCATTATCCTCCTATTCAAGCTCCCCCACATCTCACTTTTTCATACACCATCATTGTTGTCCCTAACTCAAGAAATGGGTAAAAAAATAGAAATCCTCACACATCCGAGTAAAGCTTAAGGGTTTGCAGACACTCAAATCACCCTAAAATAAAAATAAATAAACATCACCATGAGAAAAATGTCAAAATGAATTTAAAAATTTAATATTTGATAGGTTTTCTTTAGTGAAAACAAATAAATCATTATACTAAATGAGGAAAGTCAAAATAAAAGGAGAATCATTATGTTCAAGTGAAAAAAAATCCTATCAACACTAAAAACCCTACAAAACCTAAGGCTAGAAATAAGTAAAAGAATCCATTGAAATAAATAAAGATGCATGTTTTTAAGTCTTCCTTGCTTCAATTTTTTAAAATATGCCTTGAGTGGCCCATTCGACTTTGAGAATAAGATTATCATAACCATAGGCATTGAGCTTATTGATAGCTCTCTGAGCATCCTCCTTGTTGATGAAATTAACAAAACCAAATCCCCTTTTAATCTATCTTCTTTTGATCCATGGGCACATGTAGACACATGTGATGTGTACAAATGAACTTGAAAACTCATGCAGATTGACATTCCTCATGGTCCTCAAATAGACTAGTAACTCAAACTAAAAATTTCATCATTTTTCTATGGCATGCTTTCACCGAGCATTCCATGCACCCCTAAGAATGGGAGGCCCCCCCCACAATGGAGGAAGTATATGCTTCCACCAAACAGGTGAGGCCCTCAATGGTCTTATCCATTGTTAAGGTGTTCTATGGCACGGTGGGGAGAGAATCTTGTAAGGGAATTTTGATGTGTAGTGATCACCCTTCTATACTCTAGATATATAAAAAAAATATGAGCACCACATTTCCCTTAGAGTGAGAGAGGAAGGATAGTGCATCTCCATCAGACTTGGACTCAAGCCTTGGATCCTAGAAGGTGGGGTTGTTCTAGTAGGTTTCCTGGAAATGATTCCAAACTTGTGCCACTCATAGAGCTCAGGAGCACACTTGTTAAGGAGTGCTTTTGGCACTTTGCAAATGCGCATGGTTGTGGTGTGAACCACCTTCATGCCTTCTCATTGAAATTTTATTCAGTGATATTCTTCATCAAGCTCATGATATTCAAAGGTGGAGGAAAAATTCCACATCTTCATTATCCTTCTATTCAAGCTCCCCCGAATCTCACTTTATCGGATGCCATCACTATTCCCTAACTCAAGAAATGAAAAATTTGGAAATCCTCATCATGCATCTAGAGTAAAGCTTAAGGGTTTGTAGACACTCAAATCTCCTAAAATAAAAATAAACAAATGTCACCATGAGAAAAAAATGTCAAAATGAAATTAAAAATTAAGATTTGATAGGTTTTCTATAGTGAAAACAAATAAATCATTATACTAAATGAGGAAAGTCAAAATAAAAGGAGAATCATTGCATTCAAGTGAAACACAACTGATCCTATCAACACTTAAAACCCTACAAAACCTAAAGTGAAAATAAGTAAAAGACTCCATAGAAAATAAGGAAAGATGCCTGATTTTAAGTCTTCCTTGATTTAATTTTTAAAAAAAAAAGTCTTCCTTGGAGTGGCCCATTCAACTCTAAGAATAAGATTATCATAACCATAGGCATTGAGATCTTATTGATAGCTCTTTGAGCATCCTCCCTATTGACAAAATTAACAAAACCAAATCCCCTTCTAATCCATCTTCTGATCCATGGCCACGTAGACATGCATGATGTATCCAATCGACTTGAAAATATCATGGAGATTGACATCCCTCATGGTCCTCGGAAAGACTAGTAACTTGAAAAAATTTTCATCATTTCTATGGCGCATGTTGTCACCGGAGTGGTCCACGCCACCCCTGAGACTAGGAGGTGCCTCAAGAGGAGGTAACGATAGCCCCACCAATGATGCTTCCATGTAGAGGTGAGGCCTTTGAATGTGTTTATCCTTGTAAAGGTTTCTGTGGCATGGGTGGGGGTGAGATCCTTGTAAGGGAATTTTTATGTGTAGTGATCACCCTTCTTACTATATATATATAAAAAACTATGAGCACCGCACTTGCCCTTGAGTGAAGAGAGGCTAGATAGAGATCTCTCTATGGACTTGGAGTCATCTTCCTTGGATCCCGGTGGGTGGGGCCACTCGAGTAGGGTTCTTATTTAGAAATGATGTCAAACTTGCATCACTAGTGATGCTCGAGAGTGCACTTGTATGGGGTAGTGGTCGTAAGGATTCAATTTTTCCTTTGGAATAAGGTTTATTATCACTTTTAAAATTTATTAAATATTAAACTACATAGTTGTTGGAAAATTGTTTAATGATTTTAGGGAATCCAACATTGATCTGCAAAACCATAAATATAACATGTTTCTATTTTATACTAGCTAACGGACCACTAGGATTTAATTTTTTTTTTTGGAATAAGGTCTTTATCAATTTTAAAATGTCATTAACATTAAACCATGCAAATCTTGGGAAAATATTTTAATGATTTCATGGAAGCCAAACATTTTTCTATAAAAATAATAAACCACCATGTTTCCTTTTTATATGGGCTAGTGATCCGCTAGGCTAATGAATTTCAAGAGATGTGAGACACTTCTAGGTTCATTTACTATGATGTGATTAAACCTCAATGTAACTAGAGAATTATGAAGATAACTAAGAAAAACTATAAGAGAGATGGTGAGATCTAGACTATGAGAATATAATTAAATGTAATCCATCTTTTGATGCACATGGTAGTGGTGTAAACCACCATCTTTGAACTTGTATTCAACGATCTTCTTCATCCCTAATTATGATATTCGAAGTGGTGGCAGAAGAAATTATAGATCTTCATTATCCTCCTATTCAAGCTCCCCACATCTCACTCTATCAGACGCCATCATCTTTCATCCCTAACTCAAAAATGCACAAAATTCAGGAAATCCTCACATGTCCTGGAGTAAATTTTAAGGGTTTACAGACACTCAAATCACCCTACAAATAAAATTAAACAAATGTGTTCATTAAAGTGGATACCTATTGAACGTAATCAACGACTGGATAATATTGTTTCTTGAGTGACGATGTATGACATTATAGGGGTAGTTGATCTCTATGCACATGTCAACAAGACACTCTTATGAGAACATGTTTCTTAAAAAAAAGAAAAAACTCAAGTCCTTTATAGTGCATCTATGTATCTACTTGCATATTTTAAAACTTAATTTTAAAATCCAGTCATTTTATTATGGCATCATTATTGTTGGGGGAACCATATTATAACTCATATAATAGGTAAATATCCTTCAATGTCACATTCCTTCAAGAATCATATATCTAAAACCTACACTACTCACCATAGAGAGAAAATCAAATAATAATTGACTTTACAATACTTGTTGCTTTCACATGATTTGATAAGAAGCATGTTAGAGCCAAAGTGATTTTGGTCTACATTGAAGTAATATTGAACTAAATGTGAGATAAACTCTTTATTTTCAAGTACTATGTTAAAAAATTTTCTCAAGATATAAAATAATACATGAGAGTAAACAAACACATATTTGTTGTAAGTACACAAATGATTTCTCAATAGTAAAAGGTAAAATTAAAATTTTAACTTTCAATTTTCTAAAATATACCATGAGAAAAATATCATGATGATTTTTAAAAATTAAGATTTGATAGGTTTTCTTTAGTGAAAATAAATAAATCATTATACTAAATGAGGCAAGTCAACATAAAAGAGAATCATTATGTTCAAGTGAAACACAAACTGATCCTATCAACACTAAAAACCCTACAAAACTAAAGTGGAAATAAGTAAAAGACTCCATAGAAAGAAGGAAAGATGCCTTCTTTTAAGTCTTCATTTTGCTTTCAATTTTTTTAAAAAAATTTTTCCTTGAGTGGACCATTCAAATTCTGAGAGTAAGATTATCATAACCATAGGCATTGAGCTTATTGATAGCTCTCTATGAGCATCCTTCCCTATTAACAAATTAACAAAACCAAATCCACTACTAATCCATCTTTTGATCCATGGGCACATGTAGACATGTGTGATGTGTGAAACAACTTGAAAATATCATGCAGATTGACATCCCTCATGGTCCTCAGACAGAAAATGGTAACTCAAATAGAATATTCATCATTTCTATGGCATGTGCATGTATTCAGTAGAGTGGTCCACGCCACCCCTATCGAGACTAGGAGGCACTAGTAGATAGAGAAGTGAAATGGCAACCTTCGCAAGTGATTCTTCTTCATTGGAGGTGAGGCCCAAGATGACCTTATCCATTATTAAGGTGTCTGTGGCACCAATGAGGGTGAGATCCTTGTAAGGGAATTTTTATGTGCAATGATTTCCCATCTTACTATATATGAAAAACTATGAGCACCACACTTCCTTGGAGTGAGAGAGGGGGTGACAACGCATCTCCTGGACAAACTTGGAATCATCGGCCTTGGATCCTGGTGGGTGGGGTCACTCTAGTAGGGTTCCTAGTTGGCAGAGATGTCAAACTTTGCCACTCACATGGTGCTCGAGAGTGCACTTGTAAGGGCACAAGCTAAAACCTAGATTCCAAGAGAGGAATAAATGTGCATTAACATCCCCTTAATAGTTATAAACCGGATTCCAAGAGAGGAATAAACCCATTACAAAAAAACATCAACATCCCCTTAATAGTTTATAAAATGCATGAATGACATTCATCATTAACCCCCCTACATCACCTTCTTCCATCCTTGCATGCCTCAAAAGAAGGGACATGAAATCACTAAAAATTTTCCTCCCACACCTAACACTTTAAATGACAATTAAAATTATCCTTACTCCCCTTGTCAAGAGGATATATATTTCGTAATTAAATATAGATATGAAATAAATTAAAATCCATTTCTAAAGGTAGAATTTTGGTAAATCATTTTAAGAATTATTTGAATTTCATTGTAAAACTATTCATCACAATTCACATAAATAAATTAGAATCCCAAATTCACTGATTGTTGAAATAAATTATAAAAAATAAAATTGTTTTCATGATATCTATTAATACACTTTGATTATTTAAGTGGTTAAAACTTAATTTTTCAATTCCTTATATTCCTTGAACCGATGTGAAAAATTTGTAATTAATATTCCTTATACATATTAACATTATTTATATATTATATATATTATACATTATTAACATTATTAAGATAGATACACACATTATACATAAACTTGTTCTCAATTAAATTTAGGAAAAATTTACATAATTTTATTTTTTAGATAGTTAAATGCTTTTGACCGAGCTATGAACCTGAGAGGGTTGATGGGTCCCCACCCTACAAGTATCAAGATATTTGATCATGATGAAGGGATACATAGAAAAACCAAAAACCAATAGGAAAGATTGTAAATAACGAGGCCAAAATGTAACATGAATAACCAATCTTGCAAAAAACATAAAGTAGTGAACACAAAAATAGAGGGGGGAATGATAGAGAAACCCTAGGGTTCCACCTCTAATTGTCCACCGAGCCAAGTGTTGCAATCTTCTAAGAAAGGAAAAGGATGAGCCAACAATAGTCTTCAACTACACCACATGATCAAGAAGGGGTGGGGGGTTTTGCAGTGTGACCAGGTCCAGGATGGCACACTGGAGATAGATGCCCCATCGAGATCAAAATGCTTTTGAATAGTCTCAAAAAATTGATGGAGGGCCCAAATTTTTAATTCTAGGGCATCAAAAATCCTTGTTGTCAACCTAGAAAGGAGATGAGACAAGGATAAAAATTGAAAAGAGAATAAGGAAGGCATACTTCTCCTAGAGCTTTGGCAAACCCACACAATGACATGGGTAAATGAAATGGGACATGACCACCATGACCACTTCCTTATCTACACACAACACTAGGAAATTGAACATGAAGATGCATGCCTAAAATCTTAGAGTTGACACGAGCTCTCCCAATGCTCTAGAGATAATCCACGCCAAGAATTTCTCAATCACTTTCGAATAGTGTGGAGCCTATGTGGAAGACATTTTGAAGATGAGTGGAAGACACATGAGAGAGGAAATCCATTTCTAGCTTCTTTCTTTCACTACAAGAGGATGAAAGGAACATAGGTAGATGCCATGAGAGGGAAGGGGAAAAAAATAAAGAGAAACATGAGAAAATGAGTGAGGGCAAGGTGAAAGCACAACCCAATTAAGTAGTCCCTCGACTCATGTGAGGCAAGGTCGACATAATAAAAAATGGATGGCATCATCAATATTTTCCCATGCATTGGCTAGATTATGAATAAAGGCTTCACTTTGATTGATAAACACACATTATAGAAAATAACATTACTAAAGATAGTCACACACATTATACAGAAAGGTGTTATCAATTAAATCTAGGAAAAATTACATAATTGTAATTGGGTTATTGATTTAATGACATCACGTATGTCTCCACATTGTCTTCCACATCCTTCAATAGTTGTAAAATATGCCACAACTCATCTATCAAGTACAATTGTAATATGCATTATAGGCCACAATTCATCCTTCAATAGGTATATTTTTACAATTGTAATATGCATTACACTTTCTCTAAATGGTGCTAAGATTTTTGAGAAATATGTTTTGATTCCTAGTTCCTCACAAATAGTACATTTGGTCATGATGCAATCTTCCTGTGTGAATATAATCTCAAAGCTTCCAACATCCAAGCCAAATTATGTATCATAGGAATGAGGGCATCATGTCATTAAAATTTTACATTCTTGGTGATGTCCACACAACAATAAACATAAAAAATATTTAAAATAATGATCTACAAAACATTAAATAGAAAATGTTTTTTTTCTATATACATGTATGGCACTAGGATTTTTTTTCTTTGGAACAAGATTTTATCATTCTTAAAATGTCATTAAGATTAACATATGAATATCTAGTAAAAATCATTTTATTATTTCAGGAAGCCAACATGGATCTGCAAATCAATAAACATAACATGTTTCTGTTTTATACAGTCTAGTGGCCACTAGGATTATTTTTGGCTTTGGAATAAGGTTCTTATCATTTTCAAAATGTCTTTAAGATTAAACCATGCATGAATAGGAAAAAATTGTTTTTGATTTTAGGAAGCCAACATTGATCTGCCAAACAATAAACATTATATGTTTATGTTTTTTACGTGCTAGTGGCCGCTAGGCTTAATTTTTTATTTGGAATAAGGTTCTCACCAGTTTTGAAATATGTTTAAGTTTAAACTATGTATATATGGGAAATTTCATTATTTTTTATTGGTCCATGATCCACGATTGTCTCTTCACCCATAGAAAAAAAAATTTTTCTTTAAAAAAAGAATCAAAAATATGATTATGCACTACTATGAATCTTTAAGAACCTTAAGGTAGTTATTTTATTCCATAAAAATGCACAATACATTGTTGGATTTGGAAGAAAAGTATATAATTCAAATGCCAATGGTGTGTTTGAATGTTTTTAATGATCTACACATGTTCTTGTGTTCTCCTACATGTTTCAACCATGTACATAATTCAATATAAATTTTTGAATCAGTCTTATAGTTTCCATCAAATCTCTAGTATGTTGGGGTTTTGAGAGTAATTTCTTCTTTGACCTCATGCGACAAGAATCTCATCATCGATCAAAAGTATATTTTTTCACCATAGACATTACCATAAATGTATACTATCTATTGATTGGTATTTTTTTGAACTTACATTGTTGGCATCCCCAAATGAACCTGAAGTGGGTTTCTTGTAACCAACTAATTTTTTTTTGATGAACATGTACTTCACCATTGTTGAATCCATAAATGAAGACCATAAGGTAGTGTCAAAATATTTTGATGTTGTACTTATCAAGTGAGCACTAAATTCTCATTCAAAGTATTCAGTATTCCCAGATCTAAAATCTAGAACCATATTACGAGGTATTTTGTCACCAATACTAGAAATTCCAAACAACAAACCTTCAACTCCCAAAACTAGTAATTTTTGAGGCTTCCCAATTGATCTATAAAAAACTAAAATTAATGTAAGATTCCAAAAGTGATTAAACACAAGTCAACATAGTATTGTGATAATATTTTATTTGGGTAATTCACACAAACAACTTATAAAACTATAATATCAACTCAATCACAAAGTGATATAAATACTGCCAAATTTTAAATTTGTAATCTCAACATATAAAATAAAGAGTGACCATATGATGTATGAAAATGAATATCATTGTAAAAAAAATTTTGAAATAATTAATAGTTATATAATTTCTGGTTTATGCAATTTTTTGATGCCCTCGCAACACTCAAACCCTAGACAATATCTGTGATATGTTTGTGTACAAATTTTTCATCAACCACCTATCTTTGAAATAATTTTCTCCATTGGATTTCCTCCCCACCATAAAATTTTCTAAGGGTTTCCCTTTGGGCCTATTGTAATACACAATGTGTGTGTAGGGCCAAAAAAATATCCTCTCTACTCCAAATATTTTGGAGATATTTTACTATAATTTTATCTCCTAAACAACAATGTTCTTTACCCAAAAAAAGAATTGGTTTGAATTCAACCACTAATTTTTTTTCAAATCCTTAATCAACTTTTCAACTTTGGCGGAAGAGAGATAGCTAGACCAAAATCCCACTTCACATTTTGTCTGCTAGTATCTTTAAAATTCCTTGAGCCCACCTCACAAGTTGATAGTCTCCTTACCAAACTTGATTTCCAAATCCTTATGGGATTGGTTTTTCTCATAGAAAACCCTCCAAATCTAAAATAATTAAATAATCCTTTTGCCAACTACACAAAAGTAATTTTTTCTCAATTTCCCACAATTTGATATTAACCAATTCAAATAATCAAAATTTTAATATGTTAACACTTACTAATAGAGATTCCTTGATTCCCTCACACTCCCCCTCTATAGGTTCTTGTGATGCACATTCTATTTAAAAAAATAGTAATCAATTCAAAATAAATTTTAAGTCAAGTAAAAAAATACATGATACAACTTGATTTTATACAATATTGCATAGATGTAGTTGTATATGTATATGTATATTGCATAGATGTAGTTGGATATATTTTGACTATGTTTAATATATTTGATGGGCTTAGCATGACGCTAATGGCCAACTACATAGAGAGTATTTTTTTTTTCAATTCTCGGTAATTTATTTTTAACCAATTTTAAAAACATTAATCAATTGAAAATAAATACCATGTCGATGTAATTAAATTCGTGATATAACTTGCTTCTATTCAATGAAAAACCTTTGATGGACAATATTACATAGATATTGATGTATATTAGTGACCACTAGGCTAACCCATTATTTCTTGGACTATGGTTGGTATGACATTCTTTGATTAGCTTAGCGGCCACAAATAGCCAATTGTACAGAAGTAAATTTTTTTCAATTGTCTACAATTTAATATTAACCAGTAAAAAAAAAATTTACTCAATTCAAAATAAATCTAATTAAAATATGTATGTTAGCGACCACTAGGGTAATACATATAACAAATAAACTACTTCGTTATAGGTTCCTACAATTATGAGTGGCTTATAAATGGTTTTGTTTATAATGCTACATGACTATTATACCATTTTTGTGTCTACGAGTTCATGTGTGACGTGCCAATAGCCTCCCCCATTTGGCATCAAATCTGAAAAAATTTGAAGTTTTATTAAAAATATGTAAACAATGACAATCAAAACTTCTTGTAGTGATAAATTTATAAAATGATTATTTCCCACTCACCTTTTATAGATTCATTGGATGGATGGTCAATGACATCTGGGGAAACAAGTTGAATTGGTGTGACATGTTAAGAATGACATCATCTTCTTTGTTTGTATGTGGAGAGGAAGAGATGGTGTCTTCCTCTATTGTTTGGTTTTCTACATAAATATTGTATGTATCATATTCAAATGCATTAAACTAATAGAATTGTTTAAAGTGATCTTAATCAATGTACCTTTTTCAAATGACAATAGTAATGTTTTAAAAACATTTCTTGATCATGTGATTCAACAATAAAGACCATAGGTAGACCTAAGTCAACCAAAGCCTACAATGCAACACTACCACCATAAAGCACTATAATCGAAGAATTTTTGGAACCGAAGTCGAGTGAACATATGAGACCAAAACTCATAAGATCTCTCATAAAGAAAAGGATGTGTCTTTCCTCATAGGATGATTTCACTTATAGTCACAAATTACTATGAAGAAGTTGGTCCATCCAATCCATGGTGATGTCTTCTCCATCCCCATCATCAACATCACAATTGTGCACATCAGTTTTATTGTGTACATAAGACACAAGCTCTTAAATTTTCCATTGTTTATCATAAAATCTATAAAACCTTCCACAACTGATTCCCCCATGTCTTTAACTTTTGCATGTATTTTTTTACCATCTCTCTTAATATTTTTGAAGAAGCAACATAGTAAGAGCACAATAATAACACAATTTAGCATACTAGATCCAACAACTATAAGTAGGTCCATTATTGCATCGGAAGTTAGTACACTAGACAAATTACATAAATTTACGATCACACATTCTGCATTGAATGGATTAGTTGATGGAATAGATGATATTGTTATTGACTGAGATGGAAGGGATATGCACATTGATTGGTAAACTCATCGGTGTCTTCCATCCTTGCTGGAATTTTTTCTTCCATTGAAATCATGTAGTTGTCTATAATTGTTTGAGTTGCCACTAGGAGAACCTCTAACACTTCAGCATCAATTTTTATTTTTTTCTTATTTTTCACTTCCTCCATAATCAACTTTTTTTTTCCTTTCTTCTCTTCTCCCAAGAGTACACACAACTAGTGGTAATGAGATTCATGCAGAAAAAATTTTTCAATAATATTTTTTTCAAGTGCATTTTCCAATACAATATTACCTAGATATTTACTTTTCATATATTTTAGAAATTTTCCTCTCATTCTTCTATCATCTTTTACTCTTTGGCAAGTAAGAATCAAAAGTCTCCATTATGACGCCTACTTCAATAGAGCCAATTAGCCATACTTTCCTATTGCACTTTATCTAGTAGAATTGATATCTCCTCATCGGTCATTCCTCTTATAGGCTTCTAAGGAATTCACCGTGAACCTTGCCAATGAATTTTCTTGAAATTTAGGTTGGTTATCCTTAAAAGGAGAACAAGCCAACCCACCTGATTTAAATAACTCAATGGTTTTGTCAATTTTTCCATATGTCCTCGGGGAAAAAATAGAAATGTCATTTTTTCATAAAGGCTCTCTGTCTTAGCCACTTTGAAAATAACAAGACATTGCTTCTCAAAACTCTACATTGAAAGAGGAAAAGTATATTTACTCTCTGCATATTACAAAAATTAAATTTTAAGTACAAATGTCATAAAATTAAGTTTCATTACCTTCAAATCATCCATCTCTTTGTGTTTCCCACTCTGGGCCTTCCGAGGACATCCTAGGGATCTCCAAATCATTCGAGCCTTGTAGAGTACATCAATAAAATTGATTCAATCCAATTTTTATTTACCTCATTATGTTGCTTACAAATATTAATAATGACTTCACTAGGCGCATTTGAAGACATAATGTGAGCCTTTCTAACCTACATCTTATTATGTAATGACTTGTATTTTCTTTCAGCTAAAAATTTTTTTGGCACAAATGGTATGTTGGCCATCAAGAATGTAGAATTGTACATCATCTTTTTAGGTCATCTAGATCCTCTAGTTACACAAGTTCCTTTGTAGAATATAAAAAGGGAAGAAGAATTGCATCCCTAAGAGAAGGAATAACATTAATCAACATTGAATGTACAAGAAGGTCAACATTCTCATCATGCACTTCATGGTATTGATATTGTGGAGGTGCCACATGGCACCTAGAAACTTCAACTAGAAAAAGCATCACCATTGAACAAAAACAATTTTAATTGTTCAACGGTTGAAGATTCTTGCATTCTCAAATATATTGGTCACTTTCTTCAACAATAAAGTTGATATGTTATTCTTTTTAATCCCTTGCAACTTTGACTTAGAGGGATCTATCTCTAATTTAGACAAATAAGATCACCTTAGTGTTGTAAATAGCTTTGCATGTTTCGGTGGAGAAAGAAAATTTCTTCTATTCAAATAATGAAAAATAAAGAAGTATTCTCGGTTCTATACAATTTTTTGAATACCAAATTCATGTTATTATGAATTTCAAGTGCATTTTCATAATCTTGTTTTTTTGAAAGTGTATGAACTTCCCCAAATTCCAACCATATTTAGAACAAGAACATGTCCTACTTTCTCTAGAAGCCTTCATTTCTAGTTTCTTGAACAATGAAACTTCCAACTCCATGTCAAGAATAAGGCACTTATTCATTTCAACGTCAATGCATTCAACCTGAATACACAATGTTTGTTGATCAATAACTTCTAAAGTTAGTACCATACCGAATTCACTGACAACATCTTCATCAACAAAAAATAACCACAGATCACCGTGGTAATTTTCTAGGGAATGCATTTCTACAAACCATTCATCATCTCTCTTTTTCATATCCTCTGCTCCTTCAATCAAAGGAATTTTCATGAATGGAGTGTGACCAATTAAAGACATATTACTAAAAAGGAATTAAACAAGTTAATAGTTCATAACTATTTGGGGAAGGATAAATATTTTTTTCATAGTGCATAAATAGAGAGATGTTATATCTTGATGTCATTATTTTCATAGAGTAAAATTCAAGATATTATTAATGATTTCTTGTTTTTATTGATGATATGAAAAATTTCCTTTTATTACTAAAGGAGGGTTTTGAAGTTTTCCTTTTATTAATGATTTCTTATTTTTATTTAATGATATCTTGATGTCATTATTTATAGCTTAGTGGTAGATAGGAAAACTTCAACCCTCCTTTAGTAATAAAAAACAAGAAATCAGTAATAAAAGGTTTTTATTATGTGTTGCAATAAGCAATTTAAACAATTAATCACTATTAAATTTGCTTTGTTTCAAGTTTCAATTTGTTGCTAGAAGTGAAGACTAGTGGCCACTAGCATCTATATATTCTAGGATATCTTTCCGTCAATGTAAAAAATATTTAATATAGCTTTAGGATAGAGGAGATAATAGTGGTGGATTGATGGATATCTTTCCCATCATTGTTAAAAAAAATTTGAATTACACTACATCATTGTGGAAACCTCGAATCCAACATGGTGATAATGGTCAATAATTGAATATTTCATAATAACAAATCTTACTTTATATATTATATATATATATATCATTATAAATGAATAGTCGATAAAGATTCAAAAATTGAATATTTTATAGTTTCTCATAAGATATATCATGAATATATCACATAATTCAAATTGAATCGTTAGTTTTATAAACCACAAGATATAGTTGTAAATATTTTACCTATCTTGGAATATTTTTTTTCTTCCTTATTTTGGAAATTTAAAGAAAGGTAGTAAGCATCCACATTAGTGATCACTAATCTTAGTCATTTTAAATAGTCTTGTAAAATTTTAATATAATAGATGGAGCATAGTCATTTTCATTCGAATACAATGTAATTATTTTCCTAGAGCCTTAGGCTTCACAATTCTTTGTCATGAATAGGAATATCATGTAATATATATTTTGATAGCATATTAAACTTAACAACCACTAGGCTTAAAATTTTTTTTCTTACTGTCTTCTTTGTCTTACAAAAACAACAAATATCCTAGCAGCCACTCACCTCTAGTATTTGGGATTTTCCACTAGAGCTATGTAAAATTTAATTAAAACATGGAGCATAGTTAGTTTTTTTTTTTCTAGTCATTATTATGTTTGGATAGAAATATAATTTTTTAAAAATATCCTAATAACCTCAAATGTCATTGTTATTTTCCACCCGCACTTGTCAGCTTAATTCGACCTTAGTGGCCACTTTTTTTAGTAATTTTGTTGCACTGCATATTATTCTTGATATGGTTTCGAAAAATATCCTAGTGGCCTCTAGAAATGAAATTCCTTTTTATGTTAACCATATAATAATCCACGACTTTATTGAACTTATCCTTAGTGACTTACTAGGCTTAAAATTTCATTTCTATTACATGTCTTCTCTTGTCTTGGAACATTAAAGAAAGGTTGTAATATCCACCCTAGTAAGGATTCTAGTCTTTGAAGATAGTATTTTTAAATTTAAATATAATAATGGAGCATAGCTAGTTTTTCATTTTTATCATTACTACTTCTCTTGTCTCTATAAATTAAAGAAAGGTATAATATCCTTTTAGGATCACTAACCTCAAGTAATAGATTTCAACCTTAGCGACCACTAGGCTTAGAATATTCTATGAGGCTAGTAATATCAGGCAATAGGTTCTGAATAGCATGTTAAAATTAGCGGCCACTAGGATTAAAATATTGTTTTCTACTTTTCTTGTATGTAAGACAACAATTATCCTACCTACCGCTAACCTCAATTATTTGTGATTTTCACCCAGCATATGTATATTATCTTAATATACCAGCCATCTAGGATTCAAATATCATGTAAGGCTTGACATATCATGTAATAGATTTTTAATAGCATGATGAACTCAGCTGTCACTAGGCTTAAAATTTTGTTTTTATGTACGTGTCTTCTCTTGTCTTCGAACATTAAAGAAAGGTAGTAATATCATGTTAGGCTAGGAATATCATTAATACATTTTGAATAGGATGTTGAATACCACCTAGTTAATATCATGTTATTGTGATGTAGGAATAGGATATCATGTAATAGATTTTGAATAACATGTTTAACTTAACGGTTGCTAGGATTAAAAATCTCCATTTTTAATTATCCCATATGCAAGAAAAAATATCCTACCGGCTTCAATTCTTTTGTTAACATTCAAGAAAGGTATACAATTATCTTCACCTTAGTGTCCACTAGTAGTTCAAATATCATGTAATAGAT
Source organism: Taxus wallichiana var. yunnanensis (assembly GCA_018340775.1). Classification (NCBI taxonomy): domain Eukaryota; kingdom Viridiplantae; phylum Streptophyta; class Pinopsida; order Cupressales; family Taxaceae; genus Taxus; species Taxus wallichiana. The sequence continues at coordinate 213,408,686 of CM031236.1, read as the reverse complement.
TTTGAATATAATTGTTTAAGCATAATTAGTTTTTAAATTTCGTTTCATTACTTTTCTTGTATGCAAGACAAAAAATATCCTATGGTCGACTACTAACCTCATAGGTCTTTGTGATTTTCCACCTACACTATGTAATTATCTTCAACCTTAACAGCTACTAGGATTTGAATATCATGTTAGATAAAATATCATGTAATATATTTTTAATATTGTTGAACTCAACAACCCCTAGGCTTAAAATTTCATTTGCTACTTTTCCTATTTGCAAGACAAAAATATCTTAAATAGTCATTAACCTTAAGTCTTTATAATTTTCACTAGCGCTATGTAATTATCTTGAACATTAATGGCTACGCTTAGGCTTCGAATATCATGTTAGGCTAGGAATATCATGTAATAGACTTCAAATATCATACTTTACTTAACGGTCCCTAGGCTTAAAAAAATTTCTAATTACATGTTCTTCTCTTGTCTTGGAACATTAAAGAAAGGTTGTAAGCATCCACCCTAATGCTTTTAGTCTTTGAAGATAGTCTTGTAAAATTTAAATAAAATAATGGAGCATAGTTAGTTTTTAGTCAATTCATTACTACTTGTCTTATATGTAAGACAACAATTATCCTACCGGCCGCTAACCTCAAGTCTTTGTGATTTTCACCCGCACTATGTAATTATCTTCACCTTAGTGGTCACTAGCCTTCAAATATCATGTTAGGCTAGGAATATCATGTAATATATTTTGAATAACATGTTGAACTCAATGGCCACTAGGCATAAAAAAATTTACTACTTGTCCTATGTTTGCAGACAAGAAATATCCTAAAGGACACTAACCTCAAGTCTTTATTATTTTTAACACCAGATCTATGTAATTATCTTCGACATTAGTGGCCATTAGGCTTCAAATATCATTTTAGGATAGGAATATCATTTAAAAAAACTTGAATAACATGTTTTACTCAGTGGCCACTAGGCTTAAAATTTTGTTTTTAATTACGTTTCTTCTCTTGTCTTAGAACATTAAAGAAATTTTATAGGCATCCACCCTAGCGGTCACTAGTATTTGAAGATATTCTTGTAAATTTAAATAAAACTTGAAGAATAGTTAGTTTTTTCCATCGATTAATTACTACTTTCTTAAGTAAGACATAAAAAAATATCCTACCACACTAACCTTAAGTCTTTTGATTTTCCCTCAACTACAATTATCTTCAACCTTAGCAATCGGTGATAGGATTCGAATATCCTTGTTAGGCTAGGAATATCATGTAAGACATTTTGAATAACATGTTGAACTCATCTATATGCTCGCTAGGCTTAAAATTTGGTGTTGGAGCTTAGTTCATATTTCATTTTTCATTTTAAGTAGAGTTTTTACACATTAACTTCAATGAATGAAAGACTAAAATTATCACTAATAGCCACTAGCTCAATCTCAAGTATTTGTTACACCACACAATGCATTGGAATAATTTATGAACTTAGTGTTCTCTAGGATTCTAAAATCATGTGATAAACTTAGAATAACATATTGAGCTCAATGACAACTAAGCTACAAAAAAACTTTTGTCTAATTGACTTTGTAAAAAGGTACATAAATAAATGAGAACAATCTTGTATTACTATGTTTCAAAAACTTCTAAACTCAACCAATGATATGTAGCATAATAAAAAATATATTCCATAACATAAGATACTGTAAAATGAAATATGTGTTTTTAAATAGAATGATTAAAATTCATAAAGAAACCAATATTTATGAGTATAGATAATGTTCTTACCTTTTATTAATCATAAAAAAACTTGCTAAAAACATTAAATTTAACTATTTCTACATGGGAAATCAAATATAATTAACTACATATATCTATGTGGTAATAATGTAAGATTGAACATTGAAATAATTAGTCATGAATATTTATTTCATATTAAAAAACATTAAAGGATGTAAAAATCATTACCTAAACTATACAAAATCAAACCATTACGATTTTAAAAATATATATGTCACTTTTGTTTTACAATCGGGGATAGATGCCACTAGTTATTGGAAAGAATAAACACATGAAGGAGAACAAAAAATCCATAAAAATTAACTACATAGACACATAAAAGGGATAAAAAGGGAACCCGTTTAAAAGACATGAATATGTGTGCTACGGTTGAACATTAAAAATGGTTTTTAGAAAGAAAAAATATTGTAAATGTGGTTACAACAAGAGAAATGTTTTTCAACAAGGAGATGAAATAGAAATCCAAAGGTTGTAGAGGCAAAGGGAGGGACATATTAAGCTGCAAAAGACAAGAAGTAGGACCACCGAAAGTGTCTACCATCAACTACTACGTACACATACAACAACATAGATTCTTTTGATAAATACATTTTTAGTAGTATGTGTAGACACCAAATTTGTGTCTTACGACCCCCTGTGCCACACATCTCATTTCGCAACCTAACCTCATCACCTAAACCTTACACAATTATTTATTAATTACCTTATAATTAATAAATCCACATCGCCATACCTGCCACCTCATTTCGCCACCTCATCATGACCTAGTCTTAACCCTAAATTAACCTAATTAAGACCTATAACTTGGTCCACATCCACACCCATGACTAATTACTCCTCATCCGCACCTAAAACCAACCTCATAATGACTTGACCAAGCCCGCAACTAATCCCTCAGGAGAAAAAGAGGAAAATCTGGCTATTTTACTAAAAATAGCCCGCTTTGACCTGACCGATACCGGTTCCTACTCAACCGCCGTCGGTTACGTAACCGCCATCGGTTCCCTGTAAATGACCACTCCCAACCAAAAACAAGGGGTTGGATTTTAGTGGATCCAAAGGAGAAATCATTGGAAGAATCCGAATTTACTTGGCTGAACAGAGACAAGTGAAAGAAAGAAGAAGAGTTTGCAGAGAAGGACATCAAGCCCAAAAACTGCAACTGAGTAACCAGAGCCTTGTGACACTCATCCGAGTATCAGGAGAAGAGATAGCTCATCTTGGATTGTCAGATCATCCTACTTGAGCCCTGTCTTCGTCATCACAGTCCCAGAACCTGCATTTTCCATCAAGAACTAGTAAGTCTTATACGTTCTTTTAATAACATTTCTTGAACTTCTGAATCACAGCCATCATAAGTCTATTCCTAGATCTACTACCCAGCAACACACTACATCTAACTGTCATTCCTCCACCCTTACATTACCCCAAGAACACCCCCCATATTCTCTGAGTCCTTCTCATCACCCCATTACCTAATCCCACCCATTTATCAGCCTTTATAAAACAAAACACCCACCTTTACAACCAACCTTCACCAAAAGCCCCTAAAACATTGCCCCTACCGATATCGGTTAGCACCAACCGGTACCGGTTATAAGTGACCGGCATTGGTCACCTTGATTCTAAACCAAGACCAGCCCTTTCTCTATTGTTCTAACAAGGTAAACAAATTGTAATTGACAATAGCTTATTTGTTAGAATTTGTGTTAATTCATATTAGCGAGAGGGAACCACCACCTTCGAAAAGAAGTTTTATATTTCTTGGGCCCAAGGCGTTCCCTCATTTATTGTCTAATTAAAATATGGTGCTCTTGTATTCTTACTTGCAGGTGTAGTCCTTCCTGCACAAAAAGTTGTTCTTCGCATCGATCTGATCTTTCTACGGTATGCGCACACCCTCTCGACATTCAACAGTATTCCTCCTAGCCCTAACCCTTATCTGCTTTCTTAAAGGAATGAAAGGATAGAAGCAACTCTATTCCGATATCATACATGTTCCAAAATGTTTCGCACGGAATGTTTCAACTTTTTGGAATAGAGTTACTTCTATCGTTTCATTCCTTTAAGAAATGATAAGGGTTAGGCTAGGAGGAATACTGTTGAATGTCGAGAGGGTGTGTGCGTACATAGAGAAAGATCAGATCGACAAATCAAGAACTCCTTTTTGTCCGGGAAGGACTACCTGCAAGTAAGAATAAAAGACCACCGATTTTAATTAGACAATAAATGAGGGAACTGCCTTGGGCCCGTGAAATATAAAACTTCCTTTTGCATGTGGTTAGTTCCCTACTAATATGAATTAACACAAATTCTAAAAAATAAGCTATTGTCCAATTACAATTTGTTTACCTTGTTAGAACAATAGAGAAAGGGTCAAGGTCTTGGTTTAGAATCAAGGTGACCGATGTCGCTATATCAAAACAATCACATCCGCCAAGCTTGCTAACCGATATCGGGTAGGGGCAATGTTTTAGGGATTTTGGTGAAGGTTGGTTGAAGGTGGGTGTGTTGTTTTAATAAGGTTGATACCCATTTCAGATTCTTCCAATGATTTCTTCTGGTGGGACCCATTTCGGGTTTCTGTTTCTCTTGCTTGCTTTCATATAGGGAGCATACTTGCTGTTTTCTTCTTCTAAAAATTTCACATGGTATTTTGTCATATTTAGTAAAAGAATTTGGCTGGCTTTCCCAGTTTTGCATTAGTGAATTTTCATCTTCTTTGCTTCATCGAATATCATTTTCGATTTGGGTTTAAAACACGTGCATTACATTCTTGCTTGCTGTTTTCAATTCTAGTGAACGTAGACTAAGTAATAGGTCGTACACATGGGGGTGATTTCCACGGTATTGATAGGAAATTAATCTTACTTTCACTGCACAACACATACCGAATCACTTCATAATTAACACAACACTCAAAACATCCCCCCTTCTCTCGCGGTATTCCTCCGCCCGATTGAGGTAACCTTATAAGCCAAAACAAACTTGACATTTCCCCTAAGTCATTTGTTTAGGATTGACATCATTCTACGTCTAAAGGCATAAGCCCAAATTGATTAAAATTAACCCTAGGGTTAGTCTGTTAATTTGTTTGTGTATCTTGTTTGTTTTCGCCGTCGTTTCTCATACATTATTTCAAGTATCACTTCAAACAATTTGATAGATGTACTAAGCATTGTTAAAAACTCAAATCAGCAGCTTCTCATATTTTCTTATACCCGTCTTATTACACCGACATCGGTTAAGTGACCGACATCATCTATAATCTAACCGACATCGGTTAGCAGACCGATATCGGTTACTTATTCCCGACAAACCAAAGAACCTACCAATTTCAACATTCATCAAGAGGCTTTTTTGTTTGTTCGATAGATTGAAACCCTACTGTACTCTTGTCCATGGTTGTTATCACTCGGAAGCAAGCCGCCGCCATGGTTTCACATGCCTGCTCTGTGCCTTTTCCTGAATCACCCCCTTCACATTCTATAGGAAATCCTACGGATACCAGCGAGGTTCCTAAAATTCCTGTAGGAGATAAGGAATTTGCCAAATTTCGGATGCTAATCCTAGTGTTTGTACAATAATACTATTTGTCTCATGCCCCTGACCGTACACCCGACGGTCAACTCCTTGTTGGCATGCCTATTAGTATAGCTACTCATTTAGCTCCTTCTCCGCCTGATAACTCCGCTTTTCCTGCTGCATCCTTAGCCCCGTCTCCTAATCCAAATGCAAGTAGCTTTAGAGGATCATACGACATGATTGGCTTTCCTTTGGTTAATCTTAGGCCCCACATGTCATTACCGCCGACTGCTCCTACCTCGTCTCTCTTGCAGACTGCCTTTCATGACTTGCTCTCTCGCCACCTATCCACACGAGCTTTCCTTCTCAAGCTCCGCCACATTTTCATTCCCACACACATATCCTGTAACCTCAACGTCCTATATAGGACATCCCTATTCATTCACCCCAACACATTCATCCTCCATACCTTATCAACATTTAACCCCACCATTGTCTAGTGGTGGCCCTTGGCCCAATCTGCCTCGGTTCACCACAACCACACCATCATCTCATCCAACTGCTGATTTAATTAAACAAATGATGGACAAAATGCAAAATCTGGAGGCTTCTATTTCAGGAAACCGTAGAACCCTAACATACGAGCAAGTTTGTCAGGATCCCATCCACCCTTCTGTCCCCCTTCATTCATATCCTCCTCAATGGGAATAACCAAAATTTACTCATTTTAATAGTAAGGAGGATCCTCAACAACACTTGTGCTCATTTAGACATGCCTGCTATCTAATTGCTCACGACGATGCCTTACTACTCCGCACCTTTCCCATGTCCTTATCAGGACCCGCCTTGGAGTGGTACAGTGCTTTAACCCAAAGACTCAATATTCTCTCTTAACCAGCTTAGCCCAATCTTTCTTGGATCATTTCTCCATTAACATTGCCAAGAAAGTATCTATCACAGACCTCTATGCCATCCGACAATTTGAAGATGAATCTATCGCAGATTTCATTGGACGATGGCGGGGCCTTATCAACCAACTTACGTATGCCTTGCCTCAAGCCGAACTTATCAAACTTTTTACGCGGGCCTGCGCTAAACACATCTCTCCTACCCTCCAAATTCAAACTTTCTGCACATTTGACGAAGCCTTTACTATGGCTCGAAAACTAGAGATTCGAGCCTTAGAGGAAGAGAAATTGCGGTTGCGCAACAAAAACCCCAATTTCTGAACCCAAGACTCCACCAATAAACCTAACACCACCAATCCTCACCCATCGACTGCTTCAAAATCAAAAGGAGCTGTGCACGTGGTGATGGTCAAATCCCAACCACCGTCTAATACCCCGCCAAAAACCACCTATAAGTATAAAGCTGAGCCCATCAATTACACCCCCTTGGGAGAAACTTATGGTGTGATATTGGACAAATTGCTTAAAGCAGGAGTCATTACCTTACCTCCTGTTAAACCTCACTCTGGGTTTGATTCCGCTCGCGCCATACCTTCTTGGTACAAAGAAAATGACTTCTGTAACTTCCACCGTGTGAAGGGACACAGTCATGAAAACTGCAAGATGTTGAAAAACATAGTGCAGGAAATGGTTGATGCAGGGGATATAGCCCTCGATAATCCTAACACTCCTGCTAACCGAAATTTGAAAATTTTCAACAAACCATTCCCGAATCACTCTCCTAATAGTAATATAAACCAAGATATCTTAGCCGAGGAGAGTGTTCACGAGATCCATGCAGTCTTCGACTCCCAGCCAAAAGCCTCTATCGAAAAAATTCTGAATCAAGCTTCTTCACTAACACATGAACCCGAACCCCCTTCATCACCATCAAGACAAGACGAAATCCTTGTCGTTCCTTTACCCATCAAAGAATTAACCGCCCAGAGTTACCTTCTCACAAATGAGCCTTCTTATACCACATCCTTGTAAGATTGTGAGCGGATGTTATCTAATTTATCTATTTCCCAAACGTCTCCTTCTACCATTCTGGTTGTACAAGAGGAAAGCTCGCCACTTCTTTTGTCATCCTTAGACGAGAAACCTCTTGAACCAACATCACCACATTCTTTAAACATGACGGATCCTCTCAAACACGCCCTCCTACCTATTAGTTCTTCATCGCCTAAATATTTTCAGTGACCGGTTGACCTCTTAACACCCATTGACACAGTTCCTCATCTACCCCCTGTATCACACCCACAGTGGACCGGAATCACAACCCACCTTTCTTCCATACAAAAGTTTCTATTCACACATGAGGACTGTCATTCCCCAGAAGATAGAAAGGTCCTATGGGAACATTTGAGTATGCCATATTCTACTCAAATGCAGATGACCAACCCGAAGCCTCTACCATATACCCAAAATGTTTACAGTAGCTTAAAATGCCGATGTTCTCATCTTCACCCCCCATCATCTCTACCAAATACCTCATCCACCTCTATTAACCTAACCCAATCTTCCCCTACGCTTGGGACCTCACCAATACCCAGTCTAACACACCCACCTAAGTGGCTTGATTTATCTAAAAATAAAGACGTTCATCCACTTAGGAGACAGACTCAATCTCCTCAACCTATGTCTCTATTACAACTAAAACCATCGCTGCCACACCTACCTTCCATATTGGGACCTCAACCCTCCACCTTGCATCAATATATCATACCTCCCGCGCTTTTCTTTAAAACAACCTATGCCTTCTACACCCATATAGCGATTCAAGGGTACATCAACACCGTCACCCCGCGTATCCTATCCACCTACTAATCCTAAACAAATTCCATCATCAAAATATTTGTTTGTTGTCACTCCTATTTCTCCGTGGTTGTTTTCTGATACCACATCATCTGTGGCCTCATCATCTAACCAGCTAAACATAGCTTCACGCCAAAGAAGCCACGTTTAGTTAAAACCCATTATCAAAACTCCTTGGCTAAACCACCACCCATACAAACCAACCATACCATGTCATCACTAGAATCTACCCCATCAATAACCTCATCTTCCTCTGACTTTGACCCACTCAAAGGGTCTTACGCCAAAATCCTTGCTATGTTGGTGGAGAATGTGACCATTTCCCAACCTCCACTTAGACCTTATGATCCATCTAAACCTCGACCTATAGGTTATGATGAGTCTAAAATCTGCACTTACCACCGCACACCAGGACATGACGTAGAGGGATGTAAAGCGTTGAAATCCATATTTCATCAGTCAGCTCTCTCCGATAAAAAAGTTAAGAAAGAAAACTTACAAAGAGAGAGACCTTTAGCTTCACCCCTTTCCTATACCACCTCGTCCCGCCTCACCAAGATCTATCATTATTACAGCCCCACCTCCCGAAGACCATGACCTATCCCTACCGTCTTCCTCCTCTCGTATTCACGAGATCAATATGATTAGTATTGCTACTCGAGGGAAGAAAAAAAATGAGAAAGTGAAAGAAAACACACCTGCGGCATCTCTTTCTCCGTCCACCATCCCGATCGCACCACCACCTAAAGTGGTTATTCGTGGACCCGCCTACCCCGTCTCTAATGGAATTTCCCACCGGACCATGATCAAACAGCTTCACCAATCACCTATAAAAATGACACTGTATGATCTCATTCAGACTTCTGAATCTCATCGACAAGCTCTCGTTGAAATCCTTCAAGGGATAGAGGTCTTACCTAATGAAACCTTGCCTGTTACTTCCATTCTAACACCCAATCATGTTGCTTCGCTCACCAAACAACCTATCTCCCCGACCACTTCTGTCTCTGTACAGCAAGCCGCTGCTGTCAGTTTCTCCGAAGACGAAATTATCGACTTTGGTGCTGAAGATCCTGACCCTACTCTTTTCATCTCAGCTTATGTCCGGGACATTCGGTGCATCGTGTTATGATCGACGGGGCACTAGCCTAAACATCATCTCTTCAAAAGCCTTCCAACAAATGAACATCTCTTCTAGTTGCATGTGTGCCAACCCTATCATGTTGCATGGTCATTCAATGATGCTATTACTTCTTTTTAGGCACCGTGATCCTTAACATTCATGTAGGACCACGTACTTTACCCGAACTCTTCTATGTCCTTGAGGGAGAGTTCCAATACAATATGTTGTTAGTCCGCCTCGATCCGGGCTATGGGATGTGTTCCTCCACCTTACATAGATGTAAAAATTTGAGTACGAGGGGAAGTCCTACACCGTAAAAGCTGATCCTCCCCCTTTCAAAACCTGTAATATGTTGTATCGCCCTAATGATGTGCTTGTACCACTCAAGACACCCATTCATCCAACCTAACCATCCACTTCAACTACACCTCAACCATCTACCTCAACCACACCCACGCCTTCAACCAATGAAACCGCCGTCGCAAATACCACTTCCTTTCTCGTAGATAACATCCCAACTTCCGACCCCTTAGTAGATGTTTTTCAATGCCTTACGCTGGGGGAATACCACCTATATAATGTTAGTTCTTTCCATACCCCACAGGAGTACAGACAATTACATGAGCATCCTACCTACGACCGTCGCATGGGGGAGGTAATCCCCTACGGACCACCTCATTGCCGCACCAACCTAATGTATGGGGGTGTCGACGCATCCTCTGTTACCCCTGAACCTCCTCTTTTGGGGTGGTTCCCTTCCAATCCAATTTTCAATACCTGACAAATCGTCGTTTCACCCTCACCTTCTTGACTTGTTGTGCTTGAAAAGGCTTTGGTTTTGGTCTTTATGAACAAGGTCGACATACACTCATTCCTATGACTACACGCAAACACAATGATCGTAGTGGTCTCAATTTTCCTGAAACACTTACACCGGAGAAACCTCGTGTCAGTTGTATCCTGGAAGATGACGATGTCACCCCTACCAAACCATCATCACCCATTTTGCCATCGTCACCCACAGAGTCGATAGACCCTGAATCTATCCCTCCTAACTTTTTTTTTTCATAAATGCTATCTTCCTAGGTCCTCTCACTTATCAACGCGATAATGAGGACCCATCTTCTCTTCCCCTTCTGTATCCCGACATGATTGAAGAGGATTCGCCTTCGATTAATGTTGTTGAGTGCCAGGATGACGACTCCATCCTCACTTACCTTGGTACACATGACTCCTATATTCAACGTGCATTACCATCTGAAACTCAAACCATGCTGAATGAGTCTACTATATAAATTAACATCCACACAGAGGAGGATCCTCACATTGTGAAGATCAGACAATCCCTTAACGCATCAGAACAAGTCACCTTTACTACCTTTCTCCATACCCGCAACTAAGCTTTCGCTTGGTCCTACGCTGACATGCCAGGAATTGATCCTGACATTGCTATCCATAACATCACCCTAAACCCCGATTCCAAACCAATCAAACAAAAACTAAGAAAAATGCATCCACACATTGCCCTCTTGGTCAAAGAAGAGCTTCAACGAATTCTTTCTATTTCCTTCATCTTGCCTATTGACTATCCTCAATGGATTTCTAACATCATACCTGTCACTAAAGCAACGGGGACTTCGGATATGCACGGATTTCCGAGACCTTAACGTCTACTTGCCCCAAGGATGACTTCTCCCAAGTATTGATCAACTTGTTGATCTCACTACGGGCCATGAAATGCTTTCTCTCATGGATGGCTTTTCGGGATACAATCAAATTTTGGTAGCCCCAACCGATCAACATAAAACTACCTTCATAACTCCTTGGGAACCTTCATTATCGTGGTCATGTCATGCCGCTTTGGCCTTAAGATTGCTGGTGTGGCCTATTAGCGGGCTATGACTTACATTTTTCATGACATTATGCACACTATCCTCGAGGATTATGTCAATGATCTTCTTGGCAAATATAAACATCGCAGTGAACATCTCGATATTTTAACCATTATTTTCGGTCACCTGTTACAATATTCGGTCCGGATTCAACCAAAGAAATGTGTCTTTGGTGTTCTTTCAGGAAAACTTCTTGGCTTTATCGTCTCTTTGCGTGGCATTGAGGTCGATCCATCTAAAGTCAAAGCTATCCTAGAAATGCCCCCACCCAAAAACCTCAAACAATTACGTAGTTTGCAAGGTAAACTTCAATCTATCCGGTGTTTCATTTCCCAACTCTCGACGATGTCATGCTTTCCATCACCTTCTTAAAAAGGACATTGCCTTTCAATGGAGCGAAGAGTGTCACCAAGCCTTTGAAGCTCTCAAATCCTATCTCTTGCAGCCACCCGTGCTTATCCCACCACAGGACGATCGCCCTTTCTACCTTTACCTTTCCGCCACCGACCATGCCGTAGGAGCCATGCTCGCACATCGTGACTCTGAGCATCGAGAACAAGCCATTTATTATATAAGTCGTACTCTCATGGATTACGAGACTAGGTATACACATGTAGAAAAATTGTGCCTAGCCCTATCATTCGTAGCCACCAAACTCCGACACTACCTCCTGAATCACAAAACTTTCGTCATCACCAACACGGACCCCATTCATTATATGTATACCAAACCACATCTAAACCAACGCATCACTCGATGGCTTATGCTCCTTGCTGACCTCGACCTTGAATTTATACACCAGAAGTCAATCAAAGGACAAACCATTGCCGACCAACTCACGGATGCCCCTTTACCTGGGGAACAATTTACCAATTTTAATTTCCCTGATGAACTCATCGCCACTCTTTCACTCAGGGAAGAGTCGTATCCAATGACCCTCTTCTTCGATGGATCCAAATGCCAGCCACAGGAGGGGCCGGTGTTGTTCTCATTCCTCTTGACGCTGAGCCTATGCCTCTTTCATTCGCTCAATTTCCCCTGCACTAATAATACAGCGGAATACGAGGCCCTTGTTTTGGGTCTCCAGGTTGTGTTACACTTAGGTGTCAAATCTATTAATATTTTCGGTGACTCTCAATTGGTAGTCAATCAAGTTATGGGCATCTACCAATGTAAAAATGAGGAACTTCAAAAGTACAAACATTACGTGGATTCACTTTTGACCTCATTTACTCGTTATTCTATCTAGACCATTCCCCGCTCCACTAACAAATTTGTGGATACTATGGCTTGCTTAGCCTCGCAAATTCCTACCTCACCAACTGACTCTGACATATTCGTCTTGGTCCAACAACTCTTTGCCCCATCTTACTCAGCCCCGATTGTTTGTATGATAAATAATGTGTCTGCTAATTCGCAGGATACCTGGTACCACCAATTTCACGACTACCTTACAACCTCTGTTCTCCCACCTGACCTAACTAGTACCGAAAATCATGCTTTTCTTAAAGGTGTTTCTCGTTATGTCGCATGGGGGACTCCTCTATAAATGTGGCTTTGATGGCATCCTCCTTCGATGTCTAACCAATGCGGAGGTCACCTATACCATCCAACAAATTCACGACGGTATTTGTGGCGGACATTTTAGTGGTCTTGCCGTGGCTAAACAAATCCTTCGCCTAGGTTATTATTGGCCTACTCTTAATAACAACTACTATGAATATGTTAAGTGTTTTGTTATGTGTCAACAACATGCCAACCTTCAACATACTCCTAGCCATCCGCTACAAGTCGCACGAGATCTTTGGCCTTTCTCACAATGGGGTTTAGACCTTATTGGTGAGATTCACCCGCCCTCTTCGCAATGTCACCATTGGATAATCACAACAACTGAATATTACACAAAATGGGTGGAGGCCATTCTCATTTCAACCAAAAAAAAAAAATTGTCGAATTCGTTAACCATCACATTATCTCGCCGCTTTTGGTATTCCTCATCGCCTAATAACGAGATAATGGTAAATCTTTCAAAAATAAGTTGTTACAAGACCTTTGTGACAACTTTGGTATCAAACTTAGTTTCTCATCACCTTACTATCCACAGGCCAATGGTCAGGCTGAATCTTCTAATAAAACCCTAACCAAAATCCTCATGAAAGTTGTTAATGATTCTGGAAGAAATTGGCATGATCACATTCCCTTTGCCCTTTGGGCTTATCATACTAGCATTCCTACCTCCACTAATGCCACACCATTTTCTTTGGTATATGGTACCGAGGCTGTCTTGCCTCTCGAAATACAAATACCCTCCCTTAGAATATCTCTTCAGGATATTCTCACCAACGATGATTTCCGCCAAGAGCGGTTAGCCCAATTAGAGCTTCTTGACGAGCGACATCTTACGCTCTTGATCACCTTCAAATCTACCAAAAACACATCAAGTGTGCTTATGATAAGCGACTTCATGAGCGTACCTTTAAGGTTGGTGATCTTGTCCTCAAAGAGAATCAACATGTAACCAAACTAGAAAAGAGAAAACGTGGAAAATTTGCTCCTAATTGGATTGGGCCTTACATTATCACTCACACTTATGGATCAGGCACTTATCGTTTAGCTTCACTTAATGGTAAACCGAGCCTGAGCCCCTTAATGCCTTGCATCTCCGACCATTCTATTGTTGAAATTAGTGTTATATCACTTCTTATCTACCTTGCGCTCGTCCCTTGAGCTCCTTTACCACCGCATACACTTTGTTTCCTACATCTCAAAATCAAATCAAGCTCACATGGTTTGATTATCACCTCCCCTTAAAGATGCCTTCCCCTTTTTTAGTCTAGTCCATGACTTCAAAGTATCAAAATGACACCTTCTTAATTAAACACTTATGGGATTTTCTTGAGTCAAACTTCCTACAAAACTAGATGCTTTATGCCCAACGGACATCTAGTCCTCTAAAATTATACATAGATCGCTCCTCAAGGATAGCTATATGCCAAACTATTTCTACTCTTATATATAGATCGCTCTCCCAAAGGACAACTATACATAAACACCGCATCTCAAGCTACTATAAATAGATCGCTCTCAAGGACAAATATACACAGTCAGCCTTTTCTCAGAAGCTTCTCACCTTGATCAGCTTCGTGAAGACCTCAAGAGTAACAAAATACATATCCCATGTAGACTTCCCGCATCGATCAGTCTATATCCAGAAAAATAAAATAAAAATAAAAGCCGCATTCAAAAGTACTTTTGAGTCATGGACTTGTCTATTTAGGTTTGGTTCTCTTTCATCAGAATAATCATCTTATAATAAGTTCTCTGCACCCCAGCTATACCGGCCACCTCACCTCACCATCCGTCAAAACAACAAAACTCAAGGGACGTGACGTATATCCGATATATTGTGATTATACAACTCTTTTCACCTATCGACTTCTCGCCTATGCAAGGTACCTAGGGATTCAAGCTCATCCTACATTAATATGTGGTTTGTTTAGCTCTTCTCAACTACGGGACACTCTTGCCTCTTTTTCTCGACTCTAGGATTGTGTGTTGACCTTAATCAGGACACGATTCCCTACTACTTGGGTAAGCTAACTTTCGCTTCACCTATACCTACACCAACAACATTCCTTACCAACACCAACAACATTACCCTACCAATATCACTATTTTTACCAACCGACAACTTGCTTAACCACAACTAAATTACCTGAATTCACCTCTCCCTGGTCCTAAGGGAGAACTACATCGGTCTGAGGCCCCTCCTTGCTTTGTGCAATGGGCTATGTAGGCAGCACTTAGGAGACATGGGGTCTCCCAAGGTTAGCTCGACCATCCCCTACCATACCCTATCATGTGTTGTAAATATAAATATTTTTTGTGTATTTCTATTTGCCAACATTCATCTTTATCTTTTTTTTTCAAAACAAACAAAAAACAACATTTAAAACACAACCATTCTTATTATTATCATCACTCAAAACCACATACATATTTAGTTTTATGTTAGATGTTAAACAAATACATCTTCTCTATCATCAACTCATAGGTCGGCATCCTTATTTATTCTTATATTCCTATGAAATTCACTTAGACCCTTGCACCTCCTCCCGAATCAGGTGGTGATCGTGATCGTCGATGCCCCGCAGTTGGCCTCTCCATCCTCAAAGGTGCCACTGCCATTGGTTCCGCCCACTGATCCGCCAACATCTCCTATAACATACAAATACGTCCTCTCGCGTGGAGGAATATTTCCTCCAGCCTTCTCCACTGGTGAATCGTGAAACCTCTAACAATCCCATTGTCTCATTCACTCGTGTTTGAAGCCGGTAACTAAATCTTGCAAATGATCTCTCTCTGCTATAATCACAAATGTCCAGGTGCTCACGTGCACCTCGCAGCTCTGCTACCCACCATACTCTATAGGCCTCTATCGTTCCCGCATCCATTACCCTACGATCGGCAGCTATCTCTTCTGGCCCTTCTGGAGGTGTAGGCCGGGAGGTGAGAATGCTGCCTCGGCGTCGATCCTCATGTATGGTCTATATGTCATAGGTATATCCTGAACAAACCCAAATTATCGCCACACACGATCTAGAGGAATCCTCTCGTACTCACCCGGCCTGTGCCCTACGATCCACCTCAATCACTCCACACCCCTTAACTCCTCAGCTATGTTCTCTGTCACCATATAGTTCCCATAAGGCCTCCAAAAAATATCCGCAATCGTCACCATCTCCCATACCTGTCTATAATACTCGATGTCATCTATCACGGCCTGGGATCTCGCTTCTTGTTCTGTCTGGACCCATCGTATGAATCCCAACCTCTGCACTCCCAACTCGATGGGTCGGCCTATTAAACGCACACAAATAATGTGCTCCTAGTCCCAACAATGTAATAAGTACGAACAATCCAAAGGTCATCCCGTGTTTTCGCTTGCAGGACCATAAACCCCTATATAACTCGCCGATATGCGGTGCCCATGCGAAAGTCACGCTCATTTCTATCATTTCCCAAATAACACTCATCAATGCTTTTGGAAATCTTCCACCCTCCGCCCTCGGTAATGCATAATACCCCACCGCTATCATTAATAGCATGGCCAACCTTGTTTCCTCAGGGTGTGTTGCATACATTGTACCATACGTAAATGTTAAACCTCTCTGTGTCAAATCTCGTGCAGCTGAACCAAATACTGTTGTTATCGCTGCCCGCCCCACACTAGGCAATGCCTGATACACTATTTTTCCTATCATTGGGAGTCTCAAAATACGGAACACATCTTCCAAAGTCACCGCTATCTCCCCGCTGCGTATAGAAGGTATTCTTTTCTGGATTCCATCTCTCAATCAACGCCTGCAACATAGCATGGTTACGCATGATTCGTGAATAATAGCGGATTCCACTTAACCCCAAATGATTTATCAATGCCCATTCAGCTGGTGTTACATCCACTCGGATTCGTGACAACAACGCTGGCACAGTATCATTCATCCTTAACCTCTTCCTCCGCATACATCAAAACGACACATAATTATTCAATAGAACAAATTTCCACGGGTTTTTTTTCAAATTCTGGAAACTCCTACAGAAACCGATATCGGTTATGGATAACCGATACCGGTTATCTCTAAACGATACCGGTCACTATCAAAAATATACCTACCCTGCTTAAAAACATACACCTACGATAATTATTTTGCCCGTTTACTCCTATCTATACCTAAAAACATACGTGACCACCCTGCTTACCTACCCCATGGCACTCCCCCCATCCCAAACCCTTGCCTATCACCTTTTCTTTCTCATCTTTACCCACTTACACTTCTCTCATCCTATTCATAAAACATGCAAGAATCAAATTACAACCAAAACGTTTACCTCTTGGGTCAGCAGCACTTGAGGTGAAACTTGTCTTCCTCTCGTCCCTCGCTGCGCGGATGCTTCTCCTTGTTCACCCATGTTCACCACCCTCTTCAAATATAACTTGTCTTTCTCGCCTTCGAATCTCATCCCACACTCACTTCACTGTCTCTTTCCTCCTTATCACTCAAATTCTTTCATGCAATTACCTGTGTCAGTCGTCAAACAGCGTCGCATTCACGTATTTAACTTGTTGCATGACTCTAAAAATAAGAATGCTAAAAATAAGAACTTAAGTTGCCAACCAAGCAGTTCTATTTTTAGGAAAAATAATTCTGACATAACCGATATCGGTCATATAGCTACCGACATCGGTTACATAACCGATATCGGTCATGTGCCCCATTTTGCTTAAACCTCGGCCGTTTCTTCGTTTTTGCAAATTTTTGTGGCGCCCGCCTCTTTTTCCTGCATAACAACACCATTATCAATATTTGTCATCCAAATCACATATATATATCCTCATAATGTCAGCAACATCATCCATCTACATTATAACAACCATCGACAACATACATACGACATCATATATACATCAAACCCATCAGCATACACAACATGTGAATTAAACTCATCATCTATATATACATACATTCCATTTCACAAAGCCATCAACAAAACACATAAAACATTTCATATGCACCATGTGGATCAAACTCATCATACATTACAATTTCACAACCCATCAACAAAACACATAAAACATTTCATATGCACCATGTGGGTCAAAATCCTCATATATATATATCCAAGGTTTCAAATATACAACTTGCCCTGCATAGGGGCCTCTGTGATCTCAAGATAATACAAAGCCGGCACGCAGGCCGCAATAACTGTCAAAATATCGACTCGGCTCGCAGGCCGGTCTCTCATATCAAAAATATACTCGGCTCGCAGACCGGTATCAACTATACAACCTGTACTCGGCTCGCAGGCCGGTATATACAACAGGATGAATAAATAAATGAAAGAATCATATGTGGGCACGCAGGCCTCTCTATACATAACCGGTTCGCAGACCGGTGCCTCTATCTAATATCCAATCTACAAATAAAACATCTCTCTCCGACCCAGGGATGTCTCAACTCTCCCCACCGCCTCAAGACTCTCCTCGCGGTCTCCGGCCTGGCTCCCGCCTCCTCCCTGTCACCGACCCACCGGCTGTAGCTGCACCACCCTGGGATCTCTGACTCCGCGAGGTCTCGGCTCTGTGCGCCGCATATGGCTGATAGTCAGCCCCGGTACCATCAAGAATGTCCTGATAGTACCGGGCCTCCGCTCTCGCCTCCATATAACGGGCCCGTGCCACCATAGCTGCTGGGGCTGGTCCCCCGACTCCTAATAACAATGGCCCCTGTCCTCCTACCAAGACACCCCGTGCTCGTGCGGCTGCCGCCGGTGGTGCTCGTCTTTGGTGCCGCTGGTGGTGCCTGTGGCTGTGGTGGTACTGTGCACTCGTGGCTGGTGCCGTGTGGTGCCGTGCACTGGTGGTGCCTCGTGTTTGTGCTCGTACTCTACGCTCGCTAAGCGCCTCGTAGGACACCTATCTGTGCCTGTGCAGCAGCAAGCTGCCCCTGTAACAACTATACCTATCCCCTGAGCTGGTCCCTCTCTGCTCTAACAGCCGCTAAGTCTGGCTGTGCGGGCTGTGCTCTCCTCGCGGCTCTCTCCCCTACCCACCATACCAAAAATGCTCCTGTGCAGCCGGCGTCGTCTACAGTATCATCTGCTGGCCTCTCGGCTACCCAATCTAGGTCCATAGGCTGCGGTGCAGTGCAAGTGGGGCCTCTACATCATCCCTCCGGTACTGAGGGAAGGGAGGTGGCTCATCCTGTCGTAGCCCCAATCGCCGCCGTATTCCCTCTCCAGGGTATCCGCTCATACTCTCTCCTCTTTCCCCCGCTATCCGTAATGTATACTAGATCCACCATAACTGTGATCGGGCTCCTCCGTGGGGCTGATGACCTCTGTAGGGCCTCCATACAATATCTAGGGCAGTCATGCCCTCTAATACATGCCGGTAATACGCTACATCCCGTCCGCCGAGAACTACTCGTGGTTGGCCCATGACCCCCAGCCACCTCTGAAAGCCATATCTATAAATCACCTATGGCCCTGGCTGCTGGGGCAGCCCTACTGGTCGAATGCATATCATATGCTCATATGCCCAAAGAATGTCATAAGAATCTCGAACAAATCCCGAATCACCTCATCCGGCAGTAGCCCCACAGCCTCTCTCAGTATAATCGCACTGGTATACCGGTGTGCCCACGTATAACATGTATGCTCCTCCACCATCTCGTGTTGCACCCCCATCGGCGCCATGGAAAGTGGCCTCCCTCTAAGTCCGGGAGGGCGAAGCATGTGATGCCGATCATCATCAACACGGCAAACCGTGTCTCATGTCTATGGGCACGATACATGTCCCCATAGGTAATGCTCGCGCTGTGATAAGTCAATAGCACGGCTGCATCCCCGAATACCTGTAAAATGTTGTCCATGGTTGTCTCTGCATCCACCTGGAAGACTGCCTCTCCATCAATCGGTAGTCTAAGGATGCGATACACATCCTCCAGTGTAATCGTCATCTCTCCCGTTGGGAGATGGAACACATTGGTCGCCGGATCCCATCTCTCGATGAGGGCGACCATAAGACTGTGATCCCTCTCTATCGCCCTATAACGCTAGACTCTGACGAGTCCCACCTCACGCATGATGGCCCACTGCGCTGCGGACACGTGTGGCCGCATCCGTCTCAACAACGGGGCATCCTATCCCGCATCGTCAGCTGCTGACGTGCCTGCAAAACCAACTCACTGCATTAGCCTTACTTTTATCACAACTCCTTTAACCTTCTATACCCCCTTTTAACCACCCGACCACACAACCACCCCATTTTCCCCCACCCACCAACCAACCTTCCTATCAACCTCTACCCCTTCCCTCTTCACCCCAATAACCATAACTCCCAAACAATAACCAAAACACCCAAATAACAACCAAACACCCAAAACCACAACAAAACCAAGCAACAAAATAGACCAACTAGACCTCGGTCACCAATGATCGACACCGGTCCCCTCTCCCACCGACACCGGTCGACGATTTACGACGACACCGGTCAACCACAAAACCACCCTGCCCCAAAACTTCTTGACCGATGCCGGTCGCTTAGTGACCGGCATCGGTCACTAAAAAATTGCCGAGCCAAACCCGACGCGGCCCCCCAAATCCATTTTTCCCCTATTTCTCTCTATTTACCCACCCTAACACCCTAAAAACCTACCCACCCTGCCGCCTTGACCTATTTAACCCATCTATCCTCTTCATTTTTCAAATAACTTCAATTTATTCATTATTTTATCAAAACATGGATTCCTACCCAAACCCCCAAATATAGCTTAACAACATCAAATTCACACAATGAAGGGTTTCGAACCTACCGGTACGACGACACGTCATGGTGGTGGGATAGGTGGTGGTGGTCCAGCTGGTCCAGCACCTCTAGCTCCTCCTGGCTGTGCCATGGCTCTCAAACTCCTCTGCTAGGTCCTCCACCAATCAAATGTTGCCTCCTCCTCGCTAGGGTCTACCAATCACTAACTTCTCCACTCAAATAGTGCCACCTCAGCCGACAAACTCAACAATCTCGCCAAAAGACCTCAGACAACTAAAATTGGTTTTCAAATTGACAATATGACAATGACAGGCCGTATTTTTTCTTTTTATAGGTTTTCGACCTATAACCGATACCGGTTATATTGTGCCCTAAGGAACCAGTATTGGTCACCTAACCGATATCGGTCATAGACAATCGATATCGGTTTTATCCCACCTCTTCCCCAATTTCTGCCCTTATTTACTAATCGCCCTTTCTCACAACATCGCCTATATCCACCTTGGCTGAAAACCCTTTGTTAACTTCATTGGCCCGACCCAAGGCCACAACCAACCAATTTGGCCCGACCCAAGGCCACAACTAACCAATTTGGCCCGACCCACGGCCGTAACCAACCCATTTGGCCCGACCCAAGGCCGCACCCAACCATTTGGCCCGACCCAAGGCCGCAACCAACCCATTTGGCCCGACCCAAGGCCGCACCCAACCATTTGGCCCGACCCAAGGCCGCACCAATTAAATACCTCACCCAACATCAACAAAATACAATTTTATCCACCCATCATGTAGCTCTTTGTTCAATCGAGCTCACCTGTTCGTGTTTTAGCATGATTAGGGTCCTTGACTTGATCAATCGACCAACTTTTCCTAGACCAAGACCGTGACGTTTATCTCAACCAAACCAACCATTTGGTACTTGCCGAACATGCCTAAACGCCTCTGTACCTTACCCGTTATATCCCCTAGAGCTACTTTCTATGCCTTGATACCGTGATTATATCACCCTTGTTTGGATAAACTATCGACCTTTGCCTATGAATTGCTTGTTTGCTCTTCAAAATCATGTACCCTGGTCGCACTACTGCATTTCAACGTGCGTCTACTTCCTTGGACCTACCCCACCATCTTACCATCATCTCAACACCATTTCCCTTTATCAACCCTATCCCTGATTTCACGCTACCTCAATCTGTGATAGATTTGAGGGGATTACCTATACCCTTAACAGGGGTAACCACTTCTTATTATTGTCCATGCAACTTTAACAAAGACAAGCTACACGACAACAAGGGGCTAATGTAGACACCAAATTTGTGTCTTACGACCCCCTGTGCCCCGCATCTCATTTCGCAACCTAACCTCATCACCTAAACCTTACACAATTATTTATTAATTACCTTATAATTAATAAATCCACATCGCCATACCTGCCACCTCATTTCGCCACCTCATCATGACCTAGTCTTAACCCTAAATTAACCTAATTAAGACCTATAACTTGGTCCACATCCACACCCATGACTAATTACTCCTCATCCGAGACCTAAAACCAACCTCATAATGACTTGACCAAGCCCGTAACTAATCCCTCATGAGAAAAGAGGAAAAGCCGGCTATTTTACTAAAAATAGCTCGCTTTGACTTTGACCGATACTGGTTCTACTCGACCGCCATCGGTTACGTAATCACATCGCCTCAGTAAATGACCACTCCCAACCAAAAACAAGGGGTTAGATTTTAATGGATCCAAGGAGAAATCATTGGAAGAATCCAGAATTTACTTGGTCAACAGAGACAAGTGAAAGAAAAAGAAGAGTTTGCAGAGAAAGGACATCAAGCCCAAAACTACAATCGAGTAACTGTGAGCCTTGTGACACTCATCCGAGTATCAAGAGAAGAGATAGCTCATCTTGGATTGTCAGATCATCCTACTTGAGCCCTCTCTTCGTCATCATAGTCCCAGAACCTACATTTTCCATCAGAAACTAGTAAGTAAGTCTTATACGTTCTTTTAATAACATTTCTTGAACTTCTGAATCACAGCCATCATAAGTCTATTCCTAGATCTACTACCCAGCAACACACTACATCTAACTGTCATTCCTCCACCCTTACATTACCCCAAGAACACCCCCCGTATTCTCTGAGTCCTTCTCATCACCCCATTACCTAATCCCACCCATTCATCAGCCTTATAAAAACAACACACCCACCTTACAACCAACCTTCACCAAAAGCCCCTAAAACATTGCCCCTACCGATATCGGTTAGCACCAACCGGTACCGGTTACAGTGACCGGCATCGGTCACCTTGATTCTAAACCAAGACCAGCCCTTTCTCTATTGTTCTAACAAGGTAAACAAATTGTAATTGGACAATAGCTTATTTGTTAGAATTTGTGTTAATTCATATTAGCAGGGGAACTGACCACCTTCGAAAGGAAGTTTTATATTTCCTGGGCCCAAGGCAGTTCCCTCATTTATTGTCTAATTAAAATCTGGTGGTCTTGTATTCTTACTTGCAGGTAGTCCTTCCCAGACAAAAAGGAGTTCTTCGCAGTCGATCTGATCTTTCTCTACGGTACGCGCACACCCTCTCGACATTCAACAGGTATTCCTCCTAGCCCTAACCCTTATCTGTTTCTTAAAGGAATGAAAGGATAGAAGCAACTCTATTCCCAAAAGTTGAAACATTCCGTGTGAAACAAGATGTGAAACTTTTACGTGCTTGATAATGGTATGTTAAATCTCTTTATTCTCTCCTAAACAAATTATCTGCGACATTATATCCACAACTTAATTTTCTTGTCTTTTTTGATCCCATCCTCTTTGGGCCTCCTGATCTACACTCATACCCTTGATCTATCCACAATCACTATTTTTTTCTCATTTGTGCATCCCCAAACAATATTATAATCACTGCCTCAACTTTCTGTTCAAGAAAACGGATAGGAATCGAGCACTCAAACCAGTGATTTAGTGCATGTGCGTGTTTTATTATGATTTCAAGATTTATTTTTTCCAATTTAAAAATAAAAACAAAACCGTAATATATATTTCTTTCTATATTTGATTTTTTCCATAAACATTCAACAACATAAATTCTGAAAATAGAAAAAAAAAAGGGGGATTAGGAAAATTTGAAAATTTAAAGTTCCCATTCGTAAAGTGAAAGCGTTCGATTTTGAAATTTCAAATATTTACATTAAATATGGGGGATTTCACATATCAAACTTTGAATGTAACTCTCAATAATATTTGCATTTAATACGGGGATAACATGGGATATGGGAAATCAAATTTATTAATTTTACTTTAGAAACAATTGGGACAGAACAATTGTTTCATTGAAAACATGTGGGAAAATGAAAATATTAATTTAAGCATAATAAAAAAACATTTTGTCGAAACCATGTAATTATTATAATATTGAAAAAAAAACTTTGATAGATTATGATTTTTCAATTATATATATTTTATTTTGAGCATAATAATTTTGATGAAATCATATTTTTACGACATTTAAATTAAGTATTTTTCAAAAAAATAAATTTAGGGTGACCTATTATAGTGGGAAAAAGTCACCATTTACGAAATGCCTACATGTCACCATTCATTGGTTACCTTTTTTATGTAACTTGATGTCAATTGCTTTATTGGCTAGTTTATATTTAATTTATATTTTTGAAAATGGCATGTGGTCACTTTAAGTGAA
This sequence comes from Taxus wallichiana var. yunnanensis, assembly GCA_018340775.1. Classification (NCBI taxonomy): domain Eukaryota; kingdom Viridiplantae; phylum Streptophyta; class Pinopsida; order Cupressales; family Taxaceae; genus Taxus; species Taxus wallichiana. Next base: position 213,384,542 of record CM031236.1, on the reverse strand, counting down.
ACAACTAATGGTAGTTTCCGTTCTCACGATCATTGGCTCATACACGGTCATTGGCACATTTATTAGTATTTTTTATCAAATGCAAATTTTATATTTTTAAAACATTATTCACGTTAATTTAAAGAACAATCCAATAAAATGTGACATCTTGTAATATTTAATAAGTTAATTACACAACTATATAATTAACATATTTATTAAGAAATTTTTAATTAGCGATAGAATTAACAAATAGTTTTTGTTATAAAAACCACAATATTCAAGACTAAATGTAATCCATTAAAATGTTGGCACATGGCATGAAACTTATAATATCTCTTTTCATCGTCAATCTTTGAATTCAAATTTCTAATTTCGAATATTTATTATTAATTTTTATCAATTTCAAATTCAACATTTTAAAATATATTATATGCCAATTTAAAAAAATTGCAATAGAATATGACACATGGCAAGCTTGAACCAATTACTCAAGAAACTATATAATTGACACATTTTAAGGAAATGTCTAATAATCCCTACAATTAACAAATATGTTTAACCTATAAAGACACGACATATTAATTTGTGAATGTCATCAACTAAAATGTTGACATGTGGCGTGAAATCTCTAATATATCTTGTGATTGTCAATATTTTGGAGTTATTTATGCTTTACTCTAGAAAAACTAAAACATAATTTTTTTCTTCACAAGAATTTGAGAGTACCTTAAAGATAGGAAAGAAAATAGCTACCGCTAAGCTCCATTAGAATGAAATTTTTGCAACAAAGAATTCAAAATAATAAATTTTAGATGTGATCATGTTATTCTTTTCAAAGCACATGGTAACGAAAAAATCGATGTCATATGTTGTCTGTCTATTTTTGAGAAGAACCCTAGCATTCGCTATCCTCTACAACTCCATGGTATCCTTTCCAATGATTTAAATAAATAACTTCACAATTTAGGATCAATAATATTTATCATTAACTATAATCATATATTATTGGGGATACAATCCATTCATGAAAACAAAGTATGGCACTACATACCCTTGAAAGATATCACAACTTCTATATTACTCATAAGTTTTTTTGTCTAACACATAATTTATATCGGTTTGTATCTAATAAAATACTTAGTGACCGCTAAGCTCTATTACTTGAACATCATAAATCAAACAGCTCCTATTTAATAAAATGCTTAGTGACCACTAAGCACAAATACTTGCAGAAAGGAATGATTGTGTAGAAAATAGGATAATCAATTTCTTATTTTTAACAAAACCCTAGAATAACAAATCATAGTAATAGATATAGCGGTTGATAGGCATTTCCATAATATATTTCGATCACGAGATATATGAGCTAGGGAAATTTATTATTGTCAAAATATATGAAGGAATTTGTATATTCGGGAAGAAAGATGGTAATTAAAAAAATTTCAGGATGCTCAAATGACATCATAGTGACTACTAGGCACACACCTTTCCATCTTGTCTATTTTTACACATCAGTGGGCATTAATGAAAAATCTTAGCGATTGCTAAACTCCGCTACTTATTAGAAGGAATAGATTAGTATCCGCTACGATGAAAATATTTTTAATTTTGAATATAGAGATCAAATAATAGTTCGTATGAAAGAAAATGATTAGCGATGCTAAGCTCGAATACTTACATAAAGAAATGATATGGAGGCAACTAGGCTAAAACTATATTTTTTTGAATATAACACTCTAATAAAAGATCATATTAATATATTTTATCGTTCTATATGCATTTTTCGTAATATAATTAGCTAATAAATATGTCGATATGAAAATTGTTTACTCTCAAAAGCTATGGAGGTCTTTGCGAAATTAATAGATTAATGTTGAAGGCTAAATTGTTTATTAATTTTGAAAATCGAAATTAAAAAAATTGTATTAAATAAAATTATTAAGAACTACTAATCTTTAATTCTTACAAAATATAGTGGTTTAGGCTTATTATTTTTGTTTATTGAGAAAGGAATGGATTAGTGGCATCTAGGCTAAATTATTTATTAATTGTGAAAATACAGATAAAAAAACTTCATATTATAGCAAATTCTTAGTGACTACTGAGCTCGAATACTTGTAGAATGTAGCACTTGAAAAATAGATCATATGAATGGATAAAATGTGATCGCAAGTCATTTTCATGTTGGTTTGTATAAAAAAATGCATAGTATTGCTAAGCTATATTACTTTAAAAAAGGAGTGGCTTAGCGGCCATTAAGCTCTATTGTTTATGTTTTTTAAAATATTGGCGTAATAAAAATCCTTCTTTACCTTAGTGAAAAGATAAGAGTTAGAAAATAATAAGATAACTACACATTTTAAACATGTTGACATATACTGATCATCTTGGCCGTGCATATTTCTAGAAATAACCCATTTTAAATAATATTCCTAAATGATTTACTAAAAATTGAGGGTGAAGATGAACACTAATATTGCTCAAGAATAAAGGATATGGGTTTTTCAAGAGAAATGCATGTTTTATGTTTACCAATTATTCATTGATGAGAAGGCTATCAGCCACTAGCCTCTATATTGTTGACGAATCAATTTTAACAATGCAAAAAGCAATCTTAACTAGTTTTTGTCATTATTTGTAATTATATTATATTGGATGGACTATCCCAGACGATCCAAGTCCTTGAATACATACTTTTGAGAAGATGGATGCCTTATGTAGTTCTCATTTGATATCTTGTGCATAAAACATAATTCATATCTTTTTCATATAAATAAAAATGCTTTGTAAATCGATAAGCGTCGCTAAAATAATGAAAGTGAAGGATTTGCTATCGCTACGATGAACATATACTAGTAAGAAACATAGCCACCTGAATAAGTATCATGTCTATCTTGGCTTTGCATATTTTCTTAAAATCATCCTTCAAATAAAATATACCTAAATGATCTATCACATACACAAGGCGAAGGTGAACATGATTCTCGCGCAGGATTAAATGATGAACTTCTATTGCATTGATCTAATCTTGTTGATATACTATTGTTTTATTTCCATTTATATGGTTTTTATTATGAGGATCCCCAATTTTTTGTTTGATAAAATCAACAAACATTTGTTGGCCTAACTCTAGCAAGGAACCAGTGAGACCAAGAAAATACCTACTATTAAATGGGTCAACATTTCACTTTTTAAGGATCATGGTGAAGCTGCGATTTTGAACTTAGAAAAACACAAATCTTGATCTAAGTGCTAAATGTTTTTGGTATCCTCTTTCCAATCCTCAAAGCATGTTTTTCAAGATATCCGCAAAGAAAACCGTGGCCTCCTTCCAAAGGGCTAATCTCATAATTGATAACGTGGTTAATGACTAGAATGTTTGGAAATTAATAAATGTATAAATCAATAAATTAAAGTGTTAGAACATTTTAGGTTTGTGGAATATTACTTTAGTGGTAATGAATTAATTTTTGAGGCGAATATCATATTATTACTAATGTCGTAATAAATAATCTTGTTTGAATAAACTTCATTTTTTATTTTTCATTAATTACAGGTTGTACCTTAAATATTATATATTGGAAGGTTACTAAATAGGCAGATTTTATAAAAAATCAAGGGACTAATGAAGCACTTTTTGATAATATTGGTAATAAATATGTTGATTGGCTGAATTCAGTACCTTTTCCAATAATTATTTATATTAAAACCCCTAGCAAGCTTGTAGATAATTACAAGCATGCAATAACATAGTCACTCCATATATTTACTCGATATTATCTCCCATATTTTCTCACATTTCTAATTAATTTCATTGTCTTTCATTTCATCTATCATGGCCTTTCCAATGTTTCCTTTCATGAATTTTTCTGTGTTGGTTTGTTAAATGCAATTTTATGCTACAATTTCACGTAGCCATTTGAAATCCATTTTTGGATTTAGTAAGAACAAGACATGATTACTATTGATGGATTTCTTGGAGAATATTATATTTCGCTATAGGGACATCCAAGGGTAAATGTGGAAGTTTATTCGACATTAGTTTTTCATTTTCTTATCATACATCTAGCGAAGAATTGGGATTTGGAGATGGGTCATCACTAGATCAAGCCAACATATAGGGTTGACATGGAAACTAAAATGAACAAAACCTCGAGTGTGTTGTGACCCTTCCTTTCTCGGGATTGTTATATACAAGAAGTTTTGATGGAATTTACAATTTTTGGAGAGTTGTACAATTGGTTTTACGTACTAATGTGTTTTACATTTGGTGTGTCCAAATGGGGTGAGAGACCGAGGGCGGGACCTAGTTCGCTCCATGTTTCGACCTATATGATATGTTTTCTCGATTACAACAGAACCGATGCATTGGGATCTTCTTCGCATGAAATTTTGTGAGGCATACAATTGGCTAAAGATTTAGGTTGTTTCAAAACAAAAAAATTATGTGTTGACTTGAGAAATTTAAACAATTGATCACTATTAAATTTGGTTTGTTTGAAGTTGTCAATTTGTTGCACAAATTTTCTCTCTGACCAATTCATTTTTATTTCTTATGGCTTTTGGATATCAAGAATTAACTGATGCAACAAATAGTAGTTGTATTTTAAATAGCTTATGATCTAGAGACATTCTTCTATCATTATATTTTTGAGTTTATTTTGTATAACCAATGGAGGAAGACCAACCTAGGTTTTGTTTGAATGAAGAGAAGCATATGAAATTGATTTTTTAAGTTCATTTTTGAACTAGTGCTCTAAGTGGAACTGAAATATCTCTAGATTTTAGTTAATGAAATATGATTTTACTTTAGTAATACAATTATCCTCAATATAATGGTATTTTTGCATATTTGAGGTGGTCTTTAACCACCCCAAGAGATAGCTTAGTGTAAATATTTTTCCATATTTCAATAAATAGGATCTTGTCTATTGAAGTGGAGGGACTTAGTCCCACAAGAATTGATAAAATACGTGTTGTTTCCTTAACAAAATATCTTTCAAACAATGATATAGTAGGTTATCATGCCTACTTATTTGATCCAATCACATTGGTTGCAAGAACCATATTAATGAAATACTTTATCATAGGATAGATTATTGGTTTTCACCAATGGTCATGGGAACAAGTCCCTCCTTGTTGTATATGGAAAGGATCCCATTATGAAATGAAATCACTAAATACATTTTGGGGTGGTTTTTAAAATGGATATCCCACATGAATACTCCACTAAACTTGTAGTAAATTTCTTGTATGGTGTACAAGGAGTAATTAGTTTGGAGAAATGTAAAGGGGAGTTGGATAAACAGAGAGAGGAGTTTAATGTTATGAGTAGGAACTTATAGATTCTAACTAACAAACTTGAGTAGTTCCACATTAAGAATAATAAAATGATAATGTAAGCAATATAAATACTAAAAATTGGAGACACGGAATTCAATGAATTCATTAATCAAAGATACAAAGTTCTTTCTTGGTTATACAAGATATCGCTTTCTTGTAAAGTTTGAAAGTGGAGAGTATGAAAGAACCTAAGAAATGAAAGAAGATGGAATAATGTAGCTTTTGATTGTAGTAGAAGTGAAATTCAATAATTAGTAGTATACGACAAATAATAACCCTTTGGAATGGAGAATTCATTCCAATTTATATCTTACAAAATGTCTCTTCCTCTCCCCCGCGTGACTTTTCATCTCACCACCACTTGTGATCTCTCAAATTCCCTAAAAATGAAATTAAGCCCTTTTCTTATTTTTGAAAAGGGACATTTAGAATACAACATTAATTCACTTAAGTGAATAAGACAAAATATTCAAAAATTACATTTCTAATGAAGAAATTAAATGTTAGAGAGATATGGGCAAGAAAGAAGAAGATAGATAATTGAAAATCCGGAGATGGGAAACTGTTGTGGATGAAAATCCACTTCTAATGGACCATAAATGAAGTTTCTTGCCCTCAACCACATATAAATGATATTTCAACTTCCTCCTTTTGTGAGATGTGGACACACTCTAGGGTATTGAATAAGTGTTCAAAAACACTACTATGAGATTTGCACCGAGATAACTACCTAGTCTTGCACATATGATGATAATATTTTAAGAAAAGGTTGGACTTAGGATATGAAGAACATAACCTTACTTATCTTTGCTTCAAAATTAAACTCCATGAATAATATGTCTCCTTCTCAAATGGAATCAACCACAGGATGCTCAAACATCTTCTTTCTCATCTATTACCCATTGAAAGATGGATTTTTCTACTAGATAGGGAAATTTCTCCTACATTCAATTGAAATTGTATCCTATGAAATCTTAAATCTCCCAAGCCACTATGATGTTATGCATTGTCTCAAACACATCCAGTGCCCTTCTATCAATAAGCATGACTAAAAATCTTTGTTTATTAACTAATATTCGAGACTTACTATTTTAAGTAATTTTTATTTTGAGAAGTCCATTTTTGTTCACCGGTTGTTCAATTTGAAAGTTTTGAGTTTTCCTAATATGAAAACAGCAATATAAACTCTAATAATGAACTATTTACAACATTTAGTATTTATAGATAATGAGGCTTAGGAAGGCTTACTAATTTCATAAGCGGGTCTTCACACTGTATTAGAATGGAATGAAAGTTGTCTCAAAATAAAATTATTACATAAGGATGCTTTAATCAAATTTTTAGAGTATTTTAATAGCCAAAACACTGTCGATCTAAAAAAATATTTGTTATTTTATCAAACTTTGTTTGGCCATTAACAATTATGTAGAGTCCCAATGGATGCAATGTTTGAATCCTAAATTAAATTATTTTTGACAAAGATTTCTTGTTAAAATATTATGGGGATCAGATAAGGGGTTTGAGAGATATGAGAAAAAATCCATTTTTAGCATATGAGGTCTTTGGCACACTTTCATTAGCACAATAGCAAGGAGAGTAAACTTTTTAGGGAAAATTAATCTTTATAACTTAAAATGGTTAAGTGTTTGAATATGAAGCTTTTTTTCCTCACCTATACACATTATCTCAATTTCAAATCAAAAATAATTAACTCGGGTTGAATTAGGGTGATGTGGAGTTTCACCCTAAAAAAAGGGTACAAAGGAGCAAACATTACAAAAGAGTCGTAGGGTTATAAACTAGCACTTGAGGATTAACAAAGGTTTTCCATGTGTATGGGGGTTAGCTAACAGAGAGGGAGAAAAATTTTATTCCCTCATGTCCCTTTTTTTCAATGTGAGGGAACATCACCAATTGAAACATGCACCATGGGTCTATATCTCATGTGGGGGGGTTCAAGTAGTTAAAAAAACATGCAAGTTTAGAACCTCCTAGGTGCAAAAGTGATGACCCACAAGTTGTTGGCAGAAAACGGCTCATGGGGAGCACACATTATTTTACCCCATGTCCCTTTTCATGTGGGGGAAAATATAAGGGAACACCATATGCTTAAAATGTGCCAAGAAGGAGTTCAACTGAGAAAGTAGTCTATTTTTGTTTTGTGCTCACCTAAAAATTCAAGTTATAACTTTTAATTTGTGAAAAATTAACATGCATAGGGGACCACACTTTTATGTCAATCACTTATAGTTTAACCTTGGGTAAAATTTAAAGGGGAAAAAGAACCTTGAAAAGTGTGCCTAAGGCTTTAAGCTATGTTGATATCATGATCCTAATGCGAAAAATATACAACTCGCCTTTTTCTAACTCGGGAGAAAAATAGGAAATCAAAGGTGAAATATTATATGATTTTAACTCCAAATCATCAAATGATTTCATTCCCGCATAACTTTATAGACTTTATTCAGCCTTAAACTTGATTTTGTTACCATTCATGCTTTTAACATGAAGGAGCAAGTAGTAGTGACTTGAACAATCATAGGAGATTTTGAGGTCATGGAAAAAAATAGATGTTTTCATCATGTGAAGGATTCCAAGATATTTCTACTTCTTATTTTTTATCTCCCAACTCCTCCTATAGCTCCTAGAATCATCAAAATAAACTGACTTTTCTTGTTAGATCCTTCATTTCCTATGTTGAAAATGATACATTTTTGTATAGATTGTTCCTAACATCAATTATCTCCACATATTTTCCCTAAAATTCCTTGGATAACATCATTTCTCTCCCCGTTAAACTTCTATATGGATTGAGTCTTTGATTTCTACTTTTAAAGTATGTCTTCATGCTGCAATATGGCTAAAAATAGCCAATTTAGTGCTTCAGAGAGCACTATTCTACCTCAGAGCTTGATCTCATTGTGAAATAAACTTAGATTCATTCCACTATACATGAAACATAATTTAAGACTATGCTAACACTTTCCTCCATGATGGAATGGGGGTGAAACTAACCTAGAGTGGTTTTTGTGAGATGATTAGATGGTGAAGGAAGGGTTCATAGTCACCAAGAGAAGAATTTAAAAGGGTGGGCAAAGTTTTCACAAATGAAAATTTCATTTTTTGATGTTATACATTTTTCATGAGAACAGATACAAATATCTTCGGGATATTAGAATAAAAGGTGTAATGAATAACCTCAGGTATCTTGTGGATTAATAGACTGATTTCTTTTCAATTGGGAAATAGAGTCACCATATGGAACCTCAAACAAAGCTACCAACACAACCGAAAGAAAAAAAAAACATGAACACACAATAGAAAAGGAAACACAACATAAATGGAAACCACATAATAAAAAAGGAAACATTATACAACATACCTACATCACCTATGGTACATGCAAGGGATAACCTATTTTCCTAAGAGTAGCTTCATCCCATGCACGGGTATCACCAAATGAATTTATTTTGTATATCCATTGGGTGGCTCACTTAAATGTGACCCATTTCTAGAATTTTTGATAAATTTTACATGATTTTTCTTGAAAGTGATGGTCCATTTAGAAGGCTCAATTCCTTTTTTCTCTAACAAGATGCTTTCGTCTACTCATCCATTTACAAATTCATTCCAATTCCTCGTTTTGTATTGTTGCTACAAGAATGAGTCTTGATAATATCGAGCTTACCTTTTTCACACAAAGTAATATGATCTTTGATGGGAATTTTAGTTTTGTTTGTTATCTTCTTCATGACCATGGTCTCTATGAACTAGTTCTCGAGACAATTTTGTTAGATTTTAAATTTTTCACAAGCCTCTTAATTCTCCATGTTTCTTAGTTTCTTAAAATAATTATTCTTCACATAAGTTTTCTCACCTTTTACCCTCTTCTCACTCGATGTGATGTGCACATTACTTCATTACCTTGGAAGGAGAATGAGTACAATGTTGGATATGAAAATTGAACATCATCATCTTCTCCTTATTGGAAATTTTGAGCTTTGAAATTCATCTTCATGATGGGGTCATCTCTTTCTTGAGTAGAGACATCTCTAAAAGACCCAAAAAAATCTTGTTCATACATTCCTCATTAAGAGGATCTTCATCTCCCGATGGTAAAGAGAAGGATTCATAAACACAATCATCTTCATTGTAAAAATATTCATATTTGGCTTTAATAATGTGATTGGAAACATGGGTACCATATGTTAAGAAATCATTTGATATCACTCTCCCATCATGCTTTTCACTACTTAACACCCTAGGATTTCTTTGTTGTAAGCCAATATTTCTATTTCCTTCATCATAACCAAACATATAATATATATCCATGCTTAGTTATGAGTAACCACTATCAAATTATAGCTCCATAAAATTATCATGATACCTCTCAATCGGATCTTCCACACCTAGGTGTTCTTGCATCAATATGGGTAGTTCAACATCCAAAGTTATGAAGAAGTTACCATACCTTGAATCTTGGAACAAAATTTCTTCCTTGGATCATCTGATTTTTGAACTACATATTTCATTTTTATTATTGGTATGAGCTTCTTCATTTTACCATTGAATTGGTGGTGAATGAAAAATCTATATATCTCTTCCAACATCCGATATATAAAATATTTCTTAACAAAATACCATATGAAGTTGGCATGTCTTCCACCAATATTTTCATCGTAATCTTCTTGTCTCAAAAATCCTCAAATGATACTTTGTCATCTATCAATTGGCCAATGAGAGGTGCTTATTTTTTCCATGGAGTAACAATGGCCACTTGCAGGGCGAGGGCTAGATCGGGAGATTTAGAAACTTTTTTGAGCATGACATTGTTAGAGGAACTAAGTGAATAATGTAATTATTCATTTTATGCCCATTTCCTAGCAAGATAGAAAGGTTCTACTTTCCAAAAAGAGATACATGTTGAGGATGGAAGATTCAGGAAGGGATGGTGTTGGAAAGGCAAGTGGTTATTTGATATTGAAATTTTTTGACATGGATTTGAACTACTTCCTTTGATAAAATGGAAAATCCTATCAAATTTCTTGGGGTGGGTTTTCAAGTAATCTGGATTAGATAATTAAATGTTATCTTTCTTGACATGGTCCATGATGTCAAAAGGTGAAGAATTTTAGGCACATCATATCTATGATATCCTTGACATGATTAGGATTTAAATTGTTAGGAATAATGAAAGAGGTAAGTGATTTGATAAGAGGAGATGTAAGATAATTACTCAAAGAGGAAGATGGATTCTTCATTGAGGTAGTCTTGGGGTTCTTCTTGGTTGACCCCATGGAATTAGGTAGCGATGATCCTCTTTTTGTTGTTATTTTTTGTAGAGTTTTCATTTGAGGATTTGATTTCTTTTCATGGGTAGCAAAAGAAGGGGATTATTTTCCAGCTTGTGAATAGGTGGACACCAAACAAGAGTAAATGTTCATATCATCCATAGATTCTTCAAGATATTCATCATCGAGTAATTGAAATACCAAATTCTTGTATATCCATCTTTTTCTTATCTATCAAATTTAGATTCAAAAATGTTGGCACCTTCTCCTTCACACGTTACATTATCTAATGGGGATTCTCGAGGAAATTCTTCGGGGTTATCCTGCAATTTTAGTCATGTTCCAATATTGATGTGATGCATGTTGAGTAATTTCCTTCTTCAATGTAGTCAAATCATTGACCATTTTTATAAAGCAATAGATCAACACTTTCATCTTTGAAACTCTAGACCTTATTCTTCATTGAATATTTCTTGATCTTCCCTTACATGATAAGGTCATATTTCACTTCACTCAAAATTTCTTGATCATTACCCAAAGTGTTCAATTTGACTCTCTGTAATGACACCTAACTTTAGAAAACTCGTGAATTAATGATGAATATCTTTTGATTATCTATAGTAGGATGCTCGTATTAGTAGGAATTTTGTCAACCAACTTGTTAATTTTTTTCAAAAGTATCTCATGGGCTCTTTCCATTCTTTATTCATCTAATCTAATTGAGTAAGGAGGGCATGAGAATGTTCTACAGTCTTGAATCTTTCTTCAAACTTGGTTTTCATTTCATCCTAGTCAATAATTGAACTAGGTGACAAGTAGTAAAACCATTCCATATCATAATATTACAAGGAATCCATGAATAACTATACTAAAACATATTTATGATCCACTCGAAAAATCCACATGTTGTGATCAAAGTTTTGATATGATTATCCGGATGTGGCTTCTCATCTCCATATAATTTGGGAAATTTCTTCCTTGATCCTTTTGGTAATTCATGTGGTCGAGGATGCAATGATAGTGAACTCAGGTGTTCTATTGCCATGGTACATGTGCAATCATTTCTTATTTTGGTTATATTATATCTATTGGTTCTACAATTGATTCCCTAAGGGGATTTTTGAGTATATTTTTAGAACTTATCTTGGCATTTGTATGGGAACAAGTATGAAATATTATTGTTCTTGGGGCTCAAACATAAGATTATGAAAGACTATAATTCCACATGCTTATTTTATTTATTTAATATTATTTCTATTAGTTTTTCTCGGAGAATTAGAAAGGAATGATACTAAAATCCATATTTTTCAATACGATTATAACAAGGCTCTTGAAAATTAAAATAGGTAACTTTTTTATTTTTAGTTTTATGAATTTGATGGTTTTTTATAATATGTATTTTAAAAAAATTTAGAGATATTTTAAGGGCACACGAAGGGGGAATCTTCCCCACCATTTTTGCCAAAATATACTGGTGAAATAATTTTTCACGTGACAAATTATTGGTTTTCATCAATGGTCACTAGGCTAAGACCCTCCTTATTTATGGGGAGGACCCGATTATTGAATTCAAGGACTAAATAAACTGTGAGGTGGTTGTTATGATGGTGATCATATAAGACTACTCCACTAAACCCGTGGAAAACATCTTTAAGGTGTATAAGGGAGGAATTAGTTTGGAGAGAGGTAAAAGGGAGTAGGACAAATAGAGGGGGTAATGGTAAATTGACAAAGATGGTGGGCCAAAAAGTGGACACAAATCTGATTTCAAGAAAAACAAGACCACATTTTGGGAAAGCATGAGTGTGTTTTTAATTCCTAGGTTTGGAAATTACCAAGCCTAAATAGAGAGTGTGTTATTATACACTCACAATATAACGTGAGTGCATTATAATGCACTCACATTCATGATTACTATGTGGTATATATTTTTATCGGAGGGATATATTTACTAAAATAAATTATTTAAGTATAAGTTTTTATTTTATTAATATTTATACGTTAAATTTAGTTTTGTAAATATAAGAAGTTAGGATCACTCTACACCTTATGGAACTAGTCTCACAACTCCATCTGTCATGGTTTAGAAGATAGTTTTCCATATCCTAATTTGGTCATTACATAGGTATTTTTCAAGATTCACCATTCAGCCTAAAAATTTTAGGGTTTAAATTATAAAATTGATATCTATTTTTTGAAAGAACATAGTCATTATTTAGGTTTTGGGGTCTTCTTGATTAGTTATTAACATTTGTAGGAGATTTAGATGTGTTAAAACTACATTTTATAAAGCTCACAACTCCCAAAGGTAGCAAAAATTTCTCGAATATATTGACTCATGTAATTCATTATAACACATAATTAATCAATACACATATGTATTTTTTATCGATTCAAATAATCAAAGGAATGGCCATCATGAGGTCTCATGAAGGATCTAAAACATCATGAGGACAATAGGTACTATTAGAAAAGTCTTAAGGTCTTCTTTAAGGCTTCCTTCATTCTCTTAGTGTTATACCTATCCCAAGAGTTTCCTCTAGTGCTTTGTTTTGATCAAACTCTACCCTGACTAGTTCGATTGGGTTTTTTCCTCAACTAAAAAGCTTCAAATCTAAGCACATTTGAATCTATTCCTCTCTTTTGAGATAGTCTTATCATTCCATCATGTTCTCAGACAAATAAACCACCTATTTCACTCATCTATTTTCTCAACATTCATCCAAAGACTCCTCTCACTTTCCTTTACCAAAATTTCCATTCCATCGCACAAGAGAAAGGTTCAATGGTCAGTTCTTGGTTTTTCTACTCTAGAAACCCTACATGAAAAATAAAATAATCCTTAATCACCATTCTCAATCTCAATGAGGTATGAAAATTTTGTTTAACATAACCTTCCATTAGCTAATCCATTCACTATCCACTCTCTTAGATCCGCCTTCCCACTTTGAGCCCTAGCATGGGTGTTATGTTGATTGTATCATCAGATATAAACATATACTAAACAAGTTGAAGGAATTTTAGAGTACCCATTAAGGGTTTCTAGTTTCATTATGAGTTTTAGGTTTGAAATCCAAAGATAACTACCACTTCCTTCATTAAATTGAACTAAACAATAGATCTAGGTTTCTATTAATTGTTTCTCCCCTAGACTATCACTCACACCTCAACATGCACCCAATGAACCTTCAAATTTTTCATCCAATCTCCTAATATACCTCCTTAGCATAATATCTAACAATTTTCAAGCATTAACCCTAAACCCTAAGCCCAAGCCCTAAGCCCTAAGCCCCAAACCCCAAACAATAAAACATAAATCCTAACCCTAAACCCCAAAACATAAGCCCTAAATCCTAAACCCTAAACATTGATCCTTAAACCATGAGCCCTAAACCCTAAACCAAGAGACCTAAACCATAAGCCCTAAGCCCTAAACCATAAAATCTTTAACACTAAATCCTAAACCATGATCCCTAAGCTTTAAACCCTTAACCATAAATCCCTAACCATAAACCCTAAACCCTAAACCCTAAGCCATAAACCTTAAACCCTGAGCCATAAACCTTAAACCGTAAACCTAAACCCTAAACCCTAAACCGTAAATGCTAAACCATAAATCCTAAGCCCTAAAACCTTAACCATGAACCTGTGAAAAATGATCCATAAACCCTAAACCCTAAAATCTAAGCCCTACTTAACCCTAAACCCTAAAAGAAATATCCTAGGCCCTAAACCTTAAACCCTAAACCATAAACCATAAACCCTACACCCTTAAATTTAAATCATGAGCCTTGAGCCCTGAGCCATAAACCCTACACACTAATATTTGCATCTATGTTATTGTGCAAGCTAGGATAACCCATTGAAATCTAGAAAAATAACCACATTCTCATATTCACATCCATGATTCACTTAGATACATGTTCATATTCACAAGAACCTCTTCTTCCTTAAAAGTTCCTAGTTTGCGTCACTAACTCGGTAAGGATTACACATACTTGAGAAAATTCACATTTCTCATGACATATATGGTCTTTTCCTCACAGATGTTCAGCCTTGGAGTCCAAAATATAAAAATGAAATAATTATTCAAAAGAATGTCAAAATGATAAAATTTAAAGTGGTATCCTAATCCCTCAAACACAAAAATACCACTAGACTTGTTATTATCAATTTATAACTCTCTTCGATATCCAAATATTTCAAAATATATAAAAATATATATAGTTGTATTGGATAACATTTCTTTAAACACAAATGTTCTTGGATATCCGCATTTCCCTCCTTCAAAATATCAGCTGCAAATGAAAGGCATTAAATTGTGATGATGCTCTTTGAATGTTATGCCTAAAAAGAAGATGAACCTTTTTCAATTAAATACTCATTGTCAATATGAATAAGAATGAGTAATACACGAGAACATTACAAAGAGTGAAATAATTCCCACACGATGGGAAAAAGAATATAGTTGTATTAGGTAATATTTCTTTTGAAAGCTTCCCACAAGGAAGGAGTTACTAAGAAAAGGGTTGTACCAAATTTTTCTTGGATATATGGAATTTCCTCATTAAAAGTATTATACCAATTTCAATCATTCTCATTAGTATCATTTTTATAAGTATTTCCAACAAGATCTATATGATTAAATATGTAAACAATGGCATCTACCTTGAGTTTTCTTGTGCAACTAACATTTGAGTCTTCTTGTACAACCCTTCTTTATGACGGGTGGGACGAATAAAAAAATAGATATGGAATCTACCTTATGCCTTGCAATGCATATTACACATCTATTCTAAACCTATTTCTCCCCACATATACATGTTCTCTTGAATGTCAATTTCTTCAAACTCTAGAACAAATTACACATTTCTCATATTTCCATGTATGGTATTATGGAAGCTTTGATGAACCAAAGTGGAAGCTAGAAACAATAACCACATGCTCATATTCACATTCATGATTCATTTTGATACATGTTCATATTCATAAGAACCTCTTCTTCCTTGAAAGTTCCTAGTTTATCTCAATAATGTTATCTCCCGTATCCAAACATCAAGGACTATTGGCATTTGTCATAGTATTGGACATTAAGGAATCATCGAGTGTCTGAATCATAATGTCATTGTATCTAGAGAAAAATTTTCAAACATGGGAGTAATGTATCTTGGAAAATAAAATTGAACCTCAGAAATCCTCTCAAATTCCCAGCTTACACAAGCACTTAACATATCAAGCTATGTTCTTCAAATGAAATATTTGTTCCTAGTAGAATGTAACTAAAATAATTATTCAAAAGAGAATTAAAATGATAAAATTTTCTTGGTATGTTAATCCATCAGACCCATAAATAGCCATAAATTTGTTTAGGGTTTAGAATTCAAAGTTTAGGGTTCAAGGTTTACAAGTTAGGGCTTAGGGTTTAGGGTTTAGGGTTCAGTTTTAAGGTTTAGAGTTTAGGGTTCAAGGATTAGGGTTTATTATTTATTGTTTACGGTTTATGGATTAGGTTTTATGGTTCAAGATTAGGATTTAAGGTTCAGGGTTTAGGTCTCAAGGATAATGATTTTATGTTTTAGGGTCATAGTTCAAGGATTAGGGTTAAGGGTTCAGGGTTTATTTTTTACGGTTTAGGGTTTAGGGTTTAAGAAATAGTGTTGAGGGTTTTAATTTTAGGGATGAGGATTTATATTTTATCATTTAGGGCTCATGGTTTAGGGTTTAAAGATTAGGGATATGGGTTGAATGTTTAAGGTTTAGGTTTTAGGGTTTAGGGTTAACAAATCACGCTTTAGGGTTTATGGTTTAGCATTTAGGGCTCATGGTTAAGGGTTTAGGGTTTAGGAATTAGGGCTATGGGTTAAATTTTTAAGGTTTAGGGTTTAGGGTTTAGGGTTAATATATTTGGGTTTAGGGTTTATTTTTATGGTTTAGGACTCAATGTTGAGGGTTTAGGGTTTAGGGTGTAGGGATCAGGGTTTAGTGTTCACAATTTAGAGTTTAGGGTTTAGGGCTCGGGTTTAAGGGTTAATGTTTTAGGTCTCAGGATTTATGGTGTAGGATTTAATTTTATTGTTTATGGTTTATGGCTTAAGGTCTAGGGATTAAGGTTTAAAGTTTATGTTATAAGTTTTGTCACTCAAAAACGCAACCCAAAGTGTTAGGAAGGTGTTATCAACTTACAAATTTTTACCCCATCATCATGATATCCTTACCCATGGTAAAAAAAATTATATTTATGATATTACCCATTCCTAGAGGTACTTATCAACATTTACAAATATTAACCTATCACCATGTGGTGATCATCTCTCTAATGCTTACAAATTTAGGGCCATTTTTTTTGGAACCGAAAGTGGTAGCTACACTATCTTGAAATTATTCATGAAACCTTCAAATCTTAGAAGAAAATGGATGTTACCAACATGTATATGATTCACATATCTTTCAAGTGCCTATTCATTTTCCTCATAACTCCTTACGAGCTCCCAAAATCATCCAAAGAAGTCAAATTTCAGCATTAGAGTGTTTGTTCTCTACACCTAGAAAACCCATTGTTGAGAAGATTGTCCTTGAATGAGTAAACCTTTCCTAAATATTCCTAAACACTCCTACAAATATCAATAACCAATCCAAAAGGCCCCAAAACCTAAACAATTCTTATATTCTTTCACAAAACAGATATCGATTGTATAATTTAAACCCTAAAAGCTTGAAGGCTGAATGCTGAAATCTTGAAAAATACCTATGTACTGACCAGATTAGAATCTGAAAAACTATCTTCTAAACATGACAGATGGAGTTGTGAGACTAGTTCCATAAGATGTATCGTGATTTAAAATATTATATTTACTAAAATAAATATAAAGTATAAGAAATAACAAAATATAAATAATAATAAAAGAAATTTGTTTACTTATTTTTGTTAATAGAAGCATGCAACAAGCACATATACCACATAACACATTGGAATGTGAGTTCCTTATAATGCGAGTGTGTTATAATAAGGGTGTGTTATAACGTGAGTGCCTTATAATGCACTCGTGTTATAGTGCACTTGTTTTTCACCTTGTTGGGGTTTGGAATACCCAATCCAAAGGCTTGGATTTTCCTTGGATTTCCAAACTAGCGGTTTGGACTGTGTTCTACGTGATTAAAACAAAGTGTTTAACAAAAAAACATCAAAATTTCACTTACAAGCACCCCAATATCTCCTTCATTAAAACATAATATTCAAAAACAATTATAGTACAATGTCAATCTTGGTTTTACGTTGATAACGATATAATTCTTTCTAAAATCTGATTATTTTATGGATTTCATCCATAATTTCTTTTACTAGTGCCTTGTTTACTTACAAAAACCTATGCATACATTTTGCTGCACAATTTATGATTTTTTCATCCAAATATTTTTTAAAATGTTTTTTTTCTAAAACTCCATTCTACACATACTAAAAAAAACTAAAACATGACTTTTCCTCAAATTTATGGGGGTGCACATACAAATATTTCATTTTTAAGACATGCACTTTCAAAATTAATAATAAATTATATATTCATCCAAAAATTATGAAAAATTAGTGGGATCTCATACATGGTCTTAGCTAACTTTCAATCAAGTGATTTGAAAAAAGAAATTATAGAACTCAAAAAATGGATGGGTGCACACACAATAGGTTCTTATATTTTTTACACAAAAATAGACATACTTTGTGTGTGCACCACATTTGACCCTCTTAATCTCAACCATTTTAAAAAAATAGTATTTTAGAAACTAGATTCCGAGATCTATGGTACTTATTCTTATCACTTTGTCAAATTTTGAGCATAGGCATGCCGAATTATTCGATGAAGTTTAGGTTTCACTAATTTTAGGAAAAAGGTGTCCCTTTTTTACCCCTTTTGGCCCCCCATTTCCATGCACTTACCCTAATGTTGTGAGTAGGAATTTATAGATTCTCACCAATGGTAACAATATTATGTCAACATTCAATATAATAAAAAAATGTAAGTGATAAAAAAACTAATAAATTGAATAGAAAAATTCTATGAATTCAATAATGAAAAACAAAAGTTCTTTATTATTTGTACAAGATCATATTTTCTTTCACAATTGGAAATTAGAGAGTATGTAATAACATATGAAATGATAGTAGATAGACAAATGAATATTATTTCTTGTATTATAAGTGAAATCCAACTAGTAACAATAAAAAAATGTTAACCCTTTGGATTGGAGAAGATATTCAAATTTATAGTTTACAAAATGTCTCTTCCTCCCCC
This sequence comes from Taxus wallichiana var. yunnanensis, assembly GCA_018340775.1. Classification (NCBI taxonomy): domain Eukaryota; kingdom Viridiplantae; phylum Streptophyta; class Pinopsida; order Cupressales; family Taxaceae; genus Taxus; species Taxus wallichiana. The sequence continues at coordinate 213,365,641 of CM031236.1, read as the reverse complement.
TTCCCTAGTGACTTTTCATCTCACCACCACTTGTGACCTTTCACATTCCCTAGGAATTAAATTAAGTCCTTTTATTATTTTTGAAAAGGTACTTGTTGGAAATATAATTTTTATGTGGGAAAATTCTTGGTTTCCACCAATTGTCATGAGATTAAGTCTCTCCTTCTTGTGTAAAGGAGGCTTCCGTTATTGAATGTAAACTACCTTACCTTGAAGTTTTGGGGTGGCCAATAGGAAAAGTATCACATAGTAAAACTTCACTGAACTTATGGAAAAGTTCTCATACAAAGTACAAGGGGGAATTACAAAGAAGGGATGTAAATGGGAGTTGGAGAAATAAGGAGAGAGATTGTTACTATTGTGATTATACACTATCAAATTTCACATACAATAACTAGAGTACGTCCACATTCAATTAGAAGAAAAAAATAATGTAAACAATTAGTAAAATTGACAAAAAGAAAATAAAAGTTCTACAAATCTATCAATCAAGGACACAAAGTTCCTTCTTGGTTGTACAAGATCATAATGCTCAAAAAATTGGAAAGTAGAGAGAGTAGAGGAACATAAGACATGAAATAAATAATTTCAACTTTTATTAATTGATGTAGAAGTTGTAATCTCAACAATGTACATTCTAGCAATAATTTCCAACCCTTTAGAATGGATAATCCATTCTAATTTATAGCATTACAATCATGTTTCTTCATCTACCCTCGACATGAATTTTCACTTACCTTTACAACTTTTGTCCTTTAATAATCCTAGGAAAGAAAAGTTAGTCCTTTTTTATTAATTAAAGGGAACTCATTAGAATGCTTTACTATAGGTCATATTCAAATGAATAAGACAAAAATTGAAAATTCATTTTCCAACAGATAATTAGGGCATGACATAGAAATGGTGAGGATAGATGAAAGGGTTGATTTATATAACGAAGAGAATTTTTGACCGATGAATGATTTTTTGATTTATGATCCTTAAGGGAGGGTTTCTTAAATGAGCTCTTCTGATGATGAATTCTTGGTGAGTGAATGGAATCCAAGTTCATGAACACAGATACAAACCTCATTCAAAATATCAAAATCATTTTTTCCATTAGATTCAAGTTTAGAGATGGCATATTTTATCATACCATATCTAACATCCATGATGTGGATCGAAATGAAGGACCAATTATCACCGTTGATGGAAAAAAATTACTCACAAGGGTGTGAGAGTAGAGGGAGCTCATGTCAGACAGACAACATATAACACCTCATCTAAGTGGATCATTTATTTTTCAATGTCCTTCCTTTCTTTCTTCACTTCTGATAAATTGGTAAGAACATACCTAAGTAGAGAGAGAACCTATGGGTTAAATGGCATTCCTTTCTCGATGATGTTCTCAATCCACCTCTTGTTATCCTTCACTTTCACCATATGTTGTTTTTCCTTTTTTATAACCTTAAGATAAAAACAACTGATTGGATTAATTTCTTCCATAGGCAGAGAGGATGAATTGAATCATGCTTCAAGAAAGATTCAATGTAGGGAGTGAGATATTTCACATGCTCCTCCAATTGATCAATTATTCATTTGCACTCATCATTTTGAGAAAGGAGGTGCGTAGAGGATTCCTTGAACAAATTAGAGTCATCCTCATATGTTTTTGGTCCCAAGTTAATTTTTTTCATCTGATATTCTGATGGATTCATCTCCTCCACGGGATTTACATTATTAAGTGAGGAAATATCTACATACAAGTCACCAAAGTTCCACTAAAGATATGAGAAGCCACATTTGTTTTCATCCTCCACTTAGATCTCAAGATTTTTGTGATATATCTAAGGTAGGGCATTACATATTTATGTGTTGTTCTTAGTTCACTTTTGAAAATTATTGAATCCATGGGAATGACTCTTCAAGAGTAGACATAATGTTGGTCACAGGAGTACTTTTAGGAGCTTGATTTTGGATCACATATTGTTCATTATGGGAAACTCCTACCACTAAGGAAGACATACTTAGATTCCATTGAAGAGAATGAGTTTTTGGTGGATCACTCTTACTTAAGTCATGATGCTCTATGGGATATACGATGAATCTTACCCTAATATGAACCCTCTTGGAATATAGAACCTATGTGCGCCATCTTTTCATTTTCTTTATTTCGAAGGTTTGTGCTTATTAGCCTTTGGTTTCCCTAAAATGAGGTTCGATTGAAATGTTTTGTTTCTTTGGGGAGTGTCCTCATTTCCAAATATTTGGGTGAGTGTATAGCAACACTATTGTGAATGACATTGAATGGAATTGGGAGGATTCCTCATTCTTGATTACCTATTATACCTTCTCATCTCTAGAGCATTTCTTGAGTAAAATCATATTTACAAAATCTTGTGTACATTATTTTTCATATGCGACCATTGAAAAGGATGAATTATTGACTCTTTTATAGGATGGCTTGAATAATCTGATGGATTAACTAGCTCACTTTGACTTACTTCTCAAAGAGATGATGATGGATTTAGGACATGATGTTTTTCAGCTCACCCAATGAGATTATCATCTCACTTATGATCATTACAACATCATTTGATAAAAAAATTATTCCAATAGGATCTTAAATATTTTCAAATTCATTTCCGACTTCACAATGTACCTAGCTTTCACCGCTATGCCTTGATATTCTCTATCATGTTTCTTGACACAAATGTACTCACAACAATGTTTTAGAAACCTTATGGAGGGCTAATTTTATTTTTTGTCTATGTAAAAATGTAGGAATATGAAAGGATGGAAACAATGAGAAAGATGAATGAAAATGGAGCCAACATCAACTTTCTACACTAAAAATTAAAACTTTCTATTTTAGGTATGTGGGATCGGAGTGATATTTTAGGAAAAAAAATTATTTTTTCCACAAACCTTATTTTTGAGTCTCCTAATGTACTTAGATTACTTATGTTGATGATAGTCTTATATTTTTTTTGGAAGCTTAAATTTTTAGAAAAGTTGCTTGTTTAGAGCCTGTTATTTTGGGAAAATTTCTCGTTTTACCCTATTTGTTGTTATTCATTGTTCTGGATGTGTTGGATGATGGGAGATTTTTGTTTTGAGATACTTTCTATTTTTAGTAAGTCACTATATAGAACATATGCTATTTTTTTAAACTAGAATTATTGGTGTCATATTTTAATGGCATCACCATTGTTGGATTCATCTTTGCACTGGGATCCCATGCTCCAATTTTAACTTTGTATCTTCTACTCGAACTATTATTAATAAAAAGATAACTTTGGAAGGTAGGGTTTCAAATTACTTATGTGAAAAATCAAGGGAATCATCTGGTATGTAATTATAGTCATCACAAATGCACCTAGGAGTAAAAAAATATGTGAAAATATCAAAGTGTAATTGGATTTCTAGTTATTGAGTAATGAGAAAAACTTAGTTTTGAAGCCATAGATGTTTTGGAAAATCTTAGGTAGCACCCATGTTGTAATATGATCTTTTCTTAATGTTTAACACTAACATCAGTGGTGGAATAGAAAAATGTGTGGAAGGAATTACTTAAAATGAGTTAAGCTCCACTTTCCTACTTTCATGTTAACCATGGTTTGACCCCGTGTTGGATTTGAGTTTAAGTAGAGTTAACAACTCAGTTTATGTTGGAATGTGTGTTATTGTGTTATCATTGATGTAAAATGTACAACTACATTAATGAAAAAGGATGTGAAGATGCTAATGACTATGTTTTTAGGTTGGAATGATGCATAGAGTTTCTTGGACATGTCATGATTGAGATCACCTAGTGAGGCATGGATTCTTGAGTAGCTAGTGGCTTGTAGAGGCATGATGGTGATGTGATTTGGTATCATGATGATGACCAAGATTCTTGAGAATGTGTGTGATTATGTGTTACATTAAAATTGGTGTGCACAATTGTGCATGAGTGGTATTAATGTAAGTTGTTTAGTCTAAATATCTTAGATAGAAGGGCCCTAGTTAGCAAGATGGCTAGGTATGATGGAATGATGGCATGAGGTAGCTAGATGAGAATTTTCAAGGCATGGAGAGCATGAGGAGAGTATTTTGAATCAATTATAAAGGCTCAGAGGTTGATTGCAAGGTGTGAGCATGGTTTTTAGGTCTTCATCTAGACCTAGTCTAGGTACTTGGTGGCCTAACATAGTATGGTGGCATAGAGAGCTGTGAGAAATTTAATCTCAAGGGTGTTAGGTCCTTTTTAAGAACTTTGGATCAAAGGTATGCTATTTTCCTTGTTTTTATTGGTCTAAACAAGACCTAATTCTATGACCTAGTTATGCAATTCTTATTGATTGAGAATATGTGGATAAAATCATAATCAAGTTTGCATTGGATAAGTTAAGGGAGATTTTCATGGTGTTTTGGAAAAAATGCATGTAATTATGAGGAGTATTTTCAACTTATGAGGTTTTGAGAATAACCCAACTCAAGAGAATGTATTTTATGGCTTGATATGAAATGTTTTATGTTGGTTGGAACATGAAAAATTTACACAAATGACATGATCTATTCAAGGATGAATTTCCATAGAGCTAATAACCTTTTATAAGTGTAATGAAGTAAAATAATGTCTTTTGCTTTATGAAAAATCATTAAAAATCCAAAGAGGTAAAAACCTTAATATAACTTTAGTTTACTAGCGATGGATTATATATTGATGGTGTGAGCCTAGAATTGATTTAATAAAAAAATGTGATGATTTTAGTATAGAGATGAGTCTCCCAAATTTCATATGGTTTTAGTTTTAGGTCTTGAGTGTAGGTGGATCCCACTCAAATATGATTATTTTAAGGAAAGTTTTGTTTTATTTCAAGTTTTCCATTAGACCCTATGTCTAAATTGATTTTATAGTTATTTGGGGAGCTTAGATACATATTTAAAGTGATTTTATACATTTCTAAACTCATTTTGAGCTCTACACAAGTCAATCTTTGAAGACTGATTTTGGGCCTAAAAAGTGTAGTTTTGCATTCTTGGAGTTAAGTGGTTTTTAAGAACTTGTGGACTTGGTGATGATGTTTGATGGCCATGCTGGTTTTTACACATAAAATATGACAAGATTCAATCCTTTGTGTATATCTTGAGTTGACATGAGGTGGCATGAAGAAGGTCACAATTTGACATAGTTTGATTGGTTCAAGACAATTGTGCTTTGATCTAAAGATTGGTCCAGAAAGACAAATAACTTGGCTTGGTTGATGATTCTTATCCATTGAATAATTATTAACAGTTAAAATTTATCATATTATATTAATTTATAGGTATTTAAAGTTCCATCAAGGTTGTGAGAAGGTCTTGATTCCAAAACTAGTTTTCGGAAGTTTAAATTACTTAAAGGTTAAAGAGGTTTAAACGGATCTATGGGTTGAGTCATGAAGTATAAATTGTTTAGAGGTGTTATTTAGGTTATTGGATTTCTATTGAGTTTTTATTTCCATGGTTGAGGTTATTGGTGAGAGCTTGGTCTTCATCTTTGAAGACTAATCTCCCGAAGGTGCCTGTGATTGAGTATAAAACAATCCTACTTGTTGGTGATATGAGATAAATAGATGATGCACAAGATTATGGGATTGTGGAAGGTGTTTATCAGTTTTAAGTGACATATTTGGATCCTTTTTATGCATGATGAATCTTATTTGTGTTCTTGGAGTCCAAGAGTTCTCGGTGAAGGAGGATTTAGCCTTTTAGGCCTAGTTTATAATCATAAGTGTCTTAGTGCATTACTTACATATATGGGTCTTTTAAGTGAATTTACATGATTTTATAGGTTATTTATGCTTGCATGATAAACCTTAATGGTTAAGGCCAACCTAGTAGTTTTTAGGAGATGAATCATTTATTTAAGTGAATTTTTTTGGTCATTTATGACTAGTCATGTGAAAGAGAGGAAAGTCTAATCCTAGAGAGAGTGTGAATGAGATATGATGGCATCAAGAATAATCGGAATGAAGGTGTTAATTATTAATAATATTTAAGAAGATAACGTGCAATTTCAATATACCTAATCATCCTATGAAGAAGATATATTGACTGAAGTAAGAGAGAGAGTGTTTGAAGAGGGTTTAGAGAGAGTGGAGCTGAAATTCTTATCAATATAAGCTATAGTGGAAACAAAACATAATTTTTCTTCAAAGTGTTTGGTGGTATATTTAGTGCTTGTATGAAATTTAAATTATCAGAAAATCTAATATAAATGACAATAACCAAGACAATGTACATTCTCTATAATAATCTTACAATCCTTGAGTAAGATTATAGAATATTTTGAGCTTATGGAATCTTGTAAGTTATATATTGTGGATGCTCTTGAATCAATAACCAAATGTGGATCTAACCATGTTATGATAATATTTCATGAGTATTTGACAAACAAATGGGAAGAGATTTTTCCTTTATGAGGATAACTTTATGAAGGGAATGACCTCATTTTATAGCCGAGGGTAGAACCATGAAAGGTGGATATAAGTTTGACTAAGTTCCAGGTCATAATTATGATCACCGAGGAATAGAATGTAGACTAATTCTAGGAGTTAAAAATTTCAAGGGGAAATCGACATTTCAAATGGAAGAAGTTACATCCGTAAAGTTGGTTTCACGTGAAAATCAATATCCCCTCTTTTCTTAGAATTTTATTAACCAAAAATGGAATCTTTTACATAGTTAATATAACTAGGAACAACTATAAATAATAGTAAATAAATGCAATGAATAAATATAGAAAGTGACCCAAACAACTAAACTAATGCAAATGTCAAATTATGATTGACAAGTAGGGTTGGAAGGAGATTAATTAGTTCATAGGCTGATCTAGACTATGTTGTAAAGTAAATCAAATATTATGAAATCAGGAATAAACATACAAACGTAAAAAAAAAAAGATAGATCTGACCTATTTGGCTAGATTGGGGTGTCCGGGAGAGGATTAGGTGCCTTTGGGTGAACTAGTTTCGCTTTTGTGCACCTTGTCTGCAAGTGCGTAAGATCCAAAAACTAGATTTGCAGGTCGGATGATGTCAGTAAAACCCTCATTTTCTCTCACATATGACTCATTGTTTTATGTTTGATTTCACTAATGATAAAATATGAAAGATAAATATGCAAGACCACGAGAAAAGCATCAAACCCTCTAAAAATAAAAATGCCAATGAAGGGTTTGGATTGTCCTTAAGCAGCCATAATGGTGGACTTACTAATTGAACGTTTCCCTACACCTTAGATGTGCCACATTTGTGTGTGTGTGTGTGTGTGTGTGTGTGTGTGTTCATGCCCTAGGTTTATCTTGTTCCTACTCACACTTTGTGAACTTAGGGAGAAATAACTATGTGTAGAAGATGTTATAGAATGGTAAATAGAATAAAATAAACTTCCATCGTATGAAGTGTGATATAGATGAACCAACCTTGTGTCTTGTGATGGACCTATATGGATGCAAATTAGCTTTAGATAAAACCTTAGATGATGATAGTAGTGTCTAGTTCTTGTTCCCTCATTATGGACTCATAACTTTGTATTTATATGGTTATCTTGTTCTAATTTTGTAATTAACCCCAAATAATTTGACCACCAAAAAGATAGAATATTCAAATGGCTCAAAAGTGCCCAATAAGTGGTGGGAAAGTGTAAAAGGATCGGGGCCCTAGTACTAGATTAGACTGGAGCCCTACCAAATGTGAAATAACACATAATGAGAGAAACCGATCGGGAAAGTATGTGGTGAAGGTCGAAAATGATGACAGGATAAAAGTAAAATGTCCAAAAGACGGGGTTAATTAGCAATTTCTTCACTCAAACACCATATGAATAGTAGTATGATACTATGACTAAATAATGTATAAAGTGCATGATTTTATGTCTACATTTTCTCCCACTTTATGTTGGTGAGAGAAAATATTGGTAACATAAAGTACATAGAGATATGTACACGATGTCCATGTAGAGTGATGCAAAAAGTGTGTCAAGGACTAGAAAAATCAAGGAGTGAAAAAGATGATGGATCATGAAAACTAAAGATGTAAAACTATAAAATAAAAGTGATGAGAGTGAATCTAGGGCAGAAATGCGTGTATTGTTTCGATGTGTATGATGTACCTACATGGTTACTATCGTGTGTGCTTCCGCAAAATTTTTTTCCCATATTAATTTTAGTTGTTGTTTTTGTTGACTATTTTCTTCTCATACAAATCAGACTTGCAAGGAGAAGATGATCAAGCAATCAAATACGCATGTATCTATGTAAGAACACATGTAAAATATGCTTGTATATGGTAATGAAAAGTGTAAAAGGAACATGTGCACTTGATCCATGTTAAGAGAAAGGGTGTAGAAAGAGTATATCCTATCCTGGGTTTGTTAGGTGATCTAACACCATAAGATGAAGAAGTTAAGGAGGAATTCCATTGTATCCTCGTAACTTGAATCGCTTCTCTAAATATCTATGAAGAGATATATATAATTCCTAGTTTTTGGGTGATCCGACGCCATCGGCCAAAGTAGTGTACAGAGGAATTCCATTGTATCCTCTAACATGTAACTACTCCCCATAATTCTAAGGACAACCATGTCCTATAAAACCCAAAGCAGTATGAGGTTTGTAGACTGGTCCAAACCCACTCGTTGTATATACCCCACAATTCTAAAGGTGGAAACCACCGAATCGAACCGAACCGGTATAGAAGCGTTGTGTAGTATGTAAAAACTCCAAATGATGCCCCCTCTTTTGGGTTTAATGTGAAATTTTTGATAGAGAATGTGACCCCAAAAGAGGACCAACCACATAAAAATCAGAACTCTTCCTTGTAGGGGAACGGAATGCACTTGGTAGAAACCAATGCATGTAAAAACAAGGAGGATAGCCAAAAACAAGTGTTAGTACAAATAAAAATGCATGGGAAAAGCAATGTGTAATCTACCAAGAAATATATTAATGTAAACACGTAGGAATAAAAATTAAACCACACAAAGAGGGATAGAAATATTTGACATCAATCACAATGTTGTAAGACACATAAGGCCATCATGGTCGCATACAACAAACAAGTGTGCACACCAAACAAAGGGAAAGGCCTGCATACAATAACAATGAAAACAAGAAAGTAAAAACCATAGATATCCATGGAAGTAAGTAATCCTGCAAAACAAATGATGCACATGAAGCATCCAATAGCATGTTAGAAAGATATTCAGATGTCAAAAGTGTGTATAAGAAAGTATTCAAAAGTGCTAAGTACAAATGTAAAAATAACACCTAGAAGAGGCAAATATGGATGCCCCAAAGGACCGTTATAAGAGTGGTAGAAAGAAATATTCCATGCTATGTATAAAATATATATATCTCTTATCACAACTACAAAAATATGTGAATGCGTGTGTGTGTGTACAAAAGTATAGATAAATGACATACAAGATATCTATGTAGCACATGTAATAAAGCAACCATGAACAAGAAAATGTAAGCATGAGTGAAAGCAATCATGATATGCAACATGCTTTAGATGGATGGAATGGAATACAAGATGGATGATAGGAGCCATGTTCCCCCACATGGATGGATTTTTAGGTAGTGAGGTTAATTTAGTTCCCCCTCACCAAACAAGAAAGAACTGTAAATGATATTGCGTCATTGAGAAATGGTCAAATAGTATGTATTGTGTCTAACATATTGTGATGAATGTGTATATGTGTTGTGAAGATATGAAACCTATAGATGATGTGTGTGTGGCCCTTATAGCCAAAGTGTATATCACAAAAACTGATCGTGTGATTCATGATGTATCCAAAAGTGAATATCACTTTGTGAGATGAATAAAGGGATTGGTTATGTAGCCTAAATTTTGTACCACTACAAGATGAATAGAGGGATTAGTGATGTAGCCAAAAGCCTACACCACTACGAGATGATGGGAATAGGTGACCATTTATCTTATAGTGTATGTGAATAACCTAGAAATTTCACATGAAGAAAGGTTGAATGATGAATGTGTAATGAGAATAAGGTCCATTTGATTAGTAAACCATCGACGATCGAGTATGGACCGAGAAAATAAAGTGCATCATAGGGTAATGATTGCAGGCATATAAGACGATCGGCATAATAGACTACCATATGATGTGAAAGATGTGTAAATATGCAAGATGAATAGTATGTAATGTGTGTATATAGAATAGTAATGTGAATATGTTTCCTATGTAGTATGCATTATGAGTAGTATGTAATGCTAGATGAAAGTACAATAGTAGTGTGAGAGTTATATGATGAATAATACTACTTTTTAGGATGTATAGATGTGTAAATGTCAAAATTATGTAAAATAAATGTAGAGTGTATGATGTAAGATATATGACGTAATTTATAATTTGTAATGTGATATGTATATATAACATAATAATGTAGTATATAACATGAAATGTATGAATAGGTGTAATGTGTAAGACCTATAAAGCATAGTGTGTGGGGTTCAAGTGCGTAATCCCTCAACATTCAAGTGTGAACCGAAGAACAAGAGTATGTCATCGGTAATGGTTGACACAAAAACATGTGATGAGTATGTCTATGTGAAGAGATTGATGTAATATAATGCCTTAATGAGAGATGTGCTAATGTTAATATGATGGGGGTGCTAGATTGTATACCCCCAAGTCTACTTGAATGAATCGGATATCCGATGAAAATGAAGAAAAAAATTCCTCCATTTGATGCATGTGGTGATGAAAGTGTATGACCATGCTCTAATAGTGGTGGTATGGTAGATAAACACTATACTAGTGAATGAAGTCTATGTGCATGTGATGGATGAATGTATGATGAATGTCATGGTGTAAAAATGTGTTAGTGATGGATATTTACATGATGCTAATTGCAAGGGTGATCGACACCCACGTGGAATAAAAAGGTGTGGTGATTTACATTGAGATGCAAAGTAAATATCCTAGCAATGGGCCTATACTTATGTGTAGTAATTGGCAGAGTGGTGAGGTCGTGTAGACAATGCGCGGGTAGGTGAGATAAGAGTAGATTGTGCTTTGAGTAATATAGAGTATGATGTGTTATATGAAGTAGGTGATGTGTTAACTACTATGCGAGGAGATGGTGACCATGGAGTAGATGGAGGGACATCATCAATAGAGATAACCTGATTTTTGTGAATGAATTTAAGTCTCAAATGATTCAAAGAGATGACAGATTGAGACAAAAGAATCCAATTGAGATTGAGAAGCATGTCGCACTGGCAATGAATGTGTTTCCAACAAGGAAATGAAAAATCATAGTAAGAGGACCAATTATAATGCGTAACTTGATGACACCAGAGGATTTGTTAAAAGGGTATTCAATCTATGATTGAGGGTAGTAGATAGCCTTAAGAAGTGGAATAGAGCATGCACTAATGGGCCATGATGGGTCAACCTTAGTATTATTGATGGAAACCAAACCGATAGATGCATTAATATGCAAGTGATTAGATGTGAAATTTACATGATAATCATGATTAGAGAAAGAGATAATTGGTGGTGAAGCGTCGAATGTGCAACTAAGAAATCGAGATCCCCATATGTAGGAGGAAGATATGCATGATATGTATGATTAGCATAAGATTTGAATGCTTTCTTCTAAATTTTTTGGGATTGATTATTAAAAATCTTATTTTACCCTTGTCATTGACAAGTGCAAATTCTGTCCATTCGGGAAATTCAAGCTTGTTATTATCAATGATAGATGGGATGCTTATTCAGATCTTGAAACATCAATGTTTGAAATGTCCCACACAAATCTATGATAATTACATGAGAAGATTTCATTGTAATTCCTACCTTTTGGCCACAATGGATATATTTCGAGTGATGGAAGGAGTGTGATAAGATTTCTCTTAAGAATTTTCTATAATATGAGATGTGGGGCCATAGAAAAATTAGCAAACACATGCCTAAGTGGTGCTAGTGAGCCTATTTAGTAGTACCATCATTAATAGTAACTTTGGCATCAGTTGGCTTAGTTGTAGATGGTTTAAATGGTGCCTTGTTTTGAAAATGAGTAGAGGAGGAAGCCTGCTTCGATACTTAAAATTTCCAATGGATAAAAGTTTAGTTTCATGAAGCTTAAGCATGTGAAAAATTTGATCAAATGAAGGAGAGGTCTCAAAAAGAACACTCTCTTGGAGTGGCGGTAAGAGCTTCTCTAAATAAAAAAATCTTGAAGTTCAAAATCCACTAGCACATTAGACATATTAGCTAGATTATTTTTGTATCTCAAAACATAGTTGGCTAGGTGTTCATTGGGTCCCTGTTTCAGTTGTGCTAATTGATCATAAGAGATATTAGAGCTGATATTGATAGAAAAATGAGTAAGAAAAGCATCGACGAGATGCGTAAATGAAGTTATCGAGTGAAAAGGTAGGTCATAAAACAAACATATCACATAATCATGGAGACTACGAGGAAATATTTTAGCCAATGTAACATGATCATCAACAAAATTAAGACAAACAACATGAAATGCTCTAATATGTTCCCGTGGGTCACCATGCTTTGAGTTAAAATGGGAAGCTTAATGGTGAAAAAACTAGGAGGAAGTGGATAAGTGGAGATGGATGTTTCAAATGGAGTATGCAATAACAAGGTAGAATTTAAAGATGGAGATGTATGCAAAGTGGCCTGCTACAACTTACGAATTTGATCTTAAAGATCCCGATGAAGAATAGTTAAGTCTTGAGTAATAATAGATAAAACTTGTTTTCTATGAGAAACTAGAGGTGGTGTAAAATGATTCGTAGGAGTAGTGACATAAAGTAGAATAGTAGAAATAGGTGGGAGAGTAGCAACAAAATTAGGTATGGCTACACAAGTAGTGAACTTTGAAAAAATAGTAGCTTCCTTACGTGCGACATGTAAAATTAAATCTAGATCGTGGGGATGTTTAGCAATATTTTCATTAATTTCCTTTAGATGAGATTCAAGAAACTCTTCATGAGATTGATTCAAGGCTAAAAGATAATAAACCCTCGACAAAAATTTGATTCGAAGAAGACAGGTTCTCCAAAATGACTAACTAAAAATGGGAATATTTTAGATAGTTAATCTAACTATGAATAACAATAAATAATATTAAATAAATGAAATGGATAAACATAGAAACTGACCCAAGTAACTAAACTAATGAAAATGTGAAACCCTAATTGAAAAGTAGGGTTTGAAGGAGCTTAGTTTGTTCGTAGGCGGATCTAGACTATGTCATAAAATAAACTAAATATTATTGAACTAATAACAAACATGCAGAGGTCCCAAAAAGAACATATTTGAGATGTCTAGTTGGACTAGGGCATCGAGGAGATGATCGGGAATCTTGTAGGCACCCTAGTCCGACTACTAGCACCCCGGTATGTGTAGAAGGTCCAAAATCACATTTTCGTGGGTCGATGATAATGTGAAACCCTCATTATATGTCTCGTGTGACTTGGTTTTCTAAACTATATGTCACCAATGATCAATGGTGAAAAATATACCCACAAGACCTAAAAAAACATCAAACCCTTAAAATGAAAAAAGCAAATGTAGGGGTTGGACTATCCTCAACGACCACAATGTTAGACTTACTAACTAAGTGTTGAACTCCATCTCATACCGTAGATGTAGTTTTATGTGTGTGTGTGTATGATCATGCCCTAGGTTGCCCATATGCCACATAATTTGTGAAATTAGTGAGAAATAATCGTGTAGAATATGTAATATAATGGTGGATGTAATAGAATAAGCTTCTCCTATGCATTATGATGCGAGATGAACTAACCTTGTTCCTTGTGATGGAGCTAGATGGATGCAAATGAGCTTTAGATCGATCTAATCTTAGATGATGATAGTAATGCCTAGTGCTCGCTCCTCATTATGGACTAATAAATTTGTATTTATATGGTTATCTTGTTGTAATTTTGTAATTAATCCTAAAGAGGATGACCACTAAAAATATAGAATGTTAAAATGGCAAGAAAGTTCTCAAAAAGTGGCGTAAAAGTGTGAAAAGGATCGAGGTGCCCCGATTGGAACAAGGGTGCTTATCGGTGCCCCAAGACTATCCTGTTACGCACGCCGTTGAAATGTAAAATCACATAAAATGAGGGAAATTGACTGAAAGTTGTGCTGAATTTTGGCAATGACGACAGAGAAAAAAATTAAAAAGGCCAAAAGGCGAGGCTTAATTAGTACTTTCTTTACTCAAAAACCATACAAATAGTAGTATGAGGCCGGGACTAAATAATGTATCAAGTGCATGATTTTGTGTCTACACAATCTATAAGTGGAGTTCAAGTTGTATTTACTATATTGGTGAAGAAGATTTCAACTTTAGTTAACTGGAATGAGGAAGTGGAGTCCAATTGGGAGATAACTAGGCTAGAGAATTGTCAATTGACTAGGAAAATAGGTATATTTTCCTAATTAAGTAACTAATTTAATTATCATTTATTAAACAAATCATTAATTAATTACTTGCAAATTGTATGTAATTAAATTAGTTACTTAATCTATTGTAAAGGGGATATGAGCTAGGACGTGAACTGGGATAATAAGGAAATAAGTATGTAAACTTGGGGTGTATACATTTACCCCTCTTTATAGTGCTATTGCAAAGTAATAGTTCTTTAAATATATAAAACACATGCATATCAATGAGCAAAAATTGATGAAGCATTTGATACTGTAGCAGGATAGAATTGTAAGGGAATGCCCCTCAAGTGGGTGGGTGATACAACAAGGTGTTAGATGGTTGTTTGATAGGAAGAAGACAAGATTTTGTAACAAGGATGGGAGGAATTTTTCTCATAGTGTGATTTTAATATAAGATAAACCTTTATTTTTTTACATAATTGATTTGTCACCATGATTATTAAGGAATCAAGATGGGTAACCTAGATGCACACAAATAAACACACATAATAAAGAAATGAGAAAAAGGAAAACAAAACCAATATACATAATAGGTGTAGAGATAAGAGATACAAAGGAACCAACATGTTATCACACTACTTGTAAGTGGTCCAAATTGTATACATCAACAATGGAACAAAAATTTGAAAAAGAAGACAATCGATATGCCCCTAATACATGTGACAATGAATATTAAGCAAACAAAATGCCCAAAAACTTAAACTTATAAAAGGCTTAGGAAGAGGATCATACTAAAGATCATAATATAGTTAAATACTCCTTGGGATGCTCTTGTTGGATCCATTTGAAAAATGATCTCAATGATATTTCCCAAGAAAAACAATTTTATGACTTTGCCCAAGCAAAGATAGGAATCATGCAAATGAAATAAAGTGATTGTTGTAAGATTGGAATGATCACTAGGGTAGTAGATAAGAGTAGCACTTTATCAAGAATATGTTGAAATGTTAAAATATCCACTTCAAGGTTTTTCCAATTATAGTACTTTTGCCATAAGTGATCATTGTTTGAAAAAAATTATAAGTTTTGATTTTTTTAATTTTTGAATGTATGATATTTTTTTAATTTTTGAATATATGATTTTTTTATGGTTTTACAAATATTTTGAGAAATTTTTAGTACAAATACAGAGAAATGTAAGCAAACTTTAATATTAAAAGGATGACACACCATTTCTATTTAATAAATGAGGAGAAAAATACAACACTTGCAAGAAGTTGAAAGACACAAAACAAGCATGCAAATAAACCAAATAGGAATAGGAAGGAATAAAAACAAAGTTATATGTGAACTAAGATGCCTATATTTTCCTGTAATTGGTCTACAAGTAAAGGTAAACAAAGTACAAAAAACTAAAATAAGAAGCATCATCACAATGTTAACAAACTACAACAATATAACACGACTTGCAATAACAATGTCAAATTTCACTTTGAATGTGTTCCACATTCAAGAACGAGACATATATGAATTCCCATGAGCGATAAATTATAATGAAAGAGGATTTTATTGGGTCAAAGTTTTGAGTGATGCTTGTATACTCCAAACAAGTCTTGTCGATCCCATTTAGATTTGATCTCGTATTGGATTTAATCCAAGTATGGCACAAGAAAAGTTATATTGTACAAGGGTAAATGATTTCCTCAAGCATAGATATACACCATAGGAAAGAAAAGTGATTAGCAAAAGGTGATCTAGAGTGATAATCATGAGCATCATTAGATGGAAAAATTGTTGAACTGTGTTATCTAGTTGTTGAAAGTTGGTCAAACATTATCTAAATGTTTTGATTTTGATAGTATTACACTATTTTTGTATTTTTTTAAGTTTTATATTGTTTTGAAGCTTTGGAAACATATTTCACATTTTAAATTTTTCTGAAACATATTTGAATGTTTTTTTATTTTGAAAACATATTTGAAGTTTTTGTCCTTTGAGAAACATATCTGAATTTTTTTATATTTTGAGAAACATATTTGAATGTTTTTATATTTCTAAAACATTTTAAATTGATGTATTTTTGACTTGGTAAAGAGTTGCACTTTCTAGCCTCATGTTAAAACAATTATGATAATTCTATTTCATTTTCATAATTTTAGATGATGTAATGATAAGATGTCTAATCTGCACTCATGACTACATGCAACTAGGAAGTTGTTAGGGCTCGTCACCGAGAGCCAAGAACGACATAATAATGAGGTTAATAGTGATGTTAAAATGAAGATAATGGATGTTAAGACACAATGTGTATCAATGATCCATGTGAAAAAAAATTCACTCGTCCCGATCAATATTGTTTGACTGATTCCAAGATGATTCTAATTTAGAGGTTTTTAATAGACTTAGATCCATAAATAGCCTACAGATTGACAAGATCTAGTTGAAGGAATTGTTGTCTCTCTTTAACATAAGAAAATTCTTGGGATGATTTTTATCAAGAAATTTTGATTATAAAGGAGTTATTTGGTTTTATTATTTTTTATGAAGAACTCCTTCCATCTTTCCCCATGTCATAAGTAAGAGACAAGGGATCAAGATCAAGAAAAATGTAGGTGAGTAGGGACATCTTCCTTAGTTCCCAGTCTCATACTACTAGTAAGAAGTATGGGCTCGCCATGAAGAATTTGAAGGATGAAAGGTGTAATGATTGATTTTTTTTTTTGTATTTCATGATTGCTTTTTCCTTATTTATTGATATTATTCTTGTTGATAAGGAACATTCTTCCTCCAAGTCATGCAACTAGTATGACATAAGGTTTTAACACCGTAGACCGAGATGGGTAGTCAAAAAGGACTGGGTAAAGAAGTTTAGTGCATTATTGTTAAAGAGAGACCTTATTTTCAAAGGAGGAGTTTCCATAGTAACCTTCAATAAAAACCCTAGGTAAAAGATATGAAATGGTAGGAACCATAATAATGATTAGACACACAATTCTCAAGAGAAACAAGATTAAGTCATGTCATATAAGTTGAAGAATGAAAAGATATGATACTCTTATGGTTAAGATATCTACCAATGGAAAAAAAAAGAATTATGATTTAACCGTGTAAGTGATCTTCCCTAGTTCGAGAGAGAACCCATGGATGAAGATGTTTCTACTTCTAGGTTTTGATGTTTAAAAAGTGTTTGAACGATGGGTTGATATGAATTTTTATTTTCTTTTTTATTTATTTTTTATTTTTCTAAATTTTGCAGATAAAGGTGTAGAATGGACTCATAAGGAGAGAGGTTCATGTTTATGAAAATTTAATTGTCCCGACTTATGAGACTTGGAAAAACGGGTTGCAAGTCAAAGGATACAATCAAATGATTTGATAAGTTCTAAGGTATGAGACTTGGGCATACAAGGTCTAAGGCAAATGAGTAGCTAGAAGTATTTTTAATGTATCCATGATTGAATTAGTCCTAATTTTATAGACTTGGGTAGAAAAGGTCCAACTCAAAGTAGAGAATTTGAAGATTAAATGAGTCATGAAATACAAGACTTGGGCAGACAAGTTCAAAGTCAAAGGAGGTAATCCTAAGTTTTAATGAGTCTAGAGTTACGAGACTTTAGCAAACAAAATCCAAGTCAACAGAGAGAATCTAAAAATTAAATGAGTTCTAATTCATGAGACTTGGGTGGACAAGGTACAAGTCAAAGGATGGAATCTAAATATTCAATGAAAATTGTGTTATGAGACTTGGGCGCGACAAGGTCCAAGTCAAAAGAGGGAATCAAAGGATTCAAGGGGTCCTGAAGGGAAATACTTGGCAGGATGAAATCCAAGTCAAGGGATTTTTATTAGATAATTCTTCAATTCAATTGCAAGACCTATGTGATGTTAGAGGATAATTTTCTATGTCAAGAATATGTTGAGATTCATATTCACCCATGAGTGAAAGATTTTGAGGAAATAAGGATTGATCTCTAGATGTATATCTAAGGTTCCTTATAGGATGTAGAGAGAAAATATTCAATGTTCCCTATCAAGGATATGAGTTAATTGATTTGATGAAATATTTGTAATTAAATCTTTGAAATGTTATATAAGGATATTCCTATAGGTATACATACATTGTAGAGTGTATTCATGCGGTTGTCTTGAGACATATGAATCATCATTGAGGAGATTCCTACAAGAGTGATCATTTGAGGGATTGCAGAAATTGAAGGTTGGGTTGTTATAAGTTTCCAAATGTGTTGTGGTTGAGTTTCTACAACAAGACTAGAGATGTTAGGTGTGTGATCCAAAATGGAAATAATAGAATTAAGATCAATGGTTCTTGAGGATGAACCCTCTTGTGTAGTTTACAAAGTTATAAAGAGGTTTGAAAGGGAGACTTTAAGCAAGGTCAATATCTCATTTGATGTTAGAAGGTTGTTTTCTAAAACAAGTTCAATGGTTGTTTGAACCATATGAAGAAAATATAGAGAAGATATTGATTTTTTTGAGGGAGAGATACTTTACTTTTGTTGTCAAAATATTGTATACTATTATACTATGTACAGGAGTTTGGTCAATGTTCAAGTCTTCTCTAGAATTTATGGTATTGTATGTATCGTTAGTTCTGATAGATTTGGGATCAAGCTCTGAAAATATGTCCTTATTGTCAAGTAACTCTTGTACATAATTCTTGAGTCACGCACATTTATATGTTGATTGGTCATCAATGTGATGAAAATCACAATATGTATTCGTTTTTACCAATGTGGATTAGGTTCCCCTACAAGAAAGAGTCTTATAAGTGATTATGTTATCATTTTAGCCTCTTTTAGATTTTGAAAGACACTAGAGAGACTTTATTTGAGAGGTTTAAACTTACTTTTAAATTTATGCGAGAGTAGTGTCCGAACTAGGTTGTATTATTGGATTTTTTATTGATTGTTCATATATGTTTTGCACACGTCAATTATTCATGGAACTATAAATTACAAGATTATGGTCACGGTTAACATACCTAGATTTATCGTAATAAGAGCTAGGGTTATTGTTAGTATTGTTATGATTATTCCCATTGTCTTTAAAATGAGGCTTGATCAAGCCTTCATTAATAAGGGATTTTTCTTTGAGTAATGGTGACTTCGAGTCAAGGTTGAAGGAGAAATTTTTAATGAGATTCTACAAGGGTTCCACAAAGGTGGTGATAAATATCTTTGGAAGGTGTAATAACTAGTCCAAATCTTGTCGCCCTAGACTTATAGGAAAAATGCATAAGAGAAATATGTCGTTATATGCTATTTCATGGAATGTGATGGAAAATTATTTGATATATTATCTAGCCTCAGTTTTTCCCTTGTTATTTTTGAATTTGGGCATCTCAAAGTATTTTAGAAAGGGTGTGTGTAATATTGCAATGCTAAAAGGGTAGGTACATAATTCTTCGAGTTGAATTTTTGCATTGTTTCTACATACCCAAAAATAGTGTCTTTCATCATTTTACATTCCTAAGAAAATGATGAATTGTTTGAATCCACCATTGTAATGAAAAATAAGGGAGAGTGAATAAATGTGTGATGAATAACTCAACCCTTACAAAATTGAATGCTAGGATGGATGAGATGAGAAGGTTTGAAATCTCAACCCGTAGAAAACTGAATGCTAATTTGGAAGAAGAAAAATGGTTAGTAATGTACTCAAAATTTATAAAATTTAATGATTGAATGAAAAAGGGGATGAAAATAATGAACGATTTCACCCTTAGAAATTTGAATTCTAAGATGGAAGCGAGATTTGAAATATTTGACTTCTTTGACCCTTGACAAAGTGAATGTTAAGATGGATGAAGTGGCAAATGATGATAGACTACTCAACCCTTTACAACGTGAATGTAAAGATGGAATATTTTAAAAACGGAAGTTTCTCAACCCTTAAAAAGAGAATTTTAAGGTCAAAGAGACTTAGTGATGAAAAAATGTTACTCAATTCCATAAAAAGTGAATGTAGGAAAAGAGGAGTGGACAATATTTAATAAAATCGACCCTTAACAACGCAAATGTTAAGATTTAAGATGGATTTGAAAAAAATGTTAGATTAGACCCTTAATGACATGAAATTCAAGAGGGATGAAGAGAAAATTATTTAAAAGATAAATTCTAATTATGGGACCTATAGAAAATAAATTCTAAATATGGGAGAATTATTGTGCTAAATGAGTGACGTGCTCAAACTTTTGACAAAATGAATGTACAAAGGAGATGAGACTTTGACAAGGTTAGTTTTCTCAAATTTTAAAATGGATGTTTAAAAGAGAAGAGACTTAACAAAATGATGTGATCAACTCTTAACAAAAGGAGTGTTAAGAGAGACTAAAAGGTTTGAAATGTTAACTCTTAACAAGGTGAGTGTTAAGAGAAACGAAAGGGTGTGACTTCACAACACTTAACAAAATGAGTATTGTTAAGGTAGAAGAGGGGATTGAAATGTTATATTAGAGGACACTTAACAAAGTGAGTGTTAAGAGAGATGAAAAGGAATGAAAGGTCTCTTGATCCTTTTACAAAGTGAATGTAAAGAGGAGAGATTGAAAGAGGTTGGCTTGCTCAACTTGTGACCAAATGAGTACTACAAGAGGAGACTTGGAGGAAACGATAAAAAGATTAATTCTTAACAAGCTGAGTGTTATGAGAGGAGAATAGAAATATGGTGAAAGTTCTCAAATATTTAACAAGATGAATGGTAAGAGAGATGAATAAAAAAGGAAGGATAATACTCAAATGACAACAATGTGAATTTTTTAATGTACAGGAGAAAATATGATGATGAAAAGCTCAAAGATCAATAAAGTGAATGTGAGAGACCAAGGGAGAGTGATTGGTTATGGGTCTTGAATTAAAGAAAAGTGAATGCTTTAAAAGAAAGGAGTAAAGATATTGATAAGATGTTGAAAATTAATCAAAGTGAAGGTGGAATGTGATGAAGTAAGATGAATATTATTCAAAGTTGAACAATGTAATTTTAAACTTAAGACTTAGAAATATGAAGATCAAGGTGATCACAAAGGTGCTTGACCATGATAAATAAATTATCATGATGTCAGGACTTAGATGAAGAAGGATGATAACGCTTAAGTGTGGCTACGTATGTCCACAACTCAAGACTTACACTCATTTACAAAGAGGTGAAAATGAGACAAAAGTGGATCCAAATAAGGAGTATTCAAAAACATGAAAGAGATGAGAAAATGAGAATGCAAGACACAAGTGTGAAACACAACTCACTAAAACAAAAAGTGAAAAGAAAATGTGAAAACAAAGTTTTGTTAATATATGTCTTAGCCTCTACCTAAAAATGACAAAATTGGATGAGAACGTCCAATAACCCCGCACAAGCAAGTTGCACAATTAGTCGATTTGACAAGTTTGACAAACAATATGTGAAAAGGTGGCCTAACTAAGTTAAATGACTTAAATTAATTACTAAATAATAATTAATTAACTAAAGAAAGCTAATTAACTTAAATAAAAATGTAACTAGATTTATTGAGTAACAATAATCTAATTAAATTAGGTTGTTTAATCCTAAATGTAAACTTAGAGAAAATGACTAAAAAACGTAAACCTAAGTGTGGACTTAGGTTTAACCTAGATTTAATCTTTGGAAAAATAAACAAAACCTAAAAACTTAAGAATGAACACGAGTTTTGTAATGTTGTGTGTATGTTGGATTTGTTTGTTGTTTATTTGTGCTTCATGCAGTGTTAGGAAGTCGATAGAGATGGTGGCTTCGCACCGGGAGGGAGTTGGGTGTGTTGTTTGTTGGCTAGATAGAGTGGTTCGATCTGTGGAGGGAGAAATTTTGAGGAGGAAGGGGCAAGCCATGCTGCGCGAGGAGGTAGTGGGGATGGCTTGATGCATAAGGGGCTCCACCATGGGAGCTCATGGAGCTCTGTGGATGCCGTGGGGAAGCGTTGTTCGGGGATGGCAGATCTGGGTGAGCTCAATCACGGTGTGGGGATGTTGGGTAGGAAGGTGAGTTGATTTGGGTAGGTTGTTAGGTCGGGGGTTCGAGACTCAAGCCTTGACCAAGTCATGGCTGATTTGGGGTGGGTTTGGGCTCGCTAGAGTAGGAGAGTCAAGTATGAGTTAGGGTGGGCTGGTCGATTCACCTCTAAGGTGTCACAAGTAATAAATGGTAGATACTAGGTCGTGGAGGTGGGAAGTTGGCTCGGTGAGCCATCTCGCGTATCTAAATAGAGTCGGGGTTACGATGTGTAACAAGTTAAGGATTAATCTTGGCCAAACTAGGGATAAAGCTAGGTAGATAAGGGGGATGGTTAGGAAGTGAGGAGGGGTAGAGTAGGGGATAGACTCTTTAGCTATTTTTTTCTAATTTTTTTGTTTTTGTTTAGGATTTTTATCGAGAAAAATCAATTTCTTTTTCTTTGTAAAAACAAATAAAAAGTAAGAAATTAAAATCTCCCTCCAAAGATGGCATAATTTTCAACTATAACCTAAACTAAAATTCTTGCTAAAGATAGAAGGAAACACCTAATCACAAAAGTAATAATTTTGTGATGCTTAAAATTGATTTATTTTGCACTCAAATTATAATTCAGAAAATACTTACAATTAGTTGTAAAAATTAACAATAACAACAATTTTTTATTTTAGTTTTGTGATTTCATAAATAAACTTCTAATTAGCGGAAATTTCCCAAAGTGCACCGAGAGAACAATGCAAATAAAACAACACAAAACATGGTAAAAATGTTAATCACACAAATTAAAATATTAGTGAAATGAGAGAAAATGGGTGTGGTGCCACTAGGCCTCATGCCAAAATGTATACAAGGGAAACAGAAATACAAATGATGATAAATGACAATAAACAAGATAATGTACCTTCTCTATAATAATCTTAAAAACCTCGAGTAAGATTGTAGAAGCTTTTGAGCTTGTGGAATCTTACAAGTTATTGATTGTGGATGCTCGTGACTTAATCTCCAAATGTGGATGTGACCATGCTTCAAGCAGATTTCACAAGGATTTAAGAAACAAATGGTAAAATCTTTTCTTCTTTCCAAGGATGAGTTTGTGAAGGAAATGGCCTACTTTTATAGTTGAGGGTAGGACCATGAAAGGTGGATGCAAGTTTGACTAAGCTCCAGGTCATAATTGTAATCACCTAGGAATAGAAAGTATATTGAGTATGGGAGTTGCATATTTCAAAGGGAAATAGACATTTGGAATGGAAGAAGTTACATATGAAAAGTTGTTTTCACATACAACTAAACATCCCCCTCCTTTCTAGGAATCAAGAAGCGGAGTTCATGTTGAGTTGACTAGATATGTGAAAAAGAGTACAATTACATTTAATTGGAATGATGAAGTGGAGTCCAACTTGGAGCTAATTAGGCTAGTGAAGTTGCATTTGACTAGGAAAATAGGTGTATTTTCCTAATTAAGTAACTAATTTAATTAGCTAAAATGTGCAAGATAATTAATTAATCATTTGTTTAATAAATGATAATTAACTTAGCTAAAGTGTGTTATGGACTAATTTAATTAATCTAAGGGGTGGATGTACATGATTAATTAATTTGATTAATAAGTTATCAAAGGGGATATGAACTAGGATGTGAACTGGGATATTACTGGGAACAAGTATGTAAATTTGGAGTGTCTAAAATGCTTAATCAACTTAGGGGTTTTAGCCTCCTTGCAAGGTTGGTTCCTTTCTAAATAGGGTTCTGGGTTGGTTCCTCACAAAACAGTCTTGTTTGATGTGGCATATTCACATAATTATTTTGGTTTGAGTAATATAACAAAAAGTCTCAATGGGTTTTCTTCCCTTGAGAATTTCCCACTTTGCATCTTGTGGTTTTGTGTACTCTATATTGATAATGTTCATACGATTTATTTTTCCATGTTCTTAAGCTCATATTAATGAATGGTTTATGGTTAATGGTTTATACAAGATAAATACAATTGGTTTAAGGTTTATAAGGGATGATTCACCCCCTTCATCCATTATACTCTCAACAATTGGTATCAAATAAGATCCTTTTAAAGAAGTTTAATCACTTGAAGGAAATCCTTTGAAGAACTATAATGGAAATTCAAGAGAGTGGCACTTCGGAAGAAAATCTTCCTTGTTTGATGAATAAAACTATGTATTTTGGAGCAGTAGAATGAGGACTCATATGATGTCCTTAGGGTTTGATATTTGGGTATATGTGTTTGATGGGAATAATGTTCCTCATACTCCTCCAACTATTAATGTAAAAAAGAAGGAAAATAATGGCAACTCCATGGAATTGAATGCAATCATGTGTGGACTAGTAGAATAATAACTTTTTAAGGTCATGCATTTTACATAAGCTAAAGCTATGTGGGAGAAAAATTAGGTCATTTACAAAGGAGATTCCAACGTAAATATGGAAAATCTCTAAACTTTCAAAAATCAATTTGAAGGCCTGAAGATGAGAGAATAAGAATAAATTGCTACATATCTACTCATAGTTCATCAAGTTATCAACTCCATGCAAAGTTTCAAAGAAGAAGTAAAAGAAGAGGCAAGGGTTCAAAAGGTATTGAGATCTTTCACTTCCAATTTTGATCCCAAGGTTTCTACTATTGAGGAAGCTAGGGATTTTAAGGTAATATTAATGGATGAGCTACATGGAATCTTGACTGCATATAAAATAAGGATCACTAATTCTAAACCTATTAAGAAGGAGATTGATTTCAAAGATGAGAAGAAGTCAAAGGATAATAATACCAAGAATGATGATGTTGCTCCTGAGATTGATGATGATGAACCAATTTCCATGTTTGCTAGAAGACTAAAACAAGGGTTTCGTAAGTATAGAGGTAAATTACCTTTTAAATATTTCAATTTCTAAGAAGTAGGTGATTTTTCCATTAAGTGTTCTCATATGCTCAAGGATGAAACTTATGAATACAAATTTAAGGATCATGAAAAAATGAAGTATAGGCCTGACAAGAGAAAAAAGAAGTTAGAAAGGTTTAAAAAAAAGAAAAGGTCTAAGAAGAGCTTGTATTAAAAAGAGTGTTTCTCATTTGAGGTAAGTTGTTTTGATGATACTTCTAACCGTGACTCTGAATCTGAGCATGAAGAGGTAGGTGATGAGGTCTTGTTCATGGCCAAGGATGTTATGAGTTATATGAGCTATGCCTCCATAATATTTGGTGAATCCATGCACTCTGAGGAAGAAGAGGAAAGAGATGAAATAAAGACCAAGCTAATGTTTGGAGAGCTAAAACATGCTAAGAAGAATGTCAAGAAACTCAAAGCACAATTCAATGAGTATGAAGTCAAAATCCATGACCTTGAGAAGAAACATTTTTTTGAGACAAGTAATCTAGATGAAATTGTCAAAAGGTTAGAAATATTGATGAGTTTCATGACCTTAAGCATGAAATCAAAAGAATAAGAATATTTTAATCTTGAAGAAGAGATGATACTTCTAAGGGAGAGTTATCTAAGGTATTTAGCAGGGAAATGAAATTTTAGAAGTTTGAAAATAACTCCAAAGGTATTGATCATCTATTAGAAAGATATAGATCTACTAGAGATGAGACTTGTTTGGGGTTCAAAGAATACATCAAAGGAAAATAAATTATGCAAGATGGAACTATTTCCGGCAAGGAATTTTAAGTTCCAAGGACCAAGGATGAGAAAAAGGAGAGAAACTTCAAATACAATGTGAAGAAAAAAATCCATAACACAAACGTAATGCATCAAGTTATGAAATATCCTTTAATAGAAATTATTATACTAGTAATGGATTTGGACATAGGTCAAAGGAATGTAGGAGTTTTTTCAAAGATGAGCAACCATGGAGGGATAATAGATATGAGAAATCAAGGAATGTTATTTCTTTCAATTCTAAAGATAAGGGACACACTGCTAAGTACTACCTATATGAGTCATCCATTCAAGTCTAGAGAGAAGAAGGTCCAAGAGGTATGAATAGGATATTATGATTTATTTTTCATGAGGTTGGACATATATGTTAGGAATAAAACTTAGCTTAATTCATCATTATTTGAAATTTGAATAAATGTAATAAGTTAAATTATTTAATTTAAATACTTTAAACTTGTGTAAATAGGTATTAGTTATCCTTAGTTATTAGTTAACTAAGTGATAGTATTCTCATCCCAATGTTTGTGGGATCACGTTCTATCTTGCATATTTTGTTCTCGGATGATTTCTATGAGGGGAAATAGGGGAATTAGGGGCAAGGGGCAATATGCTATTTATGCATATTTTCTCAGATTAGATGATTTGTTTCCATATATTTTGGATGGGATAGAAGATGTCCAAATATATATAAATAGTGCAGCTCTCTCATTTTTCTTCAATGATTTATTTTGATATTATTAAAATATAGAAGCAAATCTTGTTTCTATACAAATATTTTGCATCAAATATTGTTTTCATGTATTCATTGTCAATATTATAGTTAAAGATTATTGATATGGTCCTTCACGAAAAAGAGGTTTCGAGACTCTTATAGTGCATGATAAGAGACAAAGAAGTTTGTGGGAGCATAGAGCAAACAAATTTTTCCTCCTAAAGTAGATGTTGAAGAAAATCAAGAAGTTTCTTAGGTTTTAGATCAGAAGAAAGAAGGAAGAAGTAAGTCACAAGTGTCTAAGATGGTATGGGACCTCTTCAAGTATGTTCTTCTAGACTCCTTATCAAGAATTTTATCTCTACTAGTCTTCTTAGAGATATTCACAATATGTATGAATCATGATGTTAAGGGGGAATGAATGATTGGAATTTTGATACTATAAAACTATATTGATGAATCTAAGTTGTTTTCATTATGTTCTTAAAGATATATAATTTATTATGAAGTCGGTTTAGGTTCTACAATATGTATGGATGTTGGATCCATGACAAAGAGAGTCATTATGTATGATTACTTGATCGATAATCATAGGCATGATGTAATGATGCATATCAGGTATGTTTATGTGTTGATTAAGTCTACATGTTGTGTCTTAACCCTTGATTCATGTTTTGAGGTGTATCAAGTATGGTTATGCTTCATGGAGATAATATGAAGAGTGTGAATAACTTTCATGTCTATGTAGACCAAAACCTAAGGTCTTCTCATGATGAATATGGTTACAAACTGTATGAGGATGTTTAGGATATGTAGTGGTGTCTCAACCAAAAGTATAGGTTGTCAAGAGGGTTCATAGGACTATACAGCCAAGAGTGAAGATTTGTAACTTGTTGAAAGATAACAGAGGTCAGAAAAGACATCATAAGCTGAGGTATTCCTTTTGATTTTATTCTTGAAGTGATAACAGAGTAGTAAGGATAAGAATGTCTTGTTGTTAATTTTACATGAAGATTCATGGTGTCTAGTATGATTTCATGAGTTGAAGGGGGTTTGAATGCTCATTTTTCTCAAGGTGTGTAGTTGGAAGTGTTGATATGACCAAATCTTGTTTGAATAATATATCATAACAATGTAAAATAGGAATTTCTATGATGAAATAGTAAGATAAAAGTATATGAGGACTTCATAAGTCAAGGAAATATGGTATTGATATTCAAATAGGTGCATAAGGTGTCAAAAATTACATTATGATAGAGTGATAGTTTTATGCAATCATAGTTGTACAAAAAGTCATTCATGTGATCAAATATGCTATGTTGAAAAGGAAAGGCTATGAACATTAAAGGATTTTCTCATGACTATGAATTTATTGATGATCCATCTCTAGTGCATATGTTTGAGGTAAGTGATCATATTTTTGTGTTTACGCTTAGATAGAGATGGTGTGATCCCAAGGGGAGAAAAAGGAGTTTATTCATATTGTATGTGTGCTTTTATGGCTAATAGAGATTGGGATAATTTGCATTGAAAGTTAGTCTTAGGGATCTATGTCCTAAAGTTATTACTAGTCTATAAAGGTAGATTCGGTCTATTTGTGGATTCACAAAACAAGCTTACGGAATCGAGAAGATTCGTGCATGTTTTTATAGCACGTATACAAGTATATATGTTTATTTTCCAGGGTATGCAAGCATTAAGGGGGTCTACAGTCCTCTAAGTTGAGTTAGAATAGTAATGAAGAAGTCATGAGAAGCATGACTTATTTGGTTGGTGTCTACAATCATGTAGTGAGCTATACAAAATGTCTTTGCTAATAATCAAGGTTTTTAGCATGTGTGTGAGATATGATATGTCTCTTCCCGGGGATCTACAATGATATATTGAAGCTAAAAACAATTCAAGAAAAATAATGACAGTCTATGAGCTTGATTAATAATTTTGGTTTATATTTGCAATGAAATAGGGGTCCTAATGTGTTGATAAAGATAAATTCTATGTCCTACAGGTATGTTCTTTTCATTAACATAAAAAGGCGGAGAATTAATAGGTTGTTTTCCATCAATGACATAGGGGATATTTTTGGCATGTGTGTTATTTTGTTGTCATTAATGTTAAAGTTATAAATACATTAATGACAAACAATGTGATGAGGCTCATGAATATGTGCTTGAGGATGGAATGATGGATAAAGATTGTTTGGGAGATTCATGTTTGAGATCACTTGAGGAGGCATGGATTCTTTAGTGGCCAGTAGATTATAGAGGCATGGTGGTGATGTGATAGGTTGTCATGATGATGACCTAAATAGTTGAGAAAGTTTTTATTATGTGATATTGTCAAAATGGTTTTCATAAGTCTGCATGAGTGGAAATAGTGTAAGTTGTTTAATTTAGATAGCCTAGATATGAGGCCTAGTCATAAGAATGGCTTGGTGTGATGGAATGAAGGAATGAGGAAGTTGGATGAACATGTTCAAGGCATGGAAAATATGAGAAAAGTGTGTTGAAGCACTCATATAACTTCAGAGGTTGATTGCAGTGTTTGAGAAGGATTTGTAAGTCTTCATCTAGACCTATTCTACATACTTGGTGGCCTAATGGAGTATAATAATCAGGTGCAAAGATGTGTGGGCCCATGAAGGAATATAGAGGTGTGATACATGTACTATAAATTTTTTAGGTCCTTTTAAATAACTTTCAATCAAAGGTATGTTTTTTTCCTTCTTTGTTTAGGTCTTAACGAGACCTACTTCTAGACCTAGCTATGCCAATCTTAGTGGTTGAGAAGTTGAAGAGAAATTTATGATCAGGTGAGCATTGGAGAATTTTATGGATGTTTTCTTGATACTTTGGGAAACATTTCAGGTTATTATGAGGAATATTTTTTATGTTATGAGGTTTTAAGAAAAACTAAACTCAAGAGAGTGCATTTTCCAACTCGATATGAATTGTTTTATGTCAATTGGATCAAGAAAACTTTGCATGGGGACAAGAGATATTTAGGGATGATTTTTCATAGAGATAATAAGGTTTAAGAAGTGGAATGAAGTAAAATAATGCCTTTTTATTTATGAACAATCATTAAGAATCTAAGGAAGTTAGTTAAAACCCTAGTTAAACCCTAGTTTACTAGTGATGGAGGAAATATTGATAGTGTGAGCTGAGAATGGATTAAATCATCAAATGTGATGATTTTAGGATGGAGAGGACTCTCCTATATTTTATATGGTGGTGGTTTGAGATCTTGACTATAGATGGAGCCCATTCAAATCTATTATTTTTTTAGGAAATTTTAGTTTTCTATCGTGATTTCCATTAGACCCTCTGTCTAAATTGATGTTCTAAGTGTTTTGGGAGCTTATATACATGTTTGAAGTGATTTTAGAGATTGGTGAATTCATTTTGAGGTTTTCATAGGTCAATCTTTGAAGAATGGTTTTGGGCCTAAAAGGGCGTTTTAGTAGTCTTGGAGTTAGGTGGTGTTTGGGAACTTGTGGACTTGGTGATGATGGTAGATTTCCTTGGGGTGTTTTACACATCCCATATGACAATATTAAATCCTTATATATATATATATATATATATATATATATATATATATATATATATATATATATGTCTATATGATATTAGGTGGCATGAAGAAGGTCACAAGTTGACCTAGTTTGATTGGTTCAGGACAACAATGCTTTGGTCTAAAGATTGGTCTTGAAGGTTAATATTTTGGCTTGTTTTATGATTATTATCCATTGGAAAATTATGAGGGGTGAACATTAATCCTATTACATTAATTTATAGGTCTTAAAATTTTCATCAAGGTTTTGATAATGTTCTACTTTCAAAATGGATTATGGGCAATTCAAGTTACTTGAAAGTCAAAGAGGTTTTGATAGTTCTATGGGTTGAGTCCTAAAGTAGAAAGTGGTTCGAGGTGTTCCTATGTTCATTATATTTCCCATCGTGGTTTCGTTCCTCTTTTTAGGTGATTAGTGAGATATTTTTCTTCATCTTTTAATACTAGTATGTTGAAGATGCCTAGATTGAGTAGGAAATAATCCTATTTGTTGGTGATATGAGATGAATAGATGATGCAAAGGATTTTGGGATTGTGTAAGGTATTGATAGGTTTTCATTGAAATTTTTAGAACCTTTTTAGGTATGATGAATATTTTTTTTTCCTTTGAGTTCATGGAGTTCTCGATGAAGGAGGATTTATCCTTTCAGGCCTAGTTTGTGCTTATTAAGGGTATTGGTATTTTGTTGACCTATATGGGTATTTTAAGTGAATTTATATGAGTGTGTAGGTTTTTTTATGTTAGTATGAATAAAATTAATTTTCATGGTCGACCTAGTAGTGTGTAGGAGATGAATTGTGTATTTGAGTGATTTTTTAATGGTCATTTGTGAATTGCAAGATAGGATAGAGTGAGCCTAAATATAGTGTGAATGAGATGTGAGGCATCATGAAATATTGAAATAAAGGTTTGAATTATTGAAAATATATTAGATGCTAGTATGGAAGATAAATAGACATAATTATCCTATAAAGAAAATAGATTGAGTGAAGTAGGAGAGAGTGTGTTTGAAGAGGGTTTTGAGAGAGTGGAGATGAAATTGTGATCACTATTAGTTGTAGCAATAATCATACATCAGTGGTATTCATCTTTAGTTGGTTGAGTTTTTTCTTGATCACCTTATGAGATTGTATCCTCATTATAATTTTTGTGCTTTGCTAAATAGGGGTTAGTGCTCCTTGTGGCATTAGTAACTCACTAAGAAAATATTGTGTGATGTGGCATATTCATGTAAGTATTTTGGTTTGAGTAATATAATAAAAAAATTTAGTGGGTTTTCCTTGAGGGTTTCCAACTTTACATATCATTATTTTTGTACTCTCTCTTCATTATACTCGTATGACTAATTATTCCATGTTGTTAAGATCACATTAATGAATTGTTAATGGTTTACGCAAGATAAATATAATTGGTTTAAGGTTTTGAAGGGTTGATTCACCCCCACCCATGTCATTATGCTTCCAAAAATTTATTAGAGTGTAAAGGAACATAAGGGAAATCACAGAAAATAAGGGAATCTTTGGAGCAAGATGATGTTAAGTGTCAAGATGGGAACAAGTGTGAGAAATATTGAAAATATGAGCATGCACCTTGGGAGCTTAGAGATATCACATGAGGAACTAGATGAGGAGGCTTTCTCATGGTCACACTTGTGTGTCCCTCTTTTACCCTTAGTGAAAAGGGGAAAATGGGAAGCAAATGGATTCATTGAGAAAGGTGATGACATGTTGTAATATGAGGAGGGGGCTTTAAACAAGACTCAGGGAGCTAGAAATTTGTTCAACACACACTAATATTGAGGTGGTGAATCAATATTATAAAAAAATTCTACATATTTAAACATGAACATCCATAATAGTAGGAATCACATAAGATATAACAATTTCACATCCATAGAACACATGATTTATGTGGAGATCCTTTTGAGATAAAACTATAGAGAAACAACTGATTTGTTCTAGTATCCAAATCCATTCCAAAATATCTCAATATACATTTCTAAGAACTAACCTACTTGAGACAACAATCTCCAATGTTTAGCACCTACTCATCGAATTCATAGGCACCAACTTACTTGGAGACACTAATCACAAAATTGTGAGGCACCACCTCAACAATACATATATGCATATTTTTATTTGATTCTTCAACCTTATAATGTAAATTCAATGACTCTCTTCATACACATAGATCATTTCCTTCTTCCAACATGGACACTAGTCCAATTAATGAAATCAAATCACTTTATACTCTACTCTTCAATTATGTTCACACTTTAATCTTCTTTCTCTACTTACACTTATCCTTCCACTCATAATGCATCTCCACCTCTTCTCAAATTCATAGATTTCTTCATTTCCAGGTATTCATTCTCTTCTCTTTTCTTCCTTTAACAAGTTATCATTTCAAATCTTCTTGAGTTTATTCTTCTTCTTCAGCATTTTTTCATTACTTCATACTAAAAAATATGTTTGAGATAGAAAGGAATATCTTCTTTTTGTGCACATATTGCTCACTTTCTTCACAACCTCCTATTTTACTTCTTCATGTTGTTTATGTAGGAATGATTCCTTCATAGATTAAATCTTCACATATTTATTTTCTCCATAGCTCTAACGCTACAATTCAAAGTGTTTTCCCCTCTCAAGAATGCACCAAATAATGATTCTACATCTCATTTTATACCTTTCAAATTTCTTATCATTGACATCAAAAAAGATGAAGATTGGCCATAGTTATAGTAAATATCATTTCCAAGATAATAAAGGGAACCAATAAACTTGGGTCAGCCAGATAGTTGAATGTATGGAACATTGTAGTGTCAAAAACAAAGATATTCAACAAGTAAAAAAAAAATCATAAACCTATTTTTAAATCCTTGGAAGGTCACTCAAATATAATCATAAAAATTGATTCTGAAAACTCATAAATGTATTACGATATTCAGACCAAACTTTTGGTCTCGAGAAGACAAACTGCCAAATTTGGATAGACTCTAAATCTCTCTAGTCAAACTTAGAATTAATAGAAATAGACTCAAGATTTGGAGTCATATTTAG
Organism: Taxus wallichiana var. yunnanensis; assembly: GCA_018340775.1. Lineage (NCBI taxonomy): Eukaryota > Viridiplantae > Streptophyta > Pinopsida > Cupressales > Taxaceae > Taxus > Taxus wallichiana. The sequence goes on along the minus strand of CM031236.1, from coordinate 213,332,239 downwards.
AAGGAATACAAAGATTCCCTAAAGCTTTCTATTCATACAATGAATCTTTTCAATCGACTCCAAATTACTCTAGTCAAACTTAAAAGAAAAGGTATGAGACTCAAGCACCAAATAATTATTATTTGATCATTCTAATCTTTCATTTAAATCCTAGAACATTATTTGACATAAATATCACCAACTAATTGATTGAGAATCTCACAATCTTAGAGTGGAGGCAAATCTTTGACAATATTTTTGTGGTGAATAAAAATTTGGTTCATAAATTCAAATATTTCCATAGACAAACTGATATCCAAAACAAGAAATCGGTGGTTTGAAGGCTAATTTCATAATGCAAGAGCAAAGGATCTCAATCCTTCAAGATAATTTTACCAAAATTCAAGAAGAAAAGGATGAGATTAATATGAAGTTGGAATTAAGTAGTACTAATGAGGAAGACATTGGGGAGATTAAGGAGAAGAATAAGGGTAAACTACCTTCCAGAGTCATAATCAAGTGCAAAGTAAACAAGGAGGTGGTCCAAAGCACTAGAAGAAAAAGAAAAAGGTGCAGAGTAAGGTGGGCTGATGGCATCCCTTTAGATGATCTTATCTATTTTCTTGTGTTTGTTTCTTCTAGTTTTTTTAATGATTTTTTATATTTACAAAATATACCTCTATGAACGTTAATACTTAGACCTTTTATGGTTTGATTTTTTTGTTTGCACTTCCCCGTCAAGCTGTTTGACTTGGTGTTGGTGTATCCTCTTGTTACCTATCTAAAAAGAATAACACCAACTAATTTCTTATCTCCTTCAAATTCCTTTGACATCAAAATTAATTATTCCAAAAATCTCCCCCTTTGTCATTGATGGAAACAAACCATCTTATATAACCAACCACCTTAATCTCTTGCATATGAATAGAATAAGAATGTAGTTTTCACCCCTTTCTACCCAGGACTATCCTTTTCGTAATTCCTTGTTGTAAAGATTCCTCTTTGTTTAACTCTCCCCTTTCTTTAACTCCCCCTTTGACATCAATGACAAAAGAGTAAAATTATCAAATGATCATACTCTCCCCCTTTGAGTACACATCTACTAATTTTTTTCTAACTTGTCTTGATTATGATGAAGAAGGTATTTTATCCCCTTGAATTCATGCTTCCTTTTAGTGACAAGATGAGAGAGATACCATACCCAAGCTCTGTCTGAGATATTGAAATTCTTTTTGGAAGAGGCTTAGTAAATATATTAGAAATCTATTTTTTTGGAAATATATTCAACCTTAACCTACTTGATGTCCTTCAATTTTTTTCTTCATCTATAAAACTTGTGTGTAACATGACATGGTTTGTAATGTACTCTACCTTGGATATATTTAAGGATATATATTCTTACTTATTTCTCAACTAAGATACTAAATTATGTTCCAAAGATAATATTCCTCCACTTGTAGTTTTTATGTCATCATCACTCAACATCCCAATCTACTGCTTATATGAATTCAACTAAATTTATATCCATGATCTCTCTAATAACATATTGAATCTTGTAAGTTGTCTAAATATATTGTTTCTGCTAATGGATTCTATTAGCTATACATTACTTTATGAAGGCCACATTACACACTCCAATGGAAAAAATATATCAGATGTATGCTACTACAAACACTTATTATTTTTCTTCATATTGAATATTGGGATCTCCATAAGATTTAAATTTAATATTTGACATTTTTCTGACCTCTTTTCATTTTATTTTTGTTCATGTTCTACTTTTAATAAACAACTCAATTTTTTTCATTAATTTTCTTTTTCATCCTTGGTGTTGCATTCCAAAACATCACACACCTCTTGTGTAAGTATAGCTCATTATTTGTAGAAAAGTATCTCACCCTCATTACTATACATTGATAATTTTTTAGATTCATAGATATCCTTATCCTGATATCCATGAAATAGATTAGCTTTCTCTTCTTCATTCTTATGAGAACTCCCCATTTACAAATAATGCTTTCATTACATTCCAATTTTTTCTGACTTGACACTATTAATAGTTGTTTTCATCCCTTATCCAAACAACTCTTCGCCTTTTATTTCATCATTAGAGTTCCCCTGCATTTTCTTCTTATTCCAAACTTTTATGCATTCACCTTTGATTTTAGCACATTCATCCACTTTCTTGTTTTGATCTACATGATTACTTCTACACTGTCTAGCCTTATGTCCATACTTGTCACAATTATAACAAACAATATCATCTAATAAAGGAGAAAAAAATTAATCCTTCTACCTAAGAAACCATCTACAACTCTATTTTTATTCCATCCATCCTCATTCTTATTTTTCTGAGAGTTTCCACACTTCTATAAAAATTATCTATATGCCCATAGTTGTGGCATTTATAAGATTTAGTGTCGACTCTTTATGTTTTGAAAATGAATTATAGTTTCTATTTGAAACCTCAAAATAACTTGCATTTTCATTCATCTTCTTATCAAAACATCTTGTATGAGATCTACAGTCTATAGCTCTATGTCCAAATTTATTTCATGAAAAACAATAGTCATAAACCAAATTTGAGAACCTGGTTAAATGATGTTTTTTTTTTTTTTTGGGCGGGAGGATCTTCTGTGATTTTCTAATCTAACAATGTGAGGAAATATTGTATTCTCATGAACATGAATCTCCTTCTTCTTGTTTCTTTCTTCTGGATTTCTTGTACTTTGAGGAACATGAGTCTCATTCACTTTTCTACTTTCATTTTTTATTGAACCTTTAAGAGCATCCGCATATGTCTTTGAATTTTCCACATTTTATTTGGAGGTCCTTTTATCTTTCTTGAACCCAAGATCAATTTTAATAAATGGATATATATGATTACCAAGTATATCATCTAATATTTTAGTACTCTTCTAAAACTTGAGGCAATTTTGTAACACCTACTTTTCAATACTTCAAATTACGTGAATTATTTTTATTTCCCATAATAACCTTTTCCTTTGATGATATAAATGAACATCATTTAAATAAAAAAATTACAGAATTATAATTCATGTTTATAAACCTATGGGTCAATTAGATCTACCTGATCCCCCATTGATTACACTTTTGAGTCTTTATACAAAGTATATAGGTAGTACCCTTCTCAAAATTTATTTACAAGTGTTTTTTTATAAGTGTCTACATAGGATTTCGTCAATCGAATTCCATCCGACATCTAAAACTATTGATTATAACTTGGTGAACTTGACAATGTAATATTGTACACTACTTCAACCATATTTTAAGAGTCATGCATTGCATGTTCGAGTTCTAGATGAAACATTCGTGAATAGAGACTTGTCCAATAACCATATTACATTGTCCAGCTTATCATAATTGAATCACTTAGTCAAGTTAAATTTCATTACAAGTTACACACATGGTACAAACCCATTCAACTGTGTAAAGAATCACATTTGTTCCAACTTATGCTTCATATGGGAGAGAAATTATATATGTAATAACTTTCGTCATTACGTAACCATTTTCTTCCCCATATTGAACATAATTTGGTACTTGAGGTGGCTTGTCCATGTAAGAAAAATAACTTTTCATATTTATCATAACATAAATTATTTAATGGATTTTGATATACGTAATAAGTGGACCTTGAAAGGACAACTTAGGGTATCCACTTTATTATATTATTTAATTAATTACCTTCGTCATTAAGAATATAGTACCTTACCGCACCACCCAAAGTTACCCTACCAAGTTCCATATATTAGAAATGTTGTAATACTTAACTAATTAATTAGAAATGAATTATTTTATGATGATTCCATTATATCACAACAATACTTAGATCGTATCAAAATATGTTCCTAAGGTCCATAACTTATTTTCAATATAGATCATAATCATTTTCAAAGTTATTTACTTGCATCCATTAAGCATCTTAAATGTAATATAACATAGTTTTCTACATTGATAAGGCAGTCCATGATTAGCTATTTATGACATTTTCGTATTAATTTAAAAGTATACTTATAATCGATCACACTATCAAAATAATTAACTAAAATTTGTAGTTGTAATTTCCACTGTACACGATTATATCATACTTATTCATTTATCAACTAATATGATAAATTATAACACATTATATCCATAGATCATTAATCAAACATATGTCTTTTAATGTTAAATTCATTAAGTAACTCAATATAATATGCAACCAATATCAAACACTTAATAAATAATGGCTCAAAATATTACATGTCTAATATCCCTTTTAGAACACAAGTACATCAACATTTTTAGTCTAATTGCCTTTTAAATGAAATAGGACATCAATTAAACATTCGCTTTACATAGTGATTTTCCTTTCATACTTTAGAGTAATCAAATAATAAAAAGAAATGGCCTTATAAAATATCCACTAGTTAGCTTATATTTCGCCATTTGTAAGAAGGAGGAAAAATAATACAATCGATCACTTCAACATGAATTGGCTTGATAAGCTTCTCTCAATCATCATTATAGACTAAGCCAATACAATATTCAAATGCATAAATCTAAGCAAGAACCCCAATCTATTTAAAATAAGACTATGGTTCAAAATATAACTTTGTTTATATCATAATTACAAATTTTCCAAGTAAATAGTTGTATACTCATTAAAAACATCGATGATCTTATTTACACAACAATCTATGTTTTATGCAACCAAACAAGAAAGTAAACAATTGTAAAACCTTCCAAGTTTTATACTTCATGACATTAAATTTATTCTACATTCATTCCCTTTGCAACATAATTAAAGATCAATTTTATACTGAAGTAAACTTCCTTTTACTATCAAGGACGATGTTACTAAACATATTGTATTTGGTCCAAATAATGTTTATAACAAATGATTATAACCTTCATTAATTAATAAACATTATAATATACATGCCTTGTCCATACATATGAATGAAACTCATTTCTAATTTTTGTAATTACAACTTTTTAATTTACCCACAAGAAAGAATAATAATAACTTATGAAATCAAATAATAATCATAAGTTTAACCCCTTAAGAATTATGGAAATCATTATAATTTTCCAAACATTCAAAGTGTTCAAATATTTTTCAACGAGTACATATAAATTATTTTGTTTTAAAGATCATTCTGTCTCCCAATTATATCATAAAGTGACATACATAACAAAAGAACAAAACAAAAAAATATTTGAATCAAATACCTTAAACAATCTAAACTATTTCGTTAGTTATAACAAAAGACTAAGTGCAATACTTTACACCTAATCAAATTACTTTTTTAAAGATAATCATTACAAATACATGGCTACACATATTAAATCAAAAAGTGGGATGGAATTGGGGTCTAAGTATCCCTAGTTCGATCTCTCGAGAATTGAACTAAGATTACCACATAATCTATATGAAAACATTCATCCATTTCCAAAACCATATGGTTCTCAAAATATACATTCAAGGTATTCATAAGTTTGGAAAACAACAATATTAAAAATGAATATGTCCAACCTTAATATCTATAGAAAAAGTGAACGTTTGAATAACATCAAGCCCAACACTTAAGGAACAAATAGATAAGGTGATAATCACAATCGTCACACTTTATTATAGATTCAATATTACAAACACAAAAATTTTCCTCCATTTCTTTTTATTTTACAAGAATTCAAAATGGAAATAGGTTTCCCAAGAGATAACTTAGCCCCAACCTTTCAACAAAAATAATGTTTCCACAACTGTTTAGTTTCCCCAAACAATACTTAATGCCCAAAATATAATACAAAAATTCAGAGAATCTATCATTAAACCAATACTTGCTACCCGGAAAGGAAGAAACCATTCCAAAGGATGCAGTTATTATATCAATAAAAATTAATTCTCGAAAAAATACAAATGGATTCATCTAGCCAAGATCACATCAATGACTTCTTACCCGAAACATTTTTTTACAATGACACTATCACTAATTTTATAAATGCAAGCCATAGAGTAAATGGTTTAAGCCCATTATTTTCTATTCCTTTCTAATCACTTAAAAGATTCATGCTTAGCATATCCATAATTGTTTCAAACTATACATTTCCTATAATGGGATTAATAGAAATATCGAAACTTAAAATCAATAAACATAGTCTATCAATACCCATGAATGAAATATAATACATATGTTATTTTTTTATTTTTCCTTTTTGTAGACATAAGTTGAAATATCCAACACTCTCATACATGCATAGATCTATGTAGGAAAATACTATTTTGATTTAACTATAAAGAAAGATATATATATATATATATATATATATATATATATATATATATATATATATATATATATATATATATATATATATATATATATATATATATATATATATATATATATATATAAATATATATATATATAGAGAGAGAGAGAGAGATACGAAACAAATCATGCCTATATAATGTCAAGAATCCTTCAAAATATTTTCCAATCTGGTTGTGTTCACCACTCTCATTTCTAATAGTTGTAATAAGTTTCTCTTGAAACCCAAATAAATGAAAAACCCCTCTGTTTAATAAAAAAACACATGTTTAATTTAACAACATTCATAAATAGCCCCATAGATATATCACTAACGGTTTGCATGCAAGTGAATCACAAAAATATTTTAGCTTCATTTCTTCATGCAAAGCTCCATGTGACACAAAAATTACTACAACCAAAAATGAAACCACAAATAACATTAACCTCTATGGTATATTTCTTGAGAATATTCTCTCTTCTCCCAAGAACCGTGGGGATGGATTTAATCTCCATAAATGTGAATTGGTACATTTTTCTGGTTTCCCTCCCAAAACATCCACTTAACCACCGCCAACCAAATTTAGCAGTCCTCATGGTTTGGGTGAATAGATCTTCACCTTATAGCTGGAGAGAAGTTAGAATCAAATGATCAAATACTATTTAAAATGAAGACTTAGCTTTTGCATGGTGGCCTCAAGACCATTAAAATTAATTAAATATAATTAAATAACAATGTCTTAGGTGCACATGAGCTCGGTTTGGTATTTTACCTATGCTTTAATTCCTTGCAATGAAACATTGATCTTAATGCATGCTTAATGACCATAATAATATCATGCACTTAGGCTTAGGTCTTTAAACCTTATAATATGTTTTCCTAACCCTTACTAATTTGACCTCGGTCAATGCCCAATGTATTTAATCATGATTTGAATCTTAATGATAGCTATAACAACCTAAACCAAATTGATCTTACCAATATATCTTCTCAATTCATTAAGGGATTTTATCTCGAATCAATGCCGAGGTAATTTTGCATCGCATTCGCTAATAATTTGATCCATTAACTTAATAGTGAGGTTGTCAACAAAATTTGGAAATAAATCAAAACAATATCAACATAGCGATTAACAAAGATAAGCATACATAGATCAACATTAAAATAATAATAGGTCCATTGTTATTAATCATTCACTTCCCATTAAATCAATTATGATTATATCAACAAAACATAACTAAAATTATGATCTCAGCAATATTCACAAGTATAATGACAATTCGTATCCTTGTCCATAATAATAATAAATTTACATATCATTTAAGGCATGTAACTAAGTGGCGACACTCATTTACAAAGTATTAATTAGGAGAGAGATGGGCGTTGTGAAATTTTTTTAATTTAGCATTAGTTTTCTCAAGTTGCTTTTTCAAATAAACTATTTCAGATTCAAGCTTCTCATAATTTTCATTCTTTTGTTTTAGTTGGGTTCTCACATCCTCATCCATCTTCTTCATCTCTTGTGACAACTTTGATTTTGAAGCATCATATTCTTCGTCAAATTTATGAAGTTGTTTTTGTTTCTTGTTCTTATTTATAAGAATCTTGATCTCATCTAGGGAACTAATGAGCTCTCCTTCAAGATCCACCTCAACATCTTCATTACTTTCTCTTGAATTTAATGTCAAGAACAATGATTCCTCCTATAACTAGAAAATTAACTTTCATAAATTTCTTTAGATGGGCAACTACTTTTCTCCTTTGTGTAGAGGTTTATCTTATGCTTGTTTAAGTTCTCATATTTTATATTCTTTTAGTTCTTTTCGGACCGATAATACTTTTCACTTTTCACCATCATGTGATCTTCCTCACTATCATCATTTTTTTTTCATGTGGACATCTAGAAGAAAAATGTCCTACTTTACCACAATTAAAACATTTGAAGGGTAACATACCTTTTGTATTTTCCAGCTCCTCTCTTCAAATTTCTTACAAAATGAGTTTCTTCCTAATCTAAATTAATATTGGAGCATTCATGTGACTTAAGCTTCCTATTTTTTTCCTTCTTTGATGCTTTGAAGGTTACCTCTCACTTAATAGATTTATATTTTTCATTCCTCTTTTCATATGCAATAATAATCCCATGAAGTTCATCCATTATTAGGATGCTTAAATCCTTCATTTCTTCAATTGTTGACACCTTAGCATCAAACCTCAAAGGAAGAGATCTGAGAAATTTTTGCACAATAACCTCATCCACATGAATAAAGTAGGTAGTAATGCTATCATCATCCTTAATCTTCAAACCATCAAACTAACTTCTATGTGTTTGGATATTTTCTTTCTTCACTTTATCATCTCCTTCATATATGTTCTTGAGTTTATCCCAAATCTACTTGGTATGTACACATTGAATCCCTTTAAAAATTCTCATTCAAACAAACCACCCAAAATTACATTCATATCCTTTACATTTATTTCACTAGCCTTCTTACCAGCTTGATCTATTGGAGGAGTTATTGGAGCAGCATAACCACTAACAACTTATTTCAAAATGTCAAACCCAAGATACATTAAATAGGTGTGCATCCTTATACTCCAAAAATCATAATTAGTTCCATAAAATAATGGAGCCTTGTTTGAAGAGAACACTTTTTTCCTACCATGTGTGCTATAAAGATCTACCTTCTAGTAGTCAAACTATTTTGAAGGAACCTTCTCCGATACTTGTAGAGGAAAAATTCTATTAGCATGCAAATATGAACTGATTATGAAACCAATTCAACACAAAGTTTAACACAATAGTGCATCTACCTTGGATTGAGCTGAGATAAAAATGGGGAAAGTGACATACATTTACCTACCTACAAGTGAAATACTCCTCCTTTGATGAGTTTTATTTTTTTATAAGATGGTATGTAAATTCTTCAGATTTATGGACCAATTTCAGTAGCACCTCCCCTTAATCAAATGATGTTTTTGGCTTGATTGAATGCTATGAAGAATGCTTATCTTTCTTGAGAATTTGGCAGCATATACTTTCTATATTTCTAAGGTTCTTGCCATGAAGAGTGGAACCTCTATTTATAGCTAGAGGAGGCAAAAACCAAAGGTTTAGATATTTCCATGTTGGATAAGATAAATGGTTGAGGATGCATGAGAGTGGAGAAGTTTCTAGATGTGGAGAATTCTAGATTTCTTAAGAACTCTCCATTGAATTAAAAATCCAATGGAATAGTGTATTTTTTATTTGAATATTTGAAAATGGGAGGGAAGAATGGAGAGGCCTCTAGAAATAGAAGCCTCTAGATTTGGAGGGGAATTTAGCTTGTGATTAGGTGAGATTAATTATGTTTAATGGAGTGATTAGATGGAGAAGCTAGGCATAGAGTAGGTGTAGGGTAGGTGGTAGGTGAGTGAGTATTTTTAAATTGGTAGAAAATAGTTAATGAGGATTAGTTAGTATGGTAAATAAAATATTAATGATGTATTAATATTTCTAAGGATGTAATGGGATTATGGAATGGTGAAAGGAAATAATTGAAGTATGGTTACATATAATAACTAATTAATTATTATATGGTCGATAATGGGGATGGATTACTATAGTATGATGATCATATTATTTTCTAAATTACCATGATGACATTTTCCATGTCTACATTTTTGCCCTTTTCAGTGTTAATATGGAGCAATTGTAATTTAAAGAAAAGAATAAGAGATTGGATAGATGGTGAGGTGATTCCCCCTCGAGGGGTTAGGCAGGAGGAACAAGTCGAGTAGCCCCTCGAAAAGAGGAGATACTTAAGTTAGCGAAGATTAGAGGATGAGAAGATTTAGGATTTAGTGGATGATTATTAAAGGGATAGAAGATTTGAGGATTTAGAGGATGAGGATGTGAGGATAGAGGATTTGAAGAACTAGAATATTAGAGGAGAGGAGAGAGGATTTAGAAGAAGTAGAATATTAGAGGAGAGGAGAGAGGATTTAGAAGAAGTAGAAAATTATAGGAGAGGAGAGAGGATTTATAAGAAATACAAGATTAGAGGAGAGGAGAGAGAATATAGAAGAACTACAATATTAGAGGAGATATGGAAGGATTAGAAGTAGAATTTTAGAGGAGCGGAGGGAGGATTTTGGAGATATTAGATGACCCAAACAATGAGGTATGACAAGGGTGAAGATTTACGATTTTGGATTCAAGGATGCCCGGTCAAGGCGTTAAGATATTAGTTATGTTGATTATAGTATGTTGGATTTGATGATGCAAGATTTGAACATGTGAGATTTGAAGAGTTGAAGCTATTGGATTTGAGGATAAGGATTGGGTTTTATGATTGGGTTTGACTGATGAGAGGATGTTTAGAAGATGCCTTAGCCAAGGGGTGAGAATTTTTGATATTGGATGAGAGACGATAAAATTTGGATGTGGATGTTGATTAATTGATAGTGATTGCATGAGAGGATGAGAAGGTTAGATGGTATTTTGATGAGAATGAAGAAAAATATGATGATCGAAGTGGGTGTGTTACCATAAAGTGTCCATTGTATCATCATTAGTTGTTATGATTAATGTGGCATAGAGAAAAACATGCCAAGGTATGAATACCTTGGTAATTGCATTATCAAATGCCCCTATCCTCATATCATTAGATAGATTAATATAAAAATATGGTTCTCATATCATTGGACCAGAAAAAAGGGGCCTCATATCATCTGCCATGTGAAAGAAAATAAAAAAGAGGCCTCATATCATCGACCAACATATAAATGCAGAAAACAAGATTAAAACACACATTTGTTTGAAAATGTAATAAATATTAAAAAAATTTATGACAAAATTGTATTTATGATTCTTAAAAAAATCAATATTTTGAATTTTGACGTATTTTTTATTTTTTTACAAATTTTTGAATTTTTACAATTTTTTGAATTTTTTACGTATTTTGAATATTTATTTATAGGAGATAGAGGAGGAAATTTTAATAAGGTCGGAAGAAATAAGAGGAAAAACAAATGTAGGTGGTGAGATAATGGGGTCTCGGAAGGTTGTAGGGCATCGTAGTGGGTATAAAAAGGTTTTGGGGTCCATGGGTGGGTCATTTTTACCGTGCATTGTTTTAAAATGAGAGCTATAGAGAAGACACGATGGCATATGAGAGGATTGCAGGTCATCGAGTGGATTTTGTCAAAGAGTAAATTAGTGGCTAGTAGAGCGGGATAGCCATGAGTGGTTTTACATTTTATTTTGTGGATTATTTTATGTTTTTTTATGTTATTAGGGTTTTTAGGTTAAAATCTATGCTAAAGTACACTATTTAGTGTGTGCGGGCCTTAAAAAAATTGTACATGATAAATAGTTACATGTTTATCTCCAAAAAGTATTAGGATATAAAATGGCATGTTTATCGAGTATGGGATCAAGTTTTAGAGTTTTTAATAGGTTTTAGACCGTATGTGTTATAAAGTAGAGCGTATGGGGTATGTAGTAATGTGTTTAGTGTGTCATGGGAAGGGGTATGAGGAATAACATGTATAGGTTATTGTAGTGCATTTAGGAATGGGTGGGGATATGCAATGATGAGTATATTTAGGTTTTGTGAATTTAGGATATAAATTAGTGCATTTAGCTAATATAAGCAAGGTTGAATCTGGTAGCACATTTAGGATGAAGTGGCATGTTTATTTTAGTTAGAAATGGATTGTGCAAAAGAAAGGGAAAGTAAGAGAGGGATGGATGGGGGATGGGGGATGGTGGGGGTGTTGATGATTAGATGTAGGGATTGACATGTTTTCATGTGAATGTGTGCGAGGATGTGTTTCCTCTTACCCAAGTTAGGCATTAGTTCTCGGTAGCTTTACATCACTTTTTATGAGGGGAGGACAATGAGGTGTCTCTATTGCATGTGTTGGGTTTACTCCATATAGTGAGGATGCTTGTAGTGTGGGTAGATCATGGTTTATTGCGTGCATTGGTGGAGCATTGGAACTAAAGAGGAGTACTCTCTAATTGCCAACATGGGAGATGATGGTGACCTTAGAGGACATGTACAAGTATCTAGGAATTTTTGATAGAGGGAGAGTGCATAGTGTGGTGGAGATTGAGACCGAGGTTATATATGGATGTGGAAGATGTGCCCGAGATGGGATGCGGATAGATCTGGGAGTATACTTCAGAGAGGGATACATGAAGCAAGTTCCACTATTATTGTGTTCATTGATCAACTGTGTGTTATTCCCAATTGCTGGAGGTCGGTGGTTTAACATGTGCTTGGCGAGGTAGTACATGTGATGTGGTAGGAGGATACAATATTTTCATGGGCTACAATTGTAGTGGCTCAACCGTATCATGATCTTCACAAACTAGCATACCGAGAGGGCGGGAGTATTGGAGTGGGTATATTGCCATAGATATGGTGTTTTGATCATATCTCTGTGGTGAGACTAATTGGTATTAGGGAGTAGCGAATTAGTGGGGAGAATTTTATTTATGGTTGGTGGATGACCGGGTGGAGAGGGGAGCATTTAGTTGAGCTCAACTAGTATCAACAACTTATCACCGAGTTACATGCATGAGATATTACTTAGTTTCCCTATTGTCATTATGAGGTGTGGGAGGGATTGTATGCAGACATTTTAGGAGGATATAGACTACATATTATTTAGTTTGGGGTCAACCGTACACACGTAGAGAGATACGAGTTGGATCGAGTTCTATCATAATTTGGGATAATGCGGGGGTATTCTTGTAGGTAGACACTTGTTTTCCTAGACTATAAAAGAGATAAAGGCCTAGGGTGCAGTGATTCTTGATGCAATAACCAAGGCCGAGTTTGGATTATGTTTCAATTATTGTATGAGCACCATTTCCAGGTGGTAGAGGATGCGTGGAAATTGTAGGGATATGTAGAGTGGTGGTCGATATATTAGACTAGTACAGTTGACACGTCATTGAGGGGGTATGATGTTTGTACATGGCCAATGATAGGAATACATGGGGATGCCCCGATGACAAAAATTAGTGGTTCATCATCCACACCATAGGGATGGTAGGATGAGGAAGCATAGAGGGCACCACCTGTAATTATTTTGGGTGGTCCACTAGTACAAGAGTAGCCAATGGTATAGTCACCAATGCAGAGCCTAAAGACGTAGGACATAAATTTGATAGAGGTAGATGATACTTCTTTACCGCTACAAATAATGTACCCATCATAGGCATGTGTGGTAGGGTCATCCGGTGGGGGTAGATCACGAGTAGGAGGGGTTGATAGATCGGGTGATGGACAAGTAGGATGGGATGGAGGATTAGGAGGGGATGCAAGAGATGTCAATTTGTAGACATATATAGACATGCTAGATAGGAAGGTACGAGGCATCAAGCGGTGGAGATAGTTGGCCTACGAGTGAGAGATGTAGTTTTTATGAGAGATATACATGGCTTGACATTCTTAGTGAGACAAAGGAGGGAGAGATTACACTATTGTAGGGAGAGGTGTCTCGAGATAGAGCAAGAGCGTGAGAGAGTTATACGAGCCGTGACAGATATTATGTAGATCGGGAGGCTTATAGGGTGAGTTATGGTATGTTGGATGGAGGAATGGGGAATTTGTACTCAAATTGGATCACGGGTTGTAGGTACAAGCATAGCATCAAGAACTTCATGGGTATCAAGAAATATGGGGCCTCATATGAAGGTGTCATTACAACAAGATGTCGTGGATTTGATGGTGAGATGCGATAATATGAGGAAATTGTGATACATGAGTTTCAGATTATGTACATTATATAGATTATGTGGTTGGAGTTAGAGCAAGTCGGGGATCGGTGAGAGGCTAGGTCAATCTATAGAATCTAGGAGCACATCTAGTATTGCATAACCTCCACCAGTTGGGGATGATACTATTAGTTCTGCACCTTGATGAGTTTCGTTGTATTGTATCATATGTACTTTAGTGATTTTTTTGATGACCCAAATGGTCACATTTTTATGAATATATATATGGACAATTCGCGATATATGATTACCATTTTGATGAGTTCGATTATGGCATGTACATGTAGTGGTACATTAAATGATGATTATGATGTTCATTTTTCTATGAATATGTATATGGATTCTTATCATCTTAGATGTATAGTGTATGTTATAGGACATTTTTGTGATGATGTTTACATTTTCAATGATGACATGATGTGATTTCATTTTATGTTGACAATGTAGTGTGATGATGACTTATGAGTTTTGATTATTATGATGTTGATAATTTTTATTGATTATCATAAGAGTGTGTGATGTGATAATGAGATAGTGTTTAGATTATTTAGTTCATGATGGATTTGATGAAAATATTTTATTTATTTTGGATGATGTATAGATGTGATGATGTGTGCTTAAAAGATAGATTTTTACATGTTTATATATATATATATATATATATATATATATATATATATATATATGTATGTGTGTGTGTGTGTGTGTGTGTGTGTGTGTGTGTGTGTGTGTGTGTGTGTGTGTGTGTGTGTGTGTGTGTGTGTGTGTGTGTGTGTGTGTGTGTGTGTGTGTGTGTGTGTGTGTGTGTGTGTGTGTGTGTGTGTGTGTGTGTGTGTGTGTGTGTGTGTGTGTGTGTGTGTGTGTGTGTGTGTGAAACTTTTATTTTTATTGTGCTTAATCATGGTGATGACGATGTATTTTAATGATGGTTGGTATTAATTTGTAAGTATTTTTGATGATTTTCATAATGAGGATAAAATTTGAATGGGATCATATTTATTATGCATTGTTATTGTGATAACATATGATATGTATATGGTTTATGTATGATGTGACGTGTTATATTTTTGGCTTTATGTTAGAGATGGATGTTGGTATTTACAATATTTATGATTGATGAGTTGAGGTTTTAGTATGGATTATAGATTATGGATGAGATAGGGACTATGTGTTAGATGTAGATTAGGATTTTGGTCATGGATCTTGATGCATGGATGGATGTATAATTTTTAATGTTATTAATGCAATATATGGTATTTACAAAGGAAATGGGTGTTAAATGTTCTTGAATTTTGTACAAATATTTACAATATAATCATGACATTGATCGTGATAGGATCACATAGATAAGGTACGGAAGACATGGAACAAGTAACAATGATTGTAAATGGGGGGTTGGAGAGAAATGAAGGCCTCAAGATCTTACAAGGGTTGCATTTCTCGACATTTGACATAGATACCTTGAAATTTGTTTCTTGGGTAAAAGAGTATGGACAATGTGACCTTAGTTTGGATCGGGATAGATTTTCGTAATCATGACATATGTTATGTGGCATGGGAAGGATCAGAAGAAGTCTAGATTTAGAGAATGGATAAGGTAGATTTGGATGAAAATTGTGAATAGGGATCCAAAGGATGTAAGGATGAAGGGGTGTTTTTCCCCTAGTGTGCATGTAATAGTGTCGTAGAGTCCTAGTAGATAGATGAATAGATTTACCATAGTGTTGAAAACCAGTTTTGACCATGGTACTTTCCCAAGGCACCACTTTGAAGGGGTTTAATCCTTTGGACGGATTTTTTATTTTTATTTTTATATGGAGCATTAGGAACTTAAGCATAGAAATAGTGAAGATGTATGATATTCATAGGCTCATCCAGCTCGTATCCATATGGAGTAGCAAGCTTATAAGAACCTGAGCCAAATTTAGCTATGATGACATAGGGTCCAAGCCAATTAGGTTCTAACTTGCCATTATTTTCTCGATTGACGCTAGTGTTTTGTTGATTTTCTTTCATTACTATGTCATCGACTTAAAAACTTCGTGGTCCTTTACACATTGGCTATAATAACAACGACGATTATTTTGAAATCATTTAAGGTGTTCTTGGGCTTGTAGGAATTTCTCATTTAGAAGTTCAATATCTTGATGGCGATGGATGCAGTGGTCTTCATCATCAATGACGTGTTGGAGGGAAATGCATAGGGATGGGATTTTCATCTTGATGGTAAAATTTTCTTCGATTCCACAAACAAGAGAATATGGGGTGGCATTGGTGGGAGTGTAGATGGAGGTGCAATAGGCCTATAAGTTGGGATATATTTATGTATGCCAATCGCGTCTTGCTTGATTCATGAGCTTGCCAGGATGCATTACGTTGTCTTATTAGATGCATCGGGTTGGCCATTTCCATATAGATAATAGGGATGGAAAACTTGAGCATGATGTGGAATTGGTTACAAAGTTCACATAAGTCTTAATTATTTAATTATTTTCCATTATCCATGATGAGTGTGGAAGGGACACCATAGCGGCATATGATGTGGTTAAGGATAAATTTGGATATTTGTTTTTCAGTGACATAGGTGAGTGGCATGGCTTCAACCCACTTAGTGAAGTATTATGTGGTAGTGATAATGAACTTGTGACCATCAGATGAAGTGGGATTCAATTTTCCCATGAGATTGAGACCCCAGGTAGAAAAGGGTCATGGGGTAGTGATGGGTTGTAAGGATTGTGATGGTGCGTGGATGAGGTCAGCATGCTTTTGACATGGGACACATTTGCGAACATATCAACATGCACCGTTTTCCATGTTTGGCCAATAATAACTGGTTTACAAAATATTTTTGACTAGGGCCATACCACTAGTGTGGGCACTATAATTTCCTACGTGAACTTCTTGGAGTGTTGATTTGGTCTCTTGGGAATTTAAGAATCATAGCAGAGTTCTATTAAAGCTTCTATGATAAAGGGTATCTCTAAGGATAGTGAAGTGGGAGGCTCATTGGATTAATGATTTATGAGTTTTGCAAGGAGATTTGGTGGAAAGTTATGATCATGTCGATAGGTGTAGATGTCATGGCACTAAGGGGAATTAGGACCAATGATCTCATAAACCATCTCTAACTCAGGAGTATCATAATTTGGGATCATTAATTCTCAACCAAAAACTATGATTGAGATGCATCGGTGGTCATGTCTAAAATTTAGGCTATGGTAGCCATAGCATCCACTGATTTTTGTTTGTATGAGGGACTTGTTCAATCTAAATATCCCGGAAATATTCCTTAAGACTTTCAACCATTATTTTATAAGGAATTATTTATCATCCTTGGTGACATATTCATCATTAACCTAGTTAATGATTAATCGGGAATCATCGAAGACATTGATATGCTTTATGTTGCATGGAATAAACATTTTAAAACCAGAAATAAGTGATTCATATTCAGCTATATTATTGGTACAAGGAAAATCAAGATGGAAAGCCTTAGAAATCAAGTCTCCATGAGGAGTGATAACCAGGATACCCACTCCCGAGCCACGATGTGTGAGGGATCCATAAAATTATAATGTCCACGTTTCGATTCTATAACTATGCATATGGATTTATCTCGGGAACCATAGGATGAGTGGTGTGGAATCATAGATTTTAGATTCTTCCAAATGGTAATGTAGAAATTTTCCTTTGATAGCTTTCGATTAAACATATTCAATATCAAACTCATTGAGAAGCATGATCGATTTATCCATCTTCCTCCGAGAGCCGTGTAGATGCCAAAATTAGGTCACAATCCCCTTGGTCCCTCGTCAAACAAACACCTTGAACACATTCACCTAAACATGGCCCCTTTCATCCCACTCTAATATTAATTTAATTAATTTAATTTAATTAATTCATTATCCTCACAATATTTGTTATTTAAATATCGTAATTGAGATAATAACCTCAAATCCACCTCACCCTAAGACCTATTCTTAGTATGTTGCCATAACTAACTAAGACCTACCAAAACCCTAAAAATCAAAGCCTACATTCCCTCTAACCACATTCCCGCATGTTAGAAGGAAGCTTCCATTCTAATCCGTAGAGAAAACAAAAAATGAGATCCTAGAAAATCAAGGGGATCTACCCAATTTAGTAAACCTAGGAAATCCCACCCTAACCAACGCCAGTCACCCTAAACCACCACTAGTCAACCTAAAACTACCGCCTTACCATTTAACCCCCAAAATAACCTTATTTCAAGGTTGGCACATTTCTGAGAGGTTGACACATCTTTTGAGAATAGGAGATGCAACCAAAGTTGCATGCAAGCAGAACGAGCATTTGTACATGCATCAGAGCACCCATATCCAGCATCAAAAGAACCCACAAAGCCATCTACCTTCACAGGAGCATCTAGGGAAGCGTCAACACCACATCAAGTTCCTTCCATTTGATCACCCGCCATTTCTAACTAGACATCAAGCTCATACAAATAGTAAGTGATTTGTTAACCAACACTTGTCCATTTATCATTTGGTATATTCTTTTACTTTTGTTATTAGTTTCTGCTCCTATTTCCATTCCCCCACCATTTACCTCCATACAAGCATGACCATCCCTTCACCCATACCCTCGAACTTTCCATACCCGGATTTCAAGCATTCTTGTGCATACCTTAGACCCACACAAACCTTTCCATTTCCCTTCCATTTTCATCTAGCCCCAGATCTGTCAACACACCAAGTTTTTACTAAGTTTCCTATACCACGACCATACCGACGATGGTTACACACAATCGTCACTTTGGTTAACCTAAACCGATACCGATCATACCCAGGACTAATGTTGGTCTCTGTGTTTTTGACCAAAAACCAAGAACAAAGCTTCCACTCTCTACCCAATACCCAAAATGACCTAGAACATGACCCTAACCAATACCTGTACTCTAACAGAGACCTTGACCTTCAGATTCAGTCATAGCTTATCCTTTTGTGAATGAATTTGCTTATTGTAGACAAATGAGATACCTAAATCATTTTAACTACAGTAAGATTTCCTTTATTGTTAGTATTAAGTTGTTTTAAATAGTGGATTGATAGCCATCTAGGAAGTATCACACTTCTCGGATCTAGCGTATGCTTGCCATCTGCTACATATAATATTTAACTTTCATTTGGTTGTCTTGTTTTCCATTTCAGGTAGTTCCTCCAAGAAAAAGGAAGCTCTCATGATCGGTTGTGGATCAAGAAGAAATACGCGCGCGTGAACTTACAACTAACATTGTAATAGGTATTACTCCTAGACCTTTACCCTTATCTATTTTGTCAACATTCAAAGAAATGCTCTAGAATCAGGTGAAACATTTTGGCATGCCCGGTGGGACCCATTCGGGGTTCTTTGCATTCTTTCATTTCTAGGTGAAAATTTACATGTTTGTTTCCTTTCTAAAAGGTTCTTACATTAAAATTTCTCCCCTGGAACCTTCTCTTCTTCTATTGTCTAAAATAAATTGTATTTTGGTGCTTTAAAAAGAACACTTCTTCCCTTTCATTAGTATCACATTAGTGAAAGAGAATCCCTTCTCCTGTTCATCTTTTTGTGTCATCAAATTCAACATTTCAATTTGGGTTTAAAAATCATTTCATTTCATTCTGCTTCTCTGCATTAGCTCACATTAATTGAGGGCAACCTATACTACTGGAAGTCATGCCCAAATGATGGTTGACAAACAAATCATAGAAAATTAATTCCTTTCTCTTTCTCTCTTTGAGTCTTACCAAACATCAAAAAATTAAAAACACATACACATTCTTAAACAACATCTTATGCGAAGAAGTTGTAGGTGATCACACGATCACGATGCAGGTGGGCACCCTCTTGGTTATCTCTATCCAAGCACCCCATTAGAGGATATCCTACCTTGGCCATAACATAACCTGAAACCTCTCCTTGTATATCTCTCAGTAGACACCTAAAATTGGTTATTCAATTTAGTGTCCCCCATGTGTGTTTTTCTTCTCTGTAACTCAGGGCACGTTTACATCACCATTTCTCACTTAGGGTATTATTTAATATTTGATTTAAACATCTATCCTAAGTTTATTTCACCCCATTATGTTTTACCCATAGATAATTAAATATTAACTATTTAATCATATTTTCTACATATATCTTAACCACTTATCTACCCCATATTAATTCCTAACCTCACATATCTATTTTATCCATCTATCCCCGTATTTCTCCTCCACCCAAACCGAAGCAAAGGGGATATTTCCGTATTTAAGGTGGAGGGATCACTTCATCTTTCCAAAAATCATCCCTTTTTGCCATTTCAGAGTGTGTTCCCGATCGGTGCCAACCGGTACTTGGTCGATGCCGATTTTTCGAAGTGGCGCAGATTTGATCTTAGTCGGCGCCGATTACAAATACAGGGCTAGAATTCAGTTCTGGTGAGACAGAAAGAACGAGAGAGTTTTGAGCATCAAGTCTGAGCATTATCTATCAAGTGACAGTGAATCTGTCCAAATCAACCCCTGAGAGGAGTACCGTTACTCTGCTCTTACCACATCGATATTGTGAGCCTCCATCGATCTCTTGGTGACTCTATTCCCACATCCAGTATAGGTCGAGCCTTGTCAGTATCCCTACGACTCTTACAGATCCACCGGAGATCAATGATCTAGCTTCCACTGTTTGTTTCTCAATCTTCCTGCAATTTTTCCCAAGTCGACGCCGACCATACCCAGTCGACGCCAATTTTCTCTAGTCAATGCCGACCTATCTCAGTCGACGCCGTTTCTTCTCAATCGACGCTGATTTCCCTAATCGACGCCAATCTTCCTACAGACAGTAAAATAATTTAGGGAACAAAAATCCAGCATTATTTCCACACTTTCCCATTTTTTATTGGTTTCTGTCTATTGTTTACTTTTCTATCTTTCATTTTTAATCAAAATATAGACATTTACTTACATCTTTTATCATGTATACTTCTTTCCTTAATTGAAAACATGGACTGACATCTTCCGAGGGAGCTTATCGCTTCCTAGACCCGCTTTTCGGGTAGTCCACCGAAATATCTTTTAACGTGGTGTTTTTCTGTCAAGCATTTGTGTCTCGCAGTTTCTTGGATCTACTTTGCAGGATCGCTCGTGTGCACCCGTCTTATCTACATCGGCTTTCTTTTCCATCTACATCTTCAGATCTTGTCTTATCTATCAGGTATTGATTTCATTTGAGTTTTTCAAGGTTTTTGTGTTTAGTTTGGTACATTAACTTGGACAAGTAACAAGCGTGGAAATTCTTGATCTACATTCTAGCATGCCCGATGGGACCCAACCAAAGTCCCTTATTGGTAAGCTCATTTCTTTTCCAATTTTGAGCTTTTGTTTTGTTTTTTCATTGCTTTTCATCAATTCTCCGTAGCATTTTCTTCCTTCATTTTGTTCTTGATTTTTCATTTATAATTTGCGAGTTAAAGTTTCTTCTTTCCTACAAAACTAAATTCCAATTCCAATTCCTATTCCGAAGATCAATAAATCTTTCATTTGATTTCAAAATTACATTCTTGATCCGTATTCTTTTTTGCAAAATTTTTATTTTATTAAAAGTTTTCTAGTTCTTTAAATATAAATTTTCATTCTACTACAACTGGATATATCTTTCTCGGATTTGTTAGGTGTTTGCTTAACCTTTTCTTATGGAGCACATTGCTTGTTTGTGGGATTGTTCGAGGGAAGATCTCAACAATGCATGCTTTTTGAAGTCCACACACCTTGAGAGCTAAATCTACAGGTATTTCTCTTTACGGTGTTTTCTCCTTTTAAAGAACTTGTTTGTTTATTTTCTATCACATTCAAACATTTCGATTTTGGTGCTTAAAAAGAATTTAATCACATTTGGGAAAGAATTTGTTTGACTGTCTTCATCGAAATCCAACACTTCGTTCTTAGTGCTTAAAAAGAGCTTTTGCTTTGCCATTTCGCTTCATGCTATTCATCTAGTTTTCTAAATAGGCTGGAAAAATTAATCGAAATCGGTAGTGACACTATTTGATTTTTATTTTTCACCCTTGCACACAAAGCCAAAATCACTAGGTATAAAGCATCAAAACAAAAATTCCTCCCCTGGCCTCGCCTACTTGGAAGCGACATCCAAGATGAAGAGCCTACGTGGTACTCAAGTCGTGCTATAAATTCACGGAAGTTCTGGTATATATTGGCAAAGCACCCAACTCCCTTATCACAACGGTGTGTGAAGTGTGGGGGTAGGCCCCTATATCAAGCCACGTACTTGTCTTTTACTAAATTTCCTTTGGGACTCCTCACCAAAACATTCCCCAAACCATCCTTAGTCCGCTATCTCGAGTAGTTCCTATTCTAAAAAGCCTTCCCTAATATTTTTTTCTTAAAAGAAGGAAAATTTAAAAGAGATAATCACCTACGATGCTTGAATTGTGCAGGCATTAGTTAGGTCAATCTTCCTTTTCTATATTTCTCGCTTGTTTATGATGGTCATCACTCGGTTAAAATCTAGAAGAATGGCTCAACCGGCCCCTTCTTCCTCCAAGATCACCACTTGTGTGGATGTTTTAGCACCCCGTGGGTCTTCCTCAAGATCGCTATTAGTTGGTTCCCCATCTTGGTCATATAATCCTTTCTATCAGCCTAAAGCAATCCCATCACGTCCAGCTTCCCCCAGTCCTTTAGAAATATCATCTACTTCTGATATAGAGTATGTTCCTCGTGGGGATCTTGAATTTCAGGCACTCCTTGATTGCAATCTGGTAGCCCTTATGGACTACCTAGTACATAAGTCCATTCGAATATCTGATCAGGGACCACCAATCTAGCAAGTTTACGATTATCCTCATGAACCATCCTAGGCTTTTATAGAACAGTTAGCATCCTTTTTCTCACCTCGAACCATGGAAGAGGGTGGCGCACCTATGAATCATTTTTCTCTTCCACCGATCATGTCGACTAGTTCTCAAATAGTCTTGCCTATTCCTAGTGCCACAATTACATCGACTATTCCACAACCTACTTCTGAGAAGTCCTCTTCTCTGGCTATAATGGGTGCACTTGCACACCCACATATTGTTGTTAATTCTTCTATGCCATCCATTGCATCCCAGGGTCAATACCTCTTTATGAATCAACCCCCTTCTACGAGTCAGTTGGTTCCTGCTTCTCGTCCTCCAGTTGGTCTTTCTTCCAATGTTCTAGTGACAGTGACCTTCACCCATCCTCTAGTGTCGGTGCCCTTAATAACCAATCTGTAGTCAAAATCCTCATTCAAACCTTGTTCCCCACCATGTCCAATCAAATCAATACCCATGTTCCTTAATCCATTCCGATTCAGTCGACAAGTGTAGGAGTCCACCAATCACAAGCTCCGGCTTTCATTCAACCACCTTTTTCTCAACCACTTGTCATCTCACAGCCTGTTTATACACAGGATCCTTCACAACAAATACCTCACCAGGTGTCACCCAGAACACCTGGTTATTCCTCTTATCATCTTGTTAATCAATAGATGAATCCCTGTTGATGCCTCAACAAAATCCACCATTCGCTTCTTATGTAGGACATACCAGTATGCCTCCTCCTCAATCTGACACGGTCCAAATTCTTTTCAATAAAATCACATACTTAGAATCCTCCACTAAAGGGGCTTGTCCTTCATACTCTTTTGAAGAAGTGTGTAATGAACCCATTCATCCATCGGTGGATTTTAAGCCTTATCCTCCCAACGGAACTTCCTAAGTTCTCAAAATTTCATAGTCGAGGATCCTCAACAAAGACTTCTTGCGAGCATTCAAACATGCTTTCTACTCCGATAGTCTAGGATTAGGAGCTTATGCTCCATACTTTTCCTATGTCTCTAGTAGGGCCTGCTTTAGACTAGTACAATAACATTCCTCAACATTCCTTGTTTTCTTTCTCTCAATTGGCCCAGATGTTTGTTGAAAACTTTTCAATAAACATCACACATAAGATCTCGATTACAGATCTTTATATCATTATTCAATTCGATGATGAGTCTATTGCAGACTTTGTCACTCGTTAGAGAGGGATAATAAACTAATTGTCTTTCTCCTTCCTCAATCTCAATAGATCAAGTTGTTTACTCGATCTTGTGCTAATCATATTTCTTCCACTTTAAGGATCCGGACCTTTCACACATTTGAAGAAAAATTTACGATGGCATATAAACTTGAGTCTCGCACCATTGAACAAGGGAAGTTAAAACTTCACTCTAAATCTAAACCATATTTTTCTCGGTTTACAAAATCAAACCCTTCCACTTCTAAAGACAAAAATCAGGGATCCACTAACGCTATCGTATTAAAAAGACCACGTGCAATAACACTTCTAATCAAACACCACGGAGAGACTCCTCATCTTCTCGAAAAGGACCCTTGTCATCTAGATCTTTTACTTTGTTGGGGGAATCATATGCTTCTATCTTAGAAAAAATGTTGGAAGTTCACATGATTAAACTTCCCCTATTAGAAATTTTGATGAAAAACAAGAATGTCCATTTTGGTATAGGGAAAATGATTTCGTCATTATCATAGAACCAAAGGCCATTACATTGAACGATGTCAGACCTTCAAAAATATTGTCTAGAAATTCATTGATAAAGGCGAG
This sequence comes from Taxus wallichiana var. yunnanensis, assembly GCA_018340775.1. NCBI lineage: Eukaryota > Viridiplantae > Streptophyta > Pinopsida > Cupressales > Taxaceae > Taxus > Taxus wallichiana. Next base: position 213,307,516 of record CM031236.1, on the reverse strand, counting down.
CTCATTCTGGATAACCCAAATGCTCCCCAAATCATGCGCTTGATGTTTTTAAACAACCTTTTCCTAATCATTCCCCAACCATGATGCTTCAAAGTCTCAAAAACCAAACACCCATACTATCAGCTTCATCTCTCTTGATCAAGAATATTCTTCGAACCTAAGCCATTTGTGAACAAATTGACCGAATCAGAACCTCCTGCCGCTCCGCTAATCGTTGGAATTCCACCATCTTCAGACACCCTGTCTTTAAATATTCCTACATTGTTAGAGATGGATTCATCTCCCTCTTCCTCTTTATCTAATCTTTCGTATATACCTGAGACAGTGTCATCCTCATTTATCTCATTGTCAGATATTCTTTCGATGCTCAAGGTAATTACATCTCTTCGAGTTTCCACCGCAAATACATCTACTTCTGTCTCTCCCATTTTTGCTGCAACTATGTCATTGGTAAACATACCTATAGTTGTACCAACTTTAATGGAAGCGTCTTCGATTTTGACTCTTCCCGTTTCCTTTCCCATAGTAGTTACACCCACAATTACTGTACCAGAAGTACCTCCCTCACAAGGAACTGCTCCTTCATCATCCACTTCTTCCATCACTGATACTATTTTTCCTATTAAGGGAAAATCTAAAGAAATAGCACCGCACCTACACTCTCGGTTCCTGGACTTAAACCAAGACAACTAAAGTCTAACATTACATCATCAAGCACCTCCTCATCTCCTTCCCCTGAAAAGGCTACAATCACCTTATGCGGTTGAAGTTGTCACCATCCCTGAAAAAGGAAAACCCATATTTCGGACTATTAAGACCCTTGGTGCTTTCCCTCAAAATCTCTCTTTGTTCCTCATAAAATATTGGATTTATCTACTGAGAGGGTGTCTTCTTCTATAAAACCATTAGAACCATCATCTTCTTCTTCTACAACACCTTCTTCACTAGTGCCTTGTAAAGAGAATTCACAGACTAGAGAGGAATCACCTCTTTTATTAGGACCATCATCTTCATCACAAAAAGCCAAGGCACCCTCTGTTTCTCTGATCAGACCTATTTTGGGAGCTCCTCCCTCATCTAAATCAGCATTATCTAAATCATCATCTATTTCAATCAAGCAACCTTCCCTATCTCTGAAGACCACAACACTTGTCACATCTTCATCTTCTTCAAAATCTATCTTAGGAGCTCCTCAAGAAGAAATAAATCATTCCTCACTTCCTTCCATCTCAAGGGTCCAAGACTACTTCTCCCAATGTCTAAAAAAGTAAAATGATCCCTAAAAAGACTATCAAACCAGATATGTAGGTTCTTTTACCTCGGTAGTCCGTGGAGGTAAAAGAGGCACCTCCATCATCTCTATCCTCATCTTTGTCTACCAGATTCTATATTGAGATTCTTCACCAACTTATCCAATCTTCATCCATATCCCTTCCTCCGATCAAACCCTATAATCCTAAAGGAGTAAAACCTTCTTGGTTCAACTCTGATTTGATTTGTGCTTACCATCGCACTCCGGGACATGACACCGAGGGATGTAAAGCCCTCCAATCACACAATGATTTTTGGAAGAAAGTGATCTTCTGGTGGAAGAAGAGGAGGAACAAGTATCTCTTGTCATCTCAACCACATCTGAGCCTCAATGATTTACTTAGTCCTCTAGTTTTATTAATTCCACATCGGATGGTCTTCCACCTTCTCAAATCGACATGATTCATATCGCCACTAGAACACAACAATATGATAATCTATCATCATCTACATCTCGGCCACGGGTTGTCATTTCTGCAGCCCCTAAAGGCATTCCTCCTTCCACATTAGCCTCGAGACCTAGGGTCTCTATTCATGCTTCACCTCAGGCTCAAATTCCCATGTCAGTAGAGGAGAGTGTTATGAAACAACTTACCCATGCTCCAGTCAAAATGTCTCTTTTTGACCTCATTCAATCATCTCCACAACATCACCAGGATTTGATTGATAATCTATGCTATATTGTAGTGAATTTAGATGATCCCCAACCAGTTGAGATGATTGTTTGATTGAATAAACCATCAACTACCATTTCTTTTGAAGATTCGTAATTCCTTCCCTTTATTCTGAGGATTTGGAGGTTCCCCTCTTTATCATAGTTCAAATCAACAACACTACGTTAAAACGCACTATGATTGATAGTGGTGTTGCACTCAACATCATTTCCTTGCACACATTCGAGAAACTTAAGTTACCAAAGAACGTAGTGTCACCCCGCCTTTCACCCTTTGATCATTTAACGATTAGCTGGTAGTTACTTTAGGAACTGTGGTCCTGCCCATTCGAGTAGGTAAGAAGCTACTTCACAAACTCTTTTACATTGTTGAAGGGAAATTCCACTACAATATGATCCTCAAACACTCCTAGATTCGTGCAATGCATTGCATTTCCATCAACCCTCCATCGATGTTTAAAATATCAATATGAGGGAAAAATCTATACTCATCTAGGAGATCCTTTTCCTTCTGCACAATGTGACATGACCACAGGGTCTGCCCCTCTAAAGGAGAATGCTTGTTCTCCTGACAAGGCTTCATCCTCTTCCATACCTGCAACAAAACTACCAGATTTACAAAATCTAGAAGAGACATTACAACGTTTCTTACTAGGAGAGCTTCCTCTTCTCTCTTTTGACACCCATCTCAAACCTAATGAGTATGGTAGACCAGATAAACAAACTGAATATCAGCCAAGTCTCGGTCACGTCATCACCATTGGTCTTCCCAATCAACAGACTAACTTCATTTACGGTGGTCTTGATACACCTCACTATTGCCCAAATTCTCCTCCTATGGAAAACCCTATTCAACAGGTTTGATTGTCTCTGACGTAATCCCACGTTTGCAAAAAAATATTTATATCGATGGGTGTGGAAGTTTTTTGCCTAGGAAAGTATGAACAGGGTGTGCATGACCTCACGTCCATTCCAACTCTCAAACCACATCAAAATTTTTGTTTAGGATTTAAACCTCTTTCAAAAGCCACCATCACTATTCTCGATGAGCCTCTTCCCATTGAGGAACCATATTCTCCCGCTAGGTTAGAAGCATCATTTGATGTGGATGATGCCATTTCCATCCCATATAAAAAAATTTTCTAGTGAATACCATTTCCTTAGGTCCACCGACCTATAAAACTAATAAAAATCCACTTCCATACCATTAGGCTTCCAAAATAGTGGGAATGACTCTCCTACTATCAACACTATCCACTATGTGGATGATGATTTTGTCCTCACCTATCTAGGGCGAGGATTCCTATCTTCTTAAAACCATTCCTTCCGACACATCTACGCTTCTTAACAAAGCCACCGTCAATCTTAATATAGGGACTTCTAAAAATCCTCGCATCATGAAGGTCGGCCAATCTCTTAATCCACAGGAATTAGGAGACTTTACCACTTTTCTTTCCAACCATCATCAAGTTTTCACTTGGTCATGTGAGGATATGCTAGGACTTGATCTCGATATCGTGGTCCACAATATCATTACTCTTCTTGACATCAAACTGGTTAAGCAAAAATTGCGTAAAATGCACCCTCGAGTAGCCCTTCTTGTTAAAGAAGAGTTGCAACATTTGCTTTCTGCTAACTTCATCCAACCCATTGATTATCCACAATGGGTTTCAAACGTAGTACCAGTAACCAAAGCTACTGGGAAGATTTGAATTTGTACCGACTTCCGGGATCTTAATCTTGCTTGTCCAAAAGATGATTTTCCTCTACCTAATATCGACCAACTCGTGGATTTAACGGCAGGTCACGAGATGCTTTCTCTTATGGATGGTTTCTATGGGTATAATCGAATTCTCATTGCACCATAGGACCAACATAAGAATTCCTTCATAACTCCTTGGGGGAATTTTTGTTATCGTGTCATGCCTTTCAGTCTTAAGAATGCAGGAGCAACCTATCAGTGAGAAATGACCTACATCTTCCATGATCTCTTACACAAAACTATGGAAGATTACATCGATGATCTCCTCAATAAATCCAAACACCATCAGGATCATCTTTTCACTCTTGTACCTCTCTTTGAGAGGCTCATTCACTTTTTTCTTCACCTAAATCCATCTAAGTGTGTGTTTGGCATTCTTACTGGTAAACTCTTAGGCTTTATCATTTCAATTAGGGGTATTGAAGTGGACCCCATGAAAATAAAAGCTATCCTTGAGATGCCTCCCCCTTCTAACTTAAAGAAACTTCGCAGATTCAAGGATACCTTCAATTAGTACGTCATTTTATCTCTCAACTTCGTCGACCATTGTCAACCTTTTCATCATCTGCTCCGTAAGAATGTTCATTTTGAATGGGATGAGTGTTGCCAAAATGCCTTTGATGATCTCAAAGCTTATCTTCTTTCCCCACCTATGCTTACACCTCCACGCAAGGGGGAGCCATTATATTTTTATATTTTTGTGGACTCGACCATGATTTAGGAGCCATGATCTCGCATCGAGACGATAACGGTAAAGAAAAGGCCATCTATTACATCAGTTGCACTCTCTCTGAGTATGAAACACATTATTCTGAAGTTAAAAAGCTGTGTTGTGCTCTCTTCTTTATAAATTCTAAGCTTCGTCACTACCTCCTTAATCACAAAACTTACATTGTCACAAGTGTCAATCCACTCAAGACAATGCACGTGAAGCCTTATCACAATGATCGTATCACTCGTTGGCTCATGCTCATGACAATTTGATCTCAAGTTTATTCCGCAAAATCTATCAAGGGTCGGTCATTGCAGATCAATTAGCCGATGCTCCTCTTTTGACACTCAAGTCCCCTTGCTCAATTCCCGATGAATATATCCAACAAAATTATTTTGGTCTTTATCCATTTTAAGTAAAACTCTTCTTTCATGGATCCAAATGCCAGCAAGGGGGAGGTGCAGGTTTCATTATGATTCCTCCTTGGGGTGCACCTATCCCACCACACACAAACTTAACTTTGAGTGTACCAATAATATGGCTGAATATGAAGCTCTTGTTTTAGGTCTTCAAAATGCCATTAATCTTGCGCCCGCCATATCGACGCTATTGGTGACTCTCGAACCCATCATTAATCAAGTCACGGGTGTTTATCAATGCAAGAATGATATCCTTCAAAAATATCATGATATCGTTCTCTCTCAACTCTAATATTTTGATAAATTCACTATCTAAGCTATTCCTCACACTAAAAATTGATTCGCAGATACAATGGCTTCATTAGCCTCGCTTATTCTACCTTCTACCAAAGACTCGTGACTTTATGTGGTCATGTAGTGATTAGATCAACCATCTCATCTCAGGAAACTAACTTCAATCAATGTCATCACAACCAATAATCAAGATGAGTGGTATCAACAGATTGTTGATTATCTATCTCATTCAAGTGCTTCCTCCGTAATCGACTTCCAATGGTATAATATCTTTTATCCTACGCGCTAATCTCTATACTATTCTATGTAGAGTCCTCTACAAACGCAACTTTGATGGTATTTTGCTTCGGTGCCTCAAAACCCCTGAATCATCTAAAGCCATCTAGGAAGTCCATGATGGTATCTATGGTGGACATTTTAGTGGCTTGGCCATAGCTAAATGCATCTTACATTTAGAATATTATTGGCCTTCTCTTAATCGAGATTGTTGTGAATACACTAAGAAATGTGTCAAGGGTCAACAACATTCCAATCTCACACATATCCCAACAAGCTTTGCAACTGCAGCAGCGATTTTTGGCCTTTTTCGCAATGGGGTCTTGATCTCATCGGTCTCATCAATCCTCGCTCTTCACAAAGGTGTCATCATTCTATCATTACATGCTTTCGAATACTTTACTAAGTGGGTGGAAGCTATTCCTCTTTCATCGACTAAAGCTAAACCCATAGTTGATTTTGTCTATCAACACATCATTTGTCGCTTTGGTGTTCCACACAAACTCATCACAGATAATGGTAAATCTTTCAAAAATGTCGATTTGCAAAACCTCTGTGACACTTTCAATATCAAACTCATATTTTCTTCTCCATACTATCCCCAAGCTAACAGCCTAGGCTGAGGCTTCCAATAAAACTTTGCGTAATATCCTCACAAAGGTAACTAGTCAGGCTAGTAGGGATTGGCATTTACATATCTCTTTTCCTCTTTGGGATTATCAGACTAGCATTTGTACTCCTACAGGTGCTACTCCCTTCTCTCTAGTCTATGGGTCAGAGGCTTTACTTCCTTTAGAAGTCCACATCCCATCTCTTCGTGTTTCTCCCGAGACTTTGTCTCGATGAGGACTATCGTCAAAATCATCTAGCGTAGCTTAAGCTGCTAGATGAGTGGCATCTCAATTCTCTTGAGCATCATAAAATATATCTTGAGAATGTCAAATGTGCTTATAACAAGCATTTACAACACCGTGACTTCAAAGTTGGTGATCTTGTTGTTAAAGAAAACCAAAATGTCACTACGCTAGAATGGAGTCGCGTGGTAAGTTTGCTCCTAATCGGATGGGTCTCGTACATGGTCACTCATAAATATGTGTCTGGGGCTTATCATCTATCCTCCATGGATGGTGTACCTAAAATGGAACCTCTTAATGCCTTGCATCTAAGGCCCTTCTACTGTTAAAATTTATCTTACACGATTTTAGTCGCAAAATAGATCTTTCATCCATCTAACAACCAGTCATATATTTTCATGGTGATTCAGAACTATGTGGTTCTCTATGTTATGTATTTTCTACCTTAAATATGAGTATCGTGGCTCTACTCATGGCATTTTTCTTATGGATATGTTCCTCCTCCTAGTAGGGACACCTTAATCACTTCTTCATCTGTCCCAAGTATCTATCTTAATCGAATCTACTTGGGGCATGAGTACATGTTTTTATACATTTTCTTCCCCTCTATCTGATCTATTTGTTCTACACTCAGATTCTTTCAAAAAAGCTCCAAAATCTCAAAAAAAAAGTGGTGGGGGGTGTGAGGAGTGCTATCCTAAAAATTCTCAAAAGATAGACTGATCCCTCGAAGGATAGCTATCTATGCATTTTCAAAATGAATCAAAAGATATAGACCATGCCCTTGAAGGATGGCTATATTTGAAATACAGACTGTTCCCTTGAAGGACGGTTGTTTTTTTGCTTCTTAGCATCATTGAAAGACTTCACGTATCAATCATTCTTTCTATATCTACCAAATTTCCCGCATTGATTAGTTTTCTCTTCTGTCAAAACAAAAATCATGAAGCTGAGACATAAGACCTTTTGTCAATCATATAGAGAACCCTATTTTCCCAACGTGAGCATGTATTATGTCCTTTGTAAATTTTGACAAGATAAATACTTACTTCTCCTTCCATTTACCTTCTAGATCTTGTTTGCGACTAGCTAGTGTCAGGTTTATTTTAACCTCATATATGGCCTTGTATGCATGGTCTTTTGGTTTCCTATCAAAGTCTCTATTTATGGTTAGTTAGGGGCCTCGCTTATCATTATTTTCCTTATCTAGGTGTATTTCCTTTATTTCTAAATAGGGCCATTTCATTATGTTCTTTGCTCTCATAGAGAGTATTTCCCATTATTTGTTATTCATCCAATTAGATTGACATTTAACATGTTAATTTAGTCAAAATCTATCATCTATCTATATTCTTCTTATCTACTTTTTCCAAAAAAAAAAAAATCCAAGCATGTATTACAAACACATATACATCCATCTATATCTATTTTTCATCAAAATTAAATTAACATCTTAAACATATCAAATCTATCAATCACATCTATCCATTTATCCATCTATCATCTAAAAAACATGACCATCCAAGTTACACTATATCTATCTATATCTATTTTTCATCAAAATTAAATCCACATATCAATCACATCAAATCACATCACATCTATCTATCCTCTATGTCTATGTCCATCAAATCACATCTATTTATCATCTATCAGCATATGTCTATATCCATCACAATTACGCTACATCTATCCATGTATATCGAAATTAAAAAGCATGAGTACAATCATATGACAAAGAAAATGATGAATCTATATATATACATGAGTATCTGTACAACAAATAATGGATGGTTTTCAATCAAGCCATCTATATCATACATCAAAAATGCCTTCAAATCGAGGCTACATCAATATATCGATATAAAAATACACCAATCTCTATATCGTAAAATCCAATACGTGGAAGACACTATCTCCCCCACCCTCCTCATGTCCAAGTTGTCTCTCTTGGCCACCACCTATCAAGCTCAAAGCACCTACTGCTGAGAGCCTCGCTACCACCTCGGCCTCTCCGGTGCTCCCTCCTCTCGATGCACCACTAGCTCAGTAACTATCGTTGATCTCCTCCTCACACCGTAACGAGGCACATCAGGGGCATGTTGTGCTTGGGCGTCCTTGTAGTATCTCACCTTGGCAAGGAGAGATTGATAAGTACTCGGATCACCATACCAAGTGCTTGTAATGGCACTACTGGTGTTGGTGGTGGTGGTGGCCCTCCTACGGTCATACCACTCGTGTCCTGACTCGACATAGTACCTGTATCACCATATTGGCCCTGAGGACCTCTCTATGCCGATGGTAGTGATCCATCTTTTGGATCATTGTATCTCACTCCTGATGAGCTATGTCTCTCTCCAATATCAGGGCATCCCTCTCCTCTCGCCGAGCTCGATCTCCTCGAGGGCAACCTGGTGTGTCTATACCATGGTGGCGTGGTCTCACTCCAACCTCTCTAGCACTATGGCTATATCCTCCTCGTCGGTGTCTATAGATGCTGGTAGGTGTCATGGTAACTCTATCAAATACCATGCCGTATAGCCATCATCCACTCCAACATCATTATCATTGTCTATGGAAGGTGGGGCCTCCCTCAACGGATCTGCCAAGATCAAAATTGATAGATCAGTCTCTCTGTTGTCTCGCTTTGTATGGCTGTAGCTGGTCGGGTACTGCCTCGCACTAGGTCGAACTACCTCAATACCCATATAAATGGGATGTGCTCCCACATATCTGGCCTGTGGCCCCTAACCACCCTACTCCATCTCAACCCCACCAGGTGAGCCTCTTAACCGGTCCCTTTTGAATAAACCTGATATGGTCTCCAAATGATCTACTCTAGTGTAAGCGTCTCCAAACGCCAAAGATACCAATCCGCATGAGATCTCCTCGTATCTCCCAGGGCCATGTCATCCCACCATCGCCAAAATCCATAATCAATGGCGCCCATCACTGCTAGCAGCATTCATGGAAGCCCATATGGCCTGATCACTACTATGTGCTCATATGCCCAAAGAATGGAGCAAAAACTAACATCAATTCCTCGTCCTACTGGTGGTGTATGTCCATAACTCATAATATATCTGAGCTATCGTGGCATCGGAAGACATGAACACTGTCTAAACTACAGGATGTCACAAACATAATCTAGTAACAAAGAATGAAAATCTCCCACCTCCCGAATCTAGCAGAGCAAAATAGGATATCTCCATCTCAATCAACATTATTCGTCTTCTCCTGGCATCATCCTCGTATGTACCGAGAGGCTATCCTCACCACCCTGCATACACTATCTTTGAATCATCCACCCTATCCCCATATAATTGTCTGGGGGCCCTCTGCTGCTTTCTCTCTCATGGAGTAATCTCAATCGGGTCCCCGGTGATCGGCAGCCTCAGGATCCTATATATATCCTCGTGGGTGATGGTCATCTCACCCATCCTGAACCAAAAAGTGCAAGTCCAGTTGTCCCATCGTCATACTAGTGCTCACAGCAACTCTACATCTCGAGGCACTCGTCGGTAGTACCGAAAGCCCCTAAGCCCGGCTAGCTCTAAGTGGCGCCAATCTGCGTCAGTGACATTGGGGAGAATGGTCTCCAGTAGCTCGGGAATAGCATCCTGCATGTGTAACGCCTCTCGTGCCTGCATCCATAACATCAAGAGCAATGTTAGCTTCCTATTTATCCAAATCAGAACATCCAAAACACATTTTATCATCTTATCAGTTCATTCGGTCCAATCGGCGTCAATTTATTTCAGTCGGCGTCGATCAACATATAGTCGACGTCGATTGAAGTGAATCGCCGATTTAATCTAATCGGCGTCAATTTTTCCAATCGACGCCGATTGGGAGGCAATGCAGTCAAAAACACTCTGGCCTCCCACCGATTCCATTTTTTTCAAAATAATAATAATAATAATAAAATTATTATACTATATGACAAGTTTGGGTAGAACCACTTACCCCAGGTCATGTCCTCTTCCGCTTCTGACTACTTCCAGAGGCTTCCATGTTGTTCAAAATTAGTTTTTAACTCTCTCTAAATCAATCGTCATGGCTAAATAAATCGTTCACGTTTTCCATTCACATATTTATATGTGCTCGATACGGTCAGCGCCAATTGGTATGATCGTGTCGATTTGTTTGATCGACGCCAATTTAGGCCCATTGTTGCCGATGAGTTGCAGTTTGGCTTCTCCATGTCACTTTCTTCCATCTCCTGATCTTCTTGCCATAGTGTTGATGCTTGGCTTATTTATCTAGTCATTCTTGTGCCCTGGTGTTCCTTTTTGGCACATACTTTCGATATTATCACCCATTTTGAGCATGTTCCCTGTACATGGGGCACTCACATTTTTGGTAGCTTAGAGTTAACGGGTCTGTAGGCACTAACGTCGTCTACTTCACAGATTGTCTGGTTATCCCTACCAAGGTGTCTTTCTTTAGGTGCTACTATTTTGCAGCCCTCCTTACACTCACGGGTATGTAGGTACTAATGGCGTCTCCTGTGGAGACCGTCTAGTCTGCCCTATCAATGTGAGTTCCTTAGGTTACTATCTTTTTATTTATTTTTGTGCATCATTAATGATCGATCTACTCCATGCATCTAGTTGGGGCATCCTGCGCTTTTCATCTACCTTTTTCAAACATGAGATCGGTTGCTCTTTTCGGGGCCGACCCCATCCCTAGTTTGAGGGGAATCACATCATCACTTTTTCTTCCTTCCTTTCTTCCAACTCCTTGTTTTCGCTTGCAACTTTGCTTATCACAAGTTACTTGACAAAAAGGGGAAAAAGTAGACACCTCAAATTGGTTATTCAATTTAGTGTCCCTCATGTGCGTTTGTCTTTTCTGGGTAACTCAGGGCACGTTTACATCACCATTTCTCACTTAGGTATTATTTAATATTTGATTTAAACATATATCCTAATTTTATTTCACCCCATTATGTTTTACCCATAGATAATTAAATATTAACTATTTAATTATATTTTCTACATATATCTTAACCACTTATCTACCCCATATCAATTCCTAACCTCCCATATCTATTTTATCCATCTATCCCCCCTATTTCTCCTCCTCCCAAACTAAGCAATGGGATATTTCCTATATTTGAGGTGGAGGGATAACTTCATCTTTCCAAAAATCGTCCCTTTTGGCCATTTCGGGAGTCTGTTCCCTGATCGGCGCCGACTGGTACTTGGTCGACGCAGATTTTTTGGAGTGGCGCTGATTACAAATACAGGGCCAAAATTCAGTTATGGTGAGGCAGAAAGAATGAGAGAGTTTTGAGCATCAAGTCTGAGCATTATCTATCAAGTGAGAGTGAATCCTATCCAAATAAATCCCTGAGAGGAGTACCGTTACTCTGCTCCTACCACATTGATATCGTGAGCCTCCATCGATATCTTGGTGAATCTATTCCTGCATCCAGTACACGTGGAGCCTTGTCAATATCCCTATAGCTCTTGCAGATCCAACGGAGATCGACGATCCAGCTTCCACCGTCTCTTTCTCAATCTTCCTGTAATTTTCCCCAAGTCGACGCCGATTCTCTCTAGTCGACGCCGATTCTCTCTAGTCGACGCCGACCTATCTCGGTCCAACACCGATTCTTCTCGCCGACGCCGATTTCCCTAATCGACGCCGATCTGCCTAAAAATAATTCGGGAACACAAATCCAGATTGTTTCCATACTTTCCCATTTTTATTGGTTTTTGTCTGCTTTTTACTTTTCTGTCTATCATTTTGAATCAAAATATAGACATTTACTTACATCTTTTATCATGTATTCTTATTTCCTTAATTGAAAACATGGACTGACATCCACCGAGGGAGCTTATCACTTCTTGGACCCACTTTTCGGGCAGTCCACCCAAATATCTTTTAACGTGGTCTTTTTCTGTCAAGCATCTGTGTCTTGTAGGTTTCTTGGATCTACTTTGTAGGATCACTTGTGTGCGCCCATCTTGTCTACATCGGCTTTCTTTTCCATCTACATCTTCAGATCTTGTCTTATCTATCAGGTATCGATTTCATTTGAGTTTTTCAAGGTTTTTGTGTTTAGTTTGGTACATTAACTTGGACAAGTAACAAGCGTGGAAATTCTTGATCTACAATCTCCTTCTTCGTAGGAAGCCTTCCTCACCAAATATTCTATTATAAATTTCATGAGTCACCGACATAGCATAAGATAAACAAACATAATAGAAAAAGCACTCTTAGGATCGTAGTTTTCTTAGTGTTTCTACGTGGCTTGCATTTTGAGGTGAGAGGATTCATTGCTCATTTTCTTATTTCCCCTTTACACGCTACTAAACATAGTTGATGTATTCCAACTTCATCCGAGTGTGCCCGACCATATTCTCATCATTCTCGAATTATAGGTTTGATTCCAAATATAATTTTAAATAACAACCATATTTTCTTCATCGTTGTTTGAATTTCATAGTAACTAGTGTCAGTCCCACGACTATCGTCGCTTATCCTTTGATCACATCGCTTTTACCCAACTAGTGTCGGTTTACTATTCTTTTGGTTAACCTACCCAAAAGGACACTTTTTTCACCTTATTTATTGTTTAGAGTCTCTGTCACTCTTATCATATTCATTTTCTTGGTAAATTCCATCAGCAGCTTGCATACTTGGAAAATTATTGGCCTTTTACCTTGTTTTGACAAACTGTCCATTCTCCACAAAGTGGTTAATCGTGGATCGTGTTGGTTTACCTAATCGGTATTAGTTAGCTTTGTGTAATTTTTCCAGCTGACATCTTAACTCCAATTCACCTACCACCGCTTGTTTTTTCCTATTTTTATTGTATTTCTGTGTCATTTATAGAAAGTAGTCCTACCATGATAGTAGTACTTGTTCACATGGTGCTGACTCGAAGCTAAGTAAATGCCCTCATATTCCATGCCAGTCATCAACCACTCCCACCTAGTCCTTCACCACCTTCTATTTTATCACCCATGGATCCTACCTAACCTATCACTATTTCCACAGAGACAAGGATTTTACACAACTCTTGACCAAAATCATGTTGCCTTGTAGGTTTATTTGTCCCACTCATGCACTCAAGATGCCTCGGTTAGTTAACATATGACATGCTCATATCTATCCCCCCATACTCATTCCTACTTCGTCAGCCCCATTTAGATCTATGTTGCCCACATCTACCTTGCCCACAATTGTTTTTCAGCTAGGCCCCTAATCATGTTATGACCTCCACGTCTCGCCACATCTATTGCACCCGCTACATCCACTATACCTTCGTCAACCACCTAGAATGTAACCTCATCCGTGCCTATTGTCTTGCATATACCCGTAGCTACACAACCACCCCCAGTGTCGGTGACCCCTACCCCTTTTCAAAATGTTGTTCTTTCTATTCCACAATCCTTAGCCCCCATTGCCACTAGGGTCACCACAACCCTTCCACCTCTATATATGTACTATCAATAGCCTCCCGTTTCATCTATCATTCATTCTGGGTATGTACCCCTATTTCACTTCCTCCTCAATCTACCTATACAACATCACCATATACTGAAATGCCACCTTCATCATATGTCCAACACTAACCTCCTTACGCTGTAGGAGGTACCTAGCAATCACAACCTACCAACAACCTAATCAATTTAATGATGGACAAGATGCAGACATTGGAGGCATTAGTTTCTGGCACATGCAACTCTCTCACCTATGATGATATTTGTAATGAGCCCATCCACCCATCCATTCCTATTCATCCATATCCCGTACATTGGGAAATGCCTAAATTTAACCACTTCAATAGAAAAGAGGACCCACAACAACACTTGCGGTCTTTCAAACACAGTTTCTATTTGATCACCCATGATGATGCTCTACTTTTAAGGACTTTTCCCATGTCTCTTACTGGGCCTACATTAGACTGGTATAGTGGGTTACCTAGACATTCTATCTTCTCATTCAATTAGGTAGCCCAAGCCTTCTTGGATCACTTCTCCATCAATGTTGTTAAGAAGGTTACCATGACTAACCTCTACTCTACGCTGGCACAAGATGACGACGAATCTATCACATGATTTTGTTGCTCGCCGGTGTAGCCTCGATCAATCCAATCACATTCCAACTACCACAAACCAAACTCATTGAGCTGTTCATGAAGGCTTGTGCTATGCATATATCACCAACCCCGTAGGTCCAACCTTCTGAACCTTCAACAAAGCATTCACCATGGCATGAAAGCTAGAGATTTGTGCCATCGAAGAAAACAAAATCCAACTACGCAATAAGAACTTGGAATTCAAATCGAATGATACCTCTTCTTCTTAAAAACCATAGAATAATTATTCAAAATCCAAGGGAACCGCTATCGCAATGGTACTCAAGGCCAGCCCATCTCATCTATAAAATTAGGCTAACCCCTCATCTAATCTCTCACCCGCTCGTACATTTCAATTCGTGACGTGAACAATGAAAATACACCCCAATTAGAGAGCCTTATTCTTTTGTCTTAGAAAAGCTTATTAAAGTTGGGGCTATCACCCTTCCTCCCATAAAACCACACACTAGTTTTGATCCTACTCGCCCCACACCCGCGTGGTATAAAGAGCACAAATTTTGTAACTATCATCGGGTAAAAGGTCATAGTGATGGAAATTACATCACTTTCACGAACATTGTCCAAGAAATTCTTGAGAAAAGAAAGCTAACCTTAGATAATCCAAATGCACCTATCAATCAAAATCTACACATCTTCAAGAAACCATTTTTGAATCATACTCCTACTACGGTAAAACTAAAAAGACCTCAACACACGATACCCATATCCGCGAGGTCTATGCTATTTTCAGCGACACACCCATCACTTCCGAATTACCCCATATTCCTTCCATAGAAGAAATCCTAGCCCGAAGTCCTCTACCTACACTTGTACCCACCTCACCTATTCCTCCACTGAGAGAGGAACACCCTTTGTCCCATCTATCTCCAAAGGTGAAGGAGCCTCCTTAATATCAATATCATTTCACCTTTATCTTCTCCATGTAGAGATGCGGGCATCTCCAACCTGTGGAAGAGGCTTTCCTATCTCCTCCACCCACAGAGGACCACCCATCATCTCTTCCACCCACATAGGAGTACCCATCATCTCTTCCACCCATAGAGGAGCACATATCATGTCCTCCACCCACAAAAGAGCACCCATCATCTCCTCCACCTATCAAAAATCTAGTAAAAATACCTTTGCCTCTAGGTGACCATTCTCCATCAGTTACCCAAGATCCTACGGACTTACTTTCGGCTCTCTTACCCATGGAAGCTGAAGCTAGCAAATTCCCCATCTCTAAGACACATTTTATGGGAATCACCATTGGATCCTCATCAACCTCACCTACAATAGTGCCATTCTCATGCTTAGCTGATCACCTAGATTATGTGGATAGAGCCTTACTTTGGGGGCATCTTCTACTTCCTGTCTCAACACAAATGTAGATGTCACTTGTTAACACTTCCACTATCTACCCAAAAATATTTCAGCCAATCAAACCAAACACAACCATAACTATAAAAATTCTTCCACGATACCACTCATCGATCAACTCACACCCCTACTCATAACCCAACACGCAGCTACTACATCCAAAACCACACCTACATCATATTCCTTTCCTAAACCTATAAATACCTTAGGGGTCATTGTACGATGGAAAAGTGACAAGCGAGCATGGGAATCTACAAGTAACTCTTCCTCGCACCCGACCTCCCGAGGTCGTGTCGAGACAGCCATGGGGGATGGAATATGCGTGGGATGTAGAAAAACTAGTTAGGAAATCTTATCTCTTCGATGTACACTAGTGGAATCTACAAATCTAAGGAAAAGAAGGCCCTCCTAACTTAAATCGGCATGATAGATTGATCGCAAGGATGACTGATTGAAGGCTCCAATCAATATCAATCTCTAGTGTGATTTAATCTATAGGTTGTGGGATACGAGGAAAATGACCTGGGATTGTTTCGTGTATATCTCCAGATAGGGTCATAAGATGGATGATGGATATATAGCGGATTCTACGGGTGATTATCTGGTCTAGTCTAGAAATCTTTAGCTTCGTTAGCTACTATGTCTAACAAAGATAACTATGCGATAATGGTTGGCGGAAGTGGAGTGGATCTAAATACTAATGAGTGTAAACCCACATCTATGTCTCGATTAACTCCGTGGACTCATTCGGTTGTGGGACTCGCTAATCACAACCATAGATTCATGGTTGTTGTGGACCTCCTATGGTCATGTGTAGAATCAATTCCTAATTCCTAATGTCTAATAGTCATATGCCTTTTCGGCCTCTATATTGAGAACTAACAGCTTGTTCAATCTTGTCGAGTACATTACAGTGTTCTAGCAACTCGACTTCATAAGCTAGTGTCTATGTTAGTGAGAATGTCTCCTGTCCTGGCTGTGGGACCAAAGGATCATAACTGAGCATTTGCTCTCTTTTAGGTTCTTTTAAAGTCATGTGGATAGTTATCTAGGGTAATCTGTAGTTTGGCTGGTTTGACCAAAATGTATGTGCTTTGTCGTCTTCTATGTTTAGTCCTCTCAGTTGTGCACTAATTTCTTGTAAGTCTATTGTTACTTGGAAGACCTGAATCCTAAGATTCTGGTCTATATCAGTTATTGTTGCAACAAGATTGGGTTGAGGCACTATTAGCTCGAACACATATTCTTTGGGCTCCTAGATCCCGTGATTGTCATACAAAACAAACAATGTAAATCTAATCAAGCAAAGTGAAAATAACTATATAAAGTATATCTACAGCATATATAAATTTTCTACTTTTGTGTCTTTGACGAACTTATTGAACGAAATTGAAAGAGAAACTATTTAATATATCTACAAATTGACAACTAAACTAATAACAAAATTAAAACAAACAAAGCAGCCGAGTATGGCTACTTGCCTGTGTAGTTGTGAATCTATTGTAAATAACCAAATAACTGATCTAATCTATTTGAAATACCCCAAACCTATCTCAAAAGTGAGGAATGAATCATAGTTTCTCAAAACTATCAATCCCCACAGCTTCCCTGGTAATATCGAAAGTGAGATTAACTGAAATGAAATGATTAACTACTCTATTTGATATATTTTAACTAGAACTTTGATAGCTTGAACCTGGATTTCACGTAAGTGCTGGCGAATCCGATGGTGTGTGGCCTTGTCCCCTTAGTGTGATCTCCTCATTTTTTTGTGCTCACGTGGATCCAGAAAAGCGTGTAATGCTAGCATCAAAAAGTAGATATTAGGACAATGGCAGCTTAGGATGCAGACCGAATACAATGTGAGTAGGAGAGGGATAGCGCAAGAGAATAGAGCTTGGCTTATGCAATTCATAGTGGGATTTATTGTGAGTCATGCAACATAAAACATCCAGAACTTGAAACTATCATATTTGATGAGTAGAACCTACAACTTTAATGGCTTCCTACTAAAAATCAAAGTATCATACTTCAATTGATTGGATGAAATAATAATAGCACTTGCACAAGGAGAATATGTTGCTTTCTAACAGCTAAACAACACTAACCATGCATATAACAAACGAAACTATGAATGCTAAGAAAAATTGAAAGGATAAACTATTGAAATGAGAAATTCAGAGGAAAATTTGAGAGGCCATTTGCTTGAGCACAAGCCAACTATTTATAGAATCCCATTTACCCAAAGGTGAAAACCAAATTGATCTCTTAAACCATAAACAATGCCAAAACACTATTCCAGGGAACGAGAATCATAAATACAAGCAAAGGCGGTGAAAAAAGCTGGTAAACGTTGAATATTTACATGAGTTGCATTAAAAGAGCATTCTGGAAAACGTGTGAAGGACTATCGCCCTAAGCAGGGCGGTGGTTACAAGACCGCCACCTTGATTGGGCGGCAGTCACGAGACCGCCGCCCAAGCATGGCGGAAGTTTTGTCATCAAGACCAAAACACAAAGAAAAGGAGGGAGAAGACAAAACAAATCACGCAGAAGCTAAACAGAGTATGCGAGATTTTCACACATGCTTGAAGAGCTTTTTTGAATTCCAAACACCTTGCGAGGAGACTCAGTATCATCATTGGGGAACATGTAACGTTATTACGGCGATGCAAGATACCATACAATTTTGGGCATGTACATATTGCCCCACAGAGAAGCATTTTAGCCATGAAGAGGTGTAAAATGGTGAGTCCGAGTATGGCGGTCCCGAAATGGGAAGTTAGAAGTTATACCTGATATGTCTATGTGTCGGAATGACGCCATCCAAAATTCCTACCACCTGTAAAATGAAAAGGGGACTCAAGTGCAGATAGAAAAATAGATCGAAAATAAATACTAAAATAATATGAAATGAGGACATACCATTTGTGCGAGGATAAGAACTTACCTCTGTCATGGCGCTCCAAACCTACAAAAAGGGGCATTCAAAACAAGTCAAGTTGCTATATATGTAAAAGTGGGCCCATTTTCCTATTCATTTACGCATGTTGATTTGGTTGATTTTGAGCTCTGGGACCCATAGTGATGGTTTCTCACGAGAGTATAGTCAAAACATTCGGGGTGAGATCATGATCATGCCTCCATGAGCGAGTAGAACACCGACCCGCGAGATCACAGGTTAGTTTTTCTTGATTTACCGCTTTTGTCTTCAAAATGTTAAAATGGTGAAATATTTGTCACAAGGGGGTTATTTTTGAAAATGTCATTTTTAATAGGGTCAACTAGGTAGGGAACCTACTTTGGGTAGGCTTTGTTTGAATCAAAATGGTCTTTATTTTGCATTTGTAGTTGTTTTTAGGGCATATGACCCGCGTGGGTTTTCGGGACACGACCGCCACCCTAAGCAAGGCGGCGGTTACGAGACCACCACCTTGATCAGGGTGGCGGTTACAAGACCACCACCTTTAAGGCGGTGATTACGGAACTACCACCTTGCTCAGGGTGGTGGTCCTACACAGAATGTACAAATAATGCTTATTTGAATTCATTTTTGTATTTTTAGCATCCTTACTTGCTTTCATGATTTTTCTAATGTCACTTGGATACTAACTTACTCTATTTTGTGTGTTTTTGGGTGTATGCGGGTAAAGGAGGAGTATATCTGATGGAGTAAGGAGAGGGAGTGTGATTTGATTTCAGCAAGATTGGATGCCCTTTCAAAGATGAGCAGGACACTCTTCGAGCACCGATATACTGTGCATATCAGGGGGTCCCGCATGTTGCACCGTCTAGTCACATACTTTGTGACTTATTTTCATATTGGGATGTTGATCGGAACACTTTTCGATTACCAGGGGTCCGGGGTGAGTGGACCATTACTTTGGAGGATGTTTACCGTATCTTGGGGGTCCTGATTATTAGGAGATGACTCACTCTTGAGACAGCAGGGTCATGGGCTCAAATAGCACAGTGGGCCTCATATATGGGAGATGCAGTTATCTCCACTGGTTCAAAGAAGGGGGTGAGGGTCCGATCTATTCCTAGCCTACCTATCCCCTTGATTCGTCAGGCCATTATGGGGATCCTTGCCTCAAGATTGATCGGGGACAAGGGAGGAGACACTTTACTGTATTCTTGGTCCCCCATCATTACACAGATTGAGGGGCACAGTCAATGATTTATGCTTGGGAGCCAACATTCTTGGGACCACCTATCATGATTTATAACGGTGGTCCATTTATAGGGGCAGTCATTAAGCCATTTGACCCTGGTTATGAGCTGGGTCTATGAGCGTTTCATCCCCTATGGGAGAGGTGTAGAGGTGGTAGATCCCGGAGCTGTGAGGGCAGCCAAATGGACAGACATGTCGGTGCTCAGAGCACCTCATCATCCAGTCACCTCCTTGACCACTGATGACATGGAGGCCACACCTTATCAAGCCATGACAGGTTTATGGGGTGAGGAGGCTCTTACTTTGATTTCTTACTCCACCATAGGGTAGCTTGTTGACAGGATGGGGAGGGTGGAGATACATCCTTTTGGTCAAGTGCCTTAGTAGTTTGGCCTACCTTACGTGGGTATGCTTCCCCAGTGGTACCGGTATATAGATTAGTTCGAGAGGCCAGGGGAGGTCCTAGAGGCTAGGGTTGGATAGTTATTACTCCTGGTGTTCCCATTGCAACTAGGCGGGTAGTACGAGCTAGAGGGAGAGCCGGTGCTCCTCAGGCACCCTTGCTTCAGATTGCCACAAGTCTCGCCCATAGTAATAATGACCCCATCGACATAGAATCTGAGTCTGAGGAGTTCACAAGGGGGAGATGGAGGAGGAGACCAAGACTGAGGTCAGTGAGTCGGCAGAGAGGAGGACAGTGATCCTGAGTGGCATGACACTCAGGATATCTTATAGCAGAGAGGGCGGAGCAGAGTGTGGAGAGGGTGACTCTAGTTTCAGAGGAGCCACTCTCTCAGGGCTTGGTAAAGAGGATGAGTCCGTAGTAGGACGTTATGTGGCCCTAGGCACAAGAGGAGTGCACCAGTCAGCAGCGGCATCTGTGGTAGGTGGTGCCGACCCTAGAGATCCATCTTGGAGGCCCAGAGATCCAAGTGAGTTATCATCCTTCCTTTTAATGTTTGTTTCTAGTTAGGATTGCCTTAGTTGCTATCTCTCCTTTTGTTTATATTTGTTTCTATCTCTTGATTATTTCTAATTGGGTTTTTCTCCTTTGCTTGCAGAGACTGCTGATGAGTGGTGAGACCTGATTCATCGGGTATGCACTGATACCCTGATGATCCCTATGGAGAAGACCCGCGCGAGCTGTCCATGGATGCAGGGGAGCCTTCAGCAGCCTAGTAGGCATACCGATGTTTTTGCCCCTATCTGGCATGTGGCCAGGATGGTGACTTCCCTCCGTATCGAGCTGGCAGGGTACAAGATAGCAAAGCGCCTGATGAGGAGTCACTCTCATGGCGAGTTCGTAGATGCTCCTCGGGACCGTGAGCCCTTCGTGTACTGCACCCGGAGGGATCTTTGGCGTGGCATTCCTAGACGTGGGCATGCACCCTCAGAAGGATCTCATAGGGGTTGAGAGGCCGTTTAGCTATCTTATACCGTTTGTATGATGTATTTGTATTTCCCTTGTGCTATTTGAACAAATGATACAAATGTTTTCTTTCTTTTTGTATTTCGTGATGTTGATGTATGATAATGTAGACACAATGTGATTTTGAACTTTAGTTTCTATAAGCAAATTTTGGTACTTCATTTTTGTTTTGACAAAATGAGATGATGAACCAAAGATGATGAGCAGATGAACTTGCCCCATTCCTATCTCCACGCAACTATTAAGATGCGAGGGCTCATCACCGAGCTAGAAAGGGCACAAGTTGTGAAATTTGTTTAATGGTAGTGATGAGAGATAGAAAAAGATTTGGTGGAACCAAATTAGGATGCTACAAACCTACTCTACACAAGTGACTCCATAGTTTAGAATGCTACTTGCTTTGTGGCTTATCTAGACTTAGATCTCGTAGATGGCCACATGGTTGACAAAATCTGGTTTTTCAGGTTTGGAACTCTCTTGGAATTTTGGACATCTGATTCATTCATTTTTGACTCAAGATTTCAAAGGTTCATTTGAATTGTTTGCTGACTACCTTCAACATTTATTGTCAAGAGGACCCCCCATACCCTGCCCCATGCTACTATTCAGAAGCATGGGCTTATCACCATGGACAAGGTATAGGTGAGTAAGGGCATTCCCATCCTTTCCCAACCCTACGTCACTAGTAAGAGATGCAAGCTCATCACCGAAGGTTGGTAGGGCAAGGAAATGTGTAAAAATAAATTTTTTTGTTTGATCTATATTTGACTTGTTTATTTGAGAAAATGTCAGTATGTTCTTACTTCCAAAGAGATATGCATACGGGATAGATGTGACACAATGAAGCTTCTAGAATAGACCATAGGCAAGATACCTATCCTAGGAAGAAACCAAAGTGAGAACAAGCCTGCAGATCTTGGTATGGTTACCGTTAAGACTTTGTCATATCTAGCTTTATCTGATGAAATTATTCAGAGATGGGTGATGTGACTATGAAAGTGAAGAAGTATGAATTGAAAGCTAATGTCAATACCATCAGAATTTTGTAATGAATTACTTTGGGAATAAGTTCCACAATCACAAGATTTATACGAAACAAGCAGACGAAATGAGCCTAACTACATGAAGATGCAATGTAGATATAATTATATAGATAGTGCTGGTCACTTATGCATAAAATCATTTAAGGTGTAGGGAATTGACAGTTTCACCAAATTCCTCACCTTCTAGTGTGCATGGGAGATATGCACCATTTCCATAGTCCTTTATGACTCGGTATGGGCTCAACCATTTGGGCCGTAATTTCCTCCCTTTGTCGGTCTTTTTATCGATCCGGCTATCTAGTCTTAGAACTAGATCACCTTCATATATGTCTCGTTCATAGACCTTCTTGTTATACTTCCGGCACATCCGGTCATCATAGACTCTCGTCTGCTACTTCAAAGATCTAACTTGGCTTCATCTAGGATTTCTAGTTGGGAGAGACGTGCTTCTCTATAAGAGTCTTTATCAAGAATCCCTTGTAATGAGATGCGGAGACTGGGTATTTCAACCTCCAGTGGGAGAACTGCTTCCACTCCGAATACCAAATGAGAAAGGAGTTGCTCCGTTAGTGTTCTTATTGAGGTTCGGTGGGCCCACAAGGATGGATATAACTTTAAATGCCAATCTTTTTACTTTTCTTTCACCATTTTAAGGAGAATGGCTTTCAATGTTTTTTTTTCTGCTTCACTTTGTCCATTGGCTTGAGGGTAATATAGGAGGCTATATGATGGCTTATTTTAAATTTATTGCATTGTTCACGAACCTTGTCATTCTTAAAATAAGTCCCATTATCTATGATAATGATTTGTGGGACACCGTGTGCACTGCAAATGATCTGGTTTTAAATGAACTTGGCGATCATTGAACTCCTTGCAGTACAGGTGGTGAGAGGCATAGCCTCTACCCATTTGGTAAAATACTTGGTGGCCATGATCATGAAGTTATGTCCTGCCATGATTATGAAGTTATGGCCATCTCAGATGAGTGAGAGAATTTCCTATCAAATCTAGCCCCACGTAGAAAAGGGCCATGGAGTAGAAATTGGTTGTAGAGCTTGTGCCGGCATGTGAATCTCGTGGGAGAATTCTTGGCATTTATGACATCTACGTACAAACTCTATTGCGTTGTGTTCTAGAGTGGGCCAGAAATAGCCCATCTAATGTATTTTGTGAGCAGTGGCATGACCACCAAAGTGGCCTCCACATTTTCCACTATGACATTTGTGGAGAATCTTCTTGGATTCTTTTGTGTCAACACACCTTAGAAGCATTCCATCAAAATCCTTACGATAGAGAACTTGTTCTATAATAACGTATTTAGCTACGATAATGTGTAATCACCTTCTTTGTTGTGGCATAGCACCTTCTGGATATGTATGGTTCATGATATAATTAATAATATCAATATACCAAGGACATTCAAAGATGGGAGGTCTAGTTTTGACGTAATATATGCATTCATCGGGAAAGTCTAAATTGACTAGATCACCTCCATCTAATGGGTTGTTAGCAAACCAATCTGTTATGATTTGTCCCTTAATAGACTTTTTATTTACAAAAGTTAATTCAAATTCACCCATTAAGGTTATAAAGTGTCCAACCTTCTTAGACAAGGACCCTTGCATGAGGAAGGTTCGTAAATGGTCTATTTTTACAATGACCCTCATTTCTTGATTTAGCATGTAATGTCTTAAGCGTTTGGTTGTGAAGACTATGGCAAGGCACTCTCATTCTACTTGCGTATAGCGTGTTTCATAATCGAGTAACATGCAGCTTATAAAATAGATCACATGTTCTCTCTTGTCATCATCTTCTTGAGCTAGCATACAGGCTAGTGAGACATTGGTAGCTCGTGAATATAAGATTAAAGGGCGGTCTGGTTTAGGTGGCATTAGCATGGGTGGTGACCACAGAAACACGTAATCGCTTCGAAAGCATCATTATAGTCATTAGTCCAATCAATACTATAATATTTTTGAGTAAATTGTTGATTGGATAAATGGCGAAGCTTAAATCCTAGATGAATCTTTGATTGCACCAAGTTTTCCAAGAAACAACCCGATTCTGATTCATCCGACGGGATCATTTCAAGAACAGCCCGGATTTTGGTTGGGTCTACATTGATCCCTTGTGACAATATAATGTAACTAAGGAGCCTTCCCTCCGTCACACACCAAAAATTCATTTTTATGGGTTTAGTGTAACTTTGTATTCTATTAGATGTGAAAGAATGATATGGAGTACTTTCGGGTGATTGCAACGCTTCCTGGCCTTGGCCAACAAGTCATCTACATAGGATTCCACAATCTTGTGAATAAGATCATGAAATATGTATGTCATTTCCCGCTAGTATGTAGCACCAGCGTTCTTGAGACCGATTGGCATAACAACATAGCAATAGGTTCCCCAAGGAGTTATAAATGTGGTTTTGGCTTGGTCTTGTTCAGATATTTTGATTTGATTATATCCTGAGAATCCATCCATGAGAGACAAAAGCTCAAATCCAGTTGTTGTGTCAACAATGATGCGTCAATGGATGGTAATTGGAAGTCGTCCTTGGGGCAAGCTTTGTTAATGTCTCGGAATTCTATGCAGATGCGTATCTTCCCATTCTTTTTTAGAATGGGAACGATATTAGATACCCACTGAGAGTAATCAACCGGCTTGATGAATCCTACTTGGAGGAGTTTCATTACTTCTTCCTTCACCATGAGAGCCACCTTGGGTTTCATTGGTCTTGATTTTTATTTAACTGGCTTTGCATCTGATTTGGTGATGAGGTTATGTACCGTGATGTGTGGTGCAACCCCTGTCATTTCTTTATAATTAAATGCGAAAGCCTTCTAATGTTCTTTGAGGATTCGAGTGTTTATTTCTATATCTTCTGGAGTTAATGAGGACCCTAATTTCAAGATATTTGGTTCTTCCTCCATTCCAATGTTAATATCAATTGTTTCTTCGATTAAAGAAGTGTTACTTCTTCAAACTCAAAGTGGGCTAGAGATAGTTATAGATTGTCTCCATTCTCTACTGTGTATATGCTGAGATCTTTTTGTGGGGGAAGCTCTATCATGGGATTTCTGAAGTAGGAAGATGAATGTGGGATTAAGGACAAATCTACCACATGATGGGTGAGATGTAACGCTACATAGGTGTTTAAGTAATCCAGAGTGGCTCTATCACTATCAACGTGGTCTAGGATAGTAGAGTTGTTCTCATCTATGTTCGTTAAAAGAGGGTTTGACATTGTTTTCACTAATGGTTCAGTATGAAGGGATACCATGAAATAGGTATCTTCTAACTCATTGTTTGGGGTGAAGCGTGATGCTTGAGGTTGCTATAGAATCCGCAAGAATATTTTGTTCTCGTGGGATTGCTTCAATGGATATGAAGTCAAATTCTTTTCTCAAAGTTAATACCGTTGTTTTGTAGAGCTGTAAGTGTTCAACTCTGGTTTCATACACCTCAGAGACTTGGTTTGCTACTATTTGAGAGTCTTCTAACACCCTGATGTCATTAACACCGAGCCTTTTAGCTATGATGAGGTCGAGGAGGGCTTCATACTTTGTGCCATTGTTTGTACATTCAAAATTTAGTTTAAAGGTGAACAGTAGGATGTTTCCCTCGAGAGAAGTAAAGATCACACTGCCCCAAATTTCATAATGACATCTTGCTCCATCGAAATGGAGAGTCCAATATTTAGTTGGGAAGATGGACATTGGGACATTTTCTATGTCAATTTCTTCTGCTTCAATTACCTCTACCATGCATAGATCCTCTGTTGGAAGAGCACCAATACCTAGGGTATATCCCATACCTACAGAATCAAATGGTAGGAAAATTGGTAGATCCTATTCTAGTAAGTCGAAAATCTTCACAGTAGTTCCTAATGATATTATTTCTACAATGTTAGTCTCATCCTTGAGGGCTGGGATAGTCTTGATTAGGCTCATAGTCTCAAGATTTGTTTTGGGTACCAACTTTTCTTCTGGTTTTACATCAGTTGGTTTGTTGGGAGTTCAAACTCGAGTGAATGCCTGGTCTTTTCTTTAAGTCGCTTAGGTGTACATCGAATGGTTTTGGATTTCCTTTGGCTACGAATATCTTCCCTAAGTGCAAGAACCTTACTTCTTAAAATAACATAGAAGGGATTTCCTTCATACGGTGTATCCATGATCAGTCGAGGATCATATTATAATTAGTTTCTTGATCTATAATATAAAACTTAGTCAGATTTTTTGGGTCATAAGGTAATCGGTAGTATTATAGTTCCAATCAAAGTGGCCTTAAGGCTATCATAGCCTCTTAGCGTATTCCGAGTCATGGAAAAATTTATTTCTCCATACCCTAGCCTTTGAAGGAAAGAGAAGGGGACTATGTTAACTTCTACCCCATCGTCAACCATTGCACATTTAACATAATTGTTATAGACCCATAGTTGTAAATGTCGGGTTGGATCATCTCTACGGGAAATCTCAAATCTTGGCATTTTTTTAATTTTGAATATAAACTCGGTATCCCTATCTGGCTGCCCCGGAGGGTGGATATCAAATTTTATATGGTTTACCTGTGTTTCGGGAGGTGGAGTGATGTTAATTAAATGACCTAAACCTAATGCCTCTAAAAGAGCATCCCTGTGGGCAAGAGAGTTCCTCAACAAATCCAAAAAGGAGATGTGAGAGAAGCTTTTTGTTAGGTCATTAATTAGATCATAGGCACCTACGGGTTTCACTAATATTTGTTGGATGTTATCTGTCTCTAGTGGGTAACTTGGACTTGGCTGAGAGGAATACTCTCATGTCCTTGTTACTGGCTTCCACGGGTAGTTTGGTATCTAACTCCACTAAGACGACTATCTTGGGTTGTGGTTGACTTCCTAATTGTGGTGCAACAGGTGGATTTAGTGAAGTCGAGGCTTCATAATCATTATTTCCTACCATTACACCTTTGTTCATCCCATTTGGATTTAATTTGTTGTTATTGTGATTTGGGAGCAGATCGTTGAAGATCTTGAGGGGAGAATTTTGAGGGGAAACTACCCCTGTAAAAGTATTTGCACTTGGTGATGTTGGATCTGCCAAAAACATATCTATGAACAGTTGTCTTTGTTCCTCTGGCAGATGTTGCATGAATTTATTATAATCATGGAAAGTCCTAGTGTCTTGGAATCGAATATTGTGGAAACCACAATACGATTTAGGATTATAATTCCTAGGTTGTTGGTTTGGCGCATATTGTGGTCCAAAACTCGATCAAACTCATTGACTATTAGGATTAAAGATTTTCATTTTTTTTTTTGGTTTTGGTTCTGGTTTTATATCCAGTTGAGTTTTGGCTTGACCCTATGTCTAGATCTAAATGCATTTGTTGTTGTTATTGTGGATGATTAAAATCCACCAAATTGATTATGGGGTAAAGTTGTTTTGTTGATTGTTAACCAAGAAAGTGGAGTATTTAGAACATTGAGATTTTTAGCTTGGTTAGTTACCTCATCGGTTGTTCCACCATGATTTTTATTAAGGATTATAGGTCCTTGATTGATGTTTGTGGTAGTAGGGTATGTCGTAGTATTTTAGTTGGGGGTGATTAACCTCCCGTTTGCTCCATACATCTTGCGATCGCTATCTATTGCCGATTGATATATTTGAAGAGAGCTCTCAAGTACTTCATCGTAAGTCCTTAGTGGGAAATTTTCGACTTCTTCCTTCACCTCTCTGCTTTGAGAGAATGAAGGAATAAATCACATACTTCCATTTGGTCCATGTTTGGAGCATTGGTAGAAGAATAGAGGACTGTACACAATCTCTGGATGAAATGATCAACTGATTCATTGTGTTCTTGCTTAATGTGCAAGAATTCCATGATTCATGTTCTCAACAGCTTTGTTCATGTCAAACACTTTAATGAACTCGAAATGAGTTTTTAAATGAATGGATGGAAGCTTGAGGTATTCTATAATACCAATTGATGGTAACTACCTCTAAGGTTTTCGAGAATATTTTGGCAATAACCCCATCCCAAGGAAGCGGTTCTCAAATGGTGTGGCATAGGCCTTAATGTGTGTATTCGGGTCTCCCTCCCCTTTGTATTTGGTAAAATCTGGAAGAGGTCTCAAAATCATGACGCTTCGTATGGTGAAGTCTAAGGGCTCTTTCAAATACTTTGAGTAAGTCCCTATCACGTAGGTTTCGACCACTCGATGGTTCCTATTGAGGGGGAGGTGGAATGGGTTGTTGATATGCCATAGCGTATGCGTTTACATGAGGGCATTAGGAAGCCCGTGTGGTTGAGAAAGCATGCTTTGGGATAGGAGAACATATCTCCTTGTGGCGACTTACGAGTACATGTTTAAGTATGAAGGAGTATTCCCAAGAGTGGATTTTGTTGTACAAAACCGGAGGTATCATATTCTCCACCCAAACGGCGTGTAGAAATGACGGTTCTAGTTGGTGTTTGTTGCGAATACTGAGGAGGCATGCCCAACGTGCCTATTCTGTGAGGAGGTCTACTTGGCTAGGATGATGTGGAGGATTGGAATTTCCTACTTGCTTGAATTGAAATGTTTGACTCGCTTGAGAAAGTTCTAACCCTCTAACTCTTTCTACTAAAGTCAAAATGACTTCATTTGGTGAAGTCATAGTATTTTTCCTTGGTGGAATTTGTTGTATATTCTGAGGTTGTATAGGCATGTGATACCCCACTATGAATTGATTGTTTCCCTGCCAAGTTTCACCGAGGGCATTTCCTATAGGTAGTGGCATGGAGGTGTTTTCTTGAAAAGAGACCTCGGGTCATGTTTGTAAACTTCCTATAGGTGGGTACATACTCCCAGAGCATTGTTCATTCCTGGCGTAACGCACTGAATGTTCATCATCTAAAACCAGGTATGGATCTGATTATCTAGCTAATTTTTGGTCTAAGCAGCACCTGAGGAGATGAACTAGATTCTCCTGTGAATGTCATATTGTTCGAGCCTGAAGGCTCTATTTGTTGCGTTTGTGCGAGTTGATCCAACTCCTCTATTTGGAAAGATGAACTATATCTAGTCCTTGGAGGTGGAGCTTGTGTTGATAATTGGTTATTTGAATAGTTGTCACCCCATACTGAGAGCGAGGGTGATGACTATCTATTCATTTGAGTGTAGTATGCCTCAAGACCTAGGAGAGGTGTACCATATGCATGGAATCCTGTTATATTCGGGGTATATGAATACCCAAAGAATAATGGGAAAGAGCAAAGGTGGAAGAAAGAGGTAATAAAGAAAAGGGGAAGCACTGTGTTTTTCACATCGGGTTCACCAATTTTTTACGATGGAAAAGTGACAAGCGAGCATGAGAATATACAAGTAACTCTTCCTCGCACCCAACCTCCCGAGGTCATGCCGAGACAGTGGTGGGGATGGAATACGTGTGGGATGTAGACAAACTAGTTAGGCAATCTTATGTCTTTGATGCGCACTAGTGGAATCTGAATCTAAGGCAAAGAAGGCCCTCCTAACCTAAACTAGCATGATAGATCGATCGGTGAGGATAATTACTCAAAGGCTCCAATCAATATCGAGCTCTGGCATGATCCGATCTATAGGTTGTGGGATATGAGGAAAATGACCTAGGATTGTTTTGTGTATATCTCTAGACAGGGTCATAAGATGGATGATGGATATATAGTGGATTCTACGGGTGATTATCTGGTCTAGTCCAGAAATCTTTAGCTTCATTAGTTGTTATGTCTAACATGGATAACTATGTGATAATGGTTGGCGAAGTGGAGTGGATCTAAATACTAATGAGTGTAAACCCACATCTATGTCTGATTGACTGTGGACTCATTCGGTTGTGGGACCTATGAATCACAACCATAGATTCATGGTTGTTGTGGACCTCCTATGGTCATGTGCATAATCAATTCGTAATTCCTAATGTCCAGTATTTGTATGCCTTTTCGGCCTCTATATTGAGAACTAACAGTTGTGTAATCTTCTCAGAGTACCTTACAGGCGTTCTAGCAACCTGAATTCATAAGCTAGTGTCTATGTCAGTGAGAATGTCTCCTGTGTCTGGCTATGGGACCAAAGGATCACAACTAAACGTTTTCTCTCTTTCAGGCCCTTTTACAGTCATGTAGATAGTTATCTAGGGTAATCTGTAGTTTGGTTGGTTTGACCAAAATGTATGTGCTTTGTCGTCTTCTATGTTTAGTCCTCTCAGTTGTGCACTAATTTCTTGTAGGTCTATTGTTACTTGGAAGACCTGAATCCTGAGATTCTGGTCTATATCAGTTATTGTTGCAACAAGATTGGGTTGAGGCACTATTGGCTCGAACACGTATTCTCTGGGCTCCCTAGGTCCTGTGATTGTCATACAAAATAAACAATGTAAATCTAACTAAAGCAAAGTGAAACTAACTATATAAAGTATATCTACATCATATATAACTTCTCTACTTTTGTTTCTTTGACAAACTTATTGAATGAAATTGACAGAGAAACTATTTAATATATCTAGAAATTGAAAACTAAACTAATAATGAAATTAAAACAAACAAAGCAGCCGAGTATGGCTACTTGCCTGTGTAGTTGTGAATCTATTCTAAATAACTAGATAACTGATCTAATCTATTTGAAAGACCCCCGATCCTACCTCAGAAGTGAGGAATGAATCATAGTTTCTCAGAAACTATTAATCCCCACAGCTTCCCCGGAAATATCAAAAGTGAGATTAACTGAAATGAAATGATTGACTACTCTATTTGATATATTTCAACTAGAACTTTGATAGATTGAACCTAGATTTTGTAGAATAGTGGTGAATCCGATGGTGTGTGGCCTTGTCCCCTCAGTGTGATCTCCTCGTTCTTTCATGCTCACGTGGATTTAGAAAAGCATGTAATGCTAGCATCAACAGAAGTAGATATTGGGACAATGGTAGCTTAGGATGCAGACTGAATACAATGTGAGTAGGAGAGGGATAGCGCAAGAGAACAAAGCTTGGCTTATGTAATTCCTAGTGGGATTTATTGCGAGTCATGCAACATAAAATGTCTAGAACCTGAAACTATCTTATTTGATGAGTAGAACCTACAACTTTAATGGCTTCCTACGAAAATCAAACTATCCTACTCCAATTGATTGGATGAAATAATAATAGCACTTGCACAAGGAGAATATGTGGCTTTCTAATAGCTGAACAACACTAACCATGCATATAACAAATGAAACTATGAATGCTAAGAAAATTGAAAGGCTAAACTTTTGAAATGAGAAATTCAGAGGAAAATTTGAGGGGCCATTTGCTTGAGCACAAGCCAGATATTTATACAATCCCATTTACCCAAAGGTGAAAATTAAATTGATCTCTTAAACCATAAACAATGCCAAAACACTATTCCAAGGAACCATAATCATAAATACAAGCAAAGGCGGTGAAAAAAGCTGGTAAACGTTGAAAATTTACACGAGTCACATTAAAAAGAGCATTCTAGAAAACATGTGAAGGACCACCACCCTGAGCATGGTGGCGGTTAGAGGACCACCTCCCGACTAGGTGGCGGTCATGAGACCGCCACCCAGCAAGTGCGGCGATTTCATTCATCAAGACCAAAACACAAAGAAAAGGAGTGGACAAGAGAAAACAAAGCACACAGAGGCTAAATGGGGTATGTGGGATGTTAACGCATCCTTGGAGAGATTTTCTGATTTCGAACACCTTTTGAGGAGACTCAGTATCATCATTGGGGCACGTGTAATTTGTTTCATGGTGCATTACCCTATAATTTTGGGTACGTGCATCATTCCAACCACCGCCTTACTCATCCCCCATCAAATTAGATTTAGCTACCTCCTCCAAAGCCGACACCAAGCTTAATCGACACCCAAACAGAAGAACCAATTACATAGATCTCATACCCCAACACCACCAATTACACCTTAAACACCTTCACCTCTTACGTCCATCTTAGGACCTTTCCCCTCTAGCATGGTTAAGAAACCTCCACCCGTTGGTAAACTAAAAATGTAACAACCCATTCCACCCTCACAAACCTCTACTATACCCAAGCGCCCGACATGACTTCCGCCCACACTTGTAACATATTTACAACCCATATCTCTAATATCATTGATAGCTTCGCATTTCCCTCGACATTTTAGTCTCTTTCCCTCACACCTCATTCATGACTGTGTCATCTACCTTCACAAAGACCTTCATTATCCTCGTGGGTAACTCGTCCTCTTCCCCATCCGCTTTCCCCTCTAGATCTTGTACGCCCATATCACCTTTACGCAAGTAGGTGCAACCTAAAGACAAAAATCTGCTAAAGCATCTAATAAGGTTGTCAAAACAAAAACACACTATCTTGCCGTTCATCTACCATACCCCTATCTAAGCAAACATGACCAGCACCCAAGACCACACTAGCACCTAACACCATATCTTGACCCACTCCCCTCATCTAAAGACCCTTCCTCAACAAATAACCACACCTACACCCAAACCCACTTTCACTTGTTGGTCCGAAAATCTGTCACTTGGGCAGACCTATGGATAAACGAGCCAACAGTGTGTAGGGCATAGCCCCTCTTTGAGTCAAAGTGAAATTAGTTTATTGCTATTCTACCAGCAGGAATCTATGCAAGTCTCACAAATTCTGCCTTCGGGGTTTGGGATCTCATCCCAGTAGGGGTGTTTCCGACTATGAAAAGAAAGGAAAGGAAGAGGGGATGAAGAAAGAGCAGGTCCGAAGGGAGAAAAGAAATGAATTCCAAAGCAGAAAGGTCAGAAGGTTTATGTTTTGGGATTGGTAGTAAACAGAGCCAAACCTACTTGCATAAACGAGCAAAGCAATACTGATGATAAATAAATGACAATAAAATAGAAGCAGATCCAACAGAATAAACACACAGATCTAACTTAAGAAAGATCTAATGCACATAACACATGTATTCAGCACAAAGTCTAAATATTGTATTAATATTTTTCTTCTGTTACAAAAAGCTCAAAGTCTTTTTTCTTCACTTCTATTTTTCATCTGAAAGATATTCATCCATCATAATACAACAAGTATTGGGGTATTTATAGAAGAAGAAGAGAAAAGAAGGCAAAAAGGAGCCAACAACTATTTACAAAGATATTTACAAAATATCTAAAAGTCATGTTGACTTTTGACAACTTGATGGATGACATCATCCCATGGTGCAACATGGATGATGTCACCATTTGTATCAACATACTCCAGATATTTCCAAAAAGAAACACGAAGAAGAGAAAGAGAAGAAGAAGAAGAATAAGAAGAAGAAACAGCTACTCGTCGTCACCATCCTGCGGCCGAAAGGGGGTGGACTACTTTTGTTGTTGCTCAGGTGACGAGATATGGAATTGAGAGCGGTATTCCATAAACTTGTTGATCATTGGCCCTAGCTGATCCTGGGAAGGATCCTTGTGCCTATCACTGATCACTTCACAAGTCTCCCGCTCATCTATGAGTTTCTCGGGGAGCTTGGAGTAGTCTTTTTCCGCCTCAATGAGTAGCCCAATGAAGTCTCGGCAGGCCAGCAGGTTGTTGATAGACTCTGCGTCAAAAGTGACCTCTGGCCCTATGCCTTGAGAAATGATCTCTTTGAAGATCTGAATGGTCTCCTCAGCTTTTCTTAAAGTAAAGGAAGGAGTAAGTAACCCTGGCGACATGTTAAGAACGATTCGTTCCATTTGGTGCATCGCGTCCAGGGCTTCTTCCTTTACCTTGTCAATCTTTTCCAAGACAAATTCTAGCTGATCCACCCGGTAGTCCAGAGTGGACATGATTTTGTTAAGGGCCCTGGGATGGCCGAAGACGCCGAACTTAACCAGATCTTCGACTGAACAGTCGAACATTTGTTGGAAGGTCTCGTGCTACAGTCTAGCATGTTCCAGCTCTTCTGATATGGGCCCCGCCAATGCTTGGAGCTCTTTATTCACCTTATTGATGTTCAAATACAAGTTAGAGAACTCGGTGATTACTTTTTCACTGTCTTTGATGATTTGGCTCCTCCAAGCGGAAACGGCCATACCCTGCTCGCCGATTTTCACGTACTCATTAATTTTCTCCTGGCTGAGAAGCTCAGAAGTCTCGGCGGTAGTTGTGGGAGGCACACGACCCATCTTCTGTAAGGCTTGGAGCAGATATTTGTTTTGCTCCTTCAGTTGCCTTTTCTCTTCTTTTGTCTTTTGAAGCTTCTTGCAGAGGCGTCAATCGAAGAAAGGGCTTCCCCACAAGGCTTTCGAAGATGTCCCCATTGTGACTTGGGTCACGATAAAATCTGTCGAGAGATAGATCCTTTTTCTCCTTGAGGGGATTGGGGTACGTTATCTCCATAACCCTCTCTCCTGCAACACTTTGAGAGAAGCACGTAACGGGATTCTGCTTCTTTACTCCCTTAGATGGGATTACAGAAAAGTCCTTCGAGAGTGATGGGAACTTTCCTCTTTTTTTGACTTAGCTGCTGGGAGATCCAGTCTGGACCTATGGGAGAAGGGCCGGAAATGGAAAAGGGGGCAGCTACAGTAGTGGAGGGGAAAACGTGGAGACACGTGGGGCGGCATGGAGAGAATAGCCGAAGAAGTGTCCACGGGAGGAAGGGAAACTGCAGTCATGGGAAGACATAAGAAGGTAAGGGAGCTCAGAGATGAGGGAAGAAATAGAGGAGGAAAGATCCACAAGGGAAGAGAAGATAGACGAAGAAGCGGGGGGAGGAGTAGAAGAAGGGGGAGAGGACATGACCAAAGGAATGGCCGCCTGAGTCACTCGAGGAGGGGAAGGAAGAGAAGAGGAAGGGACAGAAAGGACCTCGGTTGTTGTAGCAATGCCGACATCCTGAGTGGATGGGCCTATCGGAACATCCTCTTCTACTTCTTTCTCTGGCGAAGCCAGAGTTATAACCTGTTCGGGTGCCGTGGAAGGAGGACTTGCTGGAGCTTCTTCCTGAGTGGTGCTGGGTTCACCCTCTATGCCTTTTCCCTTGCCTTTAGGCTGTTTGGATCGAGGAGGTGCGTTACCCAGTGGGGAGGTTGTGAAATCAACCCCAAGGTAGATTAACCCATTCATCCGGCACCAATGCTCTGTTCTGCGCAGAGTCTCCTTAACCCTCTCCTCAATCATCTGAGGTGCCTTAGTTCTATCAATAGCTGGAAAAGGCCAATTGTCCCCATCCGTGTTAGTATATACTTGATCGACTTCGTCCTCAGTGGTTTGGAAGCCTTTGGGCACAATTGCTATCCCATATTGGATGATCTCTACCAAGGCTAAGTGAGAGTGATCTTTTCTCCTAAGCTCAACCTCATGGATGACGTCAATGTAGATGTCCTCGATCTGAGGGACATGGATTGGATCAAGCTTTGCCCTTGGTAGACAATTCCTTGGGTTGAAGGTAGGCCTGGCCGGGAAATCATGTCTTAAATTGAGCAGCTCCAGCTCTGCGAACATGTCCTTTGCCTTGTGGTGGGTAGTGCATGTATATCGGCCCACTGTGAGGGGGAAAGGAGTTCCACCCTTCTTTCTTTTCGAGGCACTTCTCGTGATATGTAATCAACTGTCTTGACAGCTCCAGCAAAATCAGCTTGGGCCCAGCATACCTCGGTAGCCTGGTTGGCTCTCCCAAAAGTTGGCAGCCCTTAGATAGGTGAATGTGGGAAATTGGGTGAACAAGGCCCCTATTTCTCTCGTGGCTTCCACTATGCTTTTGGTCGTACAACCGTAAGTCATATTCGGCCTCAACGGCGAGATGATGTGATAGAAAAACACATCGTTAATTTTTGTGAATTGGGAGATACTATTCTCCACCTCACTCTGGTAGTACTCATATATTTTGACTGAAGCCAAACCCCACTTCGCGTCGGACTGGATAGTCTCTCTCGACGCTGCAAAGATAGACAACATAGGAGTTCATGTAGAAACTTCCCGTTGTAAGAAATTGTTGAAGCTGTTCGGAGATTGTGCTGCTTATTATTTCTCCCCAGCAAAAGTGCTGATCGGGCACGTTCTTGTTCATGGTCTCCAAGTACCGCAACATCCATTTATGGAAAAAGTGGGCGTCAGGAAGCCCAAACACTCTACTCAGGAATGTGATAGTGTCGCTGAGCTCCTCTGAGAAGTCGCTACGGTGGATGGTTTGAGGCCATCGGGTCACCACCTTTTTATTTTTCAAATAGACCTCATTCATCAGCTGCATACACTGATCTTCGTTATCATCCCAGGCCTTAATACAATCCTCTCGGCTGACGGCCACAAAGTGCCGTGATGAGGGTTGCAGTATTATTTTGAAGTGGTGGGCGGTGAGGTTAATGACTACCTCACCCTTGTCATTTACTTACACACCTTGTGTCCTTGTTATAGCAAGGCGCCACCACCATTAGGAATTCATTGTTGACGGTGCTTTGACCGGGATACCTCCAACAAAATGTAGGGCACTTTGCCCATTAGTTTTCCATCCACGAGACTTCTAGTCACCTTCGAGTTCGACCCTGAATTCCTCCATATCAATGTGACCCACCCCGAGTCTCGATGTCTAGGTCGTATTCGGCCCGGGAGTCGAGCATCATTGTGACTCTCTGCTACTTGTATTTCATCTCTTCTTCTATAAGTTTGGCCTTGCCTTTGGATTTGGTAGGTCTCCTGCTTGATGTAGACATGTATTCTTTCGAGCTTAGTTGCTGATCTGCACGAAGAAGAAGCGAGACCCAATCCAAAAAGGTTGTATTAGCCATTTGATCTTCCATTGAAGTGATATCAGAAGAAAGAGTTAGTGATTTGAGGCTCAGGGCGCAGGGCGCATGAAAGCTGTAGCTTACAGGGCTAAATAGGTAAGGCGCACAGAAAAGAGGTGTTGCAAAGGTTAAATCAGTGCCAAAGGTGCATGGCGCATAGAGACTGCAGGGTATATTTTGCAAAGGGCGCATGAAGATTTGGTGCTACAAAGAGACAGGATGCGCCAAAGGCACATAGATTGTTCATGTTGCATGGGAAATGGGCGTGCCAAAGGCACATGTATCTTTTGTGTAACATGAACTTTTCGTGTGCCAAAGGCAACTTGGCGCGGCGCATGGAGGGTTTACATGACATGATGTTTTTGCGACGAGGAAAGCGCCTGCACCTTTATAACTTCATACTTGGCACAGATTAAGCTGGTGTTGCGCAGATGTGGGGTGCGCCAAAGGGGCGCATGTATATGCGATGTAACACGGAAGGTTGGTGCGCCAAAGAGGGCGCAAGGTTAGCACTTGCAGCATGTGAAGGAGGTGCGCCTTGAGGGCGCAAAGGTTCTTGATGCAACAGGCGTGATGGGTGCGCCATTGGCGTGGATTTTATTCATGTTGCGAGGGGGACAGATGCACCAAAGGGGCGCAACTATTTTTGATGTTGCAGGACGCGCCGATGCGCCAAAGGGAAAAATAGGCTTCTTTTTCTCCATTCCTCTCTTCTTTTGCAGGGTTATTTGGGAAATAAAATGGTTCAACCAAAAGGGAATAAAACCATGCTTTGACAACTTCCCCTACCAGCAGATCTGGACAGAGGGGGAGGGATATGGATAGACAGCAAAAGGGGGAGGCTAGATCAACATTTCAATATTTCCAAACTACAACCAGACCACCAAGCACACAGAGAACCAAAAACGTAAAACGCACGAAAGAGATAAGAACCTCTTACCTGGATAAATAGTAAAAACTTGCACACGGGTCCACAACGCGTTGACAATGACAGGGCAGGTGCTGACAGGCTCAGAGAATAGAAATCACGTGTTTTGCGTCTGGAGATAATGACATTTGTGGGTGCGTAAACATATATATATATATATATGAATCAACAATAAATGCGCCACCAACTTTGTAAAGGGCGCACCAAAGTCTCTGTCGACATAGAAAAGCATGCGCCCTTTGGCGCACCAAAGTGTATGACAACACAGTGTTACACGCGCCCTTTGCGCACCAGAAGAGGTGTCGACACATGATTATGCGTGCCTAAGGTTTTAGAGGGGGCGCACCAAAAAATGATGTTACACAGCAATTCCATGTGCCCAACCAAAAAGACCAAAAAGACTAAGTTCGGAAAACTAGATTTCCCGGAAAAGGGATTTTGCAACGTTCCGAACGCAAGGGACCCCTAATGAGGGATTGAAACAAAATTTTCGGTATGGTTATCGGTAAAATTTCCCTTGTCAATTTTACGGGATAACAACTGGCTCTTTCTGGGGACTATCCCTGAGTAAACTTGGGGGTAGAGAATCCCAGATCTCATGTGCCTATCCATTGGGTAACAGAGTCAAAAACAAGGGTGACCGGAGGGAAGAGCAAAGGAAACACAACAAACCGAAAGCAAACACACAAAGAAAACAAACACACAACAAAAGCAAACTGTACAAAGAAGAGAGCAAGCTCTACTTCCTGAAAATTTTCAGATGTTGCCCGCTTATAAGGAAGCGGGAGCTCGGTTCCATCCAGATATGAGAGATAGAAGCTATTCTCTCCGTTGAGCTGCTTGATCTTGAAGGGCCCTCTCCACAGGGAATCAAACTTTCCATGCATGCCCTTTGGCTCTCTTCGCTTGTCCCACAAAAGGACGAGATCTCCCACTTGAAAATCCCTCTGCTTTGCTTTCTTATCGAATAATCTCTTGACTTGATTCTGATGTTTGGTGATCCTGTCGACCACTCTTACTCTCTTTTCTTCGAGCTCTGTCAGATACATGATTCTCTTTTCAAGAGAATTTTGGAAAGTTTCATCTTCGATAGCTCGTGCCAAGCGCAGAGCAGGAAGTTCCATAGAAATGGGAAGCTCGGCATCAGTGCCATATAACACTTGAAAAGGTGACATGCCGAGAGACCTCTTGGGAGTAATACGATCGGCCCACAAAGTGTCATAAAAATACTTTTGCCACATTCGTTGATTCTCATCCACTAACTTCAGATGATGGTCACCAAGTTCTTATTCTTCGGATTCCGCATGACCATTTCCCCGAGGGTAATAATGAGGCGTGAGCCAAAGTTATCCCATATTCATAGCAAAAGCCAATAACTTCCCGTGAGGAGAAGTTAGAAGAATTATCAAGAAACAATTTTGTTTGGAACGCCAAACTCGATAATGATATTTTCTTTAATGAAATTATAAACAACCTCAAAAGTGGCATGCTTGGCGGTATGGCTTCCACCCACTTAGTGAAGTAATCCATTGCTTTGTAAGGACATAGCTATATGCGCACTCGATTGAGGATTGAGTGCACCAATAAAATCAATTCCCCATTGCACGAATGGTTCGTTGTGACAATAACCGCCTTAGGGAAAGGCAGCTAACTTGGGCTTGCTGACAAATTGCTTTGGCAAGGTTCACACTTTGCCACCTAGGTCGTTTGTATCTTGGAAGAGCGTCGGCCAATAGTACCTGGCTCGGATGATCTTATGTGCTATCACGGAGGAAGAGAAATGCCCCCACAGGCTGAATTATGAAAACTTTCGAGTAACTTTACCTGTTGTGGTTTGTCAACACATCGCAAAAAGACGCCATCTATCCCACGTTTATATAAACCGTCATCCCAGATGACATATTTAGCTACTCTGAGCTTTATAGTGTGTTTCTCCTTTGCAGTTAGGTGCATTGGGCATTCGCCGTAGGTGAGGAAGAAAGCGATATCGGAATACCATTCATCACTAGTCGCAACAAATAGGACCAGAGGCAGCGAATCGGGTTTTTCCAGCCGGTCCTGTGCTTCATCGGTGTAGTCACTCCTTTCCTCAGGGTTTTCTGAATCTTTGTTTTCAGCCATAAGCTGACATAGGCCCTTGCCCCTTACCAGCTTGGTTGGTTTAATATCCAGGTCATACTCCTGGACCTTTGCGATCCAATTTCCTCGCAAGCTTCCTAACTCCTGTTGAGTTAGAATTGATTTCACCGCCGTGTCAGGGACCAGCACCACCGTATGAGAGTTTAGAATGTAATACCTGAAATTCTTCACTGCTTTGACAATGGTGAAGGCATGCTTTTCCAGTTGAGAAATTTTTAGTTCGTGAGGCTTGAGGGGAGAGCTCATGAACGCAATCGAGATTCAACATCCTCCGAGTTCTTTTGCATCAAGATTGCGGACATAGTATGCTCAGATGCGTAACTATACATGATGAAGTCCTTGGAGAAATCGGGACATACCAGGACTGGCGCGTGAGCAACGGAAGCTTTTATTTCTTCAAATGACCTTTTCCCCTCTTCGCTCCATCTGA
This sequence comes from Taxus wallichiana var. yunnanensis, assembly GCA_018340775.1. Lineage (NCBI taxonomy): Eukaryota > Viridiplantae > Streptophyta > Pinopsida > Cupressales > Taxaceae > Taxus > Taxus wallichiana. The sequence continues at coordinate 213,266,862 of CM031236.1, read as the reverse complement.
AATTTGGTGACCCCTTCATCATGTTCAATATGTGACGAGTCTTTTCAGCAAAGTCAGGAACAAAACGCCTAAGAAAGTTCACCTTTCCGAAGAAAGAATGAACACCAGTCTTGCTTGTAGGCAGAGTAAGGCTTTGAATAGCCTTAACTCTTTCGGTATCTATCTTTGTTCCTTCTTTGCTAACAACATGCCCTAACAACTTTCCTTCCGTGACTCCAAAATATACTTTTTTGGGTTTAGGGAGATCCCATGTTCTCGGCACCTGGCCAATACTTGCTCCAAATGATCACAATGATCATTTCATTGTTTAGAGAACATGGTTAAGTCATCTAGATAAACCACAATGACTTTCCCCATCATACCTTTGAATGCAAAATCCATGGCCCGCTGAAAAGTGGCACCAGCATTAGTTAGGCCAAAAGGCATCCTGCTGTAGGCAAATGTACCCCAGGGAGTAGTGAATGCTGTTTTAAATTGATCTTCAGGTGAAACCTCAATCTGATTATAGCCTGAAAAACCATCAAGCATGGACAGCATCTCTGATCCAGTTACTGCTTGCAGAACTTGATCCATTATCGGAAGTGGGTAGTTGTCTTTCAAGGAAGCCTGATTCAAATTGCGAAAGTCTACGCATATGCGTATCTCACCATTTTTCTTGCGCACTGGCACAATATTTTCTACCCAAGTACTGTGATGGATAGGAAAGATGATTCTCGCATCCAGCATCTTCTGAATTTTGGCCTGGATAGTACCCGAGATCTTAGGATTATAGTGCCTCTACTTCTGGTGAAAGGCTTTGACATCTTCTTTCAATGGGATGTCATGCTGAACATCCTTTGGCTTAAAAGACTTTAGATCGGCATAGGACCATGCCAACACATCCATATATTTCTTCAGCAACTTGACAAATTTCCGCTTCTCTTCAGGCGTGCAACATTTTCCAATGTTCACAAATTATGCGGTGCTCTACCAAACCTATATTGACCGGTTCGGTTTCTGGGGATGAGTCAGGGTTATCTCACCTCTTCTTTTTCACAAAATGGTCATGCCTGTCGAACAACCACTCCAGAGAAACCAGGCCCTTTGGGATTTTATTTCCTTTGAGCTGACATATGCCATCGTTCCCTTCAGATTCATCGTCTTGATCGGTGACTGATTCACGGCAAGTGGAAGTAGATCCTTCAAAGTGCAATTCTTTAAAATTTTCCGCCTTCTCTAGAAAGGCAATGAGTTGATTATCATCGTTGAACACCTGCCAATGCTGAGAATTATCTGGCACGCTCGGGTGGAAAACCACCTCAATGGTGTATTTGTTTGTTTTCAAACCTGGGTGAGGAAGCATGAGGGATGCTGAAATAGCCAATGAATCGGCCATGTCATTTTGGGCTCTTGGAATGGATTCAATCGAAAAAGCATCAAACTCTTCAATGTTGTCCCACACCGCATTACGGTAATGCCTGAGCCTTTCATTCTTCACTTGGTAAATCCTTTTAACTTGATTCACAACTAGCTCCGCATCGCCTTGCACTTTCAGATTCTTAATCCCTCTTTCTTTTGCGGCTTGCATGCCAAGTAACAAAGATTCATACTCAGCAGTATTATTTGTGTTAAAAAACTGCAACTTGAAAGAGAGAGGAATGACTTCTTCCTCGGGAGATATTAGCATGGCTTGGCACCACATCCGCTGGTTGCACAGCTGCCATCGAACTGCAAGGTCCAGATCTTATTAAGATCTCCTTCTTGAACGAGAACAACCATTTTATCAGACTCGGTAGACAAGAAATAGTTCCCCATCCCTGATGATTCAAAAAGGATTTGGGCTTTGGGGTCCTCAGAGCTCGTAACCAAGTACTTCTTTTGTGATTCCGGCTCCAAAGTCTGCATTACACCTTTGACAGGAATTCTAGCTTTAGACCAATCCATATGAATCTCCCCACCAACTTCGCTGCAAAAGCTTCTTCCCAGCAAAATTCCGTAGGCTGCTGGAATGTCAGCAACGAGAGCTGTCATCTTTACTCTCTTCTCTGGGAATGCCGCAAATGCAAATTGCGCATCTTTGATTTGGCCAATCAATGGAACCTGCTTGGTTTCCAAGGAATAACATCTACCAAAAGGCTTGGTAAGAGTGAGGCCCAAAGCATGGGCGAATTTTACCGGCATGACGTTATCAGAAGCCCCGAATCAATTATGCAGTTACTCAACTTGTGACCATTGATTAGGAGGGAGAGATAGAAAGGCTCTATCTTGCCTGATGCAGATGTTGAGGCAACATTTATGTGGGATTCAGGGGGAGTGGAAAGGATTCCTTTTGGGGAAACCTGCTTAGATACAACAGCTTGACTTTGAATATACTTGGTCAATCTTACAAGTCATTCGGGGTTAGGCCAAGATACTCAGCTTGGACATTTGGATCTTGGTCTTTTTTGCATGATCTATGATATCAAATGCGGCCAAGGGTTGCGTTGGTGAAGGAATGAGTCCCTCACTTCGTGATGGTGGAATAGGATTACTGGTCTTGGTAGGAACGTGAGAGGACTGATTTGGAGGAGAGATGGGGGGAAAGGATTTCCTTGTAAAAGGTTTGCTAGGGAGTTGAGTAGGAAGAGGATTACCTCTTTTAGCAATGATCGGAGGTGTGTTTGACACGGCCTTCTCTCTTGGACATGGGCAAGTAATCTTCGCTTCTTTTCCTTGCGGCGGGTAAAAACAGCGATGATGTCTGTCATTGCATATCCCCGGTACCCTCTTCTTCATCAGATTCTTCCTCATCAAATTCCATATACCCGATAGTAGAGTCGCCAGTCGGTTCACCGACATCTTGATCATCTTCACCCTGAGATGAAGGTTCTTCATAATACTACTCTTCTTCTTCGATTTCGGCCAGAGCGTTGACCGGAGGAGCCTCAAGCGCCAACCGCGGAGCAGTTGCGGGTAAGCGCGGCCTTTGTGAAACATTGTTAGGAACGAAATTCCTCCGCGGAATATCCCGGTATGAGGAACTGGGGGAGGCCTGGGCCAACTGCTTCTTTAATGCAAGCAAGTCATTCACCATCTTTTGAAAGGCTGGATCAGATGAAGTAGTGGGCGAAGGGCCCAAAGATTTAGGCTTGGATGATTCCTTTTTCAATTCACCAGATATTATCAAATTATCTTCTATTCGAATGGCAGCGGCTTGGGCGAGAATCAAGGTGGCCACTCGTTCTTGAAGGAGCAAGAAACTAACTTTCGAGCTCATAGCGTTTACGAAGAAACACTTTTGATTTTCTGGTGTTGGAAGCATGGCAACAGGGACACGATTGATTAATGCATTGAACCTAGCGATAAAATCGTGCATGGTTTCATTTGCCTCCTTCTTTAGGTGAGTGATCCATGATAATAATGCAAATGCATCTTCTGAAGGTTTGTACCTGTCTTCAAAAGCATCTCGCAAGGTGGCCCAACTCGTAATAGATCCGGCCGGCAAATGCTGAAACCATTCAGCTGCGGGCCCTTGTAGAGTTTCCAGAAAAAGGTGAACCGACACATCCTCATGAGTTACATCTAGGATACTGCATGACATGATGAATGCAGATATGTGGGAATCCATGCTTTGATTTCCGCTCCGTCGAATTTGGGAAAATTCTTTCGGTTTCCGTGAGGGAGCGCGTGAACTGGATGTGGTAAAGCCAAGGGACCCATAGCATTTCCCCATGGTACCGCCATTTGAAAGGCTGGAAAAAGAACACGAGCTGGAAGTGTGGTTCCGCTGAGTAGCAAGGCACTACAAAGGGATGTGGATGCCCCTTGCGAAAGATTCTTTCTTCGTGGAGGTGAAGCACTCCTGGATGACCGGTCAGCCGAGCTCAGTGTTGAAAAATGTGCCGGTGTTATGCTGAAATTGTGCCTTTGAAGCAGATCAAAAATAGGATCAGTTTCTCCATGAGCTCTCCTGCTACGCGTAAAGGGTTCACCTGCCAGTGTGTCTTTCCGATCTGCGGTTTTGTAGCGTGGATTCAAACTTTCTTTTTGGCTGTACTTGCTGATTTTCTGGCTTTTCTGATAAAAACCAGCAGCATGCACTTTTCTAAATATTTAAAACTATCCTCTTCAGAAAACCGATTGCGGTTAATGACAAATAACAACGAGGATAAGAAGGCAGAGAAGATTAGTAAGCTGATTTTCGGATCTAATTTTGACTTTTTTCAAAGGGTTTCAAACTTTTAGCAAACAGTCAAAAACTCAGATCTACGGCAAAATACTGATTTTTACAAAAACTCAGCGAACTAAAGGTCTCCAAATAGGCGGATCTACGGATCTCGAAAGAAAATTTTCAATTCAGAGCACTTTTGCAATTTTTTTGGATTTTTAACAAAAAGTTCAAATTTGCAAACAGATAGTGATTTTTCTGATTTTTCCTTATTTTCTATCCTACCACTATCATAGATCTGATAGATCTATTCGATCCCCAGCGGAGTCGCCAAAAACTGTTGGTCCGAAAATCTGTCGCTTGGGCAGATCTATGGATAAACGAGCCAACAGTGTGCAGGGCATAGCCCCTCTTTGAGTCAGCAAAGTGAAACTGGTTTATTGCTATTCTACCAGCAGGAATCTGTGCAAGTCTCACAAATTCTGCCTTCGGGGGTTTGGGATCTCATCCCAGTAGGGGTGTTTCCGACTGTGAAAAGAAAGGAAAGGAAGAGGGGATGAAGAAAGAGCAGGTCCGAAGGGAGAAAAGAAATGAATTCCAAAGCAGAAAGGTCAGAAGGTTTATGTTTTGGGATTGGTAGTAAACAGAGCCAAACCTACTTGCATAAACGAGTAAAGCAATACTGATGATAAATAAATAACAATAAAATAGAAGCAGATCTAACAGAATAAACACACAGATCTAACTTAAGAAAGATCTAATGCACATAACACATGTATTCAGCACAAAGTCTAAATATTGTATTAATATTTTTCTTCTGTTACAAAAAGCTCAAAGTCTTTTTTCTTCACTTCTATTTTTATCCTGAAAGATATTCATCCATCATTATACAACAAGTATTGGGGTATTTATAGAAGAAGAAGAAAAAGAAGGAAAAAAAGGAGCCAACAAGTATTTACAAAGATATTTACAAAATATCTAAAATTCATGTTGACTTTTGACAACTTGATGGATGACATCATCCCATGGTGCAACATGGATGATGTCACCATTTGTATCAACATACTCCAGATATTTCCAAAAAGAAACACGAAGAAGAGAAAGAGAAGAAGAAGAAGAAGAAGAAACAGCTACTCATCGTCGTCATCCTGCGGCCGAAAGGGGGTGGACTGCTTTTGTTGTTGCTCAGGTGACGAGATATGGAATTGAGAGCGGTATTCCATAAACTTGTTGATCATTGGCCCTAGCTGATCCTGGGAAGGATCCTTGTGCCTATCACTGATCGCCTCACAAGTCTCCCGCTCATCTATGAGTTTCTCGGGGAGCTTGGAGTAGTCTTTTTCCACCTCAATGAGTAGCCCAATGAAGTCTCGGCAGGCCAGCAGGTTGTTGATAGACTCTGCGTCAAAAGTGACCTCTGGCCCTACGCCTTGAGAAATGATCTCTTTGAAGATCTGAATGGTCTCCTCAGCTTTTCTTAAAGTAAAGGAAGGAGTAAGTAACCCTGGTAACATGTTAAGAATGATTCGTTCCATTTGGTGCATCGCGTCCAGGGCTTCTTCCTTTACCTTGTCAATCTTTTCCAAGACAAATTCTAGCTGATCCACCCGGTAGTCCAGAGTGGACATGATTTTGTTAAGGGCCCTGGGATGGCCGAAGACGCCGAACTTAACCAGATCTTTGACTGAACAGTCCAAAATTTGTTGGAAGGTCTCATGCTGCAATCTAGCATGTTCCAGCTCTTCTGATATGGGCCCCGCCAATGCTTGGAGCTCTTTATTCGCCTTATTGATGTTCAAATACAAGTTAGAGAACTCGGCGATTACTTTTTCACTGTCTTTGATGATTTGGCTCCTCCAAGCGGAAACGGCCATACCCTGCTCGCCGATTTTCACGTACTCATTAATTTTCTCCTGGCTGAGAAGCTCAGAAGTCTTGGCGGCAGTTGTGGGAGGTGCACGACCCATCTTCTATAAGGCTTAGAGTAGATATTTGTTTTGCTCCTTCAGTTGCCTTTTCTCTTCTTTTGTCTTTTGAAGCTTCTTGCAGAGGGCGTCAACTGCAGAAAGGGCTTCCCCCTGAAGGCTTTCAAAAGATGTCCCCATTGTGACTTGGGTCACAGTAAAATCTGTCGGAGACAGATCCTTTTTCTCCTTGAGGGGATTGGGGTACGCGATCTCCATAACCCTATCTCTGCAGCACTTTGAGAGAAGCACGTAACGGGCTTCTGCTTCTTTTCTCCCTTAGATGGGATTACAAAAAAGTCCATCGGAGCGATGGGAACTTTCCTCTTTTGCTGACTTAGCTCTGGGAGATCCAGGCTGGACCTATGGGAGAAGGGCCGAGAAATGGAAAAGGGGGCAGCTACAGTAGTGGAGGGGAAAAACGTGGATGTACGTGGGGCGGCATGGAGAGAATAGCCAAAGAAGTGTCCATGGGAGGAAGGGAAGCTGTAGGCTGTGGAAGATATAGGAAGGGAAGGGAGCTCGAGAGATGAGGGAAGAAATAGCGGAGGAAAGATCCACAAGGGAAGAGAAGATAGACGAAGAAGCGGGGAGGAGTAGAAGAAGGGGGAGAGTACACGACCAAAGGAATGGCCGCTGAGTCACTCGAGGAGGAAGGAAGAGAAGAGGAAGGGAAAGAAAGGACCTCGGTTGGTGTAGCAATGCCGACATCATCGAGTGGATGGGCCTATCGGAACATCCTCTTCTAATTCTTTCTCTGGCGGAGCGAGTTATATCTATTCGGTTGCCGTGGAAGGAGGACTTCTTTGGAGCTTCTTCTGAGTGATGCTAGGTTCACCCTCTATGCCTTTGCCCTTGCCTTTAGGCTGCTGTTTGGATCGAGGAGGTGCGTTACCCAGTGGGGAGGTTGTGAAATCAACCCCAAGGTAGATTAACCCGTTCATCCGGCACCAATGCTCTGTTCTACGCAGAGTCTCCTTAACCCTCTCCTCAATCGTCTGAGGTGCCTTAGTTCTATCAATAGCTGGAAAAGGCCAATTGTCCCCATCCGTGTTAGTATATACTTGATCGACTTCGTCCTCAGTGGTTTGGAAGCCTTTGGGCACAATTGCTATCCCATATTGGATGATCTCTGCCAAGGCTAAGCGAGAGTGATCTTTTCTCCTGAGCTCAACCTCATGGATGACGTCGATGTAGATGTCCTCGATCTGAGGGACATGGATTGGATCAAGCTTTGCCCTTGGTAGACAATTCCTTGGGTCGAAGGTAGGCCTGGCCGGGAAATCATGTCTTAAATTGAGCAGCTCCAGCTCTGCGAACATGTCCTTTGCCTTGTGGTGGGTAGTGCATGTATATCGGCCCACTGTGAGGGGGAAAGGAGTCCCACCCTTCTTTCTTTTCAGGCATTTCTCATGATATGTGATCAGCTGTCTTGACAGCTCCAGCAAAATCAGCTTGGGCCCAGCATACCTCGGTAGCTGGTGGCTCTCCCAAAAAGTTGGCAGCCCTTAGATAGGTGAATGTGGGAAATTGGGTGAACAAGGCCCCCCATTTCTCAGTGGCTGCTACTATGCTTTTGGTCATGCGACCATAAGTCATATTTGGCCTCAACAGGCAGATGATGTGATAGAAAAACACATCGTTAATTTTTGTGAATTGGGAGATACTATTCTCCAGCCTCAATTCTGGGTAGTACTCATATATTTTGACCTGGGGCCAAACCCCACTTCACGTCAGACCTGGGTAGTCTCTCTCTGATGCTGCAGCATAGACAACATAGGAGTTCATGTAGAAACTTCCCGTTGTAAGAAATTGTTGAAGCTGTTCGGAGATTGTGCTGCTTATTATTTCTCCCCAGCAAAAGCGCTGATCGGGCACGTTCTTGTTCATGGTCTCCAAGTACCACAGCATCCATTTATGGAAAAAGTGGGCATCAGGAAGCCCAAACACTCTGCTCAGGAATGTGATAGTGTCGCTGAGCTCCTCTGAGAAGTCACTGCGGTGGATGGTTTGAGGCCATCGGGTCACCACCTTTTTATTTTTCAAATAGACCTCATTCATCAGCTGCATACACTGATCTTCATTATCATCCCAAGCCTTAATACAATCCTCTCGGCTGATGGCCACAAAGTGCCGGTGATGAGGGATGCCGAGTATTATTTCAAAGTGGTGGGCAGTGAGGTTAATGACTACCTCGCCCTTGTCATTTACGACACACCTTGTGTCCTTGTTATAGCACCGGGCAACCACCATCATGAATTCGTTGTTGACGGTGCTGACTGGGATACCTCCAGCAAAATGTAGGGCACTGCCCATTAGTTTGTCCATCCATGGACTTCTAGTCACCTTCTGAGTTCTGACCCAGAATTCCTCCATATCAATGTGACCCAATTCTGAGTCTCTGATGTCTAGGTCGCATTCGGCCTGGGAGTCAGGCATTCTGACTCTCTGATACTTGTATTTCATCTCTTCTTCTGTAAGTTTGGCCTTGCCTTTGGATTTGGTAGGTCTCCTACTTGATGTAGACATGTATTCTTTCGAGCTTAGTTGCTGATCTGCACGAAGAAGAAGCGAGACCCAATCCAAAAAGGTTGTATTAGCCATTTGATCTTCCATTGAAGTGATATCAGAAGAAAGAGTTAGTGATTTGAGGCTCAGGGCGCAGGGCGCATGAAAGCTGCAGCTTACAGGGCTAAATAGGTAAGGCGCATAGAAAAGAGGTGTTGCAAAGGTTAAATCAGCGCCAAAGGCGCATGGCGCATAGAGACTGTAGGGTATATTTTGCAAAGGGCGCATGAAGATTTGGTGCTACAAAGAGACAGGATGCGCCAAAGGCGCATAGATTGTTCATGTTGCATGGGAAATGGGTGCGCCAAAGGCGCATGTATCTTTTGTGTAACATGAACTTTTCGTGCGCCAAAGGCAACTTGGCGCGGCGCATGGAGGGTTTACATGACATGATGTTTTTGCGATGAGGAAAGCACCTGCGCCTTTATAACTTCATACTTGGCGCAGATTAAGCTGGTGTTGCGCAGATGCGGGGTGCGCCAAAGGGCGCATGTATATGCGATGTAACAAGGAAGGTTGGTGCGCCAAAGAGGGCGCAAGGCTAGCGCTTGCAGCATGTGAAGGAGGCGCGCCTTGAGGGCACAAAGGTTCTTGATGCAACAGGCATGATGGGTGCGCCATTGGCGCGGATTTTATTCATGTTGCGAGGGGACAGATGTGCCAAAGGGGTGCAACTGTTTTTGATGTTGCAGACGCGCCGATGCGCCAAAGGGAAAAACAGGCTTCTTTTTCTCCATTCCTCTCTTCTTTTGCAGGGTTATTTGGGAAATAAAATGGTTCAACCAAAAGGGAATAAAACCATGCTTTCTAGACAACTTCCCCTACCAGCAGATCTGGACAGAGGGGGAGGGATATGGAAAGACAACAAAGGGGGAGGCTAGATCAAAATTTCAATATTTCCAAACTACAACTAGACCACCAAGCACACAGAGAACCAAAATCGTAAAACGCACGAAAGAGATAAGAACCTCTTACCTGGATAAATAGTAAAAACGTGCACACGGGTCCACAACGCGTTGACAATGACAGGGCAGGTGCTGACAGGCTCAGAGAATAGAAATCACGTGTTTTGCGTCTGGAGATAATGACATTTGCGGCGCGCAAACATATATATATATATATGAATCAGCAATAAATGCGCCACCAACTTTGTAAAGGGCGCACCAAAGTCTCCGTCGACATAGAAAATCATGCGCCCTTTGGCACACCAAAGTGTATGACAACATAGTGTTACACACGCCCTTTCTGTGGAAGAGGTGTTGACACATGATTATGCACGCCTAACGTTTTAGAGGGGGTGCACCAAAAAATGATGTTACACAGCAATTCCATGTGCCCAACCAAAAAGACCAAAAAGACTAAGTTCGGAAAACCAGATTTCCCGAAAAGGGATTTTGCAACGTTCCAAACGCAAGGGACCCCTAATGAGGGATCGAAACAAAATTTTCGGTATGGTTATCGGTAAAATTGCCCTTGTCAATTTTACAAGATAACAACTTCCTATTGTGATCCACTAGCGAGGATCCTATGCAAAAATATTAACCAACCTCCTTGAGAATTTTGTCATCACATTACCACTTTGCTCGGACCTTATGACCCTCTCAAACCCAAACCAAACAGATTTTATGACACAAAATTTTTGGTTGGCATCGTGTCTTGGGGAACTATGTAGAGAACTGCAAGGTTTTGAAAACCGTTCTTATCTAGTTGTGCCCTCCTACAAGTAGACTTTGATGATGATGATATTTTCGATGACAACCCCATTTCACCAAAACCAATTCCCATAGTTCTTCCTTCATTACCTACTCATTCATAAATACCTCCACCCCCACAACTCCTAGAACCATCCCCGAGGTTTGAAATTAACATGGTTCACATCAAAGAACTCACCAAACCTCCACCTAAATGTTGGTGTGCCTAGCTCATCTCACAAGGTTCCTTCCCACCATTTAGATTTTCCCCCTCTTGTCTCTATACTTTTCATGGATCACCTACTTCACCTACCTCACCGCCTCAAATAAACATGATCCACGTTGCTACCCATGCTCAGAAGGACAAAGGAAAAGAAAAGGCAACCAACCCACCAACCAATCCTATACCCAACATACCATCTGCACCCACACCTAAAATCACTATTTGTGGCCCCACATATCCTATTTCTAATGGGGTTACACACCGTATGATGCTCAAATAACTACACCAATCCCCCCTCAAAATGTCCCTATATGACCTCATCCAAACCTCGGAATCCCATCATCAAGCTCTCATGGAGGTTCTTCAATCTATTGAGGTTTTACCCAATGACCCTACACCCATAGCCTCCATTATTACACCTCATCATGTAACCTCTCTCACCAAATTATCACCTTCATCTACACCTCCACCTACTCACCAAGTAGCCTCCCTTAGCTTCTTAGATGAAGAGATCGCACCACACCAAACCGATGACCCAGATCCATCTCTCTTCATCTCTGTCCACATCGATGATATACGTGTATGACATGTTATGATCAATGGGGGCACTAGCATTAATATCATTTCCTCCCATGCATTCGCTCAAATGTGCATACCTGAAAATTACATGCATAAACATCTCATCATGTTGCATTCATTCAATGATGCTATCACCTCTACACTTGGCACTGTCATCCTCCATGTTCGTGTGGGCCCCCTTATAGTTCCAGAGATGTTTGATGTCTTGGAGTGGTAATTTCAATATAACTTGTTGCTTGGTAGACCCTGGATTCGTGTTATGGGTTTTATTCCTTCCATTTTGCATCATTGTGTAAATTTTGAGCATGAGGGACACACCTATACCATTCCGGCTGACCCATCACCTTTCAAAACTTGCCACATGCTTTACCAACCCAATGATGTGCTCATACCTATTAAAGCATCTACCTCCATAACCAATGCCTCTTCACCTACACCTCCACTCACCGGTTACGCAACCTCAACTACACCTACATCCTCCATTCCTACCATCGCCGTAACCTCCAAGGTTGAACCGTTAGCCTCACAATTTGTTAGCTCCACCTTTTATTTGACCTCCAACACATCATCTATTCCAGCTACATGCATATCAAGCACTTTGATCCCTAAGAAAGCATTTGTCAACACCTCACTCTAGGGGGAGTATCGTTTATATAGTGTTAACAAATTCCTTACTCCATAAGAGTATGGATGTCTTCACCAACACCCTCACTATGATCACCACATAGGAGAGCACCTCATTTATGGTCCTCCTCACCTTCATACCAGTCTCTCACCTATGGGGGAATTAATACTACCACTTACACATCTCGAACCACCATCATAAACCCACCCATTTTTTTGTTGACCTCCAATCACGCTTTCACCCACACCTTCCTGCACTGATGTGTGTGGAAGGGTTTTGGTTTTAGCTTTTACGAGCAAGGCTTCCATACCATTATTCCATGTACTACCTATAAACATAACGACCGTAGTGGTATCGGCTTTGCTAAACCACCTACCAAGAAGGCCCACATTGAACTCATTGAGGACATCAGCCCTTCTCCACCTTCTTCACCACCTTTACCTACAAAATCGATCGATCCAAAATCCATTCCTCCTAAAAAAATTCATAAACACCATTTCCTTGGGGCCTCTGACTTATCAACATGAGGGCAAGGCTCCTTCCTCTCTTCCCTTCCTATATCCTTAAATGATCGATGATGATACTCACCTACCTTGGTGCAAAAGACTCATATATTCATCATTCGTTACCATCTGAGACACAAACCATGTTGAATGAATAGACTATCGAGATCAACATTCATACTCAAGATGACCCACATTCTAAAGATCGGACAATCTTTAGATGTTGTTGAATAAGAATCCATCACTTATTTTCTCAAAAACCATAACCACGCTTTCACTTGGTCTTACACAGATATGCCCGGTATTGACCCCACTATAGTGGTGCACAATATTGTAACCATTCCCGATGCCAAACCCGTTAATCAAAAGCTAAGAAAAATGCACCCTCACATTGCCCTTCTCGTCAAAGAAGAACTTTAGCACCTTCTTTTTATTTCCTTTATCTTACCCATTGATTATCCTCAATGGATTTATAAAATTGTCCCTATCACTAAGGACATAGGGGACTCCACATTTGCATGGATTTCTATGACCTCAATCTAGCTTACCCAAAAGAAGACTTTCTGTTGTATGCAGTATTGACCAATGGCTGACCTTACTGCTAGTAACAGATGCTATCACTCATGGATGGTTTCTCCGGTTATAACCAAATCTTGCTTTCCTCAGAGGATCAACACAAAACCACATTCATTACCCCTTGGGGGACCTTCTGCTATCGAGTCATGCCTTTTGGCCTTAAAAATTCTGGTGCAACATATCGGTGGGCTATGACTTATATCTTACATGACATCGGGTATCGTATATTGCAAGATTACGTCGATGACCTCCTTGCCAAATCCAAACACCGCTCTAAGAACCTCATTGTCCTAAAAACCGTCTTTGACTACCTCACTAAATATAGCATTCACCTTCAGCCTAAGAAGTGTGTCTTCACGGTTCTCTCAGGAAAACTCCTAGGATTTATCATTTCCTTACATGGTATAGAGGTTGAACCTACTAAAGTCAAGGCCATTCTTGAAATTCCTCCACCCACTAATCTTAGGTAACTCCATAGCCTTGCAAGGCAAGTTGCAGTCTATTCACCGCTTCATTTCACAATTGTTTGATCGGTTTCAACCATTTCATTATCTTCTCAAGAAGGATGTCTCTTTTAAATGGGATAATGACTACCACAAAGATTTTAAGGCCTTAAAACAATACCTTCTTGAACCAGCCATCCTCATTCCACCTAAAGACGATCAACCCTTCTACCTATACATCTCATCTACCTATCATTCCTTAGAGGCCATGCTTTCTCATCGTGATGAAAAACACAGGGATCAGGCGGTTTATTAGATAAGTCGTACTCTTTTGGACTACCAAAACCTAATACACCCACACCAAAAAACTTTGCTTAGCCTTAGTTTTTCATTGCCACAAAACTCGTTCATTACCTACTCAACCATAAAACCTATGTCGTGACTAACACTGACCCCTTACACTTCATGTATGCCAAACCTTACCAAAATCAACATGCCACACATTGGCTCATGCTTTTGGCCGACCTCCACCTCAAATTCATCCATCAAAAGTACATCAACGGCCAAGCTATCACCAACCAATTGGATGACGCACCTATTTCTAGAGATCAACCCTCTAACTTTGACTTTCCCAATGAGTCAACTACTACCATTTTCTTGGATGAACCACTTACCAAATGACACTCTTATTCGATGGTTCCAAGTGTCAGCATGGGGGTGGGGCAAGCGTTATCCTCATTCCACTTGACGGTGAACCCATGCCTTTATCTTTCAAACTCAATTTTGATTGTACCAATAATATTTCGAATATGAAGCACTCATATTAGGTCTCCAAGCTACCTATGCCTTAGATGTTAAGTCGATCAATATCTTTGGTGATTCTAAATTGGTCATAAACCAAGTCAATGGTATATACCAGTATGTCGTAATGAGACACTTCAAAAGTATAAACATCATGTGGACATACTTTTGACCACCTTCGACTGCTATGACCTTCACACTGTCCCCCGTTCAACCAAAAATTTACTAGATACCATGGCCTACTTGGCTTCTCAAATACCCACTTCAGCCTTGCCAATTCCAAAATATTTTTCACAGTATAAATATTCCAATCACCCTCTTATTTACCTCATGAAATTTACTCCATCGGAACCGCTACCCCTGACCCAAGTGACCTTTGGTATAAACAATATTCAGACTACCTTTCCCTCTCCATCTTGCCTCCCGACCTCACTCGTAATGGAAAACAGGCCTTTCTTAAAAAGGTCTCTCATTACGTCATCATGGGTGGCCTCCTCTATAAACGCAGCTTTCGATGGCATTCTCTTATGGTGCCTTACGAGTTCTGAAATTCCTTATACCATTAAGGAAGTTCATGATGGCATATGTGGAGGTCACTTCAGTGGCCTTGTTATTACTAAGCGTATTATTTGCCTAGGCTATTACTAGATGACACTTAACCACGATTGTTGCAACTACGTTAAGCATTGTGTGAAATGCCAACAACATGCCAACCTTCATCATACACCCAGTCATGCCTTACAAGTCGCTCGTGACCTTTGGTCCTTCTCTTAATGGGGTTTAGATCTCGTCGGAGAGATCAATCCCCATTCTTCATAGTGACATTAATGGATCATCACTACTACTTGAATACTACACAAAATGGGTTGAGGCCATACTATTCATATCCACAAAAGCTGAGAAAATATGTGAGTTCATCAACCATCACATTATTTTTCGTTTTGGTATTCCGCATTTTCTCATCACCGATAATGGAAAATAGTTTAAAAATAAAATCTTTCGAAAACCCCGCGACACCTTCGGCATCCAGCTTAAGTTTCTCATCACCTTATTACCCACAGACCAACAAACCAAGTTGAATCCACCAATAAAACCTTGAACAAAATTCTCATGAAAGTGGTTAACAATACTAGGAAGGACTGGCATACACACATTCCTTTCGCCTTATGGGCATACCACACCAATATTCACACTTCCACTGCTGCCACACCTTTTTCTCTAGTTTATGGTACAGAGGCTGTTCTACCTCTCGAAGTCTAGATCCCCTCACTCTGCATTTCTCTCCATGACATGCTTAATGATGATGAATTTCGTCAGGACCGTTTAGCACAACTTGAGTTATTAGACAAACACCACCTTAATGCTCTTGACCATCTCCAAGTTTACCAAAAATGTATAAAATGTGGCTATGAAAAACGTGTCCATGAAAAAACCTTCCAATTTGGTGACCTTGTCCTGAAAGAAAATCAGCATGTAATTAAAGTAGGAAAAAGTAAACGGGAAAATTTGCTCCTAATCGGCTTGAACAATACATTGTGACTCATACTTATGGATCGGTGCTTATCATTTATCTTCACTCGAGGGTAAACCCAAACACAGAGCCCCTTAATGCCTTGCATCTTTGACCATTTTTTTGTTGAATTTTATTCCTATCTCACCTTCTCGCCTCTTTCCATGCTCATCTCTTGAGCATTATCCACTTCCTACGCCATCACCAACGACTAAACAAGAATCATGTGCATACGCATCACTCTTTTATCCTCTCTTAAATATGTGTAACATGACGTTGCACATGACATGATTCTCATGGATAATTTTCATCTATTTTTTTAATGAGATCCCATGGTCATTCCACCTTGATTTTCTAAATAAGAATCCTATCCTTCATCTTAGTCTTGTCCATGACTTAAAATACCTCACATGGGATTCAAATCCTTGATTCAAACTTCTAATAAAAGATGAATCCCTCAAAAAGGACATCTCTTCTCTCTACATCACTACTATAAATAGACTTCTCCCTCGAAGGACAGCTATATAAAAATCCTGTTTAAAAAAAAATGAACAAGAAGAAGAAAGAGAGAGAATCTGAAGCTTCCCACATCGATCATCTTTGTGAAGACCTCAAGGATTTAATTTCCTCATCCCATATAGACTTCCCACATCGATCAGTCTATCTCAAATATCAGTCAAAACAAAAATCCTTTTAGTCATGGACTTGCCCATTGTGACCTTGGATCTCTTGCCAAAAAGGCATGCTACCTAGTACCATATAAAAACTAACCACTTTTCACCCTCTCACAATTCTCACTTTGATTTTCTACCGCCTCAAGGGACTTAATGGACCATGAAATTTGGTGATCATGTGACTACTTTTCACCTTTAGAATAATCAATCATGTAATGCTTTTAGGGTCTTATGTTCATCAGCCCATCTAAGGTTTGATCCACCCATTATGATCCTTACCAATTAGGTCACTTTCTTGCCTCTTATATTTTAAACCTTCTTCATTATGTATTGATTACCTTATACAGGACTTGATCCTTGACACTTATTTTTGGGTAATTTTCTCCTCCTTCACCATAATCAACTCAAAATCACCCATACCAATGTGCCCACAATTCACCCATACCTAAAATACCTAGACTCAATCATGCCTATAACATACCCACCCATACTCATACCTCCTCGCATTCTTCCCTAGCTTATGGGAGAACTACATCGGCCTGAGGTCCCTTTTTGTTAGGACTATGTAGGCAACACTCTGAGGGCATGGGGCCCTTAGAGGTTAGCTCGGCCACTCTCTACCCTAACCAATTCATCTTTTATTTTCCTAAATCACATTCTACCCTATTTAGTTTCCTTTTATATCAATAATTGGAAATTAAACCCATCAAACAACAAATTTCTTTCCACCTTTATCATCATCAAACATACATCCATTATGTCTACCCTTTCCTTACCACTATCATGCATGTACTATAAAACATCTTAACCATGACCCATATCATCATTCATTGCACAAATTAATGAATTACAACCTAACTCACTTCACCCATACCTAAAGGACCTAGTCTCAATCCATGCCTAGACCACAACCTGACTCCACCATGCCTAAAACCTGACTCAATCCATGCCTAGACCACAACCTGACTCAACCATGCCTACAACCTAACTCCACCATGCCTAAAACCTAACTCAATCCATGCATATGACCTAACTCTATCATGCCTACACTACTTAATTTCCATAACATATACACATCAACATAACAAGATAACCACAACACTTTGTATACACATATTTACCATAATCATCATCATATTTATAAATATAAATATCCAAACATGTGTCTCCATATACATAATCTCAAATATCTTCGGCATGTAGGCCAGTGTATATATTCAAATCTCTCAAAAACCTCATATACAACCTCACCCTCTTTAGCACGCACGCCGGTATATGATCAAAAATATGCAAATCTCTCCTACCTCCTCACTCTCCTCAGCACGTAGGCCGATATATATCAAAAATGAATCAAATACAACAAAATAAAGGGATGTGCATCAAGCATCATCCTATCGGACATCCTCCATATCAGTCTCTCTTGTCTCCTCCTTGGCTCCCGGCCACGTGACTGATAATCTCTCACTGCCCGCCATAGGTTGCGGTTGGGCCCCTGCTGATACATCACTTGAAGCTGGCCTCTATGAGCTGGTGGCCTCACCCTAATCCTATCTTGGGGCTCGATGGCCCCCTATGCTCTCCATGTTGTGAGTACAGGATCTGGTCCTCTCACTCGAGGCCTATTGTGCCCTGTACTCTCCATAAGATAGAAAATCTATCCTAGCCACCATCAACTAATCCTAATAATATCTAGCCTCACCTAGGGCATCCCGTAACTGGGATAGGGGCACTGTCTGTGGTGGCCCCATCGCCTCGGCCCTCGTACATCCCCCGGGGGAACCTATCCCGCCCCTACCTATAAACTAGGACCCTATCCCGGTGCCTATGGAGGTGCCATTATCCTCGTACCTCGTTCCTATACCTACACCTATAGTGCTTGAATATGTGCCTGTGTAGTGGCCAACTAGCCCTGCAAACCTGTAACTTATGCCTGTAGGGTGGCTACCTACTCCTCATCTCCATCTCCATCTCCACCCTGGGCCATCTGGGCATGTAGACTGGTAATCTACACATACAATACAGCCACCTTTGCCTCCAACTCTACTAATCGCCCCGTACCATCCCCAACCTGGTAATCAAGGTTACCACCTACCCTCGTAGGGTGTCCTTTCTGCACAAAGGATGGTGGCTAAATCTAGATGCCCCGGCCTAGGAGGTACTGCTCATAGATGGGCCGACCACCACTTTGTTTATACCTTTCTGTCACTACAACATCATCAATCTGTAGTCTTTCACCGCTCCTCCTCCCGCCTGCTTAGCACTCATCGGCCTATGGTAGAGGCAATGGCCTCTCCACGTCATCCCTCCTATACTATGGGAAGGGTGGGGGTATATCCTATGGTAGCCCAAACTACCGTCTGACCCGGTCAACTAGGATCATCTTGTGCTCCCCTGCATGGTACCCCTCTATCCACCTGTAAATCTATAATCCCGCCAGCTCCTCTACCATCCCTCTGTATGAGGGATACCCCACATACGGTCTCTAGATAATGTCTACACCAGACAATCCCTCCAATAACCACCGATAATACGCTACATCATGAATATCTCGGTCTGCTCGACACTCTCCAATAGTAGCAACCCAACACCTATAACCCACTCGCACCAAACTTGGCTCGAATTCATCACCCTAGAAATTTCAATAAGACGAACACCCACAATGTGCTTGTAGGCCCAATAATGAAGAACAAAGGTGCAACATAGGCTGAACCTGCGAAGCTGCCCATACACCCATAGCTCTCTGTATAACCATGCTAGGAATGTTAGCACCCATGTAAAGCAGGTCCGGTCTATCACCATGTCATGTAACACTCCCATAAGTGATCATGGGAACCTCCCACCCTCTCGTGCATCTGGTAGTGCAAAATAAAATATTACTTCCATCAGTGATACTTCTAGCCTTGTCTCCTCTAGATGGGCCTGGTACATCTCACCATAGCTCATGTTGGCATTGTGGAATGTCATCTCCACCAGTCCCTCACCAAACACTATCAAAGCATCAACTCCTCGGATGCCTCTAAGGAAATTGAATACACCTACATCCCCAATATCGGTAACCGCAGGATCCTGTACATGTCCTCCAGGGTGACTGTCATCTCACCCATCGGTAAGTGGAATGTGTTGGTCACCGAGTCCCATCTATCGATGAGGGTGACCATCAAGCTCGGCTATCAGACTACATGCCAATAGCATCGACTCGGTCAAACCAACATCGTAACATGACTTCACTCCTCGACTATCACGAGACCCATGAACCATTTAGAGCGGGGTGGTACCTTGTCTCTCATCCATAGTTGGGCTCTCGCCTGCATCCAATAACATAATTACATTATTAAAACCTAACCATATCTATCCTCACCCATACCCACCACCTATTTACCCATCTACTCCTACCCATTCGACCTCACCTATCTACCCATACCCCTAACCCTTACCAACTCAACTTTACCTATTTTCCCTTCCAACCTACCAACCACCCTACCCTAACCTCCCTACCTACCCAACCCAACCCGACCAATTGTTCTACTCACCCACCACCTACCCAACCCCATGTCACCCTACCTCTTTACATACACTCCCTGACATTACCTATTTACCCATAAGTCTCAACACTTGGCCCTAACCACCTAACCCTTGCCTATGTTTTCTACCCTCTGACCGGTGCTAGTCCTCCTAGACCTATAGTTTCCCACAACCGGCATCGATCACCTCATCTGTGACTAATTCTAGTTATACTTCACCGATGTTGGCCCACCACCGACCATTGTCGGTCCACACATTGCGGTGAAAACCCACAATAGTGAGCCCTTGATCTACCCATTTTGTCTCCATCTCTCCCCTCCCCACCGCCATTCTTACCTACAACCCTTCCCATATAGCATACTACCTATTCCTACCCTCCCTACCCCTCTTTTATCCAACTTCCCCCTCTTTTATTCAAATTTCATTTCCCCGAACCCATCTTCCCCCACCCAAATTTCTATCCATTTATCTAAACACAACAAACATAGAGGGATATTGAATCTTACCTCATCACATTGTTGCCGCCATGGTGGCACATTGGCCCACTACACCGGTGGTCCACTAGATCCCTCTCCTGCCTCTACCATCACCAAATGACCTCTCACTCTCTACCCAATCCAATCAATCCAATCTAGCTCGTGGATCCACCTATCAACCAACTATCACCAGCCACGTGGCTCACCAACTTAGTCCTCTGTCTCCCTTTATCACTTTCCACCTTTTCCTCTTTCTCCTATCATTTTCTCCTATTTGGAAAATGACAAATGATTCTGTAAAACATGGAATTTTTCTTTTTATAACCTACCCGACTTAACCAGTGATGGTTTGACATTGATGACATCGGTCATGTGCCCTAGCTTACCAAGGTCAGCCATAGCGACCGGCATTAGTTCCTTGAAACCATCATCAGTTTACCTGCTTAGTCTTTTTCCTACCCCCTACCCCCACTTTTTGACCTGAATCCTACCTACCTCACCCAAAGCCTCACTAGGACACTTCCCTTTGTCTTTGTGACCTTCTCATTGACCCCCTCATCATGTCCCCAGTTGGGGACTCATTATTTTACCCATACATCGGCCCTACCTATGTCGTGACCTATTTACTTGGACTGAAATGTTGCTAGTGACCTTTGACCTCATGTGTTCACTATACCTTGTGGCACTGTTACTTGTGTTGATGGACATACTGACCTTACCTTGCCTCTTACCATGACCGTTTATCCTGAACCAACCCTTGGGTGTATCGGAACATACCTAAACTTTCCTACACCTGACCAGCGATCATGTTTCCTAACCATATCCTAAACCTTGGATACCGGAATCACTTCAACCTTGTTTAGATAAACCTATCGACCTTAGAAAATGTAGATTTTTCCCTTTTCAACCTTTGGTACCATGCTTGTAGTTTATACATGTGCATGCGTATGACTATTACTACCTTTGACCCTAACCCATTATCTAAATTACCCGAGTAGACCTTTTTCCTTTTTTCCCCATTACCCACCTTCCTCTTCATCACATTCACCTTTTATCAAACCACTAACTGATTCTACCTTCTTCCTCATTAATTTCTAGTTTGAGGGGGATCACCTTCACCCACACATGGGGTAACCACATCTTATTTTTGTCACGCCGCTAACCAATACAAGCTATGCAACAAAAAGGGGCAAAATGAAGACAACAAAATTGGGTCACACTCCCCTTGGTCCCTCGTCAAAAAAACACCTTGAACACATTCACCTAACCATGGCCCCTTTCATCCCACTCTAATATTAATTTAATTAAATTAATTCATTATCCTCACAATATTTTTTATTTAAATATCCTAATTGAGATAATAACCTCATATCCACCTCACGTAGACACCTCATCTAGCCACCTCACCCTAAGACCTATTATTAGTATGTTTCCATAACTAACTAAGACCTACCTAAACCCTAAAAATCAAATCCTACATTCCCTCTAACCACATTCTCACACATTAGAAGGAAGCTTCCATTCTAATCCGTAGAGCAAAACAAAACGAGATCCCAGAAAATCAAGGGGATCTGCCCAGTTTAGTAAACCTAGGAAATACTTGCCTAATCGATGTTGGTCACCCTAAACCACCGCTCACCAACCCGAACTTCCATTGGTTACCATTTAACCCCCAAAACAACCTTATTTCGAGGTTGGCACATTTTGAGATGTTGACACATCTTTTGAGAACAAGAGATGAAACTAGAGCTGCATACAAGTAGAATGAACATTCATACATGCATCGAGTGCCCATACCATTATTAGAAGCACCCACAAAGCCAATCGCCTTCACGGGAGCATCCAGGGAAGCTTCAGCACCACATTAAGTTCCTTCCATTTGATCACCCGACATTTCTAGCCGGACATCAAGCTCATATAAAAGTAACTACTTTATTAACTAGCACTTGTCCATTTATCATTTGGAAGATTCTTTTACTTCTGTTATTAGTTTCTGCTCCCATTTCCATTCCCCCACCATTTAACTCCATTCAAGCTTGACCATCCCTTCACCCATACCCTTGAAATGCCCATACCCAGATTTTAATCATTCATGTGCATACCTGAGACCCACACGAACCTTTCCATTTCCCTTCCATTTTCATCTAGCCTCAGATATGTCACCCCACCAAGTTTTTACTAACTTTCTTGTACCATGACTATACCGATGCTAGTTACCCACAACTATCACCAGTTAACCTAAACCGATACCAGCCATACCAGACTGACGTCGATCTCAGTGTTTTTGACCAGAAACCAAGAACAGCTTCTACTCTCTACCCAATACCCAAAATGGCCTAGAACCTAACCCTAACCAATACTTGTACTCTAACAGAGACCTTGACCTTCAAATTCAGTCATAGCTTAGCCTATTGTGAAAAAAATTTCTTATTATAGACGAATGAGATACCTAAATCATTTTAACTACAATAGGATTTCCTTTATTGTTAGCATTAAGTTGTTTTAAATAGTGGATTTACAGTCATCTAGGATGTATCACACTTCCCGGACCTAGAAAATGCTATGCAATCCACTACATATACTATTTCACTTTCATTTGGTGGTCTTGTTTTCCATTTCAGGTAGTTCCTCCAAGCAAAAAGGAAGCCCTCATGATCAGTTGTGGATCAAGAAGTCATACGCGCACAATAGCCTACAACCAAAGATTCTAATGTATTCCTCCTATCCCATTACCCTTATCTATTTCATCAAGATTCAAGAAACACTCTAGAATCGGTGAAAAAAACGATTTACAAATTAGGTATTTGAGAAGATCAACTTTTTCTATGAGCTTAATAGTATTATTGAGCATGTAATGTTGTAAATTTTGAGAGGTAAAGACTACTGAAAGACACACTTTTTCCATAGGAGTATAATTAATCTCATAAGCGATTAAGGTTCGGCTTAGATAGTAGATAGCACATTATTTTATGTGATCATCATGTTGTGTGAGGAGAGCTCCCAAGGTGTGTTATGTAGCTGATATATAAAGGAGAAGAGGCACTCTTGGAGTAGGAGGTACACTGAATGAGGAGGATGCATTATATATTCCTTTAGTTTTTTAAAGATGTTTGGCAATCCTTGTTCAAATGAAATGTTGTTCCATTTTTGAGAAAATGGTGGAACGGATGGAATTTTTCTACTATCTCGTGATAGAAATATTTTGATGGTTTGAATGTTTCCCTGTAGGCTTCGTAGTTTTTTGAGATTTTTAGGGAGAGGCATTTCGACTACATCATTGAATTTATCTAGATCTATTTCAATTACATTCCTAGAGACAATAAAGCCTACGAACTTTTAGATGTGACGTTAAAACACATTTCTTGGTATTAAGATGGAATTTGTATTCCCAAATTCATTCGAAGATTCAAATAAGGACCATAGGATGTTCCTCGTGATTTTTATATTTTCCCATAATTTTTTTGATGTAGTCTTTAAATATATCATGCATCATGTCATTGAAAATGAAAGTCATCACATGCTGGTAAGTGGCTCCAAAGTTCTTGAGTACGAAGGGCATAACTTGATAGAAGAATATGCCCCAAGGTATAGAGAAAGTTTTTTTATATTGATATTTTTTCAAAAGTTTTAATCTAGCTATAAATAGAGAAACCATCCATGAGAGACAACATCTCATGCTTAGCTATACAGTCGATGATCATGTCAATATTTGGTAGTGGGAAATCATCTTTAGGGAAAGCTTTATTGATGTTGCAAAAATTGGTACAAATGTGAATGCCCCTAGTTTTCTTTCCTACCGGGATAATATTGGAGATCCATTCATAATAATCAATGGGTTGAATGAAAATGACATCAAGAAGACTCTATAATTCTTATTTAACAACAAACACAACTTTTGGATGCATTTTTTAGAGTTCTTTTAATTTTTTCATCTTTACGCACTACAAGATTATGGACCATGAGAGAAGGATCCAAACCAGGCATATCCGCATAGGACCATGTGAATATATCTAAAAATTCCTTTAGGAATATGGTAAAAATGTTTTCTTCCTCTAGAGACAAATATTCCCACAATTTGAGAGTCTTAGGTTCTTCTTTTGTTCTGATGTTAATGTCAATGGTTTCCTCAATCAAGGATGTCGAACCATCTTGTAGTGTTTCAGAATTTAGAGGAAGTTGATCGATACCTAGATAATTTTTGGGATTTAAGGGTTCTTTTAAGAATTTAGTGAAGGGATCTTCCTCTTGAAGGTGATAAGATAATTTGGGATGAGGGATATTATATTGGGATAGAAGGGAAAGGGGAGGATATTATGAACTAAAGAAGGTTTCAACATTTAGAGATATTTGGAAACCTTTTTATGATCCCCAAGTAGGTATATTTTCATGAGTTCCCATGAGCTCAAGAATTTCCTCATCATCTTGAAATAAATCAAGAGGGTCCTACTCTAATTTTTATCCCATTGAATGAGTTTTGGATAGGTGAGGGTGATGTTGATAGTGAGAATAAGCGAAGATCATGGAAAAGGTTAGTAGTAGTGAGGTATTTGTATTGGCTATAGATGGAACTCATGTTGATGTTATTAATGACCTCCTCAGCTATACTGGAATTATCACTAAGGTAATCATGAGTATCCTCACCAGTGGTAGGTATCCTATTCCACGTCCATCGAAGTAGGGAATAACAATGGGGATTTAGGGATGCTTGTTTATGGCGACCTAGTCCTCGTTCGAGTATCCCATATGAGCCATCATCTTCTTAGGTATCAAATTTTCATCTTTATAGAAACAAGAGTGTATAAATCACTAATAATCCATGTGGAATGGGATGGTTCGATGTACTCATCAGCAAACTACCTTAAATGAATAAAATGGATGAGCCCAACACATATTTTTGTTTTTTTAATAGACGTCGGGCCTTCTAAGTTATTTGGGTGATAGCGGTTGTTGGTGGATGTTGAAAGTTTGATATTCCCCACACCCTTTCGATTTTAGTTTAAGTGGTGGGGTGGCTAAAAGGGGAGCGGATACAGGTGGAGTAGGTAGAAGAGGAGAAAATGAAAAAGAGGTGTTATTGAGGATGGAAGACTATTTGGTGAGATATATGAAGTGGTGGGTGATGGTGGTGGTGATGACTATGTAGGTTCAGTGATAGGGTAGTAAGGTTCCCGATAACTTTCAGCTTCCAATGCTTGACAATATTGGAAGGGCTAGGGGTCACCATGGATAGTGAATTTTGTACCAGGAGTGATAAAATTTGAGACATTGACCTAGCATGGATGGTATGGCATGCATCTCATCGATCCAAGGCCAACCAAGCAAGAGATTATGTGGGAACTGGATGTCTATAACATGGAAAAGGGTGGAAAACATGATAGGCCTGACGTTGATAGGTAGATAGATAGTGCCAACATATTTGCACTCCATATTTTCATATGTTTTAATAGTAATAATATATTTTTTAAGATCCAAGTCAATGTATCCTAGCCAATGGATGAGATTTAGGGTACAAAGATTAAGATCCAATCCATTGTTTATTAGCACTCTTTTAATGTGAATATTTTTGATATGGAATTTGATGTAGAGAGGAATATTATGGGTAGGACCGTGTGGTGGAAAGTCCTATTGGGTTAATGGGAATGGGAGTGTTAGATAAGGATAGAGATGAGCAACAAGGGCCTAAAATTTTGTAGGATCAATGTCAGTGGGGATACGTGTCTCTTACAGGGCATAGTAAAAAATTTCCTCATTGACAAATAAAGTCTTGAGAAGTTCCATAATGGATATTTACATGGCATTATTCTCAAGATGTTTGATGATATCTGCATGTACTTGTGGTGTCGAGTTAGAAGATGATGGAGCAGCTCTTTGAACCACCGCATGACTCCTTTGGGTAGTGAAAACACACTAAGGGTTTTTAAAGGAGGGGCTACATGATGGTAATTGATGTGTTTGGAATGATGACAGGATGATTGGGGTTTACTTCAATACTTTTTCCAACCTTGGTTAGAAGCATTGTTCGAACATGATTAGGAAGGGGATTTTGATAGATTCCAAGTTTTTATTTTGAAAAGAAGTGGAAGCATTTTCCTCTATTTTTATTTCACCTCAATCAATAAAGTATTGAGTATTATTATTTAATTCTCGTACACTAATTTGTGGTATGGCCCTTGATTTTATGGAACTTTCCATTTTTCATTTTCTTTTAACCACAAAGGTTTAGGCCAGGACTCATCAATGGGCTATGTTTTGAGGAAAAACGGTCATATTGGTAGTAATTAATTTATCAAGGATTGCCTCCATATATTTTTCAAGGGGGCTATATGTTCGTACCTCGAGTTTGAGGTAGACCGGTTTTTTCATTTAGGGATGGATATGGTAATTGTTCTATGGACATGCTTTGGATATTTTTTTCTTTTTACTCCTTTGCCAATGACATTATTATTCTTATTAAAATATTTGAATTTTTATGATGTAGAAGGTTGATTGGATTCGTTATGATTATCATGGGAATACATCTTAATAAGGGCATTTTCAATTTTCATTCCCTTCTCAATGATGTCATCAAACGTGTTTGCACAATGGAATTGTAAATGAAAGGCTAATTCCTGATTGAGGTTAGAGACAAAAATGGTAACTAGTTGTTTTTTGGGTATGGGCCATGGAATGTGGCTAACAAGGCTTCGCCATTGTTATAGGAATTATGAGAAAAATTAACCATTTAATTTTTGGTATTGCACAAGTCAATCATGGTGACATCATGTTCTACATTATAGGAGAAGTGTTTTACAAATTTTTCTAACAAGTCGGTGAATGTTGTAACAGAACCTTTGGGTAATCGGAGGATTCATTCCAAACTAGGACTTCCTAGAATTATAGAAAAGACTCTTAACAAGTAGGATTCATCATAGGCTACTTCTTAACACAACATATAGAACTCAACGTTTTCATGGGGATATCCTTTTCCGTTACATTTTTCAAATTTGGGCAGCTCAAAATATGTTGTAAAAGGGACTTGTAAGATTTCATGGTCAAAAGGATAGGGATAAAGTTCCTCAAATTTATACTATCATCCCTATGTGCCAAGTTGTAGCGCTTGAAGCATTTCCTTCATAGATTTTAGCTCTTCCTCCAAGGTTGGCTCTAGAGGATTGGGATATGATGGATTGAATTTCCAAAGTGAGAGTGTTGGGATTCATGATCATTGGGTGGTTCTTTGGCCAATTTGAGAGGCTAGTTGAGTGATTTTTTTACTCATTTGTTGTAGTTAGGATAATACGGTTTTTTGGATATGTCAAGGTTTTCTCTCTTTCATCCCGCTTATATACAATGTGATGGTGATTCAGATTAGGATGGTGTGTAAATGGTGGAAGTTTTCCAATGTTATCATTGTCATCCTAGAGGAAGACTACGGATTTTGTCATGAGTGTAATCAAAAGGAAGTTTTACCCCATGTGATATAGCTAGAGCAAGAGGGCATCTTTATTCTTCTTGACGAAATGGTTAAGCATTTCTCTTCTTCTTCCTTCTATAAAGTAGGTACTTGAGTCATCATCACTGCTAGTGTTGACCATGGTCTCCTCGTCTTCTCCTCTAGGTCAATTTTATTTAGCATTGGCGTCATAATAATTATGGTTGAATATATCATGTTCCCCATCATGGTGAATATTTTCTTCCTCTTTTTGAATTAAGATCAAGTTATTATTTGCTAGGTGCCATTAGAATCTGATGTTAATGAGATGTATTGATGAGATGAAGATGTTTGGAATAAATGAAGGATGTTGGATGAAAAGGTTATGATTCCTTAGTTAATCAACGTATAATCTCAATAATCTACTCTTGCTTATAGGATGGAAGAAATTTGAGGGAGAGAATAGAAGAAGGATTTTCCTCGTTAGTAGAGGGCTTAGGATGTGCCTTGTTATAAGGGATTAGAAGAATAGGGTAGATGATAAGGGTATTTTTTCTATTAGCAAGATGTTGATTAATAATATTAGGTTAGTCATGTCAAAAAGGGATCGTAAATGGGGTGTTTGGGATTGAAAGTGTTTATATAAATGTGTATGGGGATATAAGGTTATGACGAAGTTTGTGATGATAGAAGTATATGATTGGGATAAATTTTAGAGTCTTATATGCCTAGGTTAATTTTGAGATGCCAATAGGAAACACTAGGAAGTTTGAGTGGTATGACTTATGTGGATTAGGACGAAGAATGATAATATTTTTGTTTAGCAGATGGAAGGATGTGTTTATGTTGTATTCTTAATGTTATTTTTCTTAGTAGGTGAAGGGTGAACAATGTGGGATTGATGAAATTTACTTAATGGGATAGGAATGTTGGTCCTCTTTTTTTGGATTTTGGATCTTTATGGTAATGTGGGAAGTATAAATAAAAGTATTTACATGATGGTAGTGTATGTCTAAAGTTTATGGTGGAAAATTTTGGTTTATTATTTACAAAGGATGTGTATAATGGCAAGGGGATAACGTATGGTAAAAATTTATATCTTAGGTGAAAAAGGAAGATTATTTTTAGTTTTATGGTAAGTGTGATTAATGGTACGTGATGAAGATATGGTCAAATGTTGATGATGTATATTCTGAAAATTGAGGTTAAAAGGTTATGGTCAAAATGGGTGAATGGTAGATGTATGATTATGAGGATTAGTGTGAGGGTTATTTATTGGTTTTGACAAAACACTCAAACAAGTAAA
Organism: Taxus wallichiana var. yunnanensis; assembly: GCA_018340775.1. Classification (NCBI taxonomy): domain Eukaryota; kingdom Viridiplantae; phylum Streptophyta; class Pinopsida; order Cupressales; family Taxaceae; genus Taxus; species Taxus wallichiana. The sequence continues at coordinate 213,237,864 of CM031236.1, read as the reverse complement.
ACCATGCAAGCACAACCCTAACTATTCAAGTGGGATTATAACTGAACTATAGATCATTGTTAATACCACACACGATAGAAGTGCCATAAATTTTCTCTCCACCTATGTGCCAATGTGTGATCAGCTAGCAAGTACTCTTGGGAAGTGCAACCTCCTTACACTATAGTTTGATATGTGGCTAAAAGGGCTACCTATAGTAAGATGCACATGCTCTCTAGGGGCATCCCCGACATACCTTGTGGTACATGGGACATAAATCCATGTTGTCGGGATATTATGTAAGGCCCGGGTTTTAGGACATGGAATCTCCTCACTTCACACCACTCTTAAAAGAAGAAAGCACTTAGTCAATAACTATATCTCTCAAAGAATTTTTATACCTGCTGGAACACGGGGTGTGTCTATGTTCATGAAGGTATATCCCATGGTCACAAGACCCTTAAGACTACGGTAAGTACGTGGATGTCACTTCCACATTACATTACCCCCTAAGAAAATAAAAAGGTAGGAAATACTAACCACTTTTGATCCTCAAGATCATCCTAGGATATGAGAGGAGAGCATACATGATGTTGTCTTTGGGATTTAAAACAAGTAGCACACTAATTACAAAAAGATAACACGTAAAATAATGAAAACCAAAATTTATATGATGGGGGCCTTCAACAAAGGGACCTGTAACACAAAAGGTTAGTAGTTTTAATGGAAACCCCAATGTACTTGGACCATTTGTGTTGTAAACAAAATATTAGTAGTCTTACTTTACTTAATGTCCTACAACCAAAAATATTACAAAATATTTATTATTATTATTTTTGATCAAATGTTAAACCGGCAGAGTTTACCGTTGTTTCTATAATTTTCCTACAAAAATAGAATGTAAGAACCTGCAAAAACACCACTAAAAGTGAAAAAGTGTGATTAGTCAATAAAAAATAATCTAAAATTTTGACAACATTAACACACTACCATAGGTCAAATTCACTATTTCAAGATGCAAACACATTGTTTCAAGACAAAAATGCTTAAATATTAGAAAATGCACTAATCCCGCACAAAAATGAGTTAGAAAGATAAATTTTATATTTTAGGTTAAAAATGCGCTAAAACAATCACAAATGTGCCAATATGTTTACAAATGTGATAGAAATGCATGGACAAAGGTTAGTATACAATCGTGTTGATATGTTGGTAAATGCACCGAAAGATAAGAAAGTGTGCTACGAGTTTCACAAATGCATTGAAGTGTGTCCCTAAAACCAAAGAGGTTAGAACTTTGTTAAAACATGTTGTTTCAGGATATAAGTGTTTTTTTCGATGAAAAACATGATGTTATAGGTTAAATGCACTTTGAAATAGCACGAGTCTCAAAATTCAAAAAAATTGAGTTTAAATCTCACCGAAAAATTATGAAATTTTTATAGTTTGTTATTAGTGCTAAATGCTACTAATTCCAATAAAAATTTAGGGGGTAAGCCCCACGGTGGGTGCCAAAAGGTAGAGGAATATTTTTTTAGCATGAAAATATTAAATTATTATGAAACCAATTCAACTCAAATTTTAACATAATAGTTCATCTACCTTAGATTGAGCAGACATAAAATGAGGAGAAGTGATATACATGTACTTACCTACAATTGAAATCCTCCTCATTTGATGCGTTTAATTTTCTCCTTGATTTTCTTTTAAGATTGTATGAGAATTCTTGAAATTTTTGAACCAATTTCAGCAGCACCTCTCCTTGATTAAATGATGTTTTTGGCTTGATGGAATGATATGAAGATTTCTTAGCTTGATTGAGAATTTGGCAGCATATACTTGTTATTTTTCTAGGTGCTTTCCATGGAGGATGGTACCTCTATTTATAGCTAGAGGAGGCAAAAATCAATGGCTGAGATCTTGACATGTTGGATAAGATCAAATGTTGAGGATGCATGAGAGTGGAGAAGTTTCTAGATTTGGATAATTCTATATTTCTTAATAACTCTCCACCGAACTAAAAATTCAATGGAATAGTGTATTTTCTATTTGAATAATTGAAAATGGGAGAGAAGAATGGAGAGTCTTCTATAAATAGAAGCCTCTAGATTTGGAGAGGCATTTATCTTGTGATTAGGTGAGATAAATTATGTTTAATGGAGTGATTAGATGGAGCAACTAGGCCTAGAGTAGGTGTAGGGTAGGTGGTAGGTGAGTGAGTATTTTTAAATCGGTATAAAATAGTTAAAAAGGATTAGTTAGTATGGTAAATAAAATATTAATGAAGTATTACTATTTCTAATGATGTAATGGGATTATGGAATGGTGAAAGGAAATGATTGAAATATGATTATTGTTGATGCATAATCACAAAGACTCCCCGAATGTCCCCAACTCGATAGGTTAAAACTCTCAATGTGATTGCATAACATGGAGCTTCTCCCAAAGTGTGGGAATTTACAAATTGGGAGAGATCTCTGGATGAAGGTTGGTTCCTATTACTATGTTTAGGTGCACACATACAATTTGCAAAGGATCTACTATAATACCTGCTCTAACTTGCCAAGGAGACAGGGTTAAGAATATGCAATAAAATAAACCTAAACTAACAAGGGTGATGCACCAAAGGAATGTTGAACACCTACTTTGCAAATAAACACAAACCATAAAAATGCATACAACCACCATACATAGGTGACCAATATTGTAATGAGAGATCAGAGAGGTGTAATGAACACAGAGAGGGTTGGAAATCATCCACAGACATGCATTATTGCTCCAGAGTTGATACAATACACTACAATGGCCAAGAGGCAAGATTTGTATTACAATCTAAATGGGAGGCTTGAAACTCCACAAATTCACCTACAAAATAGAGAAGAAGGGAGGGTGTAAAATAAAAATGTCCAACCACTAGAAAAATTCCCTCCTTACAATATATAGGAAGAATTAGAGGAGATAGAATAAATATGAATTCTTGTTCGACCACCCCAAAAGAGAAATGAATTCACCTCAAAAAATGATGGGTTCCACTATAAAACCCATGCCTCCATGTGTTGTTCCTTTTTGGGAAAGAAAGGAATCCCATACTTCATTATGGTTGTAGGTAAGAAACCTGACACCCTCGAAAATGGAAGACTGTATTTTTCATTTTTAAGAACCTAGTCCCACTAATTTATAGATATCTAGTTGTAGTTGAGTAGAAAACATCGACAAACTTCAAAAATTTCCTCTCTTGCTCAAATACGAGCTTCCAGTCAAAATTTATGATCATTTAAAGGTCAAGGTCGGCAATCCACGCGGTATTTCACAATATTTTAAAATATCTAAGCATTTAAATTTCTTGGTGGGCTTCATGATTCATTTTTCATTTAATTTACCTTATGTCAATATTTTCCAAACTGCTTTGGGTTTGGAGTCTATCTATGCAAGATCCATGTGGAATCCCTACGCATTCTTAAGATTTTTGTTTCCAATTAGGGTCCTGGGAATGCGACGTGTTGACACTTGGCACCGTCTCGAACATGTTGCTTTGTTCCTTTGGGTGAGTAAAGGGCCCCATTATATATAATGTCAAAACCCCTTTTGGGTGGGACCTTTGTAGTTAGCTCCATGTGGAAACCCTGCGGGCTTCCAAGATTTTATCCCCTCCTTTCACTCTTTAAGTTACAACGGTTGGACACTTAGCATCCTTCGCAAGCCTCGCTCTGTTTTCTTTGTGTTTTGGCTGAGTCCCTTCTATTTAGGAGCAGCATTGTTAGACCCTAGACACGTGGAGGGCTTGCACTCGATTGGGGACCAACCTTCTAATTTTACCATTGAAGTTGTACTAAAGAGACACGTGGAGGATTCCACCGGTGCTTCCCATGCTTAGACTTTTCAATGGTCAAGATAACTTTCTTAGGCTCTAGCCACGTGGAGAGCCCGTGTGCTCGTTTGGGGATTGCCTTTGGATTTTACCTTTGAAGTCATGCCGATGAGACATGTAGAGGCTTCCACCGCTCTTCCCATACTTAGAATTTTCAATGGATGGTGTAACTTTCTCGTGCTCTTACCATGTGGAGAGCCCGTGCTCGTTGGGGAACCGCCTTTGGATTTTACCTTTGAAGTTGCGTCGATGAGGCACGTGGAGGATTTTGCTGGTTCTTCCCATTCTTAGAATTTTTAACATATGGTGCAACTTTCTTGGTCTCTGGCCATGTGGAGAGATTGCGCTCAATTGGGAAGTATCTTTGGATTTTACCTTTGAAGTTACACCGAAGAGACACATGGAGGCTTTCCCTTTTATTACAACTTTTGAAAGTGCACCGAGTGACATGTGGCACCCTCCACAACTCTGTTGCTTTACTTCAAGTCAACTCACTCTGGGCTTGATTTTGACTTACCGAGTTAGCTTTCTTTGTTTTTTCAACCGTCTGCTTTCCCGAGATCCTGAAAATGTGAAGTCCGAAAACTTCAAGCCTTTCTCCATTTTTTCACTTGAGCTTTGATCTTCTTCAACATTTCCATTGGCCATTCATTTTCCCATCTTCCATTGCCATAGTCAAGCCTTCCTGTAACCTGATTGTTAGATTTGAAATGTGGGCTCGCATGACTGAACCGACCTCTTCATTTCTCTAGTGTGGAAGGTCGTGTTTGATCAAACTTTTCCCAAGGGGAAAATTGATAACAATTACATATAATAATTAATTAATTTTATAATTAATTATTATATGGTTGATAATGGGGATGGATTACTATAATATAATGATCATATTATTTGCTAAATGACCATGTAGACATTTTTCATGTCTACAATACCAACCAACTATTGAACGCACACTAATACTTTGCATGGGGTGAATCAATATTATATAAATTTTCTACTCATTTAAGCATTAACATCAACAATAGTTTAAATCACATAAGATATAATAGTTTCAAACCATATAACACAATATTTATTTGGAAATCCTTTCGGAAGAAAACCACAGAGAAAAATAATGCTTGGATCAAATTTCCAAATTAATTCAAGCACCAACTTTGCAAGTTTGTGAGCCCCAACTCACTAGAGACACCAATTCCCAATGTTGATCACCAAATCATCCAATTCCAATACACCAACCTACTAGAGACACCAATCCCCAAATTATGAGGCACCAACCTCAACAATACAACCTTCTACAATTTCTTATTTAACTTTATGATGCAAATTAAATCACTCTCTTCATACACACAAATCAAATCCTTCTTCCAACATGGACATTGGTCCAATTAATGAAATCAGATCACTTTATACTCTTCTCTTAAATTTTTCACACTTTCATCTACTTTCTCTACTTTCACTTGTCCTTCCACTCATAATTCAGCTCCACCTCTTCTTAAATTCATAGCTCGCTTCATTACCAAATCTTAATTATCTTTTTTGTTCTTCCTTTAACAAGTTGTCATTTTAAATATGATTGAGTTTGTTATTTATATTATTTATCATGTATCCATTACTTCATACTCATAAATTTGTTTGAGACATAAAGTAATATCTTCTTGTTGTGCACATACTTCTCACTTGCTTCATAAACTCCTCCTCTACTTATTCATGTTCTTCATGTAGGCATTTTTCCTTCACATGTATTCCCTTTCCTAAACTCCAACACCGAAATTCACTATTTCCCCTCTCAAGAACACACCAAATACCGATTCTACATATCCTTGTATAAATTTTCACATCATTATCATTAGCATAAAACAAAATGAAATTCATTCATAATTACAATAAAAATTTCAATGCCAAAATACAAGAGTGAATCAATAAAGATAGTTGAATGTATGGAACATTTTAGGGCCAAAAATATCATAAACATGTTTTTATATCCTTGGAAGGTCAAAAAAATATGAACATATAAAATGATTCATCAAATTCATAAATTCATTACAATAGTTGTTAGGAAATAATGGATGAAATATGCAGAACAATCCCTCACAGAATCACAACAGTAGAAATTAATATGCAGGAAATTTTACAAATCTCAAATAAAAGTGTAGAATAAACTAACACAACACAAAGAGACAATATTTAACATGGTTCACCCAATTTGGGCTATGTCCAAAAAGAATCATTTTCTAAGATTTTATTACAAGCCACCACTCTCTCAATACAATATCCAGATCTATTTGGAGCTATGCTCAACAAATTATACGAAATCACACCCAAATTCGAGACACATCTGTAATGTTACATTAATTACTATTATATGAAAAAAACCACATAAGTAGACAACTACTTAAGAAAATTTAGAAAACCTTTGGTGTCAAAACCATGGGCCAAAACCATCCCATAAACATATGGGTCAAAAATCCCACCCATATGAGAAAAATCACATTTCCTAATATATCGGGCATGTTTTCTTGTGAGAAAACTATGAAAAGTTTATAGTACTTCTTAGTGTACAGTCTTCAACACTTTCAGACATGAAAATAGGCTCCATAACCTAACAATATCCCACTTGGAGACTAGTTTTCTTTTGAGAAAGCTTCTCAACCCTTCACTAGTTTTTGTGAAGACCAACCAAAGCTGAACAGAGCTTCATTTTTTGTGACCACATTGGTCATCATGTGTGTAAGATTCTGACTGGTATGAATATTATCCAACTTCAAATTCTCCTCCTCCAAATTTTTCCTGAAGAAATGGTACCTTAACTGTATATGCTTTGTCATAGAGTGGAAAGCAGAGTTCTTAGCTAGGTGTATAGCACTATGACTATCAATATGCAGTTTTCCATCCTCCTACTTATGCCCCAACTCCTCAAGTAATTTATATAACCAAATCATTCCTTTTCTTTCCTCTCGTGGCAGCAACATACTCATCCTCCATGGTTCACAAAGCCACCAACTTCTCGTAGTTGTGAAATCTAGCTTATCATTGTCCCACCTACAATGTAAACATAACCTTTCGTGTTCCTCCCGCTGTCTACATCTAAAGCCATATCTCGAATCTAAATAACCACGAAAAGTTGTGTCTTATCCACTATAACACAACACTTTCCCCAAGATCCCTCTCAAATACAAAAGGATCAACTTTACTGCTTTTCATTAATCTCTACTTGGATCACTCATAAATCCACTCACTACTCCCACTACATGGGTAATATCAGGCCTGGTGTAAACCATGGCATACATCAAACTACCAACCACTGATGAGTAAGGTACTTAGGACATCTGGTTTCTCTCCTTCTTTTTATTTAGACACTAATCATTTAATAACTTGAAATGGTCTACCAAAGGATTCCCAAACCGCTTTAACATCTTTTATATTAAACCTCTCCAAGAATTTTTTAATGTACTCTTCCTAAGATAAAGTCGATTTTGTTCCTTCCTATCCCGAGATATCCTCATACCAACGATATTTTTTCTGCCCCAAAATCCATCATAGCAAAGGATTCACTTAGTTTCTTCTTGAGTACTTTTATTTCCTACATGTTTTTACCAGTAACCAACATATCATCCACATACGATGCATGATAATATAAATGTCATCCTCAAATTTCTTTGTATACACGCAATGGTCAAAATGGCATCTAATATAACCTTACTTCATCATGAAGCTATCAAATTTCTTATGCCATTTAAATGGAGCTTATTTTAAGCCATACAAGCTCTTCTTCATTTTGCACACCATTTACTCTTTAACTTTGACCTCATAGCCCTTTGGTTTCTACATATATAGATCCTCCTCCAAATCACCATGGAGAAATACAGTCTTTACATCAAGATTCTCTATGTGCAAGTATTCTATTGTAATTATTTCAAGAATAGTTCTAATAGAATTCATTTTTACTACAGGTAAAAAAAATCTCATCAAACTCTATACCTTTTTCTATGTAAATCCCTTAGCCACAAACTAGGCCATGTATCTTTTATTTTCTCCTTCTTCCTCTTTGACTCGAACACCCACTTGTTATGTAATTCTCTTTATCCTTCGAGTAACTTCACCAAATCCCATGTCTAGTTCTCCTTGAGAGCCTGATGCTCCTCATCCATGGCTTGCTCCCACTTCTTCTTGATATTTACCTACATTGTTTCATCAAAGCTCTTTGGCTCTCCACTATCAGTGAGTAATAAATAATAAAGAGAAGGATAAAAACATTCAGGTTCTCTTCTTACCCTAGAATACCTTCTCAATATAGGAGTTTGGGGTTCCTATTGAGGAGGTTCCTGAACTGATTCATGTGTCACTTTCCCATCTAGAAGATCCTCTACTGCTACATATTCTTTCTTGGATTCTTCCCTATTTTCCTGCAACTACTTCTTATACATGAATTTCTCATTAAAGACCACATCCCTATATTGAATGATTTTCTTTTCCTTAATACTCCAACATTTATATCCAAATTCATCACCACCATAACTAATGAAAGTACATTTTTCTGATTTAGCCTCTAGCTTGGTCCTATCATCCTTGTCTATATGGACAAACACCTCATATCCAAAGACTCCAAGAAATTAATAATGAACTTTCCTACGATACCAATCCTCCTTAGGTATGCCTCCATCCAAGGCACTTCTACCCAAAACAAAAGGGTACTCTATTTATCAAGTACATAGTTGTGCTCAAGACTTCTACCCAAAACAAAAGAGGCAGTCTTGCATATAACCTTATGTTCCTAGCATGTTCCATTATTGTTTTGTTCATCCTTTCGACACCCCATTCTATTGTGGAATTCCTGGAACTATTGTTTACCTATGGATTCCATTCTTAGAACAATAATCATCAAATTCATTGCTGCAATACTCCCTCCATTATCTCGACCTAAGACATTTTATCTTAAGACCTATTTCATTCTCTACCAAGGATCTCCATTTAACAAAAATGTCAAATACATTAGATTTGTTTCTAATAAAATAAACCCAAACTTTCCTTGTTCCATCATCAATAAAAGTAACATAATAACCTAAACCCCAAGAGATGATACATGAGCCAACCCCCACACATCAGAATGCACCATCTCTACCTTACTCTCTTTCTTTATAGGTCCAACCTTGAGAAACATTACTCACTTTTGTTTCCCATATATTTAGTCCTCAAAAACTCCAAACTTATTTCTCGTATATCCTGGAAAATCCTTTTTATGATCTCCATGCCCTTATGGCTCATATGACTGAGCCTATAGGACCACAATGTTGTAACTACTTCAAAACCACAAGATTACAAACATTAGTTCTATAAGTGGTTAAATGCAAGGTTTCAACCTTCTTACCTTTTTCCACAACAAGAACACCCTTGTAACCTTTCAAGAGTTAGTTGTAAATATCACAATACAACCATCACTTCCCAACTGGCCCACCGATATCAGATTTCATTTTAAAGTAGGCACATGTCTGACATGCTTTAATAGCCATGTATTCCCATTCTGCATCTTAACCTAAACATATCCTTTTCCAAATATATAGCAAGGATCATCATCACAAATAAAAACATGCCCAAAATCCCCTTGAACATAATCAACAAAATAATTCATATGTGGAGTAGCATCGAAAGAAGGCCCCAAATCTAAAACCCAAGATTCAGCAATATTGTGCAAAGAAAGAATCAAAGAATCCTAACATATATTACCCGTCGCTACATTTTCTTCTAGTCATTTCTTCTTGTCCCAAAGCTCCCAATAGTCCTTTTTGCATGCCTAGACTTTGCATGTGCCAACATACTATCTTGCTTTTGGAGTTTGACCTTTCTTGATCCTTTGATTTTCCACGGCTTCCTCTATTCTTTTGTCTCCCTCTAGTTTCCATTGTCAAAGAATACCCTGAAGTAGAAGACTCCTAGATATTTTCTTCACATTTCCTCGCTTATAATCACCCCTACAACATCCTCAAACTTTAACTTTGAGTTAGTTGGAACCGATTTGCTTATAGCTATTACAGCTATTCCAACTCTAAGGTAGAGAGCAAAAAATTAATAAAGCCCTAAATTATTCATCAAATTATATTGTAACCAAAACTATCATATTTACAACCATATTTAAATCATTTAAATGATCTCACACTAAACCATTCTCATACATCTTCATATTAAAAAACTTTTTCATTAAAAATATTTTATTAGAGGCGATGGTTTTTCATACAACTTTCCTAATACATGCATCGCTTCTTTTGTAGTCTTTTCCTTTTAAACATTAAATAATACCAGAGATGAAAGACATGGTTAAATTATCCCAAGTGCCTTCCTATCCAAAAATCCCATTACGCATCCATCATGCTCGAAGGTTTGTTCACCATCTCGATACATGGAATATAAAGATCCTTCTAATAAAGGTAATCTTCCATCTGCATCTTCCAAAGACTGAAATTATGTCCATTGAATTTATCAACCCTTGATCTTCCATCACCTACCATAGCTCCCACTCAAGCTAAAACCTTCCCTGTGATTCAACACTTCAGCAAACCAAAATAGACTCGATAGTAATTATAAGGAAATAAGGGATAAAATATTTGGAACAATCCCTCACCGAATCACAATAGTAGAAACTAGGATGCGTAAAAATATTACAGATCTCAAATAAAAGTGCGAGTAAAACAACAACAAAAAAAAGAGATAGTATTTAACGTGGTTCACCCACTTTGGGCTACAACCACCAAGAATCACTTTCTCATATTTTATTACAAGTCACCACTCTCTCAATACAATACCCAAATCTGTTTGGAGCTATGCTAACAAAACTCTATAGAATTCACACCCAAATTCAGAAAAAATTGCAATTTTTCATTAATTCCTACCATATGCACCAAACCACATAAGTAGACAATTTCTTAAGTAATATTAAAAAACCATGGGTATCAAAACCATGGGCCAAAATCGTCCCATAAACCTATGGGTCAAAAATCCTTTCCATATGAGAAAAAGCACATTTCCTAGTTTATTGTGCATGTTTTGTTTGAAGCCAAAACACAAAGTTCGGGGCTACACCCCCAACCCTTGTTATTAAGGACTCGCCACCCTCGGATCCCCGCCCAGAAACTGTGAAAAGTGTATAGTAATCTTAGTGTACAATCTTCAACATTTTCAAACATGAAAATAGGCTTCAAAACCTAACAAAAGACGGCTAAAATTGTTAGTCCCAAACCAAGAAAAACTATAGACTTTAGAAAACTCCGAAGCTCTCTAGTCGATTATGAATCAATAGAAAGAGACTCAAAATACTTTTGTTTAAACTGTGAGTAAATAGAAAGAGACTCCAAAATTTCTAGTTAGACTCCAAAACTTTCTTTCGGACTTTAAATTTTTCTTGCTATACTCTCAAACTTTCGGTCGATTCCGAAGCACTTGATTAGTCTCCAAAGTACCGAAAAATATTATTTGAATACTCTAATATTTCATTTAAATCCTACAACATTCTTTGAAATCAATGACACCAACTAATTTTTTATCTCCTTCTACTTCCTTTTACATCAATGACAATTATTCCAACAGAATGCACCTAGGAAGATGTGTGAGGGTCACATGGAAAACCAACAAAGGGGATTTATCATGGGTTACATTTATTTTCCCTCTTTTCCCCTTAATGAAATTTGAAAATGGATAGAAAAATTATAAATGGAGTAAGATGATGAAAACTAGCGAGAATCTGAGTAGGCTTGGGGAAAAGGGTTTAAACATATAAGCACCCTACTGAATTGAGAAGGTTCATATGGGGGACCATAGAAAATATTTCTCAAGGGAACAATTTCCTTTCCCCTATATACGCTTGGTGAAAAGGTACAATAGGGACACAAAATTGTGTCATGGAGCAAGAAGGTGACATGTGGAAGTCAAAATTTTGGTTAAGTATGGGACGTGCACAATATTCCCCAGTGAGAACTTGAAAATTTCACTCCCAAATCTTGGAAGGGTATTTTGAGATGAAATTTTATATAATTCTAACTCTAATATACATAATAATATCAATGGAATAGGTTTCATAACCCAATTCTTCTTGAAACACCAAAAAATGACTCCTTCGTCTTCGGGACATCGAGGTGTGCTTGCAAAGATTGAAATGTTTCAAGAAACCATCATGTACTAAATAAAAATATGATTATCCCACCATGTATATTATTCTTCCATATTTATAATTCATATTTTATTTCCTTCTAACTCCTTTCAGAGCTCCTAAAATCAGCCAGAGAAGTTTAGGTTCTTATTTTGACTTCTTGTTTCTTTCACCTGAAAACTTGCTTTTGCACATAAAGGACCTAGACCATAAAATATTACCCAAACATCTTCCAACACACTCAAGACTTTCACATACCACCTTCAGTTATTTATGATATTTTATAAACTTTCTAAAGGATGTACACATGCCTTAAAATAGGTAAAATTTATCAATCCTTTATTGTACTTTGTTTAATCAATCCATGAACTTCAAGGTACTTCCTTACACACTGAGGATTTATTGAAAACATCATTATTATCTTATTTAGAGTCAATTTTATGTTTCTATTGGAGATAGGTTGGCCATGAGGAGGTCTCAGTGTGATCAAAAACAAAAAAAAAAAAATCATTATGGTCTTAGTTGTCATGCTTGAAAATTTGAAATTTTAGGCTATCCATGTTTCACGAAAAGGACTTTTACAATACAACATTTAAATAAATCAATTAAATAAGACAAAAGAGTGACATATGCTCTGAATGAAGAAATATAATGTGTGAGAGAGAGAGATAGAGATGGGAAGAGAGAGAAGAAGAGGGATAATTAAAAATATGGAGACGGGAAAGTTTCTTGTTGATGAAGAATCCACTTCTTATGGACCATGTATGAAGTTCCTTGCCCTCAATCACTTGTTAAATTAGAACATTGAGATTGTAATTTACTCCTTCTATGAGATGTGGACACACTTTAGGGAATTAAATAAGTGTTCAAAATAATTACTATGAGATTTATACTTGAGATGACTGTCATCTGGTCTTACACATGATGATCCTCTCTTTGAACACAAGGTCGAGTTAGGATATGAAGAACATCACCATACTTATCTTAACTTCTAAATTCACCTCCATGAAAAATATATCTCATTTTTTAATGGAATAAACCTTAGTATTCTCAAAAACATTCTTTCTCATCTATTACCCATTGATAGAGTTCTCCTCCAAATAAGGAAATTTCTCCCACATTCAACTAAAAGTGTATATTATGAAATATTTAATCTATTGGGTTATTAAGATGTTCTCCACTATTTCAAACACATCCATGTGCCCTTTTGTCAACATGGGCAACTCATCATCTCTAATTCTTGACCAATATTCGGAAACTTACTAGTTTTAGAAAGTCTTGTTTTGAGAATACCATTTCTAGTCACCGGTTGTTCAATTTGACGGTTTTGAGTTTCCTAAGTGTGCAACGAGAAATGGAAAATATGATAATGAATTTTTCATAGTACTGAATATTTATATACTATGTTTTTAGGAAGTATTACTATGTTTATAAGTGGGTCTTCCTAGTGTTAGAATGGAATGAAATTGGTCTCAAAATTTTCGTTATTTAATAAAGATGCTTTACTCCAAATTTTGGAATATTTCAATTGTTAGAACTCAATAGAATAAGTTTTTATTTTAGGAAAAATTGTCTAGCCATTAAAAATTATGTAGACTCTCAATGGATGCAATTTTGGAATCATTTTAAATTTATTTTTTAGAAGGAGTTGTTAAAATCTCATGGGGGTCGGATAAGGGGTTTGGAAGATATGATCAATTTTCCATTTTCAGATATGAGGCTTCGACATATTTTTAGTAGCGTAGAAAATAAAGGAGAGTGATATTTTTAGTGGAAAATGAAGCTTTACAACTTAAAAATGGTTAAGTGTTTGAATATGAATCTTTTTGTTCTCACTTGCACACCTTAACTCAAGTTTGACTCAAATAGGCTTAACCGGGGTTGAATGAGGGTTGATGTGGAGTTTCACCCTAAAAATAGGGGACAAGGTAAAAGGGGGCACAAGAGGGCCTCTAAAATTAATTTTTCATCATATCATGTCAATTTTTAGATTTTGGTTTGATGAGAGTGAGATGCAGGGCTGGAAACTACTATTCGGGCTTAACAGAGGTTTTCCATATGTTCGGGGGGCTAATTGAGATATATGGGAGCCAAATTTCTTGTCCCTCATGTCCCTTTTTCTATTTTTGCAATGTGAGGGGACATCACCAGATACGACATGTGCTATCGGTATTCATCTCATGAGGGTGGCCAAGAAGTTAAGAAAACATGTAATTTTGTAACCTCCTAGGTGTAAAAGTGATGACTGTAAGTTTTCAGAGAAAGGATTCATGGGGAAGCTCACTTTTGTGTCCCCCATGTCCCTTTTCACATTGGGGAAAATCCAAGGGGACACCATATGCTCAAAAATGTGCCAAGGGGGAGTTCATCATGAGAAAGTGGTTTATTTTTGTATTATGCTCACCTAACACTTCAAGTTATAACTTTTAAGTGATGAAAACATAACATGCATAGGGGGAGCACACTTTTGGGTCCACCATGTCCCTTTTAACCTTGTTTAAAATTTCAAGGGGACAACAAACCTTGAAAATTTCACCCAAATCCTTAAGTGATGCTAACATCATTATCCCAATGTGAAATTATAACACATATTTTACCTTTTATGCCACGAGAGAAATATTTTGAGTTTAGTGGTGAAATATTATATAATTTTTATTATAAATAATCCATGTAGTTCATTACAATAAATTTCAATACTTGAGTCAGCCTAAAACTTGAGTTTTAGCACTATTCACCCTTTTAGCATGAAGGAGCAACAACAATGACTTGAGGCATCACATGAGATTCTCAAGTCATGGACTAAAATTGATGTGTTCATCATGTGGAGGATTCCAAGATATTTCAATTTCCTAATTTTTAGCTCCCAAATTCTCCCGTAACTCCTAGAATTTAGAACAAGTTAACTTTCACTATTAGACTTGTTGTCATGCAAATGTGCAATAGAGAAATTGGAAGTTTCCAAGCATGATAACTATACCCTTGTGCCAAATTTTTCATGATTTATCATTCCTAGGCACCCTAAGTCAAATCATCACCTAGTAACCCCTATTTGATGTCAAATTTTTCCCCTAGGTAATTTAGGAAAGTCTATTCATTTACCCTATGTGATTTTAGGGAATTCTAAAAAGATGTTATCTTCTCGACAATATTGGGAGGGGTTATTGTTGGCCTTCCAAGGATGGATCGAACCACTTGGAGTGGAGAAAAGGGCCAAATTCAACATGGAGGTGAATTAAAGACCTTAGAACATTATGGAAATGATTTTGGAAGGTTTGGGGAAGTTTTGAAAGACTTGGAGTAGTCTGAGTAAAAATAGGGCTCATAAGCCTAGGTAGTACACAGGCCTAAAATAGTTGTTGGGATTTAGAAGAAGATTCTGGGAGCTCCAGATGGAGTTAGAAGTAAAAAAAACATATAAATAAATATAATTCCAAGACCTACATGATGGTGAAATAAAATGTTTCACAAAACCATTGCGCATAGGATTGGCGACGCTTTTCTCGTGCACAAGTAGTGTCTCAAAAAAATCCATTTTTAAGGGATAACATGGTTGAATAAAACAATGATACCCCAACCATTGGATTAAAAATGAAATTTCAACTCAGGATCATATAAAATTTCAACAATAGATTCCACTAGGAGCTTAAGTGATCATCATTCCAGTTACCCTCTCAAAGCCGCTTTAGGACTTAGTCATTTTTCAGGAGGACACGTGTCGCACCGGTAGCCTAATGCGGGATTCCATGTCCCCGATGTACCTAAGGTTAGTTAAAGAAACCCGGGAAAAAAATTCCTAGCCGACATGTGACCTCACGGGACCCTCATATGACCTCCAGACTTGACTTTCAACCCCGTGCATTTTTGGAGCATCCATTCCTTGTCATGGGATAAAGCACCATGTGTCATCTCTAAGACCATCATGGTAATTGAAGTCCCTCAAATCCCTGAGGTTAGGGAAATCAAGCATGGAAAATTGTGCCCAAACCCTATGGGGAGTCTTTTGGTCACCCACGTGACCGACTTTCAGCCCCCAGGTGCATTTTTGGAGCATCCATTCCCTTTCATTGAATCAAACGCCACATGTCAGCTCTAAGATCACCGTGAAAATTGATGTCCCTCATGTCCCTAAGGTTAGGGACATAAATCATGTAAAAATTTTCCCATCCCCTATAGGGAGTCTTTTGGACATCCATGTGACCACTTTCACTCTCAATGCTTTAAAGCATCTTATATCACATTCATTCCCGACCGTCGAATCACCGACATGTGTCGTCATCTTGACCACTATGAAATTTTATGTCCCTCACATCCATGAGGTCAAGGACATCAAACATGGAAAATTTCACCCAATATTCTCCCTCCATGCATTCAAAATTTCAAAAATCTAACTTTCGCTCAGTGTTTCTAGTGCTTCCAACTATTTCCACTCCCGTGCATAGGCAATCTTCATCCTTCCTCTAAAAATGTATTTCGTCACTCCACCACCGTAAAAAACTCATATTAGATCAACAAAGGAACTAAAATACCTTTCCCATGGAAATATTTAGGTATCGAAGAATTCTCATCAAACTAAGAAAGAGAAAGGAAGAACAACAAAGAAGAGAACAGTAAAATCTCCATAGCCCAAAAATGGAAATTTGAACAAATCATAAAAAAAAGTGCACAAATCAACGAACCGTTTGTTGTTTGTTTCTCTGTCCAAGACCATCAAAAAAATAACCTCTAAATTTCCTCTCATGTAACAGGGAATTCACAATGAAGAAATCTCCTTTTCGGATCAATGAAGAAAGAAGTATGATTTCTCGTCAAACTAGGAGAAAGAGGAAAACTGAGCTACAACATCTAGTTGAAGATCGGAAATTGATTTTCACACTAACTAAAAATAATAAGTTAATGTTTCTAAGGGAGACATGAAGCCAAAGTGGATGGGTCAAAAGTTGACACACCCTTTCCTTTACAAGTATGATGTGGACCTAATTGACCTTAAGAATCACATGGCCTCCAATGACCGAAGGAGGATTGAAGACTAGATATTCACAAGGGGCTAGTTCACTTACTACAGACACCAAGTGTCGTGCGGCAGAGTCTCAAGTTAGTCATAGCCTGCTCTTTCCACTACAAGCCTGAGACACGAACCATCCAAGATGATAATGGTACAACAATGGCAATCATCACCATAGGCCCATTTCACTCTCTCTGTAGATACCAACATCCACTACCATGGTTGTCATCTCAAAGGATAGGGTCGTGCATGATTGGGAAAGAATGTATTCATATGTCCAAGGAGTAGTACTCGGATCTTGGTTGAAAATAGGAAGAAATCCCTCTAGGATGCCCAAGAATCTTCCAAGGTTTGAGTTTCTAGAAGGGTATTTTCATACCATCACTTTCCTTAGTAGATTTATGGGTGAAGCAAGCACGAGAGACTTCCAAGACTGGATGGGCATTTTTATCTTAACACTAACAAAAGGAAGGAAGAGAATTGACTGGGGGCACATCATCAGTGATAATATCCATCTCGCAACTTCCTTAAGTTCCCACAATAGAGAAGTTTCACATTACTTATTACCTAGTTTATCTCCTTGCAAGCTCGAGATCATTCGAAGGATTGTCTCTCACATAGAAAATTCAGCCAAGGTACCTGCATTCAAGAAACTTCCACAGTTGTTAGTAGAGGAGAACAATAGGCATTTCACTCACGTGAATGATGCGTTCACTATGTACGTGGTCCAAATCTTAGAAGGGGATCTCGAAGCTAGGATGTCACAAAAAGCAACATCCCTAATTAAGGAATACAACTTGTACTTCATACAATTCTCAACATTCTCCTACATACGAGTCACTAGCTTCGACCAAGCTCCACTGAAACTACCTAAGTACTTTAGGGACCATATTGTATTGTTCGAGCTCTACAGGAAGATCACTCAAGTGAATAACAAGCTCAAAGTAGGAAAAATAAATTGATTTCATTCCCTATATCTCTAGGGTAGTTCATGTTAAAAATGTCATATGATGCATCTCACCTGGAGGCTTCTTTCACACATTTTACTTTACATTCATACATCGTTAGGACAAACTTTGACATCCAAGAAGATCCCAAATCATTCTATGTCTTAGAATTTCAACATGAGCCAGAAGTTGAGGACTACTAGACCAACTATATTGATGAGTTCAAAGTATTTGAAAGGGACCACATGAGGAGGAAAATCAATGGGATGAATAAATTTAAGTTCTCTTGGTATAAAGACATATTTCATGATGATGAGACAGAGATGTACAATCCTAAGTACGCAATGAAATAAGATGTCTCCAATTCCCCAAACCAACTAGCATGTTTATGAATCGGAGATATATTGGAGCAGAATGAAAAGGTGGTGAGGAGAATAGGGAATTGGTTTAAGAAGAAGAGGGATATGATTATTCTATCATGAGGAATTTCTCCAAGCCATAAGATACCTTCACATCATTCACCTACAAAAGTGGTAGAGGTGACTTCCAACTCTAAACACTGGAGTGAGTTTAAAAGGAAGGCCATAGAATTAGAAAATTCTCCCCAAGAGAAGACACCCAAGAAAGTTAGGGAAGAATAAGTTTCAATGGGGTCACCGTAGGAAGAAGACATGATCTCAAGAATCCAAACAAAAATCCAATAGCTGATGCACAGTGAGCGAGAATTATACGACTCATGATCCAGGTCCTCAAACCACTACAAGAGGTCTTTCCCATTATTGAAACCAATTCCCCTCTCATTCGGACTCACCCCTCCACCGTAACAAAGAATGTTTGATGCACCCATCATTAAGCCTCAATCGCGAGAAGTTTTTGCGGATGTGGGAAATGATAATCCTTGACACTCGCATAGTGCAACAAGTAACAACCCCTGATCTATTAGTGATTATATCATTTACTAAATAAAATATGTCAATAAAGATTATACAGATGGCGTCACGACTCTACAGTGGGGAGACAGGTAATCAATACATAGAAGTAGCTTGGCAAAAAGTAATCAAGCTAGTAGATTAGATGAAACGAGCCAATTACAAGATGAGCACGATCTAATTGGGACTAGCTACTCATTAGGAGATTTTCACATATATCAACAATATTCTGCTCACATGGTGGTAAGGAATAAAAAATATAAAGACAATATTGAGGTACTAGAGGAACAAGTACGAACCCTTTCATCTTATGTGTAACACCTGGTGGAACCAATCACTACAACACTTCTTATTGAGAAAGTGATACCCATCAAGAGCTTCAACTAATCCATTAGAAGAATGCATAATCTCACAATACAGGGGTGAGAAAAAAATGAATAGATCAACTCAATCTCTGAAAAAGGAAGTCATCACTCCAAGAGGAAGTCAATCTCTTTGGATACATGTGCATAATGGGAAATAGACCAAGATCACTCAAAGAGGATGTGGAAAAAGAAAGAGATTATTGGGAACCTCTGGGACCAGTGGTGAGTGAGATGAGCAACACCCATCGTCATGAGTTGATCGATAGGAAGGTTTTGAAAATCCTGCCAGAAGACTTGACACATGTATGGTTGAGGGCCTTAGCAATCAGATTTGAAGAAATCAATCGGGACTTCACAGAGCTAGAGGGGAAAGAAGAACAAACATACAACCCGTAAGATAGTATGAATCGGAAAGTTCGAAACTTGGAGTACCCGCAATGAGAAAAGACACAACATTGATGAAATGATTTGACCTTTTGAGGAATATGTCAAGAAAGGGGTAGACAACCCATTTTCCTTCACTAAGGATACACTTGACTTCTTCTCAGAGATTTGAGCCTCCATTTCACTTATCGTAGAAAAGCATTCATCATGGTTTGAGAAGTGCTAGGACATCAACAAAGTGTGACTAATGGATGGACTCAAACCTTGAGCTGCATTCACATCCCTCAAGGAAAAAAATTATAACCAATAGTGGCTGTTTTCGAACAAGAGCTTGGAAATATTGAATCCTTCTTAGGATTGTGAAGTGGAGAGCGATCGGAGAGTGGACCCAAGTCAACCACAAAGAACTCATCCTTTAGCATAATTCTTCTCCTTCTTCTTCTTTCTCTCTCTCTTCAATGTTATATTTATGCACCGAGAGTTGCACTTTTAATATGAATTAAGTGACTCTAGAAATATAAGGTAACTTTAAGTCACCTTGTTATTATAAAAGGGACTTAAATATTTAAAGTAGAATATGAATAGTCTTAAGTCATATTAAGGTATTCAAAAGGTCATTGGGAATATGAAGATTTCCGTCTTTTTCTATAAATTATAGCAAGCTCCTCATTTGAGGGTCTTCTCAATTTTGTCTTCAAAAAAGTCTTAGATGTTGGAGATATTTTTTTAATTCATGAGAGAGATATCCTTGTGAAGAGAGCAAGAGATAGCAAGTTTCTTCCATTTCTCCTACTAAAAAATATCTTCTACTTCCCACACTATGTACAAATTCTGCTTGAGCTTCAATAAAGGAAGAAGGAATTTTAGCCTCTTTGATTGAGGATTTTATTTGTACTTTGTTTTCATTAATCTCTATTTAGTATTGTTTTTTTCACATATTTGTTTTCTTCTGAAATACAAGTGCATGCAATGAAACTTCTGGCTAGTGTGTGCAATTCTATGATTTTCTACTGGCAACATTAGTTTCTCCTTTATAAATATTCTCACTCCCCTTTCTCACCTTCATAGAAAATTATTCCCTTTTAGGTACCAGTAAGCATTTTTCGCAGGGTCATAGGAGTGCCCATGTTGGATCCCCATCTAAAAGGCCACCAAGATAAAACTCACAATTTACTCACGCATGCATGTATGGTAGTTGCACCTATTAAGTATAGGGACTTAGACTCCCAGATTGTTGGTAAGATAACCACCAATTTGGCAAGATAACAGTTTTTACACCCACCATCAAGAAGATTTAGCAGCATCTACACTTAAATACAATCAAAAGGTCTGAAAAATACCAAAACCAAAATTTAGAAAATTCAAAAAAGAAAATTTATGGAATTTGAATAGCTATATGAGCCACATGTCTACAAACCATGGTTATTCTAGGAAATCCTCCTATTGAAATAATTAAATTGCTCTTCCACATCTAAGAATATATTTCTTAAGATTTGAGAGAAACTATCTGGCATAATAGGAAAAGTGTCAACCACTACTTCATTGCCACAAGAATTCTTAACCTTGAAGAAGAACATGTTGCTAAATTAGAGAGGCAAAGAAAAATTCCAGCACCACAAAGAAGAGCATAAATTTCCAAGTTGGTGGATAGAAGATACACCTAGCAACAGAGACAAGGAGGAAAAATTGACCCTATTTTTGAAGAGCTTCAAAGAAGACAAGAGCTACTTAGAATTCCGAGGTCTCCTTTTCATCAAGAAATCAATCACGTTGGGAACCTGAGTGTTGCCAATCCTTTGGATGGTGAATTTCCATACATCAACAAGAACCTTGAAGATTTCACTGACGTAGAGACCAAAGAAGAAACTAGAGAAATAGAAGCAAGAGAGAAAGAGGAAATAAGAGCTCAACTCAAAAATATTGAAAGACTTTGAAAGCTAAGGCGGATGAAACAATAGAAGTAGAAGCCTCAACCTTAGCAAGGTTGGAAGAAATAGAAATAAAATGGGGGATCGTGACCATGATCATAATCATGAGGCCTTTAGGCCTAATGTACCAGGGGAGGAAACACTAGTACACTTTCTCTTGCTCAATCACTCCATGACTTACCAAGGGGATCAAGAAAAACTTTCCAAAATTCAAAAGAGATGGTTCTCAACTCCCTAAAGAACATGTAGCACCATTTATCACCACTTTTGGTGTAATGGGCGTTGAGGATGAAGATGTTTCACCTAGATATTTATGGAGTCACTTCAAGAAAAGGGTGTCAAATGGTGCTACATGTTACCCCCGAGGTCTATCACCTGTTGGGAAGATATAAGAAGTGCATTTAAACACGGGTTCAAGACCATGGAAGATTGTCAAGATCTCTTTCTCCAATGGGTACAAATGAAAAAATAAACCTCTAAGTCAATAGAGACTTCGTAGCAAGATATAACAAAGTCATAAGAATAATCCTCAAGATGTGGTGCCTCCTGAAAATAATTTGAAGAGATTCTTCATCGCTTCCTTTCCATCGAAGTAGGTTTCTTATAAAAATCAACCAAGAACATTGAGGGAAGCTCAAGACCATGTGATATAAATTGATGATGATCTAATCCTATCTGGTAAAGTGAAAGGCCCAAATTGAAAGTAAAAGGGCCAAAATTCAAGCTCAATCACCATGGACCCAATGTTCCAAAAAAAGGCAAATGAATTGGTTGCCTTGAAGAAACATCTGTCCCCGATAACAATGCGTAATGCTCCAAGGAATCCAAATCCTCCCAATAGAACAAGGATTACTCCAACTCCTTTTTCATCTTTCTCTTAAAGCACCACCAATAAATTCCACCTATGACACCGAAGAACCAAAGGAGAAAGTGGAAATTGAATAACTTGAAGAAGAAAATGCCGAGGACTATGAAAGCTATCTTGAGGTAAAGGAAGTTGATGGTGATACACATAATGGCCAAATTGAGTACGTTGATGATGAAGATGATGATGATGAAGAAGCACCAAGTTTCTCATGTGTAGTTTTCACTCATGCATAGTCGAAGAAACGTGCTTCATCCTCAATGGTTGCGTAAAAGGACAAAAAGAAGAATGAATATTCTCCTCCGTAGGTCCCAAAAATAAAATCATCAGTAGAGGATTACCACTACCACCTTCAATGAATTTAGCTAAAGAAAAACCAGAGCCACTAGTTATCAAGGATCATGCTGCCATACAAAGTAAGTCATCTAATCCTTCTCCCAGTTAAAAGGTTACTAAGAATAATTGTCCTTCAAATGTTTTTCCTACAAAAACATATAAGGTGTCATCAAAACATGTATCCTCATCTCCTTCCAAGCAAGTTATGCACCCCTCAAGGAAAATTCAACACCAAAAATAGAAAACCTTCTCCATGTAAATATTTTGTCATTTCCAAACCTATTACTTGCCCATCCTAACCCCATTTGACTTTTTGGAACACACAAGCAAAACTAAATTCCAACTCATAGAAATAAAATACCTACAAACTCATCTTGCCCAATTTGATAGGTTTATTGATGTAGTTCATAGGGTAACCCTATAACCTTGTGTCTAATTTCCAAAGGCTTACTCCCGCACCATCCACACCACCTTTTCAAAACATTCTATCCCTTAGTGCCTCCAAAACCAACAGGGTTGAACCTTTCTACCTCTCACTTCTCATTAAAGGCTTCTAGCAAAATAATTGTATCATAAATTCCAAAGCCTTGAATAATGTGATGCCCATGAAAGTTACAAATGCTCTTGGACTCACCTTAACCCAGAAAATGGTACCTACTATTCAATGGAATCTAAACAAGTTCCATTGGTAGGAAGAATCAAAGATGAATGTGTAGCATTAGCTAATTTTCTAGACAATAAGGTGCTTCTAACCATCCTTGTGGTAGACATCCCAACCTTCTTTGGCATCCTATTGAGCCAAAGCTTTTGCAGAGGCTTGTGTGGAGAAATAAAAATATATTGGTCATCTCGCAACTATTCCAAAGAAAGGAAAGATGAAGAAGTTTCTTCCACTAAGAAAGATGAAGTTCACAATATGAAAGTCGGCGATCGATCCAAAGGAAAACATGCTTTTTCAAGATAGCGGGCTAGGAGACTACCTCCTTACAATAGAAAAAGATGAGAACTTGCCACTTCTTATGGAGGAGGAAGAAGATCAAGTTTGGAAGATGGAATTTAATGGTAGTCATTCTAGTGTTGTACTCTCCCTTTGGTGAATTATACCTGTTTGCCTACAAGTTATATTTCGATAATACAAATAACACAATGGAATATGAATCTCTCCTCTTAGGCATGGGTGTGGCTAAAGACATGGTAATTGAGAAGCTAAAATTTCAAGGTGATGTGGAAGTGATAGTAAAGAAAGTCCTGCAACAATATCGGGTGAAAAATAAAAGACTCCAAAGATTATTGAAGCAGAGTATGGGACTTCATTGAATCTTTTGATGCATTTTCCATTTAAGTTATCCCAAGGGAAAAGAACGAAAAGGTTAATTCTCTTACAAGATCATCTTCCCTAGGGACACCTCATCCTTCTTTAGATAAAGATAAGGTGACCATAGAAATGGTATTCAGCCTAGTGTGCCAAATAATACAATTCATTGACAAGTCTTTAATGAAAATAACTTGATTCTAGCATTTTTGGAACAAATAGATAATTTTAATAATTTCTTCTTTGAAGGAAGTGAAAATTGACACCGAGAAGTGGTAGCCAAAGAAGAGAAAGAAGTAATTGAATTTATTGATTATGAAGGAGTGATCAAATTGAAAGGGAACAAGATTCCCAAAGGCCTAGTTTATTTGGAATACCTATTTGACAAACATGATAGA
The DNA here is from genome assembly GCA_018340775.1 of Taxus wallichiana var. yunnanensis. Lineage (NCBI taxonomy): Eukaryota > Viridiplantae > Streptophyta > Pinopsida > Cupressales > Taxaceae > Taxus > Taxus wallichiana. The sequence goes on along the minus strand of CM031236.1, from coordinate 213,213,417 downwards.
TTCATTCAAGAGAAAGAAAAACAATCTTCTTGGTGCCCAGCTAATTTTGATAAGGAAAACATCGGCACCTGGAGGAGCCAAGGATGGTCAATATTGAAAAATTTTGCTCACTCGAGGAGAAGAGAAGGTTTGTTTCATTTCTCAAGAAATATTTAGATGTTTTGTCCTACTCTTATGATGAACTCAAATCCTTCCAACCGAGGGAAATGCATCACTTGATTCCTTTGAAGTAGGATGCTAAGACATTCAGGCATAAGCAAAGGACATATAACCCAAAGATTTTTGATACCATCAAGGAGGAGGTAATGAAGATTCTCAATGTAATAATCATATTTCCCATCCACCATTAAACATAGGTGGCCAACAAGCAGTGCGGTGCGGAAGAAGAATGGAAAAATAAGAATATGTGTAGATTTCTGGAACTCCGAACCAAGCATCCCTTAAATAAAATTATCCTCTCCCTATCATGGACCACATTTTTCAAGCAAGTCACTAGATATGAAATTATTTCATTACTTGATGGATTCTCGGTATATCTAAATCAAAGTGGTAGAAGAAGTTCACACCAAGACAGCCTTCACAACTCCTTGTGGCACATTTACTTACAAAGAGAATGCCCTTTGGCCTAATCAATGTGGGAGCTACATTTAAAAAGGCAATGGATTTGGCATTCGAGGATTTAAATAATTTGATTATCATATATCTTAATGATCTCATGGTGTTTTCAAAGAAGAGCGGAGATCATGTCCATCACTTAGAACAAGTACTTACAAGATGTAGAAAACATGGCATATCACTAGATCCCAAAAAGTGCATTTTCATAATCATGGAAGGCAAGTTACTAGGGAACATTGTGAAAAAACATGGATCATAATTTGATCCCGAGAGAGTATGAGCTATTCAAGCACTATCTCTACCCACAAGCAAGAAAGGATGTCATTCATTCTTTAGAAAGGTGAATTTTCTTTGTCGATTTATTCCCGAGTTTACTTGAATTGTCAAAGCACATCACCACCATGATGAAACCACAGGAAAACTTAAAATAGGACAAGGAAGGGAGGGAAGAATTTGAAGAGATAAAAAAATATATTTCCAAGGATTTGACTCTTGTGTCTCCCTATTTCAACAAAGAATCCATCAGAAAAATGATGAAGGCATGGAATCACATAATGCTTTCATGAGTTGTACATTAAAAAATAATGAACTAAACTATATACAATTGGATAATCATTCCTATGTAGTGGTCAAGGCTATAAAAAAATTCAGGTTTTATATCCTTAATTCTCATATGGTAGTGATGGTCCCCGCAAATCTGCAATCAAGTCCATCTTAACATAGTAGGATCCTAGAGCTAAAAGAGGAAATTGGATTGCATAGACTCAAGAATATGACTTGGAGATTTGACCCTCTAACCTAGTTAGGGGAAATGGTTTGTTCTAATATATTTCTGAAGATTAAACACTCCAATCTCAAACACAGCTTAAGAAAATTGTGCTTACTCAACTTGTCCGAAAACAATTCACAAGTTATTTTTGTAACCACTACTGATGAGTGGCATACGATATTTTCTATTACTTAACTTATGGAGAATGCTTTCCTAATCTTGATTACAAGAAAAGGAGAACACTCAAGCTAAAGGGAAAAAAATTTGTAATCTGGAATCATGTACTTTATAAGAGAGGTTTGGATGGATGCTTCCTCAGATGCGTAGATAAAGAACAACAAGAAAAAATTCTTAAATCATACCAAGACCAAGCATGTGGTGGACACTTTTCAGTGATTTTCACTTCACACAAGATCCTCTAAGGAAGGTATTATTGGCCCACCATCTTTGCCAATAATTAATTGGGAGACCACAACTTGCTGCACTACCACTTAGGCTAGTTGTTATTGAAGAACCATTTGATCGGTGGGGGATAGACTTCATTGGAATTCGAATCCTCACTCAAGTGTGGGGCACACCTATGTGTTCATGGTGACATACTACTTCACCAAGTGGGTGGAAGACATTCCGGCCAAGAAAGCCAATAAGCGAAGTAGTATGCAACTTCATCAAGGATAATATCATAGTACGTTTGATTACCACGAATATTATAGTAGATAACGCTACCTATTTCTCTTCAAGGGAGTCGACCAATTTTTGTTATAGCTATGGAATATCTCAATCTCATTCTTCTTACTACTATCCACAAGGAAATAGATAGGACAAATCAAGAAACAAGAACATCATGACCATTTTCCGCAAGCTTGTATATGAGAACTAAAGGAATTGGCACAAAAATTTGTATGATGCATTGTGGGTGGACAAGATCACTCCCAAGAAGGCAATAGGTATGTCACCATTCCAACTATTGTATGGATTCGAAGAAAAATTCCCCTCATGATCAAGATGTCAGCTCTCAAGTTGCTATAGGGAATAGAAGATGGTCAATATAAGGATTCCATTGATAAGAGGATCCTCTTTCTTGAGAAGCTAGAAGAAAATAGACTTGAGTGGTGGACCATATCAAAGAGCACCAGTTGAAAGTAAAGAAAATATTTGATAAGAAGGCTAAGGTGAGAGAATTAAAAGTTGGAAACTTCGTCGTCCGGTATGGGACAAGAGAATGGAACCAAAAAGGAAGCCATAGAAATTTTGATTTGTTATGGCTTGGCCCATTCCAAATTCATGAAGCTTGCGGCAAGAATTCTTTTCTACTCTCATATTTTGTTGAAATGTGGCTAGAAATCCCTCGCAGATGGAAAATACCTAAAATTCAATCATCAATGAAAGTGGGTTATCCTCCGCCTTGTACCATAGATGATTTCCATGTGTGTTTCCCCTTTTTGTGTGTCGTGTGTTTCCTTTCCTTTGGTTTTTTTTTTTTTGTTTGTGTTTTCCTTCTTCCAATCTTTCTTTTTAGAAGTTGTACATAAGTTGTACATAACTCTACAAGGACCAATGGATAATGCACTAGTCAACAAATTATATGTTCTAAGATTGAGATATTGGATTCCCATGTCATGTATTCTCTGCACTCATTCCATGCCATGTCCCAAGCTAGATCCATTTGTTTTCATGGAAATGTGCAACAGGAAATTGGAAGTTTCCAAGCATGACAAATATATCCCTGTGCTGAAATTTTCATGTTTTATCATTCCTAGGCACCCCAAGTCAAATCCGTCAGTATGGTCACCCCCTATTTGATGAAAAATTGATCCCCTAGGTGATTTAGGAAATTCTATTCATTCCCCTAGGTGATTTTAGGGAATTCTAAAAAGATGTTATCTTCTGGTAGTATTGGGAAGGGATATCGTTGGCCTTCTCAGGACAGGATTAAACCCCTTGGAGCAGAATAGAAAGGCCAAATTCAATATGGAGGTGAATTCAAGATCTTAGAACATCATGGAAATTATTTTGTAAGGTTTGGGAAAGTTTTGAAAGACTTGGAGCAGTCTGAGTAAAAAAAGGGTTCATAAGCCTAAGCAGTACACATACACATACCTAAAAACAGGTTGTTGGGATTTAGAAGAAGATTTTGGTAGATATGGATGGAGTTAGAAGTAAAAAATAAAATTTCTAGAAAGATTATTTCAAGACCTATATGATGGTGAAATAATATTTTTCACAACACCTTGGAGCATAGGATTGGAAGGTAATTTTTCTCAGGCACAAATGGAGTCTCAAATCAAAAATACACTTTTTTAGGGATCTAATGGTTGAATAAAGGCATGATACACCAACCATTGGATTAAAAATTCTATTTCTAGTCAGGATCATATAAAATTTCACCAATAAATTCCACCGGGAGCTCAAGTTATCATTGTTCCAAGTTACCCTCTCAAAGGCAATTCAGGACTTAGTCATTTTTCAGGAGGACACGTGTCAACACTAGGAGCCTGGTAGGATTTCATGTCCCCGAAGTCCCTGAGGTTAGGTAAACCAACATTGGAAAAAATTTCCCAGCCCCCATGTGACCTTTGGGACCCTCATATGACTTATAGACTTGACTTTCAACCCCGGGTGCATTTTGGAGCATCCATTCCCTGCCATGGGATCAAGCGTCACGTGTCGGCCCGGAAAACCATGGTAATTGATGTCCCTCATGTACCTGATTTTAGGCACATCAAGAATTTTAAAATGTTCCAAAAACCTATGGGGAGTCTTTTGGTCACCCACGTGACCTACTTTCACCCCCAGTGCATTTTTGGAGCATCCATTCCCTGTCATCGGATCAAGCGCCACGTGTCAGCTCCAGGACCACCGTGGAAATTGATTTCCCTCATTTCCCTAAGCTCGGGAAAAAAATAATGTAAAAATTTTCCCATACCCTATGGGGATTCTTTTGGACATCCATGTGACCATCTTTCAGTTCCTGAGTGCTTTAAAGCAACTTTTCTCACATTCATTCTTTGTCGTTGAATTTCGCCAAGTGTCATTCTCTTGACCACCATGGAATTTTATGTCCCTCACATCTGTGAGGTTAGGGACATAAAACATGAAAAACTTCTCCTATATTCTCCCTCCGGCATTTAAAATTTCAAAAATCTAACTGTCGCTCAGTGTTTCTAGTGCTTTCAACTGCTTCCACTCCCGTGCACAGACAATCTTCATCCTTCCTCTGCAACTTTCTTCCATCACTCCACCATTGAAAAAAGTCAGACTAGATCAACCAAGTAACTGAAATACCTTTTCCATGGTGATACATAGGTCTCATAAGGAATTCTCATCAAGTTAAGAAATAGAAACGAAGAACAATGAAGAAGAGAACAGTAAAATTTTCATAGCCAAAAAATGGAAATTTGAACAAATCTTGCAAACCAAAGGCACGAATAAACAAACCATTTGATTCTATTTTTTCATCTATAAAATACCATCAAAAACATAACCTCAAACTCTCCTCTTGTGTGACAGAGCATTCACAATGAAGAAATCTCCTTTCCGACTCAATGAAGAAAGAAGTGGGATTTTTCGTCAAACCGTCAGTTTCGGATTGAAGTAGGATCGCACGTGAAGCACCGAAGAAAAAAACCACATAAAAATATAATTTTCTCCAAAATTTGAGGAGAAAACTATACCAATAATTGTGAGTTCCATTAATGGTTTTTGCATCTAGAAGCATTGCCAAGTCCGAAAATTAAAATTTTTAAATCTCCTGGACTATTAAGCGGGTAGGCCCAAAATTTCAGAGGGGTGATATTGGGAAAAAAACCATATCAAAAAAATTCATTCCATGTCAATCCAATTCCTAGAATCCAACTTTCTAAAAATAGAAGGTCTACTATATAGGAACTGCTATTTTGGGAAAGTCATCGACAGAAGAACCTACGAAGGAAATGAAGACATTGGAGGTGCAATACAACTAAGAATTCACCGAATGGAAATTTTTGACACTTACTAAAAAAATTAAGTGGGCCCTCGAGAACCCGATAAAAATAGAAAGTTGATCTAGGAGGGATGAGGAACACATGGAGTAAGAGGAAAATTGAGCCACAACATCCAGGTTGAAGACTGGGAACTTGATTTTCACTCTTAATAAAAATAGTAAGTTGTTTTTTCTAAAAGAGACATGAAGCTCAAGTGGATGGGTAAAAATCCTACACATCCCTTCACCTACGAGTATGATGTGGAAGACAAATATGTCTTACACATGGACCTAAATGACCTTAAGACTCACATGGCCTCCAAGGACTGAAGGAGGATTAAAGACCAAATATTCGCAAGAGGGTTGTTCACCGCTACAATACACCTATTATCTATGTATAGTCTCGAGTTATTCCTAGCCTTCTCTTTCCATTATGAACCTGAGAGATGAACCATCCAAGATGAAAATGGTACAACGATGGTAGTCATCAGCCCTAGGACCATTTCAATCTCTTTGCAGATACCGAAATACTCTCTAGCATGGTCATCATCTCAAAGGACGGGGCTATGTGTGATTGGGAAAGAATGGATTCGTATGTATAAGGAGTAGTGCTCAAATCATGGTTGAAAACTAGAATAAATCCCTCCAGGATGCCTAATAATCTTCCAAGGTGTGATTTCTAAGAAGGGTATTTTGATGCCATCACTCTCCTCAATACAAGATTATGGGCGAAGCAAGCATGAGAGACTTCCACGAACGGATGGGCCTTTTCATCCTTACACTTTGATAGAAGGAAGGTAGAGAATTTATTGGGGGCAGGTCATCAGCAAACAATATCCATCTCAGTAACTTCTCCAAGTGCCCATGAAAAATAAGTTCCACGTGACTTCTTACCTAGTCTATCTCCTTGTAAGCTTGAGATCATTCAAAGGATTGGCTCTCATGTAGAACATTGTTTCCAAGGTACCTGCATTCAAGAAACTTCCACAGTTGGTAGTGGAGGAGAGGAATAGGCATTTTTATCATGTGAACAATGTGTTCACTATGTACATGGTCTGAAGCTTAGAAGGAGATCTCGAAGCCAGGATGTCACCAAAAGTGGCATTCCTGATTAAGGAATATGGCTCATACGTCATACAATTCTAAACATTCTCCTACATAAAAATTATTGGCTTCAACCAAGCTCCACTAAAACGGCTTAAATACCTCAATGAATAGATTATATTGTTCGAGCTCTACAAGAAGATCACTCAAGTGAATAAAAAGCTCAGAAGTAGGAGAAATAAATTGATTTCATTCCCTATATCTCTAGGGAGTTCACATGTAAAATTTCAAATGACGCATCTCACCTGGAGGCTGCTTTCGCACATTTGACTTTGCATTCCTACATCACCACACCTAACTTTGACATCCGAGAAGATCTTGACTCGGTCTATGTCTTATAATTACAACATTAGCCAAAATTCGAGGATTACTTGGCCAACCAGATTGATGAGTTCAAAGTACGTGAAAAGGATGACATGAGGATGACAATCAATGAGATGAAGAAATTAAAGTTCTCTAGGTATGAATACATCTTGCATGATGATGGGACATAAATGTACAATCGTGAGTATGTAGCAATCGGGATGTCCCCAATTCCCCAAATCAACTGGCATGTTCATGAATCAGGAGATATATTGGAGCGGACTGAAAAGGTGGTGAGGAGAATGAGGAACTAGTTTCAAAAGAAGAGGGCTATGATCATTTGGTCATGAGGAATTTCTCCAAGCCAAAAAATGTTTCACATCATTCATCTTCAAAAGTGGTAGAGGTGAATTCCAGCTCTAAATACTTTGGAGCTATTTCGAAAAGGAAGGTGTGGAATTGGAAACTTCTTCTCACAAGAAGACACCCAAGAAAGTCAAGGAAGAATAAAGTTTGTTGGTGTCACCGCAGAGGAAGATATGATCTCGAATGCAAATAGAAAATCTAGCAATATATGCACCGGTGAATGAGGAGTATATGACTCACAATCTAGTTTTCAAACCACTTCAAGAGGTCTTTAACCATTTTGACACTAACACCACTATCATTCAGGACTTTCTCCCTTCGCCAAAACAAAGAATGGTTGATGCACCCATCATTGATCCCGAATGAGAGACATTTCCATGCATGTGGGAATGGTCATCCTTGAGACTCGCACAAGACAACAAGTAATAGTCCCCACTTATAGTGATTGTCTCGTTGCTAAAGAAAAAAGGTCAAGAAAGATTGCACAGATGACCTCATGATTCTACAGTGGGGAGACAAGTAATCAGTACATCAAAGTAGCTCATCCAAAAGTAATCAAGCTAGTGGATGAGATGACACCAGCTGACTATGAGATGAGCATGATCCAATTGGGACTAGCTACTCATGAGGGAGATTTACACATATATCAATAATATTCTTCTCGCATAGTAGAAAGGAATAAAGAATATAAAGATAATATTGATGTATTAGAGGAACAATTATGAACCCTTTCATCTTATGTGCAACACTTGGTTAAACTAAGCCCTACAACACTTCCTATTGAGAAAGTGGTACCCATCAATAGCTTCAATCCGTAAATACATCAAGAACACACGATGTCACGATACGGGGAAAGAAAATAATGAATGGATTGACTCAATCTCTAAAAATGAAATTTAGCACTCCAAGAGGTAGTCAATATCTTTGTGTACATGTGCACAATGGCCAATAGAATGAGAGCACTCAAAGAGGATGTGGAGAAAGAAAGAGATTACTAGGAACCTCTAGGACCAAGTAGTGAGTGAGATGAGAAATACCCATCGTCATGAGTTGATCGATAGGAAGGTTTTGGAACTCCTGTAGAAGACTTGACACATGTATGGGTGAGGGCCTTGGTAATAAGATTTGAAGAAATCAATCGGGCCTTCACAGAGCTAGAGGAGAAAGAAGAAAAAACATACAAGCTGCAAGATAGTATGAATTGGAAAGTTCATAAACTTGGAGTACCCACAATGAGAAAACACACAACTGCTGATGAAATGATCAGCCCTTTTAAGGAATATGTCAAGAAATGGGTGGGCAACCCATTATCCTTAACTAAGGATACTCTCTACTTATTCTTAGAGATCCAAGCCTCCATTGCATTTATCACAAAAATCATTCATCATGGTTCGAGAAGTACAAGGACACCAACAAAGCAGTGTGGCCGATGGATGGACTCAAACCTTGAGTTGCATACGCATCCCTCATGCCAACAAAGTAGAACTACTAATATCCTATTTCAAACAAGAGCTTGGAAATATTGAAGCCTTCTCGGGATCATGAAGTAGAGAGCAATTAGAGAGCAGAGCGAGCAAGTCGACCGCGAAGCTCATCCTTCAACATAATTCTTCTTCTTTTTCTCATGTCTATTCTTTCTCTCTCTCTTCTCTTCTCATGCAACTCTCTCTCTCTCTCTTGATGTTATATTTTTCATTAAGGGTTTCACTTTTAATATGACTTAAGTGACTTTATAAGTATAATGTAACTTTAAGTCACCTTGTTATTATAAAAGGGACTTAAATATTTAAAGTAGGACATGGACAGTCTTAAGTCATATTAAGGTATTTGAAAAGTCACTAAGAAGATGAAGAGTTTCCTCCTCTTCTATAAATTTTAGCAAGATCCTCATTTAAGGGTCTTCTTAATTTTTTCTTCTAAAAATTCTTAGATGTTGGAGCTATTTTTTGTGAATTCATGAGAGAGATATCCTTGTGAAGAAAGCAAGAGATAGTAAGTTTCTTCCATTTCTTCTACTAAAACATGTCTTCTACTTCCCACACTATGTATGTATTCTTCTTGAGCTTTGATAAAGGAAGAAGGAATTTTATCCTCTTTGATTGAGTCTTTTATTGGTACTTTATGTTCATTAAGCTCTATTTAGTCTTGTTGCTATTTTATAGATTTGTTTTCTTCTCAAATACAAGTGCATGTAATGAAACTTCTTGCTAGTGTGTGTGAGTCTCTAATTTTCTACTTACAACATTATTTTATGCTTTCTAAATATTCTCACTCCCCTTTCTCTCCTTCGTATAAAATTATTCCCTTGTAGGTACTTGCAATGATTTTCCACAAGGTTAATGCAAAGGCCCATGTTGGATCCATGGCCGATAGGCCACCACGATAAAACTCATGAATTTACTTGTGCATCCACATATGGTAGCTGCACCGGTTAAGAAGAGTGACTTATAATCCTAGGGCATTGGAAAGATAACAACCAATTTATCCCTAATAAATTTTCTTTCCAACAATACCTTTCATTCCCTATGCCCAAAATGACCCGTTTTTTTTAACTTGGATTTTCCTAAACTACCTTGGATAATATCATTTCTCTCCCGCACAATTTTCATATAGGTTGTTTATTTTTTCTCTTAGCTCCTGGAGGATATCTTCATGTTGTAATATGGATAAAAATAGAAAATTTAGTGCTTTGAGAGCACTATTCTACCTCAAAGCTTGATATCATTGTGAAAATAACTTAGATTCATTCCCCTACACATGAAACACACTTGAAAACCATGTTTTCAATTTCCTCCTAGACATAATGAGGGGTGAAATAGGCTTGGAGGGGTTGTGTGAACTAATAGGTTTATCGAGGAAGGGTTCGAGTGATCAGAAAAGGTTTTCAAAGGGTGGGCTTATTTGTCATAGAAAAATATTCAATTTTTCATGCTATACATTTTGCATGAAAACAAGCCACCTATACCATTTTGTAGAGTAAGTGGGATGAGATCTTATCATAGAAAGCTCGACACCTTGATCCATGTCTTGGGGATGATCTAGTGAAGGATTTTATAGTGTGGTTGGTAGAGTCATAGGAATAGTATTCATAGGTATTCATAGAGAATACTACACTATGGGAATAATTTTCACATTATATGGCTAGATCATGATTGAGAGAGTACAATGATATATGAGGAACCTTGAGCTCACAAGGGCTAGTTCCTATTGAGATTAGTGAGGAGGATGATTGACTACATGAAGAGTTGTACCCTCAATAGATTATATATAGAATTTTTGTAAAACTTATATATATATATATATGAGAATGGATTTCATGACTTTGTGTAAAAATTTAGTTAATGTGATGGGAACAAAGGGTCTTGTGATTATGCATTGATGATTATTTGACATGTGATTACATTGAATTAGGATAAAAGTATGATTGTAATTTAGATTATATACATTTCTTTGTTGTACAATTAATATGTGTGATTGAATTCAATTACTTTGAGAGCATGGTTTTGACTTGGATAGTTTTGAATAATATGGTAAATGATACACAATTAAATGTTATGATTATGGTGTGTATGGATTCCATGTAAATTATGATGTTCATAAAAGGAGAGGAAACCTATTATCATGAAATAAGAGAGGGATATCCTCATATAAGTCATGTCGAAAGTAGTAAGAATAAACCACAATGGTATGATTGATAGGAGCAATGGAAATTAGATATCAGGTTGGATCATGTTGTGGTAAAGACATGATGAACGAGAAATAATAGGGTATTATGAGCTATCGAGAGAGCACTAGTGTAGACTATATGTGATGATTCAACCTAACTATACATGTTTTGTATATGGTGTTGAAGAAGAGTTGTATGTCAATTGTTCAACATCTAGTACCCACCTCTACTATGTGGAAATCCATATTTGAGTGGGTTTTGGAATATCTTGTAGAGGATTTGATTCATTGTGAGAAACATAATTTGTTGCATCAAAAGAAGTAGGATTGAGAATTGCATTGACTACGGGATGTGACATGGAGGTGGTGAGACAAATCTATCATAATCTCATGTCTCAAAAGTGATGACGTATTTTCTTATAAGAACTTGAGATTATTATCTAGTGCATAAAAATCATTTTTGCAGTGATCATTAATGTGATGAAAGTTACAAAAAGGCTAGCCTCATCATATTATTCATTACCATTAATTTGAATAATATTATATTTGCAGTGATCATTAAGGAGAGTGATGATTGTTATGTGGTAAACGAATCATCCTCTTATCCATAAGGGAAAGTAAAATAATATGTTTTTGATAAAAAATATTGTCAAAGTAAAGTAAATTGGTTAATAAGAAGTGTTATCATGATGTGACACCTTAACTTTATTATCATTTAAATGAAGTCATAATATTGTATTAGAATCATTGGAAGTAAAATAAACCGTATTACTTATATCCATATGCTTGGGGTGATTTTGGAGGATAAAATATCACTCTAAGCCCATCACACGAAGGCATAGCTCAAAGAAAATAATCACAAGTATCATATAATAAGTTTTCTTTGAGGGGATGGATGAGGCCTCTACAATATATATATTTCATCTCTAAATCAATGGTTTTGTATAACAAGTGCATACTAGCTTTAAATTGTACAATATAAAATCAGATATAGGATTGTTTGCACCTTGATGAAGAGAGGTTAAATGATCATATGCATCTCTAAGGCCTTTATTGAAGCTAAAGCAAGCTAGAAAGCATCTTCAAGTTCCAAGAAGCTACTTACAGACCCGTTAGGTAAATGTGTAAACCAATATGAAGTATATCCTATGAAGCTACAATGGAAATATTTAAGAAGTGATGGATCATTACTATATGAGGTCATACGGTCTTTCTCATGCTTAATGTCCAAATAATAATATTACGTGTCATCAAACAATGTAAATATAATCATGAAAAAAATCCTAGGGAATGTAGACTGGAAGATATTGCGCGGAATGGGATTTTCATAGATGGTATTAGAATCAATGTTAGCATAATAAGATTTTCTTTCAAAGGTCATACTTTGAACCTTACATTGTAAAGCACCTACTACACACATAATGGAAATGATCTCTTGAGGAGGTATAGAACAAGTATCTAGAGGTTCATTCAAATCTTGCACCTTACCATTAAAGGTAGCCATATGGAAACTATTTATTTGTAAAATAATGTGAGGTGATGTTTTATGTGCAACTCCTTGGGTAACACTTGGGATTCTAAGGGTTTGACCTTATGTTACGGATATAAAGGGATATTATCCATATGCACATTATTTACACTACAATAATAATCTAAAGCTATAAATTTTACATCGACATGTTCATTTAAGCTAAAATAAGTAGGTACAATAGGCACAATAAAATTTACAAATGAATTAGATATATAAGCATGAATTTTAATTTCAATAGAAGAAGTAGAAACACAAGTTAAATCAATAGTACTATGTGCAATTGGAATAAAATAAATTGTATTATTAGTGCATGAAATAATAATATAAGGAATATTAGCAACAAAAATAACATTCTTGTCACATTTAACAAAGGAAGTAGAAGAATGCTCAAAAGGCATATGAATAATAAAATAGAAGAATCATCATACATATCATCATAAGCGCATTCACCGTAGTGGATTCGAATCACTATAGTAAATACAAGGAATACCATCAATCAATGCAAGAATGGAAGGGATGTCCTCCTCATGCAAGCTAAAAATAAACCCATCATCACTAAAATATATGTGATCAACAACCTCAAGTGACGTATTACAGTGTGGAAGATCATTATTCGTCATCACTTTCCCAAGCATCTATATTAACTTCAAGACTAGGGGTGGTAGTAGAAGTCATATAACAAGAGTTCTATAGATATTTGGCTAATACAAAAGATGGAGTAGGAGTAGCAATAGTAGTGAATTTAATTGTTGAGAATTTATCTTATGTAAAATCATGCACTTGGGTACATTCCTACGTCCTAAAAGCATACTAACATTTACATGATTCCTAAGAAAGAAAACTACCGATTGATAACTATCTTTGGCTTTTTTTTGTTGTCTCTTATTTTATGTTTGGTCTTACACACCATACATCCCCGTCGTAATTTCACTTATTTATCTTTCAAAGTGTTTCACCTATTTTTTTGCTATTTAAAATTGAATAGGAAATAGGTTTAGAGGAATACATGTGATATGTAGGTCGAAGGTTGAATGTGCACGTTAATGACTTTTTTATCCAAGATGATTGTAAAGAGTTTCCCTTTGGCTAGGAGGAACAACCTGTATAAGAAAAAAAATAAGAACAACAAATAGTATTAATAATATGGGTTAGTGGACTCGCCTGGCGAGTGTTAGATCTCGAGAAGCGAGGTGCTTCCTAGAAGGTCACAATCAACTTTCAAATGTAATTCAATGCAAATATCAAGAAGTAAGGAAATCCTATTGTAGTTTTACAATTTAGGTATCTCATGTAAATACAATAAGAAAATGTAATCTACAAGGCAATTTTATGATTAGATCTAGAGTTTTGGTAGGTTATTTTGGGTTTTGAAATTCGACAGGATCTAGGATTTATTGGGTGAGGTTTTGGTTAGTTTTGGTTGATCGAGAAGCTTGCTGGTAAAAAGAATGAAATTCCATAGAGACCGATATTGATCAAGTGAGTGATGTCGGTATAGAGGTGAAAATGACAAAAGTTAGGTAATTAGTGTCGATAGGGAAATTAACAATAATTTGATAAAAAAGGTTTTGGTCTTCTCTCGTGATTGCAGAGAGTGAGAAGGGTATGGATAGGTTCGTAATATAACCGAGAATACTTAGGGATATAGAGGGGGAAGTCACAAAAGGAAAAAATGCTATTGGTGGTCAGGTTGGCAGATTGGTGAGGAGGTGGAGATAAAGGAATATAGGTAGAAATAAAGTATAATGAAAGAGGTAAGGAATCTATACTTTAAGCATGAACAATATGATTGAAATCACGTATACTTACATTTACAAATCACGTAGACGAAGGTGGATGGTAGTTGATCCGTGAAGATATTTTGGGTTCAAAGTGTCATGGCAAGATACTCAGCAGTGTTCCCATGAGTATTCTAATACTCTGGAAGGAGAACCAGATGCTTGTTTGGGCATCTGGTTGAGTATTTTGTGTCATCTGGATGCTAAGAGGCTTTGGATTCATGCTTGAATGTAATAGTTCTCAAAAACTAAAAATGACCAACCTAGGTAAAAGGTTGTAAAATTGTATATAAAGTAACCAATGGCGGTTAGGTGACCGACATCGGTCGAGGGATAACTGATGTCGGTTAAGGTGGGTAAGTCTAGGTTTACCAAAAATAGGCAGATCTTCCCAGATTTGGCATGTTTTCCAAGTTGAGTCTACTTAGGGAAGTGGATTTCTCATTAGAAAAGGTAGGAATGTCATAGAAGAAGTCCAATTAGGTTTGAGAAGAATTCTTCGTTAGTTAGTTTAAGTGATGACTTAGCACTAAGAGTGATGACTCGAAAGGTTTGAGAGTGATGACTTGGTCACTATGAGTTAAATGCCCCTGGAATGAGTCCAAGGTGAGGTGTCATGGTGAGGTGGGGGTGTGAGGGTGAAATTAATTTAATTAAAATAATTAAATTAATTAATAATGTGAAGGTGAATATATTAGTAATAATTAGTAATGAGGCCATCATGTTTTTAATTAATTAAAAGGGACCAAGGGAGTGTGAACCAAATTTGGTGTTTACATTTTCCCCTTTTTCACATAGCTTGTATTGGTAAGTGATGCTGAAAAAAATAGGAATTCAGTGTCCTAGGTATGACTAGAGATTAGGTTATCCCAATCATGGACTAAAGTGATCCCCCTCAAACTAGGAACTGATGAGGTAGGAAATGGAGGCAAGAATGGTTTAATAAATTAGTTATTAAAAAAAAAAGGATGGATGGATTATAGGTAAATTCGGTAATGGTCGATTCAAATAATAGGTAATGGAAATCAAATTCTCACACACGTATAGATTGCGATAAGGTACTAGGTTAAAGAGATTACAAAATCTACTTCGTCAAAGGTCAATAGGTTTATCCAAACAAGATTGAAGTGGTTCAGGTATCCAAGGTATAGGATATGGTCCTGAATCATAGGTAAGCAAGGTGTAGGAATGGGTAATAGGTTTTGTTTCAAGGAACCAAAGGTTTAATCGAGATAAACATCATGACATCAGAAAGGTAAGGTCATTAGGCTAAACCACACAAGTAGCATCATCGCAAGTTATAGAAAATACACAAATTTAAATTTAACAAAAAGAGGTTCGAGCTAGGGTATGTAAGTCAAGGCATAGGTAAATAACATGTCCCTAAGCACAATTAAGGAAATGTATAGGTAATGTAGGCTTGTGGGTGAGTTTTTAATAGGTGTTGGGAATGGTAAAAGTTGTTTAAAAATAGTATTGCTAGGAAATTTGAGCATAGTGTGGGCCAAATGGATATGTGTGGTGACAGATTCTAGTCGAACGTAAGAGACATCGGTTGGCTTAGGGAACGACTTGACCGATGTTGGTCATCTCAATTTGGGGGCTCAAAAGGTAAACCCTATGTTTTATGGATTGATTTGTTTCATTTCCATTTATGAAAAATGACAGAGAAGAATGGGAAAGTGGGAAAGTGACGGTATGAAATCAGAGCTAGTTTTTGAGCAACTAGCAGGTGATTTGGCATTCCGTAGGTGGGTCCATGAGATCAATTGGAGTGATTTGATTAGTTGTGAGGTGAGGAGTGGATTTTTATATGGCATAGGTGGGAGAGGGAGTGAGAGGACCAATGGAATAGAGACCGAGGTTCCACCATGGAGATGGCACTCGAGTAGAGGTAGGAGGTGTAACATTCCCATTTTAAGACTTTAGAAACAAGGGAAAAAAATAAATTTACACAATGTTCTCTGTTCTAAATAAAACATCATTTAGAACACACATTCCATGCCAATCAATCTCATAACAGATAACCATATGCAGCTGTAATGACTCGGTAAGTTACCGATCTCTCATTCCATGACTCGGTTACAAACCGATCTCTCATGTTTGTCTTAAAGTATAGAATACTTTATGTATACAACATATACTTGGTTTTCCTACCCTATTCTAGGTACTGAGTGATCTAGTTTAAAGAACCTATCTGAATATTTGTTACCAATATTCATCTGACATCACGTTTCTTTAAACTAGGTGACATAGGACAACGTAACCAATAACTTGTGATACTTTGGCCAAATATTTTCAACATACTATTCATGTTACTATTCCTAGATGACATACTCATCATTTCAGAATATGTCCTTCACCTCACTCTTCATTATCTAGAATGGTCTTTACTAAATTTTGTTAGTCAACTTGCCCAAGGTTTGACCCTAGCCGAGGTTAGCAACATAATTTGTTATAGGAAGATGCTCACGATGACTTAGGGTATATGTGCATACTCAATAGACCTAAGTCAACCAAATGTGCTAAGGTACCCTGAGTCATAGAGATCTAATCCCTATTCTAAACATGCTACTAACTTGACCTAAAGAGAAACTAAGCTCCAGTCAAATGTGTGTGGATCCGGATGAACAAATATGGAAGGGTGTTGCCATGTGTCAACTGCAACACTTTGTATCCTCAAGAATCCCTTAGACTTCTCAAAGGTACATTGTTGCAGCTGGCATGTGCCAACATTCGTTATAACCGATTCATCACGATGTACATACCCCTTAGTGGTCATTAAAGTCATAATTAAATTGGATTAAGATTCGTATTGCAGCAACCATGCCTTACCCTAATTCCAACATTCATTAAGTTCTTTATCCATAATTAATCTGATTTGATATTAAGAACTTCATTAACTACTGCTTGCATTTATGTTCATTAACATGGCCTAACAAGCATTATCCCCAAAAATAGGGCATCAAACATCAAATAGTTCATTTTTAATGCAACCTAGCTATCCAAATAAGGTGTATCATCCACCTAGATTCAGCTAGTCTTTACTTTTTATAAAAAAGCACAAGGATTAAAGATCATAACCACCATTCCTTTTATTTTTCATTCTTATGAGAGAGGAAAAGTCTTCCTCTACATGGTTAGATGTTAGGGTTAACATACCCTTTTTATCATTCATTACTCATATAGTTTAATTGTATGTCCAATGCATATTTCATTATTAAACTATAGTTTTTTTGTTAGAGAACGACATCCTTTGTAATTTAACAAGTTTCATTATAGTAAGGGAGATTGTACTATCCCCTTAATCCAACTTATTAATTGATAAAAGCAATAGTATACAAACAAATATAAAGAATGTTAAAAACAAGATATCACTACTATTTCCTTCATATAAGGTACAAGATAATTTACACCACAAATTGGAGTCACCTCCAAACCTTTCAATTCATCATGATAAAATATACATTTGCAAGACTATGCATTTCTGCATACTTTGTATGTCAATCAGCATTAAGATCATAGAAGAACATCACTTTTCTTTTCCAATACAACTCAATAATGAATCGAAATTATTTACATAAGATCTAGAATTCAATAAGCCAATACATCATAAAAGTTTTTTCCTTATTTTATCACTTACGATGTCCATCTCGCAAAATTGCTAGCACATGTCATTTTATTGAACCGAGCATGATAATCACTAAGCATTAAAATGAACTACATTCCACTAATTGTTCCATTAAAACAACTTTGCTTTAATGAAACAATTAATAAGTATTATACAAATAAGCATAACTGATAAAAACTAGAAAAGAAGTGCAAATGATGAGTCATAATTCACTTTTAAGAAAAGAGCATAATATAATAAGCTAAATCTGCATTGTAACATATAGTTTAATTGATCCTATCAATAACCTTTTAAATAAACAACATATCTTGTCGTCTAAGTATTTCATAATTCATTCTGAATTGAAATACCGAATTTATCTATATTATGAACAAAAAGAGTTAGCTTTAACATAGTACATATTTAGAATGATTCATCCCACAACTTAAACAAAAGAAGAAGAATCAATATATACTATCCACCATTCACTAATCCTTTGAAAGATAGAAATAGGTTCAGAAAGTACTCAACTGATTAGCCACATAACTACCTCTACCAAGGAAATTAATAAAAGGAGTAAATTTTAAGGAGACAACAACTAGAACAAGAATCCCAAAAGAAGTATGACTAAGTCAAACAAAGCAATCGATCTAAACATGATTACATTTTCTCTTCTACAGACCCGACTCAGCTGTTCTCTTTCCACATCATTACAACAAATGACTTAGTACAAAGTAGACTAAACAATCCACAAGGAAATTTCCATCTCAGAAGAGTGGTTTCTCACTATTTCCTACAAGATAGAAAGGACAAAAATCCAAACCCAAGAATTCAAGTAGGTCTAAGAGAATAATCACTCTACAGCCAAGAAGAGATTTGTGCTACAGAGAAGTTAGATCAAGTGAACTTATCTTAACAAAAGTTAAAGGATCTCAAATAGAAAAGATCCAATCAAGAATTCATTTCATTTAGAAAATCAAATGAATTCCCATTTCTATTTCAAACTCAGATGTTATTTTACAATTTCCCAAGAGAGAACACAAAACCAAAGACACGGTTCATAGAAAGCAACACTTCTAGTTTCCTTGCAAAATCAATACAACCTTGGTTCATCTATTCCACTTTATTTAAACACAAGTTTGAATAGAAAGGAGTACACATTACAGTCCCAAGGCTGAAGAATAAAAAAATATTGTCCATAAGAGATATCCATTCTATTCTCCTTTTAAAGACCCGAAATTCATTCAAATAAATCTATAAGAAAGTACTAAAACTCAACACCAATATTAAGCTTAAGCAAGGTTTCCAAAATACTCATAAACTCAAAAGTAACTGAGATCCCAACACAAGGACTTAAAAATCTCAATACAAAAGAACATATAGTTCGTGATCCAAGTAAGAAAAATTATATGAAACAATCTCGAACCAGAGGTATTAAATCCTACCAACAAGATTCAGTACACGAGAGTATTCAACTCTTCTTTCCCTTAAAAGCCCAAAAATCAATTAAAAAGGATCTGAAAGAGAGTGTGAAACCCAACATGTGTTTAAGTCAAGAAAGGTCTCATATTACCCTCGAAATTGATAGAAACCGAAATTACAACAAAAAGACTCTCACAGTTCCAACTAGTTCATAAAGATTGAGACAGAGAATGTATTCATTCCAATCAACTCACACAAGAAGAAGTATGCTCACTACATATCTATAAACTTCAAGGACCATTATCAACTATTTCAAATGAGCTCTATTTCAAACCAACTTAGTCACAATATAGTATTGAACCGAGATACATTTCCATAAAAGGTCCATTAACCTTCAAAAACAAATAAACCTACAACAAGATGCGGGTTTTCTCATAACATAGGAGAGAAGAATATCCTCCATATTTACACGCCCTTACAAGTTCAAAGAAAGTGGTACAGTCTGGGATAGAAGTACCACAACCATTCCAAACTCAAGAAGCTTCAAGGAGAAGATCTCAAAAGAGATTACCATATCAACTCAAACCAAAACTATTCTCTCAAGATTTTTCGAGTAGACAGTCCCATATATGAGTTCTAAGAAACTCAAAACCTTGAATACAAGTAAAATGAAAAGCTCATAATACAAGTATAGAACCAACACAATGCTTCGAATACAAGTTCAGAACCCACATGTATTGAATATGAGTTTAGTGCTAAACACAAAGCTTCGAACACAAGTTCAGAACAACACAAAGCTTCAAATACAAGTTCGAACACACAAGCTTAGAATATGAGTTCAGTACTAAACACAAAGCCACGAAGATGAGTTCAAAGTAGACACAAGCCTCGAGTACAAGTTTAGAACCAAACACAAAGCTTCGAATACAAGTTCTACATGCATATCACCACTAAATCTTGCACACAGAGAGTTTCCAAAGGCTAACATATCATGCAATGGATTCATATCCATAAATCACAGAGATTCATACAACCAAGAAAGTAAATAACCAGACAAAACATGCAAACATTTATCTCATGAGAGTAGAATTGTTTTAATGAATCATTTAGAAGAAAGCCTATCATGCCTATCATGCACGATAGTGCTTTTGCCAAATCAAAGGAGACTTGCATCCGATCTTCCAACTCTTTTTCTCCTCCACGAAATATCAACAACCAAATATATTTTCTTCCAATGCCTCATATACTTTCCTTCAATAAAAATAGACCAGGAAAAAAATAGACACAAATTACAAGTCAAACTACTAGTTCAAAGAACCGAGATAGCTCCATGCAGAGAAAAAAATCGCAAGGCATGCAAGACCGAAAAACCTCCAACAAACCCACCTTCCTTGTTTCCAAGAAGGTTTACACACAAAAATTTAGGTTCATAAATGCAATTACTCCTCAATCTCCTACCTATCCTTCCTTGCCACCACCTCCTAAACGGAAAATGCTATCTCTACTTCAACATGCATTTCCAACTTTAGTGAAGCCTCCACGTATGCTTCCACTAAAGTTAACTTGCCTTTTCCAAAACTGGATATACCTCCCATTCATTTAACCAAATAAAATAAAATAAATTCCATTGGAACCATCTCCATAATGTCATGCGACCCTATGTTCCCTGTTAATAGTTTAGGATAGATTTCCTAAAACTTAGGTTATAACCTTAGGTTTAGTCAAAACCATTTCATAAGTAATTTCCACCTTAGGTTAGATCAAATTCACAACCATATAGTATTAGGTATTAGGTTAAAATAGCCTAGCATTAGCTTAGTAACTTCTCCCTTATACCATTTAGCACAACAAATTAGGTTAGGACTCCATCCTAACAAAATAGAATAAGAATCTTAGGTTAGAATACAACCAAAATAAGTAGACATAGCTAGGAAGTAGGTTTGTTTACCTAGTTTTAGAATACCGTTAGGATAATCCTTTAGGTTTTGGGATTTAGATTCCCTTCATAGTCATGAAGCAGGCTTCATTTTTCTTACGCCGTTAAATTTCTTGAAGAGATCAATCCCAAATATCCAAGCACAAACATACAATGAATGAAGGCTTGTTCTTACAAGACCAAAGAATTTGTAACACACAAAATTTCAGTCCGATATGACTCTCACGCTTATGAATTTCAATTTTCCATTCAGTATGGTAAGGAGATTTAAAAAATTCCTTGGATCATTAGAATTGATCCAAGGATGAGTCGATTAAAGAGGTAAGTTTGCAACTCTCAAAAATAGATTGCGCAACTCATCTACAAGAAGTGAAAATGGATTCTTGCAAGCGATATCATTTTAGTCCAATGAATCCAAGAGTAGAAATTATTTATCCATAACAAGCTTGATTTTCAACAATCAAGGAAACACACCTCATTCAAGAAAATCACATGCCAATGCTTGTAATGCAAAAGAGGAATATAACTATTTGTCAAAGGTGTTACGGAGGGCATTCCTACACCTTCATGTGATTGAAAATTTTGTTTAATTTAGGTAAATTGTGGGTGGGAATTTTATTTTGAAATTATGGGTAAAAAGGGGTGAAACGAGGGTGTGAAAGGGGAAAATGTAGGTTAATTAGGGTTGGGAATGAATGTAGGGTAGATTTTGGTGGGGTGGGATAGGGTTTTAGGTTGTTTTTGTTGATTTTTAATAATGGGGGATGAGGGTTTCAGTTTCATTACCAAAACAGTGACCAACGTCGGTCATTGGTTGGCGAAATTGGTTAATTTGGGATGGCAATGGTCAATGTTGGGGTGAATTACACTATTCAAGATGATCAATTACGGTCAATGCGACCAATTTCAGATCCACCGTAAAAGTGGTTGGGTGAAATAAGGACTCAATGGGAAAGTTAAATAGGTGAGGTAGGGGTAGGTGAAGAATAATGTAGGTGGAAGAGGGTAAGGCACTATGTTTCCAATGTGTGATAGGTATATAGGTGAAATGATCTAGGATATTGGGTAAGTATGATAATGGAGAAAGTAGGTTTTGGGGGAATTAGGTAAAGGGGTAGGTATGATTGATGTGTTTTAGGTATTGTTTGGTATAAAAAGGGCTAAGTACGAGGTTAATTTGAGGTTTGGGTAATAGGTAATTTGAGAGGGTTGCGACTTGACAATGTTGGTTTGGATGATGTAAGAAAGAGATCAGTTGACTATGAGAGATAAAGTACCACCTCTATTAGTATAGATGTGTCCTAGCATGACAGTTGAGGACTGGGAGTACATAATAAATGTGGGAATTAGTTTAATAAGGTGTTATAGGTGTATAGGCCAAAATCCTAGATTGATGGTCGCTCTCATCAACAGATGGGACTCGTGACCAATACCTTTCATTTATAGACTGCGAGATGACCATCATATTAAAGGATGTGTATAAGATCTTGTGGCCTCCTATTGTTGGGGAGCCAGTGTATCAAATTTCAATAGATGCAACGGTAGAGCCCATAGTAGCGATATTTGGTGAGGTGATGGGTATGTTGAGTTATCACAGTGCGAGTCTGAGTTATGGGGATATGTATGCGGCATATCCATAGGAGACCAAGCTATCTATTTTGATGATGGTGGCAGTAAGTTATTTTTCCTTCCAGATTTCAAGGGTGGGAGATTTCCACAAGCACTGATGGGGTGTTACAGGACATGATCAAGGAGCGGGTATGTTTTTCTTGGGCACCATCTTTTCTAGTCCAACTATATAGGGAGCTATGGGCCTATGGTAGGTACATGAGATTTGGTATGTGTTATACATACTTGTTACATTGTTGGGCATATGAGAACATTGTGTGTGTACATCTAGTTGGGTTACCACGACAAGATTGTTTGAAGGGTTGTTTGTACATAGTGGGTTTCGAAGATGGGTACTAGTTGAGGGACAACCAAGAGTTTCCAAGGCCACATATGATGTTACATACTATAGGCGGTTGTTGAAGGGCATCTCGGTGGTAGATATCTTTTTGTGGCCATATGTTGGTTTTCCATCATATAGAGGCATGGCTGAGGAGTTAGAGGGGCTTCAATTATTGAGATGGATATAGGGAGGTATACCAGGTGAGCATGAGATGATACCCGTGGAAAGGATCTGGTGGTAGTTTGGAGTGTGGAAGGACCTGCCCCACCTTTCCCATGTTACCATAGAGATGACGTGGAGAGACCCATGTCTCCACCACATCCGAGTGATCTATTAGGGTATGAGGAGAATGTGCTAGATCGATGTATCGATGAGGTAGGCATTACCGATGTATACATGCGATTATGGGTGGCACAACTATGGGTAGCCTTACCAAGGCTAGGGTAGGTTAATTTAGCTACATTCATAGTGCAGAGAGATACATTATAGGGGTAGGTGGCTTCCCTACAAGCACATATTACAGGGTTGCAGGGACAACCGGTAGGGGACAGGTATAGGTGACCACCATACAAGCACAAGTGATGACCCTACGAGGCTCGGGTAGCACAGGCATAGGCTCCCACACGGAGTGGAGATGGGGATGGAGGGTAGGTAGTCGCCTTATGGGAAAAGGTGACTAGTTTACAAGGCCAATTGGCCACAACACATACATAGGTTGTGGCCTTAAAATCCCAAGAAACCATATAGGTACCACCGTAGGCACCATCGTAGGGTCGCATTGCATAGTCTCCTACACCAAGACATGGTCCAATTTTGGTAGGCGAGTTTACGGGTGGAATTGAGGTCAATGGCACCACCGTAGATCGTATCCATGGGGAGGTTCGGGATTTTATGAATGAGGTGCACTACTATCGGGACCATCTAGCAATTCTAGGTATTGATGTGTTGTCCTACGTCGAGTATAGAGCCCGTAGAGGTAGCTAGTGAGTAAACTAGATCCAAGACTCATAGTTTTGGTATCACAAGGGGTCGTTAACCCTAGAGATAGGGCCAAGGTGAGGTTATTATTTCCCAGATACTAGGCCCCGTAGAGGGTAAGGAGGAGGAGATGGAGGCCATGCAGGGACAAGCAGAGGGTGGTGAGATGTTGGCAAGGCGATTAACTAGTAGGGAGGAGGAGACAAAAGAGACCGGAAAGGAGGGCATCAGGTGGGGGTGATTGATATCCATAATGGATATTGTACTATCATTTTGAATTTTTTTATATACATCGGTTTACATGCCAAAGATGCAAGATTTTACATGAGATTTTGGAGATACTGATACTTATTTATATTTGTGTGTATATGTATTAATTCACAGACACTCCCATTATATAGTTGGTGATGTTTTTGGATGGATGATGTACTTGTTTAATTTCCATTACTATTATGTATTATGGAGACTAGTTGAGTTAGGCATGATTGAGTCGAGGTCATGTAAGAATAATGGAGTTAGGTATAGGCATGGTGGAGTTAGGTATAAGAAAATTGGATTCAGGTATAGGCATGGTGGAGTTAGGTACAGGCATGGTCTAGTTAGGTATAGGCATGCTTTGAAGTTAGGTATAAGTATGGTTAAGTCTAGGTCATAGGCACAGTTGAGTCAAGTGATTTCCAAGTTACTGATTTTATGGAAATAATGTGTTGTATGTATGTTGTGGTTAAATTTCCAAGTATTTGATATCATGGAAATGCTAAATGATTGATGTATGATATGGTTGATGTTATAAAATGGTAGGTATGTATGTTTTTATGATAGATTAATTTCCTAGTTTTGTGTAAAATGGAAACTAACTAGGGTAAAATGTGAATATAAAGGGGGAAATTTGTTGTTGGAAAAAGTGGTTGAGCTAACCTCTAAGGGCCCCATGCCTTCGAGTGCTATGTACATAGCCCCATGAAAAGGGGCCTCGGGAAAATGTAGTTATCCTCTAGGCTAGGGAAGAATATGATAGGGGATATGAATAGGTTGGTAGGTTTTAGGCATGAGTAATTCTAGGTCATTTAGGCATGGTTGAGTATAGGTTGAATAGGCATGGGTGATTTTGGTGGAAGAGGAATTCCTAGAATGTAGGTGTTGAAGGTCTGGTCTGTGTAGCAGAATCAATAACTAAAAAAAAAGGTGAACAAAGAAGAGGAGACAAAATCTTGCTGAATTGGAAAGAACCATTATGATTCTATCATACCAAATATTGGCTTATGAATGTAAGACCCTAAATGCATTGCATGATTGACTATTCTAAGGGTGAAGAAGGTCACATGATCATGAAATGTCACATTTATGGCACATCCCTTGAGTAGGTAGAATATTAGAAAGGAAAGACGGTGAGGTGAAAGAGGTTTTTTTATCATAACCCTAGTGTGAGATAGCATGCCTCTTCTGCAAGATACCCAAGAGAAAAATAGGCAAGTCCATGATGAAAAATTTATCTTTTCTTTTTGCTTTTGTTTTATAGACTAATCGATGTGGGAAGTCTATGTGGGATGAATAGAATATCTCCTTGAGGTCTTCGTGAAGTTGATCGATGTGGGAAGCTTCAACATATTTTTATTTTATTTTTGTAGAAATAGTCTTCTTTTTGGCTAGACTACGTATAATATGGCTAGCTTTGTATAGTTGTCCTTCGAGGGAGTAGTCTATTTATAGCAGAAAGATAGATGTCCTTTTTTAGGGAGTCATCTTTTTGCTATAAGTTTGACTCAAGGAGTTTGAATTTAAAAATCCTGTATATTAATTTTGAATTGTTTTTGGAATTTTAGGTCATGGAAAAGACTATAGAGAAGTATAGGCTTCTTTTATGAAGAAAAAACCATAGCACACATGGGTTAGCTATGAAAGAGATTTTTAAGTGATAAATGACCATGGGATTCCATCTTGAAAAGGATGAAAAGTATCCATGAGAATCATGCGATGAGTAGAGTCATGGTACCCATATTAAAGATAACGCATGAAAGGTGACAGTAATCACATGATTCTTGTTTAATCATTGATCCTTAAAAATAGCTAAGTGGAAGGTGGATGTTTCTCAAGGGACAAACATTTAATAGAAAGAAGATTATATAGGACTTGATTCAATAATAAAATTTTCAAATATGTAAGGC
The DNA here is from genome assembly GCA_018340775.1 of Taxus wallichiana var. yunnanensis. Lineage (NCBI taxonomy): Eukaryota > Viridiplantae > Streptophyta > Pinopsida > Cupressales > Taxaceae > Taxus > Taxus wallichiana. The sequence continues at coordinate 213,187,262 of CM031236.1, read as the reverse complement.
ATTGAGGGCTCATGTTTGGGTTTTCCTTTGAATGAAGATAAATGATAAGCACTCGATCCATAGAAATGAATAATAATATAGGGTCCAAGCCAATTAGGAGAAAACTTGCCCCGTTTACTTTTCTCTTCTTACATTACATGTTGATTATCCTTTAGGACAAGGTCACCGACATAGAATGTTTGTTCTTGGCAACATTTATCGTAGGCACATTTGATATGTTTTTGGTAGATTCAGAGGTGATCAAGATAGTTTAGATGACATTTGTCTAATAACTCAAGTTGTGTCAAACAATCCTGGAAAAAATCATCATCATTAAGCATATCTTTGAGTGAGATACGAAGAGATGGAATTTTTACTTTGAGAGGAAAGATATCCTCTGTACCATATACCAAAGATAAAGGTGTGGAAAAATTTGAGGTGTGAATACTAGTGTGATAATCCCATAAGGAAAAAGGAATGTGCATGTGCCAATCCTTACTAGTATCGTCAACCACTTTCATAAGAGTTTTTTTAGAGTTTTTTTATTCAGCTTGGCCATTTGTTTGAAGATGATAAGGTGAAGAAATAATTAGTTGAATGTCTAAGGCATCACAAAGTTTCCGTAGGGTCTTTTTTTGAATTATTTTCCAATATCGGTGATGAGGCGGTAAGGAACACCAAAGTGATAAATGATGTGATGGTTGATGAATTCACAATTTTTCTCAACTTTTGTAGAAAAAAGAGGTACAACTTCCACCCATTTAGTGTAATATTTAGTATTGGTAATAATCCATTGATGACGTTGGGATGAATGAGGGTTGATCTCTCTAACGAGATCCAAACCCCATTGAGAGAAAGGCCAAAGGTCTCGGGCGACTGTAAGGCTTGACTAGGTCCGATGAAGATTATCATGTTACCGACACTTCACACAATTCTTGACATAATCACAACAATCATGGTTTAGCGTTGGCAATAATAACTCAGGGGAAAAGGATGTGTTTAGCAAAAACTAAACCACATAAGTGACCCCACAAATCCCATCATGAACTTCCTTGATGGTGTATGGAATTTCCAAACCGTAACACCTTGAACAAACTATTATATTTCTCTTTGCATTACAAGTGTTGGCATGTGATTTTCTTAAATTAGGTATGTTTCCTTGATGGTTGAAAATCATGCTTGTTATGGATAAATCATCTTTTCTCTTGGATTCAGTGGACTAAAATGGTATGGCTTTCAAGAATCCATTTTCACTTCTTGTTGATAAGCTGCAATTGGATTTTTAGGGTTGCAAACTTATCTCTTTTGACTAACTCATCCTTGGATCAATTTTAGTGATCCAAGGAATGTTTTAAATCTTCTTAACAGACTGTATGGTAAACTGACATTCATTGGTTAAAATACATAATGGACTGAACCTATGTTTGTTGCAAATTCTTTATTATCTTGAAAGACTGAGCCTGCATTCTGTTTTGTGTTGTGCTCGGCTCTTCTTGATTGACCCTTGCAGGGCGCTTAATGGCGTGAAGGGAAATAGAAACCTGCTTCAGGATTCTTGAGAAAGAGAAAATATAATGTGTCCTAGATCTCATAAGGTCTATCCTAATGGGATTTGAGACTCAGGTAAATTTTCCTAACTCTTTCTATGCCACTCTACGTGGGATGACATCCTAACCTAAGTTGTTAATACTAAGTTAGCATGAAGGGAAATAACCTAAGGGATGCTAAGTTATTTCTAACCTATTGCCTACACTATTTGGTTAATCTATGTCCTAACCTAGGTGGCAATCTATTGTTTGAAGGTTATATCCTAAGGTTATACTTTTAAATTAACCTAAGATCTAACCTAAGAAAATTGTATCTATCCTAAACTAATGGGTATGAAAGGGAACCTATGGGTCGATTGGAAAGTGGGAGCTAAGTGGGGGTTCCTAAGCTATTAATGAGATGTGATTTTTATTTAATAGGGCAAAGAAATCTTGCTAAATTTGGTGATTACATGGAAATTTAGTGGAACCTACGTGGAGGCATCACTAAGTTTGGAAATGCATGTGGAAGTTCAATTAGGTCTCGCCAACTTTGGATGGCGGTGGCAAGGAGAGGTAGGTGGGAATATATAATTTAATGTCATTAATTTGCCTTGGTTTTGGCGAGAAAACCGTCTTGGAAGGCATGCTGGCAGATTTTTGGGGATTGTTTTACTTTGCATGCTTCACAATTTTTGCTCTGCATGGAGCTATCTGGTTCTTCGAACCAAGCAGTTTGATCTGCACTTTGTGGCTATTTTTGATTTCTCTGATCTATTTTTGATTCGAGGAAAGTATATGAGGCATGGTGGAAAAATATTATTGTTGGTTGATCTTGCTTGGAGAAGAAGAGGTGTTGTAAAATCAGCTAGAAGTCTTCTTCAAATTAGTAGAGGCACAATCAGGCATGACATGCTCTACCCATTAAGATTCTTGCTTTCTTATAAATGATTCATTAAAACAACTCTGGTCACTAGATATATATTTTTGCATGATGTATCTGGTTATTACTTGCATGTTTTCTTAAAATCTATGTGGTTTTTGGAATGTTAATCCTTTGCTATTAATCGTCGCCTTTGAGAACTTTATCTGTACGAGTTTTTGGTGGTATTCAAACAAACTTTTTTAAAGATCTGTAGCTTGTATTCAAGTCTAGTGTTGATCGAATGGGCATGCATTGCCATATGTTTCATTCTAAAATATCATTGATAGAATTAGTTCGTTGAGTTGTAGTAGATTTCCTTGGTCATTCTGAATTGGCATTGTTGTTTGTTTGGTTTTGTATCTCTATTTAAGTTTTATGTTTCTGGGAGTTGTAATAGAGCTATGTGAATGTTCTAAGCTTGTGTGAATCTTTGTGATTTTTATGATCTTTTTGGGGCCTTGTGTTTGTTTTACACTTGAATAAAACTTACTATAAATCTAAACTTTTGGTTGAGCCTTCGTATTCGACATTGTACTTATATTTAGTTCTTATGCTTTGAACTTGTAGTCGAGTTGTGAGTTTTTCTCTGTACTTTTACTCGGAGCTAAGGTCTTATTATTAATTATGGAACTGTGAATACTAGACTTGCATTGGATTTTTGTGTTGGTAGTCGGTGTCGAGTCAGTAAAGTGTGAACTTATGTTGAAATTTCATATTTGACATTGTGCAGGTATTCTATTTTTGTGTGTTATAGATCTATGTGGGAGTTGATGTCTTTACTTGTTTCATGAGCTGGATTTTGGTTGGTTTTTGTATTGAAAAGATTTATTCTCTTTTCCAACTATCTGCTCGAAGGGGTCTTGAGAGTTCTATTTGGTCGACACTGACATCGTGAAATTTCTCTTTGAAACATCCTATGTTTTACTTCTTATGAGGGAATGCTTGTATTTTGCTGTCCTTCAGGCCGAATTGTGTTCTCAAACATGACAGGGCATGTGAATTTCAGGAATGTACCTTCTTCCTCTATTCCCTAAGTGAACCTGTATCTTGTGGGAAGCTTGAATATTTTAGTCTTGAAATATATGGACTGGAACTACATTTTGTTACGAGACAATGGATCAATTGTAGAGGTTTTTGGAATGTATTATTTACTTCCTTTTTGTCTTGATGTTGAACAAATTCCTACCTGTCATAAGCCTTTGAATGGAACTTGAGAGGCTTGTGGTGATTCTATTCAGTCGAGTTGGAAGAATTTTGGGACATTACTTGTCATAAACAAATTGTTTAGTTTCTTACTACATTCTGATCTTTCATCTGATTCGAGGGTTTTATTTGAATGTTGAATTTAAACCTTGTATGCTAGTGTAGTATGAAGGGATACTGTATCCCTATTCTGAATGCTTGGAAATTTAGTCTTTGGGTCTATGAGTTTTATTGACCCTTGTCTATCTTGCACTATTGTATATTTATATTCCTTGTTGGGTTCCTTGAACGGATCTCCAGAGTTAGATAGGGAAGTGAATAGGATCTCTTGGGTACTATGTATGCTGTTTAGAGACGGTACTGTGAAATTCATTTAGAGTTTGAATTTGAACTTGAGTTGGGTGAATGGAAATAGGTCTTCAGTTTGTAAGTTTTGTAATGGAAGTTGGTAATGTGCATTATTTGATTGTGCATTCTATTGAGTTCTCTTTTGGGAACTAGCTAAAGAATTTCTAAGTTTGTACTTAATAAAGGATTTCATTTCATAGTATAAATGAAATGAAATATTGATTGGGTCCTTTTCGTTTGAGATCCCTTTTTTTTTGTTGACTGTATAAGTTCATTGATTGAACTTCTCTTTAATTGACTCTCTTCTGAGATGGGAACTTCTTGTGGATTGGTTAAGAGAATTTATTTTACTGGAGTATAGCTTGGATTTTTGGAAAGGTTGGTTCTAGACCTTTGAATCATAATCTGTTAATATACGAAGTTAGTAAGACTTTTAGTTGGATTGTTTTAAATCTGCTTGGATTGAATTGAGATTCTTGGTTAGATGTTGCCTCTTTATTTATGAACTCCTTATATTGATATCTTGGACTGAGGCAGTATTGTTTGTACTAAACCTAATTCTTTCCTTCAGAATAATTGTGTCTGAGGAACAGGTATGTATTGATTCTCTTCTTTGGTTTATATGGGAAGAAGAAGCATACTAACATGAGCTTATGTTGTAACTAACTTCTTTTTCTGCTTGGAAAAGATAAATGTGTATTTCTATTCTTACGGATTATGGAATGATTGAAGGACAAGACTTGTTGACTGTTTTAAAGTAATTGATAGGACCAATTAAGTCTTGTGATATAATTATGAGGTTATAGATTAAATTATGCTCTTTTCTTAAAAGTGAATTCAGATTCTCTTAATTGTACTTCTTTCTTGATGTTATTACTTATGATTATTGGTATGATGCATATTAATTGTTTCATAAAAGTAGAGTTGATTAATGAAACAATTAGTGGAAAGCACTTTACTTTAATGATTAGTGTTTATCATGCTTAGTTCATTGAACTAACCCATGCTAGCAATTTTTGTAGATGGACATCGTAAGTGATAAAAGAAGACAAGAAATTTCATGATGCATTGGCTTATTTAATTTTGTATCTTATGTAAAGAGTTTCGATTCATTCTTGAATTGTATTGAAAAATAAAATTTTTATTATTTTTGGAATAGAGAACATATGTTATACAATATGCCCGAAATGCATAGTCTTGTAAATGTATATGTTGATGTCGAATCGCAGCACCCCTGAATGTCTGCAACATGATGGGTTGAGACTCTCAGTATGATTGCATAACATGGAGCTTTTCCCAAGTGTGGGACCTTGTGAAATCGGAAAAGCTCTCCGGATGAAGGCCGGTTCCTATTCCTCTGTTCAGATGCACACGTAGAAGATGCAGAGGGTTTACTAAAAACCTAATCTAACTTGCCAAGGAGACAGGGTAAGAAAATGCATAAAATAAAACCTAAACTACAAAGGTGATGCACCGAGGAATGAAGAACACCTATCTTGCCAATAAACACAGACCATTAAAATGTAATGCAAGATCATACACAGATAGCCAGATTCACAGTGAAAGATCAGGGGGATGCAAATGAATACAGAGAGGGTTGAGAATCATCCACAGACATGCATTAATTTGCTCCAAAGATTGATACAACGCACACTGCAAAATGCCAAGAGGCAAGGTTGCATTACAGTTTCAAATGGGAGGTTTTAACTCCACAAGTTCACCTGCCAAAGAGAAGAAGGGAGGGGCAAAACAGAAATGTCCAACCTTTAGAAAGAAGCCCCTCCCTACAATTTATAGGAAGAATGAGAGAGAAAAGAGAGAGAAAATTGAAATCTGCCCCAACCACCTCCAGAATGCACTTAACTCATCTCATAATGATGGTAGGTGAGAACCCAAAAACCCAAAAGTGGCAAACTGTATTTTGAATTTTTAAGAATTTTTTCTCATCCAATTAAAGATATCCAGTTGTAGTTGGATAGAGGACCTCGTAAGATTTCTGAAAAGTCCAACCTTGCATGAATCCGAGCTCCCAGTCAAAAGTTATGGCCATCTGAATATCTGCGCCAGGGTCTGCTTCCTGTCAGCGCTCAAAATGTTGCACCTCTTGAAGGTGCGCCAAGGGCACATTCATGTGTGTGTCATCATCCTCTTCCATGTGCCAAGGGCACACCATTTACCCTGTCGACACTCCGTGTCATGCGCCCATTCTGTGTGCCTTGGGCACACTGCTTTCTTCTGCGACACTCCATGTCGTGCACCCATTTTGTGCGCCTTGGGTGCACCATTTCCTCTGTCGACACTCCGTGTCGTGTGCCCATTCTGTGCGCCTTGGGCACACCATTTCCTCTGTCGACACTCCGTGTCGTGTGCCCATTCTGTGCACCTTGGGCACACCATTTCCTCTGTCGACACTCCGTGTCGTGCGCCCATTCTGTGTGCCTTGGGCGCACCATTTCCTCTGTCGACACTCCGTGTCATGCACCCATTTTGTGCACCTTGGGCACACCGTTTCCTCTATCGACACTCCGTGTCATGTGCCCATTTTGTGCACCTTGGGTGCACCATTTACCCTGTTGACACTCCGTGTCGTGCACCCATTCTGTGCGCCTTGGGCATGTCAGGGATTTGAGCTTCTTTGATTTCTCCATTCTCTTGCTTGTCTATATCTACCCGGGAAAAGATATATACAACAATTTGGCGACTCAATGGGATCACCTGCCTGCTAGGTAGAAGATCAGTGGCCTTTTAGCAATCCATTGGGCATGGAGTCATAAGCAATAACCTGAAACCAACCTGATATCTGATCCGAACTTGACACCGATACCGCAACTTCTTCTCTGACAGCATTCTGAATTGTAGAAATCAACCTGAGAGCAACAAAACCTGTGCGGAGCACTTAGGGAAATAGAAACCTAACTACCACAAGACAATGTGCATACGCACTTAGAGGAATTGAAATCTAGGCTAATATTTACAAGGGTAAACCCTTTTCTTTTAGTAGCAATGTTTAAGATGGATTCCGTTAACCGGAATCGGGAATTCTCCTCCATCCAAAGTAGACAATTGGAAGGCATTACTACTTTTACATCCCGTGACCATGTAGGGGCCACTCCAAATGGCATCAAACTTGGAATGCCTTCCTGGTTTTGCCCGATCTGCATCCCATTTCAGAACTAGGTCTCCTTCCTGGAAGGTCCTTGCTCTTGCTTTCTTATCAAACCATCTTTTTACTAAGGCCTGATCTTTCTCAATTGTTTGAACTGCATGTTCTCTAATTTCTTCCAATTCCATCAACTCTGCATACCTAGCCTCCATTGGTTCAAACTCAGCCAACTCCAACTGCTTCATGAACTCCAATGTAGGCAGTTCTAATGATATAGGCAATACTGCCTCTTTTCCATAGACCAACTTGTAAGGGGAATTACCTGTAGACCTCTTTGGTGTTATTCTCACACCCATAATGCTGATTTTAGCTTGGTATGCCATGTTCTTTGATTTTCATCCAGAGTCCTCCTGATGATTCTTAGCAAATTTTTGTTCATAGACTCTGCCTGTCCATTACCCTACGGGTAATAATTTGAAGAGGTGCTCAAATAGATTCCATTCTTGACAGCCCATTCGTAATCTTGGAACCTATAAATGCCAATGCATTGTCTTGATATGATAGTGGCCGGCACACCAAACCTGGTCACTATTCCTTCATAAAAGTCTAGTATGTTAGACTCATTTGCTTCCTTGAGCGCTACTGCTTCGGTCCACTTGGTGAAATAGTCCGTTGCCGTGAGAATCCACTTGTGGCCTTGGCTTGAGTTTGGATTGATGACCCCGATGAAGTCCAATCCCCATTGCATAAATGGTTGGTCAACCAGAATTGGGTGCAATGGAAGCGCTGCTAGTCTTTCTTTGCCTGTGAAGAGTGCACATTTCCTACACTTTCTTATCCATGTATAGCAGTCACTGAAGACTGTCAGCCAATAATACCCTGCCTTCATTATCTTGAGAGCTGTTACTCGTGGGGAAAAATGTCCTCCAGAATCTCCATCGTGAAAATCTCGTAACACCCTCTCAATTTGGCCTGTCCCAATGCACCTCAATAGAACTCCATTGATGTCTTTCTTAAACAAAACACCACCAACAAGCACATATGGAATGGCTTGTAATCTGAAGTATCTCCTCTTTTCTTTTCTCATTTCTGGAGGGCATAGGCCTGTCTGTAGGAAGTGTATCACATTCTGAGTCCAACAGGGAGTGGGCACATCATCATTTTCTTGTTCTTGGTTATCCTGTAGTACCAAGACAACCTCTTTTTCATCACCTACTTCAACTTGTTGACTCAAGGCTAGCTGCTCACATAGTCCCTTCCCACGTACTAGTTTGGTGACCTTGATCTCGATGTCATATTCCATGACACAAGTTATCCATCCTGCACGTTTCTCATTCAGATCCTTGTTTAGAAGGAAGTCCCTGACTCCCGCATGAGAGACCAATAATTGGATCTTGTTGTTTGAGACTAGGTGCTTGAATTTCTTTAAGCTCCTGATTACTGCAAGGACATGCTTTTCAATGAAAGAGTACCTAGTTTCGTATTCCTCCAAGCCTTGACTGAAGAAAGCAACTGGTTGTTCTAATCCTCCTTTGTTTTGTTGTACCAGGATTGCAGAAATTGTGTCCCCGCCACCAAAGGCATATAGCACAAAGTCCTTGGAGAATTCTAGATTGACGAGAGTCGGAGCTTGAGATATAGCCTCTTTTATTTCCTCAAAACTTTCCTTGCCTTCAGATGTCCACTTAAATGCCATACTCTTCTTTAACATTAGCGTTATTAGCTTCACAAGAGCAACAAAATTTGGAACAAATTTGTGGACAAAATTGATCCTTCCCAAGAAGCTTTGAAGAGCCTTCTTGTGACTTGCAATGGCAATGCTCAAATTGCTTCAACTCTTTCTGGGTCAATCATCAATCCCTCCTTTGAAACAATATGGCCTAGAAGTTTTCCCTCGTGAGCCAAGAATATGCATTTTTTGGGATTCAATGATACCCCAAATCTTCTACACCTCTGAAATACTTGCCTCAAATGACAGAGGTGATCCGCTGCATTTTTTGAGAATACAGTGATGTCGTCAAGATATATCAAAACTATTTTATTGATCAACCCCTTAAATGCCATATCCATTGCCCTTTGGAAAGTGGCCCCAGCATTTGATAGCCCAAATGACATCTTCTTGTAGGCATAAGTCCCCCATTTGGTGGTGAAAGCCATCTTGAATTGGTCATCTTCTTTCACCATTACCTGATTGTACCCTAAGTAGCCATCTAGGAGAGAGAATCTCTCTGAACCGGATACTACTTGCAATATTTGTTCCATTGAAGGAAGTGGGTAATGATCTTTGAGAGATGCTCTGTTTAGGTCTCGAAAATCCACACACAACCTGATTTCTCCACTCTTCTTCCCACTGAACCAAGTTTGCAACCCAACTTGAGTGCTTGATCGGGAATATAATGCTTGCCTCTATTAGCTTATTTAGTTCTTTCTTCATTAGAGGCTCAATGTGAGGGTTGACCGGTCTCTGTTTCTGCCTGACGGGCTTAGCATCTGGATCCAATTCGATGGTATGTTGTGCCAAATTTGGATCGAATCCTCTTAAGTCTTCATAGCTCCAAGTGAAGACATCTGGAAATTCTTGGCAAAGTTGTATGAAATCTGATTTCTCCTGTTCAGTGGCCACTTTGCCAATTTGAAGTGTTTTGCCTTCCCCAACCGGAATTGGCTCTGAATCTTCTCTCTTGACCTGTATGTTTGCCTTTTCCTTACGAAACTGGTCGTTAGGGTTGAAGATAGACTCCAATGTTACCAAACCCTTAGGAAGCTTGTTTGTCCACAACTGTACTACTTGATCCCCATACTGCTGCTCTAATCTGTCCTGATTCCTAGCTGAAAATTCAGCCTCTTCTTGTAAGAAATTGACGATCTGTTGATCGTTCTCAAACACCTGCCAGCTTGTGTTATTATCTGGAACTGCTGGCCTCACAATCACATGGATATGTGGCTATGTTTTTCCCCTTCTGATGTTGTCAACCACATCAAATGTTGCTCCAACTGCTGCGAGCCTATCTGCGACTTCATTTTTCTTCCTAGGTATGGACACAATGTTGAAAGCTTCGAAATCCTCAATGAGGTCCCATACCCTATTCTTGTAGCTCCTCAGCAAGTCGTTCTTTGTAGCATGTTGTCCCCTAACTTGGTTGACAATCAACTCACTATCTCCAAACACTGCGCAGTTCTTTATGCCCCTTTCCCTCGGGCCCAACAAATTCCATGAATCAATGCTTCGTATTCAGCCGTGTTGTTCGAACAGGAAAACTGGAAATGAAAAGCTGAAAAATATTTGATGTCTTGTGGTGAAATCAACATTGCACCACCTCCAGCACCTTGTCTGCTTCTCGAACCATCGAAAAATAATTTCCAAACTTTGTTTTCATCCTTTTGTTCAGGCTGAATGATGTCGAATGGGTGAATTTTCTTCGTGTATACAATACACGCCCAATTTAGATTCTTCAATTTCCTTGTATGGGTCAAATTCATGACTCTTGTTTGCCCATTCATCCAAAGTTAAATCAGGAATTCCCTCGACCTTAGTACCTGTTTCTAGATCACTTGAACACTCCTCTTGATCAAAAGCCGAGCAATTTGCATTGATAGGATTTGGTACATGAGGCTCAATATGGAAATTGGCAATTGGTTTTGACCTGATTGTTGCTTTGGCTCCATACCTTGTCCTAAAAATCATGTGTGACCAATCTGCAGATAAATATCCACCGATTTTTGTAGTGAAGTCTCTTGATAGACACAACGCAAAGAGTGGCGGAAGGTCAATCACAGACACATCTTGCAGAACTGTAACATTAGGACATGAATGTAGTGTTAGGCTTAACCCCTTGATGACTCCAACAATTCCTACTGCCGTTCCATCTAGTTGTACTACTCCTTTCAGCACTGGCTCATATTTCAAACCCAGCTTGATCCGCTATTTGCTTCGGCATCACTGAACTACTTGCCCTAGAATCAATCATGCAATTGTGTACTAATTTATCCCCGATGATTAATGAAATATAGAATGGAGGGGGTTTCAAAACTTTACCTTGTTGTCCTCCATGATTCCCTTCAGTGCTGAGCAAAGCATTCGTGAGGACCTTCTCTTGCATATGGGCCTGCTGGTTCGAAGTTGACCAATTCTTCATGGCAGCTTGTAGAAGATCTCTTTGTCCTGGGATGGATAAAGATTCCCACATTGATATATTCATGTTCATCTTCTTCATTTGATCAATGATGCTGAAAGGGGATGAATTGTCCTTTTTTGTCCCTTACTTGGTGCAAACTTTTCTGGAGCTTGAGCATGTGCGTGTGTTGCTACAACAGGTACCTTGGGTTGATTTTGCACATTTGGAGCTGCGTTTGGTCTACTGACCCCTTGTTGTGTAAGAGTGGGTTGAGAAACAACTGGATTACACGGTTGTCCCTCTCCTATATTTCTCTTCTTTGACCGTGTGTTGGTAGCCACGCCTTGAAAAGGCTGTTGGTTAACTCCACAGAAGTCTTCCGTTTGCCAATTTGCCAATGTGGTTTCTGTTGGAGGTCCTTCTTGTTGCGTTTGTTGCTGTTCTCCTCTTGGCTTGGTTCTTGAGCAACACCAATGGTTTACACCATCAAGGCCTGATTTAGTGCACCATTGAAACATGCTGACTGATTGTGAGGTAGATTGCAAGGGTAACACCATTCATACTCCTGTGCCATGTTATTTTGTTTCGGGACCAAAGCTCTTGAGGACATCGTTGCATTTGGATCATACGGTCAAAATGGCCTAGCAGCTTGAGGTTGTCCTTGGTTCTGGTTTTGATTTGCAGCCTAAGGTGGTGGTCTATTTTGTTGGTATGGGGGCCTAGCTTGGTACTGTGCTTGAGGCTGATATGGTCTAGCACTTTGAGCTTGTTGTCTTTTGATAGTCACAAGCTCATTTCCAAGGTTCTGCAATTGTTTCATGACCTCCTGCAATTCCTTTGAAGTATTTGAAGAAATCGACGCCTCATTATTGCTTTGATTTCTAGGAGTTGGAATGGGATTCAACTCTGGTGCTTGACTGAGTTGTAGGATTTCCCATGTCTAGATAGAGAGGCATTGGTGGCCTTGGTGCAAGCTTGCCACTTGGATCAAACAGCTTTCTTCTCGATAGCCGTGTCGTAAGCCCCCTAGCAATGCTTGTTCCTCCCATTGATTGGATCATCATGGCTATGTTTGAATTTATAGCCTTTAAGAAATAAAGGAATGCTCCTTCGGCGGTTGGTCTAACAAATATTGGAATCCTGTCCCATGTCCGTTGGAATCTGAAGTTGAAATCTGTCATTTGTTTGTTAGGATCCCTTTTGATTGTTGTCAGCTATTCCAATAAAGATAAATTGTCTACCCTCTCCCCGAATTGGTTACAAAGAGCTGAACAAAGTTGGTCCCAATTCGTAATAGACCCTGCTACTAGGCTCCTAAACCATTGTAAGGCCTTACCTTTGAAAGATGAAGCCAACAACTTGACCGCAACATCCATTTCATTTATTTCGTGAATTGCACATGCATTAGCAATATCCTGGATGTGATCAATAGGAGTAGTATGATTTTCTCCTGTGAAATAGGGTATGTTCTTTAGTGCTGCAACTGGAATTTGATTCTGAGCATTTAGGGCAAGTGGACTACTACCCGTGAAATTGACAAAGGGATTCGGTGGTAGATGTGCCATTATGATTGGCCTAAGAACCCTGGTCGATGCGAGAAAAGGCCTACCAGGTGGAGGTGTAGACAAAGTCCTGTTAGGTGGAGATGGTGATCTTTGTGGTCTTCTTCCTCTCCTTCCTCTACCTGGTGAAAGTTGCAAGTGGAAAAATAGCCCCTCTTCTCAAGTATTGGACCTAGTTTGAATTCTTCTCATATGCCTGGGCAACCTTTGCTGCTACACCGCTGAATTCTATCCCCTTCGGAGTCGCCAGATGTGTTAGAAAAAATGAGCCTCAAAAGGCAGACTTCTGCCAAGTTACACACCAAACCTGACAATATTTAAAAATAGAATTTTGAAAGACCTGTATTTTTGATATTTTAGAGTTTGGAATTTGATTTGGAATGACAAATCCAAAATCCAAAATGCCGGACTTCAAAACCTGAAATCCGAAAATCAAAAAACCATGAAATTTTGAAAGTCAAAATCTCAAAAATATAAGAATACCCTTTTGAAGATTATCCCCCGATCTATCAACTGGTGAAATTTTGACTTGTTTCGAGCAAGTTAAGTCCTTGAAAATTGATTTCAAAGTTCAGCCTGGAAGGTGAAAAAAATGAAACTATAAAACCTATAATTTTTAAGGCCGAATTTCATGAAAACTCCTTCAAATCTTGTGGAATGACCTCTTGGTCCCACCAGGCGTGCCAAAACTTGTTGATGTCAAATCGCAGCACCCCTGAATGTCTGCAACACGATGGGTTGAGACTCTCAGTACGATTGCATAACATGGAGCTTTTCCCAAGTGTGGGACCTTGCGAAATCGGAAAAGCTCTCCGGATGAAGGCCGGTTCCTATTCCTCTGTTCAGATGCACACGTAGAAGATGCAGAGGGTTTACTAAAAACCTAATCTAACTTGCCAAGGAGACAGGGGTAAGAAAATGCATAAAATAAAACCTAAACTACAAAGGTGATGCACCGAGGAATGAAGAACACCTGTCTTGCCAATAAACACAGACCATTAAAATGCAATGCAAGATCATACACAGATAGCCAGATTCACAGTGAAAGATCGGGGGATGCAAATGAATACAGAGAGGGTTGAGAATCATCCACAGACATGCATTAATTTGCTCCAAAGATTGATACAGCACACTGCAAAATGCCAAGAGGCAAGGTTGCATTACAGTTTCAAATGGGAGGTTTTAACTCCACAAGTTCACCTGCCAAAGAGAAGAAGGGAGGGGCAAAATAGAAATGTCCAACCTTTAGAAAGAAGCCCCTCCCTACAATTTATAGGAAGAATGAGAGAGAAAAGAGAGAGAAAATTGAAATCTGCCCCAACCACCTCCAGAATGCACTTAACTCATCTCATAATGATGGTAGGTGAGAACCCAGCGAACCCAAAAGTGGCGAACTGTATTTTGCATTTTTAAGAATTTTTTCTCATCCAATTAAAGATATCCAGTTGTAGTTGGATAGAGGACCTCGTAATCTTTCTAAAAATTCCAACCTTGCATGAATCCGAGCTCCCTTGGGCACACTATTTCCTCTGTCGACACTCCGTGTTGTGCACCCTTTCTGTGCACCTTGAGCACACCATTTCTTCTGTCGACACTCTATGTCATACGCCCATTATGTGCGCCTTGGGTGCACCATTTCCTCTGTCGACACTCTGTGTCGTGCACCCATTCTTTGCACCTTGGGCGCACTTGCTTTCCTCCGACAATCCGTGTCGTGCGCCCATTCTGTGCGCCTTGGGCGCACCATTTCCTCTGTCGACACTCCGTGTCATGCGCCCATTCTGTGCACCTTGGGCATGTCAGGGATTTGAGCTTCTTTGATTTCTCCATTCTCCTACTTGTCTATATCTACCCGGGGAAAAGATATATACAACAATATAAGTTTATAATGACAAACTAGATGTTTGAGAATTACTTGTATTGGTTGTATAAATTATCCTATATTTTATAAAGGAAATGGAAATCCTATCTTGATGATATTCTTCGTATCTCGTTATATGCTTAATTCAGATAAACTTGATCTGTTGGATAAAGGGAATTATTTAAATTTCCTTATTAAGATGCAAATTTGTTAAGTTGCATAAGTAACGGTCTTTATCTAAACAATTCTAGCATAGTAAAGGAATGTGTTAAGAATATGTAGTAAAACTATATAAATTGTGAAAGATAAGAAGGGTATGACAAACCCTAACACTTAATCATGTAGAGGAAGACTCTTCCTCACTCAAAGGAATGTAATATAAAAAATGGTGATATGATCATTAAATCATTAGACTTAATTTGCTATAAAGTCTTCTATAGTTGAACCTATTTTTTGGTTACACCTTCTTTGAATGGTTAAGTTACATTATAATGGAACTTATGATGTTGTTGTCCTATTTTGGATATCTGTTCGTTAAGCCAAGTAAAGCGAATATAAAAATAAATCTTAAGTTAAGGAAGTTCTTTAATAAATAATTGAATCAAATATAGAAAAGGACTTATGGAGTGTTGGATTAGGGTTTAGCAGGGTTGCTGCAATATGTGTAATAATCCAAATTAATAATGTATTAATAACCTCCTTGGGGTATGCACATCGTGGTGAGGAAGTTTCTATTGGATGTTGGCACATGCAAACTGTAGGAATGTACCTTCGAGAAGACATGGGTCTTCTCAAGGATATAGCATTGCAGTTGACATGTGGCAACACCCTTCTGCATTGATCATCTAGATCTACACACAAATAAGGACTTGAACTCAGTTTCTCTCTAGGTCAAGTTAGTAGCATGTTTAGGATAGGTAGTAGCTTTCAATGCCTCAGGGTACCTTGGCACATCCGGTTGACTTAGGTCAACCGAGTATGCCCATATACCCTAAGGCATTGTGAGCGTCTTCCTATAATAAATTATGTTTCTAACCCGACTAGGGTTAAACCTTGGGCAAGTGGACTGAAGGCGGTATTCAGTATAGACCAATCTAGATAACAGAAGAGTGAGGTGAAGGATGTATTCCATAATGATGAGTATGTCATCTAGGAATAGTAACTTGAACAATATGTTGAAAATATTTGGCCAAAGTATAAAATCACTCGATCAAATATTAGTAACAAATATTCAAAGAGGTTCTTTAGATAGATCACTCAAGACTGGGATAGGGTAGGAGAACTAAGTAATACATAAAGTATTCTATACTTTAAGTTAACATGAGAGATCGGTTGGTAATCCGAGTCATGGAATGAGAGATCACTAGCATACTGAGTCATTACATATACATATGGTTATCTGTTATGAGATTGATTGGCATGGAATGTGTGTTCTAAATGATATTTTATTTAGAATAGAGAACATTATGTTTCAAAAAAAAAAAAAAATTCTAAAGTCTTAAAATGGGAATGTTACATCTAGGTATCGTAGCTAAAGGTTGCAGCTCTTGGAACTATTGTGTCCATAATCTGATGAAACTTAAATTTTCTTGTAATAAAAATGGTTAGAAAAAGAGGAAATGTTGCAAATAATCCTCCGCCTAAGGAAGGAGCAGCAACTGCCCAAAAATTCAATGAGATCCTTGCTGCCCTCTTAGACACAAGAGATCGTTTGGTTGTACTTGAACAACAAGTAATGGGCAATGAGGAGGAAGAAGATGCTGATAACAATAATCAGCCACCTTTTGGGGACAACTCCAATGTAGGTGTTGATAATAAAAATGTGAACATACCCGATCACCTGAGAACAACAAGGTTAGGGTCAGTAGTGAACTCACTAATGATATAAAAAGGGTAAGTCCACCCAAGTTTGATGGAACCACATTAGGAGATGGGGCTGAGAATTAGCTCAAATAAATAGAGAAATAATTTGCAATAAGGAATTTCTCGGAAAACAAAAAGGCGATATGGGGAGAATATCAGCTTTCCCATGAGGCATCTTCATGGTGGGATAGCCATAAGGCTGAGTTAAACATTAATGAAACTAATATCACATGGGATCAATTTAAAGGTTCCTTTAGGCAACGTTGGCTACCGAAACTTTAGTATGTTCGAAAAATGACCGAATTCCGAACTTAGCTCAAGGAAATCTATCTATGATGGAGTATTGGGAATGGTTTAAAAAACTCCCTAAGTATGTACCTCGGTACCAAACCGATGATAAGTTCAAGATACGAGAAATTTATCATGGGATTGAATCCCGATATAGGAGGAGAGGTGGATGTTCACAGCCCACCATGAAGGAAGGGGTTGTCGAAAAGGCCATAAGGTAGGAATATAAATTGAAGGAAATTTTTTTCTCATAAGGAGGAAGTAAGGAAGAAAATTCCAAACTCCTCTTCATCATCTCTTGCCCCTAAGAAAGGACCATGGAAGAAATTTGGAATGAAAAGTAATTTTTCATCCGATACTAATAAAAAATCAGCAACAAACAAGTTTGTTAATGCATGGAACAACCTTTCCAAGAACAATAATAATGGACAAGTCCTAGGGGGTCAAAACGATAACTCTAGGGTTAGAAATAAACCCGAGCCTAGAAAAGGACTTGTAGGAGGCTGTTATAACTATAGAAAAGATCATTATGCAAATCAATGCCCGTTGAAAAAGACAATCATAATCAACAAAGACAAGATACATGCTGCGATGAGTGACAAGAAGGTGAGAAAGGCCATGCCTATAGAAGTTCTCGGGTAAGTTATTTGGTTTACCTATAACCATTATTTTTTATACCAGAGCTACTAAATGTTTTATTTCTACTAAATTAGCATCAAAACTAAAATGAAAGGCTAGAAACATGGATAAAACATGGATCGTATGCAAGATGGAAACAATGTTCTCCATACAATTAATATGTGTCTTTTTAGGCAATCCTTGATTTACCTAACTTTTCCAACTGAAGTTGATATCTATGTTGCACCTTTCGGGTCTTATGATGTAATCATAGGTGTTAATTGGTTAGCGAGCATAAGGCTAAAGTGGACTATTTTGAAAAATAGATTAATTGTTTAGATGACCTCGAGAAAACAACAAAGATTTAGGGTGTGAAACGAGATATTTCTGTTAGAAAAATGTCAGCTATGCAACTTAAACATGTGAAAAATAAAGGTTATACCTTATATGCAGTAAAAATTTTAGAAACAATCAAGAGAAAAATGATGTCATGGAACAATATTCGATGTTATGAGACTTCAATGACATATTTCGGAAGAATTTTCAGGTCTTCAACTCAAAAGGGAGTTTGATTTCACAATAGAGATCAAGCTCGAATCCGAACCAATTTCTACATTACCTTACCAAATGACTACTACAGAATTAGTAGAGCTTAAGGCTTAGTTGCAAGAAATTTTGTCTAAAGGTTTGATTAGACCAAGTGTTTCACCTTAGGGAGAACTTGTAATTTTTGTGAAAAATAAAGATGGAACACTTAGATTGTGCATGGATTATAGAATGTTAAGCAAAGCAACAATCAAGAATAGATACCCACTCCCTAGGATTGATGATCTATTAGATCGATGCATGGAGCATCGGTATATTCTAAGATAGTTCTTCTATCTGGATATCATCAATTGTGGATTAAGGATGAGGATATTCATAAAACAACTTTCAAAACAAGGTATGGACATTACGAGTTCAAGGTTTTACCTTTTGGATTAACAAACACATCTCGCAACATTTGTGAACATAATGAATAATATCTTTCAAGAATACTTGGACAAATTTGTGCTCATATTCTTGGATGACATTCTCATATATTCTAAAAGTATTGAGGAACACCATGATCATTTGAAGATAATTTTGGAAATTTTAAGTAAGAGACAGTTTATATGGTAAGTTGTCTAAATGTTCTTGTTATGACACGTAGTGCACTATTTGGGACATGTAATAAGTAAGAAAGGAATTGTTGTAGATCCTTCAAAAATTGTGGCTATAACCGAGTGGCCTACATCAAGAATGTATATAAAGTTAGAAGCTTCATGGGGCTTACTTGCTACTATAGAAAATTTTTAAAAGATTTTTCTAAGGTAGCTACACCAATAACTTATTTACGAAGAAGGATAAAAATTATGTTTGGAGTGAGAAATGTGAAATCGCATTCAAAATTTTGAAAGAACAGCTTAACTTTAGCACTCTATTCTAGTAGTACTAGATCCTAATGGAGACTTTATGGTGGTAACTGATGCATCTGGTGAGGGTCTAGGAGGTATTTTGTTACAAATGATCATGTTATAGTTTACGAAAGTAGAAAACTAAAGTTACATGAGTTAAATTATGCTCCACGTGATTTAGATCTTGCTGCCATTATTCATGCATTGCAAGTTTGGAGGCATTACCTACTTGGTAAACCTTTTGAATTGAATATTGATCACCTTGGGCTGAAGTATATCTTCACTTAGCCAAATCTTAATGTAAGACAATGAAGGTGGTTAGAGTTTTTGTCTCAATATGATTTTGACATCAATTATATCAAAGGTAAAGAAAATAGAGTGGTTGATGCTCTAAGTTGTAGGAAGCACATTTCTACACTTATAACATTGAGAACTCAATTTAAAGATGAAGTAAAAAGTGTTATGGAATCTGATTCTTACTTTTAGCAAGTAAAGACAACGACTTGTTGTAGATCCTAGTGATCTGAGGTATAAAGGTTTTCACTTCGATAACAAAGGAATCTTAAGATTTGAAAATAGGGTATACATACCTTCACTAAATGATTTAAGAAAGAAATTGTTAGCAGAATTTCACAACTCACCATTTTCTAGACACCCTAGTATTACAAAGATGTTTTCTGATATAAAACAACAATATTTTTGGAAATAAATGAAAAAGAACTTTATAGATTTTGTGACACATTGGCTTTAGTGTCAACATGTTAAAGCGAACATATCCACCAAGCCGGTTTATTGTATCCTCATTGCATACCACAATACAAATGGCAAGTGATAACCATGGACTTTGTACAAGGGTTGTCTATGTCAAGAAATAAATATGATGTTATCTTAGTAGTTGTGGATAAACTAACAAAGGTATAACATTTTATTGTTGGTAATATGAAGAATAATTCTCCTGTGTTAGCTAAAATATTTGTACACAAAATTTTCAGATTACATGGAGTACTCGTCATCACCAATCCGGCACTATGATAATTCTTCACCTGGGAACTCCTCGTCTATGATTATTTACTAATGCATAGCCTTTAGTTGTGTGGATGTAATCTAGAAACAAAACAACAACATAACACAAGAATACCATCGACTATGATAAGACGGAATGATGACAAATCTGAAATATCAACGTAAATGATAATATTAACATGAAATTGTTACAATCTCACCCATGAGGTGCTTCAAGTGTTATTGACTTCACTTTCCTTTCACCAATACTATGGGAGAAACTTTACAATTACACCTCTTAATGGCTTCTTCAACACACCTTTAAACCGATGGCTTCCTTCGCACACTTCCTACAATATTTCTCACTACTTCCTTCTATATTAAATGAGGGGGTGGCCTCTCTATTTATAGAACTTCTAGGCTTATCCATCTCATCTCTAAGATAGGATAAGAAATCCACTCTGACGAATCATATTCCATACCTTAACTCTTATCTCGTACATGTAAGCTTATCTTTTAAGATAAGATAAACCTTATCATTTTACATGGGTTCCACATTTTTAGACTTTTTACAAATAAAATACACAAAATATTTGTGGCCTCACTCCTTGTCCTTATTACCAATATAATATTTCTAATTCCTAATCATGTAGACCCTACTTCTCTAATTACCCAAACTTTGACATTTTAACATTACCTACCATTTACGACAAATATTTACTTTTTAATACATTGCTATTGTACTTTGACTATTACCGTACTCCACACTATTGGTGGCACCAGTAGTGACAAAGACCGTTATCTTCTATCAAACACTACTACTAATTATACTTAACAACATCCTATTCCTAATACATACGTTAATGAAATAGAAATTACGGAGGAAAATTTTATCGTCGACATATTCCCCCTTCCTAGCTTCTACTCTGTCCTCGGAGTAGACTATTCTGGTGCTTGGAAAATCTTCAACTTGTCATGGTTGACCCATTTCGTAATGGGAGTGCCATCCAATTCCTCCAGTCGGTACGTACCATTTTCATGCATAGCTGCTATTTTGTAGGGCCCCATCCATTTTGGAAGAAATTTTCTCTTTCTTCTTTTTTTGTATCTGGAATCATATACTAGAACCAAGTCATTCACATGAAATGGAGACCAACGGATCTTTTGATCAAAGTATTCCTTCTGCTTCATTTTCTTCTTATGGCTTGTATCCTTTGCTATTTCCCTCATTTCCTCTAAAGAAATGAATATGTACCAACCTTTCTTTTTACTTGAATTTCACTTTCATCCATCCTTTCATTTTTCATAACTCTCACAAAGGGGGAATATCAAACTCAATAGGAAGAACTGGATCAATACCATAGGCCAACCGAAATGGAGAGTATCCTGTTGCTTTGACTTTGATGTTGCCTATATGCCCACAATGCTTTGCATGAATCCTTTTATCCCATTTATGTACTCGCAAGGCTGCATCTTTGCTAGAATTTGACACAACACAAAATTTGTTCGCTCCACTGTCCATTTGTGCTTGGCTTGTATGTTGTTACCTTCCACGTGCTTAATAGAAAACTTATTGACTAGGGCTTCTACCACCTCATTAATGAAGTGGCTTCCTTGATCTGCATTACAATTTCTAATGGACAACCAAATCGGTGATAATGCATTCATATATGAACCTTGCCACTTCATCCATGGAAGTTGTTTTCAATGGCCTAGCTTCAACCCACTTGGTTAAATAATTTGTGGCAACTACAATATACTTATTTTGGCATGAGGTAGTTGGAAGTGGACTCTGATGTCTATTCCCCACTTTTCAAAGGGACCAAGTGGAAGAATAGGGCATAATGGAGCTGATGAAGTCTTACGGTTACCATGTGTTTGACAAATATCACATGTCTTACAATAATTATAACAATCTTTAAAAAGAGTGGGCGAGTGATAACCTGCATCAAAGATCCTTCTTGTTGTAAGTTGTCCAGATAAGTGCCCTCCACATGTACCATTGTGGAATTATTCTAGTAGTTCCTTCCCTTGATCACGTCCAATCCGCCTCTTGTAATGTCCATCGTGGCCTATTCGAAATAATACTCCATGCGAGAATAGAATATGGACGATCGGCTTGAGTAATATTTCTCTTAGTCTTTGCATTGGCACCATCAGAAACTTGAATTCATTCGATAATTCCAAATATCTATGTATTCACTAGGGATTGTGTCAAGGGATAACAAGGTCAAATCGGGAAATCACAAGATGATCCTAAACCATCATAGGCTCGAGAGAGTGCATCCGCATTGACATGCTTCTTTCCCGCCTATCTATAATATCAAATTCAAATTCTTGTAGTAAAATTATCCATCTTGTTATCCTCCCCGATGGGTTAGGCTTATTGACAATATATTTTAGAGCTTGATGATCTGTTACAACTAGAAATTTTTCCCTAGCAAGTAATTTCTAAACTTCTTTATAGCAAAAATGATAGCAGAGCCTCTTTTCGATTCTGATAATTTACCTCAAGATCTTTGCTCATTTGTCTCCATCTCCCAAAGTAAATTGGATGTTCATTCCCATTTTCATCCTTTTGGCTCAAAGTACTTCCTAGTGCTGCATCCGAGGCATCAGTGTACACAATGAATGGCTTGCTCTAACTGGATTCTTTAAAATAGGTGAAGACACTGTGGCTTCCTTGCTTTTCCAAAAGCTTCATGCGCCTTATTTCGGTTCATAAGTAACATCCTTCTTCAAGAATCAAGGGTTAGTGGCTATGCAATCTTTGAGAAATTCTTGATGAACCTTCTATAGTAACCCACATGGCCTAAAAATGATCTCAACTTACTTCTATTCATAGAAATGGTAAATCTTTGATTTTTGAAACTTTATGAGGATCAGTACCAATACCATCTCTGGATACAACATGCCCTAACAAAACACCTTTAGAACATCCAAAGACACACTTTGTAGGGTTTAGTGAGGCTTGTGCTTCATCTAACCTTTGAAATGTTGTCTCCATCTCAGTGCGGTGGTCTAACTTGCTCCCATAGATGTAAAATCATCCGTAAATACTCGATGAAGGTCCCAATGTAGGGTTCGAACACCCTATTCATCAAACGTTGGAATGTTGCTGGAGCATTACATAACCCAAAAGGCATAACTCTATAAGCAAATGTTCCCCAAGGAGTGGTGAACGTGGTCTTCAGCTAATCTTTCTCTGCTATACGAACTTGGTTGTAGCCACTATATCCATCAACAAAACTATAGCACTCTTGGCCAGCTACTTCATCCAAGATCTGATTTGAGAATGGAAGAGGGTAATGATCCTTCTTTGTTGCCTTATTGAGCTTCCTATAATCAACACAAATGCGTAGCTTCCCATTCTTTTTTATTGAGATCACAATGGGAGAAACCCATTCTGAATTCTCTACAACAAATATGAATCCTACATCAAGCAACTTATCTATTTCTTCTTTTATAGTCTTGGAAAAATTAGGATTCATTCTATATGGCATTTGCTTTATGCGCTTAGCACCATCTACCAGCTCAATAGAATGTTCTACCCAACTTACTTGATGGAGTTCCTTGTAATCAAAAGTGAATAGGTGTATGTACCTTCGAAAGAGCTGGAGGTAGGATTCCTTCTCACTCTCCATCACAGCATCACCAATATTTATTTGTTGGAGACAATCATCAACTTCTTCTTCAGATAATTTTATGGGGTCATGAGTTGGTGTGACTAGAAGGATATCCATGACTGAAACATCAACCTCACTTTCTTCATCTTCAGTGTCCACTTCACTGGTACTAGAGTAATCAGAGGATGTATAATCATCATTTTCATCACTTGAATCCACAACTTCGCCTTATGATGTTGAGGGATCACGTTTATCTTCACCCTCTCTCTACCACATCCAATTTTCATGAAACCTTCATTCCAGGTAGTTTCTTGCATGAACTCTCCTTAGCCATGGTCTTCCCAAAGAGTATTGGGTACGCAACAGTACCATTTTTCATCACCTGAAAGTCTACCACACATACAACACCCATAACAGATATTGCCACATTTGAAACTACACCTTCTGGTTTAGTTTTTCCTTTATTTAATGACCTTAACATAAGTGTTGAAGGGAGATCAATTTTTAAACCCAACATATTCATTACAGACTCGGTCATTACATTAATGGCAGCACCTCCATCAACTAAGACATCATGAATTGAAATACCATTACATAATACCTCAGCTTGTGGAGCATAGGGATCCACCTCTGCCTCCAAAACAGGGACCTCAACCTCCTTTCTTTGTCGAGCATTGAGTCCACTTCGCAGCTCCCGCCTCTTCTCCGAAGACATAGCCAAGAGTTGACCATATGTAATATTTGTAGGCCTTTTGGACAGATCTTCCAAGATGGAGTATGGTCCTTGCCCCTGTGAAATCAGAAAATCCTACACACCCAACTTTCTTCTCCTATGTTTCTTACTAGTTTCTCCTTTCATCTTCTTAGGATCATTTCCATCTTGATTATCTTTTTCTTTCTTTCTTTTTGTTACAAACACATCTACTTCATTATTTCTACTCTTATCTACTACATCAAAAGAATTCACAGGTGCTTTTCCTTTATCATTATCTCCTTTACCAGATGTAGAAGCTCTATCTGACAATTATACTTATAATGACCCTTTTTATAACAACCATAACATACAACTTCGAAATATTTCTTTTTGGACCTCTATCTCCTCCCCGAGAACTAAATTCTTTTCTTTGAAGAAGATTAATAGTTAATCGACCCATCTTTTTAGCGAGATCTTCATACTCGAGAGATGTACTTGGGAGAAATATTTTTGCTCACCGGGAGTGATTGTGGATTCGGACCAAAGGTGTTGGTGTAGGCTCTACTTTAGCAACAATTTCTTTGGGCTCCTCTTCCATGCTTTCTTCTTGCCTTCTTGCAATCTCCTTTGCTTGTTCAATGGTAGTTGGGTGGTCATACTTCACTCGTTGTCTGATCTTTGGCTTCATTCCAAGAATGAAGTGCTTACAGAGGAGATTATCCATGCCATTCATCAACCCATCCACTAATCTTTCCTTCCAGATCTGGGCATCAAGCTTCCTCCTTAGCTCTAGAACACGAACATGATAATCCCTTATCTTCTCCTTCTCTCCTTGGGATAGCTTTGTGATCTCGATCATGAGATCTCGCATATATTTCGTTGTTCACAAAATTCTTCAAGAAAACTTTTAGTTAATAAATCCCATGAATTTTTCATATTATCACCTAGTGTTTCAAACCACCTAAGTGTTGAACCATCCAAAAAGGTAGGAAAAAATTCAGTCCATTGTTCCCTTCTTATAAGGCCATTACAAATACAAGATCGTTTAAACTCTTGAATGAAAGAAGAAGCATCTTCATTAGATTGAGCTGAAAAAATAGGAATCTTTCCCATTTTCAAAAGTAACCACCGTGAAATACCAACCCACAAGTACAATCAACAAGACTTATGTGCACAAATAATTGGAATCACTATACTAGAAAGTGACTTTACACCTTTCTACAATAAAATAGAAATGACCACGGTAAACTATGGTAAAACTTGACTTACTGCAGTAAAAACTGACTTTACTGTGGTAAACACTATTCACAGTAAAAAGTGAAGTTACTTGTGTAAATACTATTCACGATAAAAAGTGACTTTACTTATGGTAAATACTATTCCCAAAAAAAATGAATTTACCATGGTAACTACTGTTCATGGAAAAATGACTTTACCATGGTAACTACTATGCCATGCATAAAAACAAGGTTACCCTC
This sequence comes from Taxus wallichiana var. yunnanensis, assembly GCA_018340775.1. Classification (NCBI taxonomy): domain Eukaryota; kingdom Viridiplantae; phylum Streptophyta; class Pinopsida; order Cupressales; family Taxaceae; genus Taxus; species Taxus wallichiana. The sequence continues at coordinate 213,161,635 of CM031236.1, read as the reverse complement.
CAATTGATTTTTGACTAAGTGGGAATATCTCTCCGTAAAATCCACCAACGAGGAATAGTCCTTAAAGAACGGAACCAAAATGTCATCACCAATCCAAAGACTATGATAATTCTTCACCAGGGAACTCCTCGTGCTATGATTATTTACTAATGCACACTTTAGTTTGGTGGATGTAATCGAAAGCAAAACAACAACATAACACAAGAATACCATCGACTATGATAAGACGGAATGATGACAAATCTGAAATATCAACATAAATGATAATATTAACATGAAATTGTTACAATCTCACCCATGAGGTGCTTGAGTGTTATTGACTTCACTTTCCTTTCACCAAGACTATGGGAGAAACTTTACAATTACACCTCTTAATGGCTTCTTCAACACACCTTTAAACTAATGGCTTCCTTCGCACACTTCCTACAATATTTCTCACTACTTCCTTCTATATTAAATGAGGGGGTGGCCTCTCTATTTATAGAACTTCCAGGCTTATCCATCTCATCTCTAAGATAAGATAAGAAATCCACTCGACGAATCATATTCCATACCTTAACTCTTATCTCGTACATGTAAGCTTATCTTTTAAGATAAGATAAACCTTATCATTTTACATGGGTTCCACATTTTTAGACTTTTTACAAATAAAATACACAAAATATTTGTGGCCTCACTCTTGTCCTTATTACCAATATAATATTTCTAATTCCTAATAATGTAGACCCTACTTCTCTAATTACCCAAACTTTGACATTTTAACATTACCTGGACCACTTACGACAAATATTTACTTTTTACAACATTCCTATTGTACTTTGACTATTACCGTACTCCACACTATTGGTGGCACCGTCATGGCACAAGACCGTTATCTTCTATCAAATGCTACTACTAATTATACTTAACAAATCCTATTCCTAATACATACGTTAATGAAATAGAAATTACGGAGGAAAATTTTAGTGTCGATAGCACTGAATTAATCATATCGGATAGAGATCCTGGAATTACGTTAAGGTTTTGGAAAACGCTTAATGCAGCTCTCTACGAACTAAGTTGAATTTTAGTTCCGCATATCATCCGAAATGGATGGAGAGAAAAGAGTTAATCAAGTTGTAGAGGATATGTTACGAATGTATTGTATGGACCAACAGTATAAGTGGGAAGAGTACCTTCCACTAGCTGATTTTGCATATAATAACACATATCATGCCTCTCTTAAAATGGCACCTTTCGAGGCATTATACGGAAGAAAATGCAGAACCCTTGTTAGTTAGGATAGCATTGAGGATAGAGAGGTAATTGGACCTGAAATTCTTACTGAAATGGAACAACAAGTTAAAATGATTTGTGAGAACTTGAAAGAAGCAGCAGATAGGAAAAATAGTTATGTTGATTTAAAGTGGTTTGACAAGAAATTTGAACTTGGTGAGAAATTCTTCCTTTGGGTTAAACCGAAAAACAACTCTATAACTTTTGGCAAGGCTGCCAAGTTATCACCTTGTTATGTGGGAATTTTTGAGATAGTTTAAATAGTCAACCCCGTAGCTTATTGTTTAGCATTACCTCCGATTTGTCATGAATTCATGATGTTTTCCACATTTCTTTGCTTAAGAAATATGTTTCAGATTCATCACATGTGTTAAATTAGAATTCCTTACAGTCCAAGACCTAGGAATAATCATGGTTAACCCCATACAAGTGCTAGAAACTCTTGATTGCATTTAAGAAATCGTGAGATAAGTCAATAAAGGTCCAATGGGACCAGTTTAATGAAGAAAGTGTAACTTGGGAAAACATGGATGATATGAAAACTACTTTTCCATATTTATTTGATCAAAATTGACTATGATGACTAATAAAATTAGTGATTTTATCTCGTATGTCAATAGGTCTATCGATTATGAGCAGATAACTATTGTTTTTGAATAAACAACTATGTGAATGCTGATTTTTGGAACTTTAAATTCAATATTATTGTAAACATATGTTAAGAAAGTGAATAAATTGAATTATCCTGAATGCATTGATTAAAATGAGATAATCATCAAGAAAATGATTCTTTTTAGGAGGGAAGTATGTAACACCTTGAACAAACTATTATATTTCTCTTTGCATTACAAGCATTGGCATGTGATTTTCTTAAATCGTATGTCTCCTTGATGGTGGAAAATCAAACTTGTTATGGATAAATAATCTTTTCTCTTGGATTCAGTGGACTAAAATGGTATGGCTTTCAGGAATCCATTTTCACTTCTTGTTGATAAGCTGCCATCAGATTTTTAGGGTTGCAAACTTATCTCTTTTGGTGACTCGTCCTTGGATCAATTTCAAGTGATCCAAGGAATGTTTTAAATCTTATTAACAGAGACTATAGGGTAAACTAACATTCATTGGTTAAAAAAATAATGGATTGAACCTATGTTTGTTGAAAATATTTTATTATCTTGAAAGACTAATCCTACATTTTGTTTTTGTCATGCTCGGCTCTTCTTGATTGACCCTTGCGGGCGCTTAATGGTATGAACGGAAATAGAAACTGCTTTAGGATTCTTGAGAAAGAGAAAATATAACGTGTCCCAGATCTCATAAGGTCTATCCTAATGGGATTTGAGACTCAAAGAAATTTTCCTAACTCTTTCTACGCCACTCTACGTGGGATGACATCCTAACCTAAGTTGTTAATACTAAGTTAGCATGAAGGGAAATAACCTAAGGGATGCTAAGTTATTTCTAACCTATTTCCTACACTATTTGGTTAATCTATGTCCTAACCTAGGTGGCAATCTATTGTTTGAAGGTTATATCCTAAGGTTATACTTTTAAATTAACCTAAGATCTAACCTAAGAAAATTGTATCTATCCTAAACTAATGGGTATGAAAGGGAACCTATGGGTTGATTGGAAAGTGGGAGCTAAGTGGTAGTTCCTAAGCTATTAATGAGATGTGATTTTTATTTAATAGGGTAGAGTACTACCAGATTTGGTGATTACATGGAAATTTAGTGGAACCTACGTGGAGGCATCACTAAGTTTGGAAATGCATGTGGAAGTTCAATTAGGTCTCGCCAACTTTGGATGGCGGTGGCAAGGAGAGGTAGGCGGGAATATACAATTTAATGTCATTAATTTGTCTTGGTTTTGGCGAGTAAACCGTCTTGGAAGGCATCTGGTGGATTTGTTAGGGGTTGTTTTACTTTACATGCTTCATGATTTTTTCTGCATGGAGCTATCTAGTTTTTGAACTAACACTTTGATCTCCACTTTGTGGCTATTTTTATTTCTCTAATCTATTTTAGATTCGAGGAAATTATATGAGGCATGGTGGAAAAATATTATTGTAGGTTGATCTTGCTTGGAGAAGAAGAGGTGTTGTAAACTCAACTGGAAGTCTTCTTCAAATTGGCAGAGGCACTATCAGGCATGATAGGCTCTACCCATTAAGATTCTTGCTTTCTTCTAAATGATTCATTAAAACAACTCTGGTCACTGGATATATATATTTTTGCATGATGTATCTGGTTATTTACTTGCATGTTTTCTTGAAATCTATGTGGTTTTTGGAATGTTAATCCTTTGTTGTTAATAGTCACCTTTGAGAACTTTATTTGTACTAGTTTTTGGTGGTATTCAAATGAACTTGTTTTTGAAAGCTCTGTAGCTTGTATTCAAGTCTAGTGTTGTCTGAACGGGCACGCGTTGCCATATGTTTCATTCTGAACTATCATTAAGAGCATTAGTTCGTTGAGTTTGTAGTAGAGTTCCTTGGCCATTCTAAACTAGCATTGTTGTTTTTTTGGTTTTGTATCTCTATTTAAGTTTTGTGTTTCGGGAGTTGTAATAGAGCTCTGTGGATGTTCTAAGCTTGTGTGAAGCTTCATGCTTTGTTATGAGATTTTGTTGGGGCCTTGTGTTCATTTTGGACTGAATGGAACTTAGTGTAGATCTGAACTTTTGGTTGAGCCTTTGTATTCGACATTGTACTTATATTTAGTTCTTATGTTGAACTTGTAGTCGAGTTGTGAGTTTTGCTCTGTACTTTTACTTGGAGCTAAGGTCTTATTCTTAATTATGGAACTATGAATACTAGACTCGCATTGGATTTTTGTGTTGACTGAGCTAGTGTTAGAGTCTGGTAAAGTCTGAACTTATGTTCGAAGTTCATATTCGACATTGTACAGGTATTCTATTTTTGTGTGTTCTAGATCTATGTGGGAGTTGATGTGTTTACTTGTTTATAAGCTGGGTTTTGGTTGGTTTTGGTTTTGAAAAGATTTATTCTCTTTTCAGATTGTCTACTCTCAAAGGGGTCTTGAGAGTTCTATTTTGGTCGGACATAGACCATGAAATTTCTCTTTGAAACCTCCTTTGTTTTTCTTCTTGTGAGGGAATGGTTGTATTCTTTTGTCCTTCAGGCCGAACTGTGTTCTCAAACTTGACAGGGCGTGTGAATTTCAGGAATGTACCTTCTTCCTCTCTTCCCTAAGTGAACCCATGTCTTGTGGGAAGCTTGACTATTTTATTCTTGAAATATATGGACTGGAACTACGTTCCATTACGGGATAGTCGTATCAGTTGTAGAGGTTTTTGGAATGTATTATTTACTTCCTTTTTGTCTTGATGTTGAACAAATTCCTACCTGTCATAAGCCTTTGAATGGAACTTGAGAGGCTTGTGGTGATTCTGTTCAGTTGAGTTAGAAGAAGTTTGGGACATTACTTGTCGTAAAAAAAATATTTAGTTTCTTACTACATTCTGATCTTTCATTTGATTCGAGGGTTTTATTTCAATGTTAAATTTAAACCTTGTATGCTAGTGTAGTATGAAGGGATACTATATCCATGTTCTGAATGCTTGGAAATTCAATATTTGGGTCCATGAGTTTTATTGACCCTTGTCTATCTTACATTGTTGCGTATTTCTATTCTTTGTTGGGTTCCTTGAATGGATCTCGGGTTTTAGAAAAGGAAGTGAATAGGTTCTCTTGGGTCTTTGTATCCTTTTAGAGACAATCTTTGTGAAATTCGTTTAGAGTTTGAATTTGAACTTGAGCTGGGTGAATGGAAATAGGTCTTCAGTTTGTAAGTTTTGTAATGGGAGTTGGTAATGTGCATTCTTTGACTGTGCATTCTGTTGAGTTCTCTTTTGGGAACTAGCTAAAGAATTTCTAAGTTTGTACTTAATAAAGGATTTCATTTCATAGTATAAATGAAATGAAATATTGATTGGGTCCTTTTCAGTTTGAGATCCCTTTTTTGTTGGTTCTATAAGTTCATTGATTGAACTTCTCTTTAATTGACTCTCTTCTGAGATGGGAACTTCTTGTGGATTGGTAAGAGAATTTATTTTACTGGAGTATAGCTTGGATTTTTGGAAAGGTTGGTTCCAGACCTTTGAATCATAATCTGTTAATATACAGAAGTTAGTAAGACTTTTAGTTGGATTGTTTTAAATATGCTTGGATTGAATTGAGATTCTTGGTTAGATGTTGCCTCTTTATTTATGGACTCCTTATATTGATATCTTGGACTGAGGTAGTATTGTTTGTACTAAACCTGATTCTTTCCTTCAAAAGAATTGTGTTTGAGGAATAGGTATGTATTGATTCTCTTCTTTGGTTTATATGGGAAGAAGAAGCATACTAACATGAGCTTATGCTGTAACTAACTTATTTTTGCTTGGAAAAGATAAATGTGTATTTCTATTCTTACGGATTATGGAATGATTGAAGGACAAGACTTGTTGACTATTTTAAAGTAATTGATAGGACCAATTAAGTCTTGTGATATAATTCTGAGGTTGCAGATTAAATTATGCTCTTTTCTTAAAAGTGAATTCAGATTCTCTTAATTGTACTTCTTTCTTGATGTTATTACTTATGATTATTGGTATGATGCATATTAATTGTTTCATAAAAGTAGAGTTGATTAATGAAACAATTAGTGGAAAGCACTTTACTTTAATGATTAGTGCTTATCATGCTCAATTCATTGAACTGACTCGTGCTAGTAATTTTTGCAGATGGACATCATAAGTGATAAAAGAAGACAAGAAATTTCATGATGCATTGGCTTATTTAATTTTGTATCTTATGTAAAGAGTTTTGATTCATTCTTGAATTGTATTGAAAAATAAAAGTTGTATTCTTTTTGGAATAGAGACTGTATGTTATACAATATGCCTAAAATGCATAGTCTTGTAAATGTATAAGTTTATAATGACGAATTGGATGTTTGAGAATTACTTGTATTGGTTGTATAAATTATCTTGTATTTTATAAAGGAAATGGAAATCCTATCTTGATGATATTCTTCATATCTGTTATATGCTTAATTCGGATAAACTTGATCTGTTGGATAAAGGGAATTAGTTAAATTTCCCTTATTAAGATGTAACTTGTTAAGTTGCATAAGGTAACAATCTTTATCTAAACAATTCTAACATAGTAATGGAATGTGTTATGAATATGCAGTAAAACTATAGAAATTGTGAAAGATAAGAAGGGTATGACAAACCCTAACACTTAATCATGTAGAGGAAGACTCTTCCTCGCTCAAAGGAATGTAATCTAAAGAATGGTGATATGATCATTAAATCATTAGACTTCATTTCCTATAAATTCTTCTATAGTTGAACCTATTTGGTGGTTACACCTTCTTTGAATGGTTAAGTTACATTATAATGGAACTTATGATGTTGTTGTCCTGTTTTGGATATCATTTGTTAAGCCAAGTAAAATGAATATAAAAAGAAATCTTAAGTTAAGGAAGTTCTTTAATAACTAATTGAATCAAATATAGAAAAGGACTTATGGAGTGTTGGATTAGGGTTTAGCAGGGTTTTTGTAATCTGTGTAATCTGTGCAATCTTTGTGATTTTTGGTGCAAGTGAAGATGGAATATTGGGTAAAAGAGTAGCGTATGATCTGGTTGTTTTCTCATTTCCTTTGTTCTTCTAGGCTCGAGTGGAAATTTGAACCATATTAATTTTTGGTAAAGGAGAAAATGAGTCATGATAGGTGAGTGAAAAGACGGGAAAAAATATTGTGAGGGCATATACTAGTTTTGTGAAATAAATGCAGCACATTGACATTTTAGCAGAGGTTTTTCTAGCTCTCTTATGTGGACCATATTAATCTCAAATGTTGGAGAGGGATAAAATGTTTTTGGAGGTGGAGGGTAAGGGAAAAGGATGTGTGGTGATAGGTGAAGGTGGATTAGGGTCCTCTTCTAAAAGTTCATCATCATCAAATTTTTCTTCAAGAGGACATAGTTGGAGAATAATAGTCTTAAGGGCCTTACATTTTTCCACATCATTCCTTGGCACACAATGGTAAGAAAATTTTTGGTATCGTCACACCCTTTTGGTTTAGGTTTGAGTGGATCGTTTTGTCTAAGTGGTGGTAATGTGATGGCAGAGGTTTCCAAAAGCTTAGCTAAGATGTTGGCATAAGACCCTACCAATGGATCACAATGTGAAGTAAGTGTGGGTCCCGATGGAAGTGTGGGTGAATTTTGTGGGAGAGGCACCACCGGAGGTGGAATCATAGGTTGACTAAGTTTGACCACCTGTTTGGTAGATATTATAGTTTAAGGTTTGGATTGCACCCTCTTGGGTAAAGATGTAACAAGTGAACTAGTTATTGAAGGTGGTGTAGATTTAACTACCTCTTTAGAGAGTAGTGGGTTCAAGGGATTTGGTTTCACCTTCTTGGATAAATGTGAAGAATAAGTGCATGATGTAGAAGGGAAGGTAGATGGTGGAAGGGGCCGGGTTAGCCAAGGCAATAATGGAGGTGTGGTGAAGGTTGTAGTAAGAGGAAATGTGGAAGGTACTGGTTAAAGATAAGGGAATAACATAGGTAATGATGAGGATAATGAAAGTGTTGTAGGTATATGAGGTAGAAAGGATGTAGGTGATGGTGAAGGCATAAGATGTGTAGGTAATTTGGGTGCAACAGAGGATTGTGATGAGATATGTTGTTGTGCTTTTGTTTTAATCTAAGTAGGAGGCTTCTTGGCCAAGGTTAATGGGTGGGGACATAACATGGATGAAAGTATGAAGGTGATAGAGGGGTAGTGGGTGAAGCCATTGTATGCGACCTAAGAGGTTGGGTCTTCCTCTTAGGTGGGGGAATAGTATTTGTGATAGCTTGTGAGGATGTGGCTAAATCTAGTTTGACAGGAGGATGGACTAGACTTGATGTCAGCATGACTCCCAATGTGGCAATGGGTCTAGATGTGGAGGAAGATATAGGTGTAGGTAAGGTTTTAGGCATAGGAAAAATTTCATTTGATGGTAAAGGTTTAGGTGTGGGAAAGGGTGATGAATAAGGGGTCACTACAACTGGCATGGGCATGGTGGGTTTGGTTTTCTGAAACACCTTTGGATAGATCATGGAAGTATCGGTAGATAACATTTTCATTTTATTCGAGACAGGCAGTCGAAGGTGTCCCCAAAGTATGGAATTGTCAACATAATCCAAGCGGTCAACCAAATGTGAGAACGACACCGATGTTAGGGGGGATGATGTTGATTTGGTAGTAATACATGTAAAGGATGTCCATGAGACAGAGAAAATGGTTGGCTTCATACTCTGTGGGTTAAGAGATGAGATAAAATCAACATGATCCTTGAAATCCAATGGAGAATTGTCACCAATAGGAAGGGACGCTGCTAATGGATCCCCCATGTGTAAACTTGAGAAACAAGGGTGGAAGCCTGATAAACTTTATTAATATCAAATCAACCAAACTACATTGGTATGAGCTGCAATACTTATAGGTATTGTACAGTTGAATACACACAAGAAAATAAGTTACACATGTGTAACAATATCCCTGATTACATAAGCTTCCAAAATATCATACGAGAAGCATAACCAATATTAAATACAAAAAAATAATAGTATTGTTAAAACAATACAACAACACCAATGATGAATAAAGATAATTTGGAGTGATGATGAAATATAACCATATAAACAATAAATAAATACACTAATTGATATGAAACGCATAATTAATATAGGTAAATAATAATTAACCTAACATTCCCCCTTAATTGTGTATTTTATCAAGGGATGAGGAGAGGAACTCTCTGAACAACTCAAACTTGTCACATGCAAGTGACTTTGTGAAGATATCTTCTCTTTGTTCAACTGTTGGAAAAAATTGAAGTTGTATGTTGTGCTTTAACACATGCTCCAATATGAAATGAAATTATACCTCAATGTTATTTGTTGTTTCATGAAAAACTAGATTGCGAACCATTTTGAGAACACATTCATTTTCAACATACATGGTGGTAGGTTTTTCATGTGGTATTCCAAGTCCTTCATGTATGTGACGTAGCCAAATCGCTTCACGATAGCTTCTCTGTAGAACAATACTATGGAAGAACAACAAACAAAGTGTTGTTTCTTGCTTCCCGTGATATTGGTCCAAATCCCATAAAGAACACAAATCCTGAAGTGTATTTTCTATCATCAATATTACCCACATGATCTCGAATCCAAATATCCCGACAAGAAGATGTTTTCGTTCTTCTTGTATTCTGACCAAGATCCACCGATCCTTTGAGATATCTCAAAATGCACCTTTTTCCTTCCAATGAAAAACTTTGTGTTCCTACATAAACTCGGATAGATATCTTACTATAAAGTTGACATTTGGTCTAGTGTCGGTCGAGTAAATGAGACTCATAATCAACTACTAATAGAGAGTGGCACTTACCTCGGGAGATGGATTTGAATGAGATAACTGCAATCTGTTCTCCATAGGTGTAGCAATCGGTGTGCAATCCATCATCTTGAATTTCTCAAGCGTTTTATTGGTATATTTCATCTAACAAACAAATATGTTATTATCTTTCTACCATACTTCTAATCCAAGATAATAGTGCATTAGCCCGAGATATGTCATTTCAAATGATCGATTAAGATCTTTCTTTATTGCATTGATCATCCTCGTTGAACCTATCGGTGATGCCTAGATCATTGACATATACAACGATAATCACAATCTTTCCCCTTGTTTTTGAGGTAGATATTGGGGTCATATGGATTTCTAATAAATCCATGTTGTACGAGATGCTCATCAATTTTGATGTACCATGCCTAGGGTGCCTATTTGAGGCCATACAAAGATTTTCTAAGTCTGCATACCTTTTCTTCTTAACCAGGTACAACATATCCCTCAAGTTGAGTCATATAGAATTATTCTTGTAAATCTTTGTTCAGGAAGGTACTTTTTACGTCCATCTAATGGACTTTCTAACCAAACTAGGCAATTACAACAAATATCATCCTCATCATTTTGATCTTAGCTATGGGATAAAATGTCTCCTCGTAGTCAATGCCTTCTTTTTGTGCATACCCCTTTTCTACAAGTCTTTCTTTATACTTGTCCATTGTCCCATCTATTTTGTACTTCATTTTGAATATCCATCTGCATCCAATGGGTTTCTTCCTAGTTGAAGATCGACAAGCTACCGAGTGTTGTTTTTCATTACTGACTGATATTCAGAGTCTATGGCATCTTTCCAAGATTTTGATTGTAGAGCTTCCTGGATTGTAGAGGGCTCACCAAACTCAATAACTCTACTCATCAAAGTAAATTTAACTTCTTCTCTTGCTTTACTGTGATTTCATCATCTAGGGGTGGATGTATCCGGTGGAGAATCCATTCTTGCATCTCATAATGTGCTACTACACCACTTGGGCATACACTGAACTGTTCTCATGGGTCATGGTTCTATCAAATCATCACCAACATCCCCATCATCACTTTCATCATCTATGGGAACATTATTTATTTTTTACAACTGGTGAATAATCTACATCATGTGAGTCTAGAGGAGGATACTTTGCTTCCTTCTTCTAAAAACCTTAACATCTCTCTTGGTGTATACTTTTTTTGGTCTTTGGATCCATAAATTTTTACCCAAGAGTCTCTTCACTATACCCAATAAAGATGAGTTTCGTGATTTCATGTCCAATTTATTTCTTTTTACTTGGGTATGTGTATACTTTCTTTTGCACCAAAATACTCTAAGGTGTGCAATAGATGGTTTCCTATTTGACCATGTTTCTTGTGGTGTTACTCCGGTTAGAGCAATTGTGGGCACTCTATTGAAAAAACACTTTGTTTTTGTTATTTCGCCCGAGAATTTCTTTGGAATTCTAGAGTCATCGATCATGCATCGCACCATTTCCATGATAGTATTGTTAGGATTATACCAGTTGTACAGGTAAACAAGCAAGCAATGAATAATGCGGAAAACGTAAATTAGAAATAAAATGCAATAAAACAAAGACACAAATTTAACGTGGTTCACCCAAAATGGGTTACGTCCACTAGAAACAGCCAATCCTTTTATTCAGTCCAGCAAAACTCTCTTACAGTGCATCAATTGCTACCATGAGCCTCTTACATCATGACCCTTCTTTTAGATATTAGAGTTTTTTATCATTTCGGGAAACATATAATAAATACATATTAAATGTGGCTTATGGGGTGCTTCCTCGAGCCCTCTACTACGAGCACGGCCCCCTAGACCCCGAAAGGGGGAATCCCCCTACAACCCCGTCGCTATCAAACTCCACAAATAATAATCTCCCACTTGGAGATTGATTGCTATAACTTCACCACTACGGCACTGTTTTGACTTTTTTCTTGGCTTGTTTTTTCCACTTCAAGATCAATCTTGAAGACCCACGAGAAGTTGAATGCAAATCCAACTTCTCCTTTGTCATTGCATTAGTAAACATATCGAAGGATTATCATTTGTATGAATCTTCACTAAATCAAGCTTCCCATCCTCGAACACTTGTCGTATAAAGTGATATCTTAGTGAAGGTGTTTTGTTCTTGAATAAAGGTTGAGTTCTTTGCACAGTGAATTACACTTTGACTATCACTATGTAACTTAGAATCCCCTTGCTCCTTACCAAATTCCTCCATGAACCTACTCATTCATAACATTATCTTACTTGCCTCGATCATTTGCAACATATTCTACCTTTGTAGTAGATAGGAAACTACCTTCTACAACTTTGAGATCCAACTCACTTTGCCGCACCACCAACCGTAAACATGTATCCGTGAGTGCTCCTCTTGTTATCCACATCTCCTACCATATCTGAATCCAAAATCCTTGTAAAGTATAATCTGACCCTCTCAATCATAAGTGGCTACTAATGGTCCGTCTCAAGTACTGAGAATCCACTTTGGACTTCCTTCCAGCTTTATGCGTTACTGAATTTTCCATATACCGCTACAACTCCCACCTTGGGAAATGTCTAGCTTGGTATAAACCATGGCATACATAAGGCTCCCAACTGCTGAAGAATAAAGAAAATCGTGCCATATAATCCTTTTCCTCTTGTGTGGTTGGGAATTTCTCTTTACTTAATATAAAATGCCTAGCCAATGGTGTACTAACTAGTTTCACATTCTGCATCTGAAACCTTTCTAACACATTTTATACATAGACCTCCTGAGACAACACAAATTTTTTATTTATTTTGTCCCTTTTGATTTTCATACCAAGGATTTACTTTGTTACACCCAAATCCTTCATTTCAAATGTTTGTGCAAGCTTTTCCTTAAGCTTTGCAATTTCCTGCATATTAGACCCTGCTACAAGCATATCGTCTACATATAACAGAAGAATAATGTAGCTCCCACTATCTAACCATTTAAAGTATACACAATGATCTGATTGACATCTAGTAAAACCATGCTCATGCATAAAACTATCAAACTTTAGATACCATTTTTGGGGAGCTTGCTTGAGTCCGTATAGGCTCTTCTTCAACCTACAAACCAATTTATCCTTACCCTTCACATCATATCCAAGTGGTTGCATATAAATCTCCTCCTCCAAGTCACCATGGAGAAATTCCCTCTTGGCATCAAGTTGCTCTAAGTGTAAATCTTCAACATCAACTAAAATTAATACATGCATTTAATGGAAGACATATTTACAACAGGGAAGAAAATTTCATTCAAAATCGATACCTTTCTTTTTTCATACCCCTTCACTACAAGCCTTGCTTTGTACCTTTTTTGTCCACCTTCTTCTTCTTTCACACAGTAGACCCATTTTTTTTGTAGTACTCTCTTCCCAGCCAGCTATTTGACTAAATCCCATGTTTGGCTCTTCTCGACAAAGTCCATTTTGTCCTTCATGCCATGCTCCCACTCTTTAGTGGACTCCACCTACATTGCCTCATCAAAGCTCTATGGCTCACCACTATCTGTTAGTAACAAATAATACAAAGCAGGGGAAAATATTTCTGGAGGTCTACTAATACGTTGTGACCTTCTTACCAAAGATGGGGGTGACTCGGGATCATTATTTTCTTGCTGCTCATTTTCTTGAATTTCGATGCAGGTGTCGATCTTGTGCCGGTCATGCGTTCTTGGCCTACAAAACTATAAACCTTGGTACTTGTAGGTGGATATTTTCCATCCAAGAGTTCATTTTTAGGAGTTATATCCTCAACCAAATCTTCCTTGGGCTTTTTGTCATCCTGTACCTGATCCCTGTACATTCTATTTTCACGCCAAACAACATCACGACTCCTAATTATCTTAGATTCATCTAGATCCCAAAACTGAAATCCATAATCACCATTGGAGCCATAGCCTATAAATGTGCAACATTTGGATTTTGAATCCAATTTCTTCCTGTTTTCTTTATTAACATGCACAAATGCCTCTGAACCAAATACTCTTAAAAATGAAAGGTCTACCTCTTTCCCGATCCAGTATTCTTTGGGAATTCCTCCATCTAATACACTTGAAGGCCCACAGTTGATTAAGTACACAACAGTATCTACGACCTCTACCAAAAACTGAAGAGGCATCCTTGCATTCAATCTCATTGACCATGTATGCTCCATTATTTTTCTATTCATCCTCTCACTAACACCATTTTGTTGTGGAGTCCTGGGAACTATTTTCTCTCTACGAATCCCGTTCAAGGAACAATAATCATCAAATTTCTTACTACAATACTCACTTCCATTATCAGATCTCAAACATTTTAATTTAAAACCACATTCATTCTCAACAAGTGTTTTCCATTTCTTAAATGTATCAAATACATTAGACTTACGCTTAATGCAATATACCCATACCTTCCTTGTGGCATCATCTATGAATGTGACATAGTATAGAGAACCACCATGAGATGCAACATGGGTTGGTCCCCACACATCTGTATGAACTAGCTCCAACTTTTTCTCTTTATTGGTATTCCCACCTTGATAAATCTAACTCTTTTCTATTTCCCAAAAATGCAATGCTCACAAAAATCTAAGTCCAATTGCTTCAAACTTGAAAGCTTACCTTTTTCCTATAGAATTTTCATGCCCTTCTCACTCATATGTCCCAATCTACTATGCCACATGTTGGCATCCTCATATGAAGTAGAAAATCTAGTAGAATAATTAGATATACAAGTAGATAATTACAGAGTGCCTACTTTATTACCCCGTGCCACTATCGGGAACCCTTGGAAACGTTCCAAGCATCCAAGTGAATGTAACTGTGTAACCTTCACCACCCAAATTTTCTACAGAGATGATATTTCTCTTGAGACTAGGTACATGTCTCACATCTCTCAATATCCATGTAGTTATGTTATGTAATTTCACGTGTATGTTACCATTCCCGACAATGTTGCATGGCTCATCATCACCTAAATAAACCTGTCCAAAATTTCCCTAGACATACTCTTTAAAATAGCCCTTATCAGGGGTTGCATGGAAAGAGGCACCTGAATCTATTACCCAAGATTCTACTCTAGTATCAAGAGAAAGTATAAGAGCATCCTGAACAATATTACCTATCATATTTTCCTCTTTAATACCTTCAAGATGGTTTTCTTTGTTTCCTTTGAACCAACAATCCTTTTTAGCATGTCCTCTCTTTCCACAGTTCCAACAAGTAATGCCTCTACTCCTAGATTTGGATCTGGCCATATTCAATTTAGATCTCCCACAAGCCTTACTCTTTGATTTCTCCTTACTCCTCCCTCTACTCTCCATATTCAATGCATTTCCAGAAGAATAATTTTCCCTGTGAATTTCCTCATTTAAGATGACACTTACTACATCTTCAAATTTAAGAGAAGTAGATGATGTATTACTAATTGCCATTACTAAGTTGTCCCAACTTTCTGGCAAAGAACATAGGAATAATAATGCTCTAACCTCCTCATCAAATGGGATATTAACTGAATCTAACTGATTTACAATAGTGTGGAAATCATTAAGATGGTTAGATATAGATCCACCTTCTTGAATTTGTAGATTAAACAATCTTTTCATCAAATAAACTTTATTGGATGCACTAGGTGTTTCATATAAATTAGCTAGAGTTTTCATCAACTCTACCGTACTCTTCGCCTATGAGATATTTGAAGCTACGGACGATGCCAGACTCAATCGAATCGCACCGAGAGCCTTCCTATCCAAAACATTCCATTCATCATCATACATGAATGGGGGATTCACTCCTACACCTCCCAACAGTAGATATAGATCCTTTTGATACATGTAATCTTCCACCTACATTTTCCATAGCTGGTAATTTCGGCCATCAAACTTCTCAACTCTAAACTTACTCTCCTCTACCATTGCTACTTCTCCCACTCAAACATAAATCCCTCTGTGAGTATATTGCCAAAAATAAATCTCAAACGTGTTATGATACAAGTTGTTAGGATTATACCAGTTGTACAGGTAAATAAGAAGCAATGAATAATGTGGGAAACGTAAATTAGAAATAAAATGCAATAAAATAGAGACACATATTTAACGTGGTTCACTCAAAATGGGTTACGTCCACCAGAAATAGCCAATCCTTTTATTCAGTCCAGCAAAACTTTCTTACATTACATCAACTGCTACCATGAGCCTCTTACATCACGACCCTTCTTTTAGATATTAGAGTTTTTGTCATTTCGGGAAACATATAATAAATACATATTAAATTTGGCTTACGAGGGTGATAACCTCGAGCTCCCTGCAAGGCGCGTGATCCCCGGACCTGCAAGGGGGAAACCCCCTTTGCAACCCCCATCACTATCAGGCTCCACAACCAACAAGTATGATTTCTTCTCTCAACAACACCATTGTGTTGCGGTGTGTGGAGGGGGCATTTTTCGATGAATCCCGTGAACTTGTAGGTAGTATTTGAACTCATTATTGGTGAATTCCCCCTCAATCTGAGGTGAGAGATCTAATATGTCTTAAGTGGACGTATTTTTCTTTAAAAAAACTTCAACTTGTACGAGTTTTTCAAATAGTTACACTCAAAATTGGAAGATGTTGTAGAAATATGAATCATAGAATTTTGAGTCTAGTTTCTAAGCTACTAAATTTTATTGAAAATGGATAAGTTTAAGTGGGTCAAACAACTAAAATACCAACAGATGCTCCTTTTTTGTTAAAAACATAATAGAGTGACTTTCGTGCCCCCACCATTTTTGAGCACCATTTAGTATTTTTTAAAACCTTTGGTAGAAAGATAGCTAGGAGCATCTAGTTTGGGCTCCATTTTTTAAAGATTTTTTAGCAATATTTTTTTATTTATGATTTTTCTAGTACAAAAATTTTATGTTTTGAAAAATAATGGAGCTCCGACCATGCCCCCCTAACTACCTCAAAAATATCAAAATTAGTTTTTTTTTAATATGTATAGAATTATGCCTAGTTTGGGCTAGTATATTTTTTTAAAATTTGATCACCCAAAAAAAATATACACCATGAAAGATAGACATATTTACACTTCAAAAAATAGCTATAAAAAGGCATAGTTAGAAAATAAATAATATGGAAACCTTATATTAGTCGAAAATTTTGAAAAAGTATATTTTTAGAAAGAAGAAACTCTGGCTCTACGTCATGGTATAATTTTTTTAAAATGGATCAATTGTTTTATTTTGATTTATCATAGAGGAAGTGAAATTTTTACATTTTCTTACAAAAACACGTTGTTTGTTGTGTTTGTACAGGTCCATGCCTCAGGCTTACGGATCCAAACCGGATCCCAAGCCTTGAGGCATGGCTTGGGAAAAGAGAAAATACAAAACAAATAACGTGCATTTTTATTTTTTTTTTGTTTTATATATCAGGCCCCCAACGTCCCTTTCATCTCTTTCACGGGAATTCTACAAACATTTTGTTTTGTCTATAATTTTCTCTACATTCTTGCACAATTTTTTAGTAGTTCATTTTGTCCCCTACCCCACTAGTTGATTTTTTCTAATCATGGGCGATAAACGTCGAGCTAAGGACAAGAGGAAAGTCAAGAACAAGACACCGAGAGCAATTGGAAGAGAAGAGAATAAAGAAATTGAAGAGAATGCAAAAACTTCGAGCAGGCAAGGTACATCCGCTATATCAAATGTAGCTAATGTATTAGAAAATGGGATGAAATACATAATGAAAATGTAGAGAATAATGATTTTGCAATGAATAATGATATTGAATTGAATGATAATGTTGGTATGGATGAAGAAATTGATATGAATCCAATTGTTGAACCCTTACTTGAGAATCCAAATGTTAACCCCAAAATTTGTATGAAAACACTGAATGAAGAAAGTAACCTTGTAAACAAATCTTCACCTCTAAGAACACCTCCTTCCATTTTGCGAAGAAAACCAATTCACTTAATTGAAATTGATGAAAACATTATAAAACCAATGCCTAACAAAATGTCTAAAAGAAATGTGAGAAGAAAAGCTAGTGGAATTTGGGATAATTACTTTGAGAATTTAAATGACACACAAAGATGTCAATTATTTGTTTCATTGATGAAATTAATTAAGATGAGACCTATAATGAAGACCCTGGGTTAAGAACATCTAATGTTGTTGATCAAAATGCATCAATTGTTGAAAACATACATAAAGCATACCAAACTATAGGTGGCAAAAGACGCACCAAAGATAGTAATGCTACATGGCGTGCACTAACTAATTGTATAGTAAGTGATAAAACAATTAATAAATGCTTGATTAGAAAAACAAGTAAGTAGTGCTTTGAAGCTAAACAAAAAACACTAATGAAAGCAATAGAGAGACGTAAACATCTTGAGTTAGTCAATAACACTGACTATTGGGATTTCTCTAGCAGACTTCCATGAAAAGACAAGAATACATATGATATTCTAAAAGAATTAATTGTAAAATTTTGGAATGAGAACACAAGGGTGTCACCAAATAGAAGAGATACAATAAAAAGAAGAATAGGTTCTCGTAATCATGAATCATGTGCAAAAACATTTCTTAGATATGACTCAAACAGAATTGTTCTCTAAGTTTAAAAATGAAAATCCACAAATTAACATTAGCCAAAGATTCTTTGAAATGAGCAAACCCTTTTATGTGAAAATCAATCACTCACGTACCACTTGTTGTTGCAGGCATCATGTTGAATTTTCAATGCATTATGATGTTTTTTGTCAAATACGTCATGTTTTGCATACTGACATCATGTTGCAAGAGTGTGGAATAAATGTCCCACAAAAATCTTCAAGGGAATTTATTCTCGACAATATTTTGTGAAAAATCAACAAGACAATTTTTTTATAACAAAGCATGTTTGGATGGAACATGCAATGTATGTGGTGGCTTGCCAAATCTGAAAAGTTATATCCACGAGGAGAGTACATATTCAATAGGAAAATAATTGGTTGATTTCACCAAATATAAATCGGTGGCATATCAATTAAAAGATGGAAAAGAATCTAAGAGGTGTGAGCTTGTTAGAAAATAATTACTTATATCAGAATATATGGTCAAATTCAGAGAGGAAATTTTTTATGAGTATGCAAGGCACACACATAGAGCTCGATGGTTGGATGAAAATTCAAGTTAAGAAAGGACACATTCCCACTTGGTACTATTGTTTCAGTAGTTGACTTCGCAGAGAATTACACATTGCAGCCACAAATGGAGGTTCAGTCTCAATATTATAACTCAATGCAAGTTTCTATTTTCATGCATATAACATTCATGCACTCTCCTAAAAGCACTGAGCAAGATCAAAAATATTAAGAGAGTATCATTTCTACATCAATGATGATCGAAACATTCTACAAAATATGTACAAGGGTGTTTCTAGGTGTTTTATGTGAACTTGAATGAGAGGAACATTAGTTTCGATCAACATTACATTTGGTCGACAACTACACATCACAATTCAAGAATGCACATGATGTTTTATTGGCTAAGAAATATGCACAAAGAAACAAATGTACAACATATCTAGAGTTTTACTGAGGCAGGGCATGGAAAAGGAGAGCATGATGGTGCAGAGCATGTGTGAAAAGAGCACTTGCAAGAGAAGAGTTAAAGTTCAAGGATGGTGCTAAATTTACAGATGCAAAAAATTTTTGATTGGTGTGTTAAGAATATGGGCCATGAATCTCAAGAGAGATCAACGGTTCATAGATATTTTTGGTTGATAGAGGAACAACATCTGGAAAACTTTGAAGATTGTATGACAATTGCAGGATCAAGTGATATGCACTCATTCCGTAGTTCAGATGCAAATGCTTGGACTATTTATACTAGGTGCATGACATGTTTTTGTATATCATGCATTGATTTTATGTGGAATGAATGTGAGTCATAATAGTGGGTGGATGAATGGACTTGTAGACCTCTAATTCCACTCGACACACATCAAGTTCCACGAGCATTACAACTTGCAAGGTCTTCAGATCAAATGACAACATCACCTGACTTTGACCAAGTCTCTGATTTAGTGCAACAAGGTACATACATATATGTACATGCCATGTTTTAGATTTATAAATTATTAAATGGTCAACTCTTAATGTATTTATAAATTGACAAACAATTTTACTTTGTGATACATAGGGCACATTTTTGTAGTTATTGCGATGGAATTTAACGAAGAGGGAACATACTACTTCTTATCTCATTGTGTAGAGGGGAAAAAATTGACTTCCACAATCATTGATGGTGAAGACCTTGAGTATCCCACTGGATCAATGGTAGTCACTGAACTTGGCTTCGATGATATCCTATCAAAAAATCAAACATTTGGTTGTTTGAAGACTATGAAGTACATCGAAAGATACTTCACTATTCACATTTGGTCCTTACAACAAATATTAAATTGATCAAATATCGAGGTCGGCCATCAAACAAAAATCTATGGAAGGTTCGTGAATCAGATCATGAAGCAATTCTTGCTACTGTCAAGAATAGAGTTGATCCTTGTGGTTCATTGGATTGAATTTGCAAAGGTATGTTCTTCATGAATTTAATTTGAATATTTACTTAAATGATTTTGTTTAAATTTTTGTATGATTTAAAATTCTATTTAATTGCTTACTAACATGTTTATGTAGGTTAGTGGTGCCAAAAAGCTTCCACCTTCACGTGGTTGGCACTGTCAGTAGAGAATTTATTATTCTCGAAGCCAAGTGAAGCTAAGAGAAATTAAATATTAGAAAGGAACAAAAACATAAATTCTCATTTCACCACCTATATTGTAAAAATATCTTATTAAAATTCTCATTTCACCACCTATATTATATGAACCACCTATATTATTCAGGTGATTGGCAATGGACAACCTTACACTAACTCAGTCTAAATGGAGATGGAGAAAACCATGAGAGGATTTCATAGAGGGCCCCACATGGAGGTCTCAAATCTGACGAGACGTCTCTAGGTGCCACGAGTCCGAGAAATCACCCATCAAAGATATGGCGTGTTTGGGCCTCAGGGCTCTTAAGGACTACGCCCGAGATGAGGTAGCCCAAAGCACGGGAGCATAGGGAACCAAAAAAAGCCTCCACTAGCATTCACTTGCCACCCCGAATGGGCATAGTTGGTTCGGTCCCACGAGCTTTTGTTTGCAAAAATATGACCTCTAGCATCCCTACACTACACACGACTCAACTCACTACACTATTTCACGACGCTTTACAAAAATAGACATAACGAGAGAAACTAGATGGAGATGGAGAAAAAACATGAGAGACATTTTCATAGAGGGCCCCAACATGGAGGTCTCGGATCTAACGAGACATCTCTAGGTGCCACGAGAGTCCGAGAAATCACCCGTCAAGATATGGCGTGTTTGGGCCTCATGGCTCTTAAGCGACTACGCCCGACGAGGTAGCCCAAAGCACGGGAGTGTAGGGAACCAAAATTAATCCTCCACTAGCATTCACTAGGCCACCCCGATGTGTTGGCATAGTTGGTTTGGTCCCACGAGCTTCCATTTGCAAACTACAACCTCTGCATCCCTCTACACCGACTCGACTTGACTATTTCTATTTCACGCATTTTAAAACAATAGGACAACAAGAGAACCAAATGGAGATGGAGAAAACCATGAGAGGATTTTGTAGAGGGCCCCAACATGGAGGTCTCGGATCTGATGAGACATCTCTAGGTGCCACGAGTCCGAGAAATCACCCATCAAGATATGGCATGTTTGGGCCTCAGGCTCTTAAGGACTACGCCCGATTTGAGGGTAGCCCGAAAGCACTAGCATGGAGGGAGGAGGAACCAAAAAAATCCTCCACTAGCATTTTACCAGCCACCCCAAAAAAATTTTAGTTAGTTTGGTCCACGAGCTTCCGTTTGCAAACTACACCTCTCTGCAGCAACCTACACTCGACTCAAACTACACTATTTCGCATGTTTCAAAACAATAAAGACAATGAGAGAACCAAATGGAGATGGAGAAAAAACAAGAGATTTTGTAAGGGCCCCAATATGGAGGTCTCTGGATCTATAATGATCCATCTCTAGGTGCCATGAGTCTCTCAGAAATCACCCATCGAAGATATGGCGTGTTTGGGCCTCAAGGGCTCTTAAGCGACTACGCCCTTGATGAGGTAGCCCGAAAGCACGGGTGCATGGGGAACCAAAAAAAGCCTCCACTAGTATTCACTATGCCACCCCATGTTGGCGTAGTTGATTTGGTCCCATGAGCTTGCTTGCAAACTACAACATCTAACAGCAGCCCTACACTTACTCAAACACACACTATTTCACACGCGTTTGCAAATAATAAGCACAGCAAGAGAACTGGATGGAGATGGAGAAAACACAAGAGGATTTCATAGAGGGCCCTGAAATATAGTCAAGATATGAGACCTCCATATTGGGTCCCTCTATAAAATTCTCTCAAGTATTTTTCTCCATCTCCATCACCTCTCTTGTCTCAAGATATGGCAAAAGCTTGGGCAAACTCAAATGCTGATAGTGTAGTCTGAGTAGCTAAGGGCTCTTGCCAGAGAGGTATAGTTTGAAAGCCCACGGAAGCTCATGGGACTAAAATAACTATGTCAACTAACTGTCGATGTGTAATGAATGATAGTGGAGGTTTCATTTTGGTCCCACTATGCCCCGTGCTTTCGAGCTACCTCCCCATCCAGCGTAGTCCCTTAAGAGCCCCCCGAGGCCAAAACACGCCATATCTTCAACGGTGATTTCTCGACTCTTACGTGGAACCTAGAGATGTCTCATAAATCCAAGACTCCATGTTGAGGCCCTCTACAAAATCCTCTCTTTTTCTATCTCCATCCGATTCTCTCTCTGTCCTATTGTTTGCAAACGTGTAAAATAAATGTGAAGTTCGAAGTTAGAAACTTTAGGGCTTGGCAAAGTATAGTTTGCAAACGGAAGCTCATGGGACCAAAAAAACTACACCAACACATCAAGGTGGCTAGGTGAATGCTATTGGAGGCTTCTTTTTGGTTCCCTACTCTCCCCGTGCTTTCGGCTACCTCGTCCGGCGTAGTCCCTTAAGAGCCCTGAGGCCCAAACACGCCATATCTTCGATGGTGATTTCTCAAATCCGTGGCACCTAGAGATTTCTCATCATCGATCTGAGACCTCCATGTTGGGGCCCTCTACTGAAAATACCTCTCATGGTTTTCTCCATCTCCATCCGGTTCTCTCATTGTGCTATTGTTTGTAAACACATGAAATAGTGCAAGTCTGAGTCAAGTAGTAGGGTCATCAGAGATGAGGTTAGTTTGTTTGCAACGGAAGCTCAGTGGGACCAAACCAACTATGCCAACACATCAGGGTGGCCAATGAAATGCTAGTGGAGGCTTCATTTTTTTCCCTACGCTCCCCGTGTGCTTTCGGGCTACCTCCCGGTCGGGTGTAGTCTTAAGAGCCCCGAGGCCCAAACACGCCATATCTTCGACGGTGATTTCTCGACTCTGGGCACCTAGAGATGTCTCGTCAGATCCAAGACCTCCATGTCAGGGCCTCTATAAAATATTCTCATGGTTTTATCCATCTCCATCCAGTTCTCTCATGTGTCTATTGTTTTTAAACATGTGAAATAAAGTGTAGTCTAAGTCAAAGGGTAGGCTCGCCAGAGGTATAGTTTGCAAACGGAAGCTCATGGGACCAAACCAACTATGCCAACACATCAAGGTGGCCTAGTGAATGCTATTGGAGGATTTTTTTGGTTCCCCTACACTCCCCATGCTTTCAGCTACCTCGTCCGGCGTAGTCCCTTAAGAGCCCTGAGGCCCAAACACGCCATATCTTCGACGGGTGATTTCTCGACTCCGTGGCACCTAGAGATGTCTCATCAGATCCAAGACCTCCATGTCAGGGCCTCTACAAAATCCTCTCGCACTTTTCTCCATCTCCATCTATTCTCTCGTTGTCCTATTGTTTGTAAACACGTGAAATAGTGCAGTCTGAGTCAATGTAGGGTTGTCAGAGGTTGTAGTTTGCAAACAGAAGCTCATGGGACCAACCAACTATGCCAACATGTCAAGGTGGCCAGGTGAATGCTAGTGGAGGCTTTTTTTGGTTCCCTACGCTCCCCGTGCTTTTGGCTACCCCGTCCGGCGTAGTCCCTTAAGAGCCCTGAGGCCCAAACACGCCATATCTTCGACAAGTGATTTCTCAAACTCCATGGCACCTAGAGATGTCTCTTCAGATCCAAAGACCTCCATGTCAGGCCCTCTACAAAATCCTCTCATGGTTTTCTCCATCTCCATTCGGTTCTCTCATTGTGCTATTGTTTGCAAACGCGCGAAATAGTGTAGTCTAAGTCAATGTAGGGTTGCTAGAGGTTATAGTTTGCAAACGGAAGCTCGTGGGACCAAACCAACTACGCCAACACATCGGGGTGGCTAGGTGAATGCTAGTGGAGGATTTTTTTGGTTCCCTATGCTCCCGTGCTTTCGGCTACCTCGTCCGGGCGTAGTCCCTTAAGAGCCCTGAGGCCCAAACACGCCATATCTTCGACGGGTGATTTCTCGAACTCCATGGCACCTAGAGATGTCTCATTAGATCTAAGACCTCCATGTCAAGGCCCTCTACAAAATCCTCTCATTGTTTCCATCTCCATCTGGTTCTCTCTCATTGTGCTATTGTTTGCAAACGCACGTAAAATAGTGCAGTCTAAGTCAATATAGGGCTGACAGAGGCTATAGTTTGCAAACAAAAGCTCGTGGGACCGAACCAACTACGCCAACACATCGGGTGGCTAGTGAATGCTAGTGGAGGCTTTGTTTTGGTTCCCTACACTCCCCATGCTTTTAGGCTACCTCGTCCGGCGTAGTCCCTTAAGAGCCCTGAAATGACTAGATTGGCTTAAGAATGAATTTGATAGGGGTATGTCTAAGAACACACAGGAGTTATCAATCACCTAGTAAATCTTTCTTGTTTAGTTCTGGATGGGAGTCAGCTGGCCTACGGCTTAGTGACCTTCCATTCATTGATAATTTATGCTATGATAAACCCATGGATGCTTTCAAAAGCACCTTAAAAAGGATAGGGGTAGTCATCAAGCCTAGTGAAGGGTGTGATGTGATTTCCAAATAACTTGAAATGCCTACAAATTTAAAGGTAATAACACAAATTGGACAGGATTAGACAATCAAGAATCATTGAGTGTCTGAATCAGAATGTCATTACATCTGAGACATTCTCAAGCATTGAGTAATGTATATGGAGAGACATTCTCAAAATATCAATAGATGAAAGGCATCAAATTGTGACGACTCTCGGTGTTTTAACAGGGGAGAAGACTATGAAGCATAGAAGAATGTAGTAAGTGCATGATAAGATAGAACCAAGACAAAGAGACCATGAGCAAGAAGAAGCACAAGTAAGGTAAATACACATATACACATTGATAAATTGAATGAATAATTACTCAGATTAGGTAACTCTTTATATACATACATTATATAAATATTGATTTCCAAAGTTTGATGCATATTATACATTGAAAATGCTAGTACATGTACATCACCAATAAATGAAAAAATAATCCATAATGTCTTAAATATTGTCAAGTGCACATCATATTAGTTTCATGCAAAAATAATCTCAAAAATGTAAGGTCTCATACAAAATTATCAAGTTCCAAATAGTATTTTAATGTGCATAATAAATACAAAAATTCCCAAATAGGTCATATACCATCAAGTTCAAATGCCATATAGGCATACATACAATGCCATGCACATAGGCATACAAAAACAATGTCATGTAAGACATATATATTTCCTACTCATCAAAATCTATCCCTCTCTTGGCCTTGCTCAAGAAGGCCCTCCCTTAGACGAAGATGGAGATCCATGAGATGACTTTGGATCATCCGAGCCCATGCTTCGAGTCCTCTTCCACTAAATACTCACCTGTAGATGAGCCTGTAAATGCAAACAATGTTTTTTTGTCAAAACTTAATTTATATATGTTTTCAACATGTATTTAAGACCATGCTAGAATGAAAGTATTTACATAAATACACAAACTTACCGCAAGTTGTCGATCACGCCGAATTTGCATCTCATGCTCAGATGAGTCATCGGAGCTCCTGCAGTACGATTGAACGGGGTACGAAGATGACGAGATGGAGGAGTCTCGTGCCCTCAAAGTCAAAATGGAGGGGGTTGAAGTTCCCTACATACACATAAGATCGAAAATCTAACATCAGAATTAGCAAAATAGAACTAAGTACATGTATGTACATAATGACAATATTTTAACTAATTTTATCAATATAGAACTATTGTTTTTACCCCGCCACGCCTGTGAATCAAATGAACAGGGTTGCTACTACCGTCACAGGTAACTCCTGCATATACACAATGAAGGACATTATTAACATAATTTAATAATTCTACAATGAAAGACATTACTAACATGTAATTTAACATAATATGAATTACACAAGAAATTTAACAAAATTTACGTGTTGTTTGAATACCTCAGTGAGTTGTTGCACAGATGAAATCGCAACGGAAACACCTTTATCTACTTGTCGCAGAGATGGTGGGGTGTCTAGTGAAGTCAACATCTTTATCAAACATGTATATCACGTGAGTTAGATGGACATATAAGAACATACATATATTTGACTTCAAAACTAATATATATATATATATATATATATATATACATATACACATATATATATATATATATATACATATACACACATGTATGTGAAAATTTTACATAATTAACATTCTAAATTACCTCTGTGAATGTATGTGTATGCATGGTGCTCACCTCCCTGTGGTCGGGATGAAGATGCACCTCCCGCACACTGTAATATCAATGCATGTACATGTACAAATACAATTATTTCAAAAATTTAACATATATAAGTAAATCAAGTACTCCAAACTTTTGTAACACACATAACAAAACATAACAAATTTACCTACGAAGGTGACACCGATGAATGTAATCCAAATGTCTCACTCAAAAGGACATCTGACATAGTGACATTATCGTGTTCACCCCTAGCACCAGGTGCACCAAAATCAATACGCATGAAAGTATCATCCTCCTCGGGCCCCAAACATATGCTACCACATGACGAGAAAAGATGTGGCCTCATGCTAGTACTCCCTGAGGGAATACTCTATGTACCTCCACGAGCATCTGGCTCAGAAATCTCCCTCGTATGTCGAACAAGGGTCACAGATAGCCCTGAAGCACGTGGAGTGTATCAATCTCTACTGTCTCCTTCACTACTTGAGGGACAATCTCAAGGTGAGGGGGCTTTTGTGTGGGGAATCTACCCTACTGAATAGGTGCACATTGTGCACCTAGTCGATCCTATGCAGATCCTTTTCCTCGGCCCTGGAAATCTCGGAAATCAAAATAATTTGGGATCTCATTGAGGATAAACTCACAATAGAGTTTCCTCATAAAGTATAGTGGCACCTCATTGTTATTACAAGGTGGAAAATCAAACACCATCCACCATCGGTCCCAAAAATTATTTTTAATCAAATTATTATTACACCAATGGATGGGAAATCATTTACATGACAACGGAACAGAAAATTAGTGCGGGGTCCGTGAATAAGGCGCATATGAGGTCTTTTGAAATTTATTTTTTCTTTACATCCACATATGACAATTTTGTTGGAATAATAAACCCTACAACCCTCTCTGTAAGTTGTCCAATGATCAATTTTCCTTTTCCGCATCAATTTGAACAAGTAATGCCTCCAATGTGTTTGCAAGAGAGGCACGGTGGGGGTTTGTAGATTGTGAATCCCTCATTGTTTTGATTAAATCCTCAATTTCAATTTTGTTTTCAACTATTTGGGCTGCTAAATCTTCTTGACTACCCGAGGGATGTTGAGCAATTATGGGAGTGTTGGGAGGGATGACAGGAATAACAGGGTTTGGTTGTGGTTGATTCCCTCGACCTCTAACTGTAACAATAAAAAATATGTATTCAATTCAAATTTTAATCTATAATTATCATATTTCAATGCAATTTTGAGAAAATAATTGTGCTTACCTCTTCTCTCTGTGGTGCCATCATCGATTCAGATCTTCCCGGATCCAGAAATGATCCTTTGAGCTTGAGATCCAGCTAAATGAAAAAACATGAGGGCACGGTTAAGCTCTGAAACTCGCATTTGAGGGAGATAAAATGATAGAGGCTCGGACCTCTTTTTTTTTATAGTAGGCATAACGCGTACGCACTATATAATACATACACGTTATAACATGTACGCATTATGCTTCGGTGATTCCTAAGCCAAACAAATCAAAATGCGTACGCGTTTTACTTTTTTCAGATTCTTGTCCACTTTCTTTGTCAACCTCAAGACATATAAGACATTTGATAGTCAATGAGAACAGCATGAACCAAGGGATGGAGAAATCTTCCCAATCGCCTAAATCAGTAAATGAAGAATCATCTCCCAATGAAATATGATTTTTCAAAGGTGTGTCCTCATTGAAGTAAACCCAGGTCTCTATGGCCGATCATGTGTCGAGAGGCTCCTAAATCAACATAGCATACATCACTAGATGATGTGGAAGGTTCACTTGATCGAGCGGGTACAAGAAGTCTTCATTATCTCGAATGTTCTTCTTTCTCAAAGCAATATTTCCTTCTTGATGGGGTCTTCTTTTCCAGTTCCCTTTTTTGTGCCCTGGATTTTAGTTTTTATGTCCCTTGTGATATTGTTGGTTTTAAGGTACAACGTTTCTTGATGAACCTTTCTTATAGGTGTTATACCAACAATCTTTCAATTCATCTCCTCTTTTACAGATTGGACATTGCTTCTTCTATTGTTTCTCCCCTTGATGTTGATACTTATTCTAATGTTGGGACTTATGATAGGAATTAGGTTTTCCTTTAGCTTTTCCTTTCCATTTTTGATGAGAATAAATTACATGCTCCTCTTCATCATCCTTGTTATGCATGTCTTCCTCTTGTGCGGTAGAGGGTTTACCACTTGTCAAAACTAATTGTCGTATCTCGAAAAGATTAGTGTTGTGACAAAAATATAGTAAGAAGAGAGGAGTGCTCTCGAACAATGGGACCGAGAGCATCATCTCGTGGATCGCTTCTCCCAGGCTATAAGTCAAGCCCTCAACTATGCAACTCTTCTTAAGAAAGCTTCAATTTTCTCATTCTCGCTTGAACTTCGGTATGTGTAGTTGACTCTACAAATTTAATATGACATTCTTATTTCTGGCCTCATATACCGTAATCAATTTATCCCACACTTCTTTACTTTTTTGGCATCTCGAATGCGGGGTTGCACATCGTCGGAAACTCCAAACAAGATGATGAGTTTGGCCTCACTGATTCCGCTTTACCAAACTACCATTGTTGTGTTGTATCAATTGTTGATCTCGGTCAAAGTTCCAGATCCAAAAGGCAAAATCTCTTGAAACTTAAGTTGTGTCTTGATTTTTGTCTTCCAGAAGCATAATTGTTTCCTCCGAGTAGTTGTGAATCTAGAAGAAAATATTTGGGGGCATTGGTGCCCATTTTATAGAAATCACTGACAGGGTTTAGCTCTTATCGCTTCAAGTATAAGGTCTCTCAATCTATATACCATTAGTCCGATATACCGAACCTTTCTATATACACACCATTCCGATATATCCGAAGTATGTGGAAGAAGCTCACCCTTTCTATATACCTAGCGGTACATGAAAGTGGCGTTAATGTATGTGAAATAATTCAATACCTAGTACCAAGATAGTACGAAAGGGGTCTGTACAATTATTGACACCGACTCAAATAAATATCCTCATACATGCATGTAACTTCACTATATACTAAGATAATTTCTCAGTATGGATTTATGTCATGCAATCATTCACAGATGGATGGGATGGCTCATAGTGTGTGCAATGTGACCTTAAATTACTCCCCATCTACTTAAAGGGACGGTGCCCAAACGATGTTGTTACAGCTATATTAGGCGTTAAGTGTAGTAGTAGTCATGACATCTTTACCCGTAAGCACTTCCTAGAGAGGCTGTATATACCAAACGCGTGTGAATGAGATCTATGATCTCGTGAGTGTTTTAGAACCAAATTTCACTATTTTTAGTACAATATTCTCGCAGCTTTGAAAGCGGTCATAATATTTGCAATTGACTATGACAACCCGCAAATTAGTGCAATGTATCTTGAAGCATGTAATTACATTGAAAAATTTGGAAAAAATTTAATGGCAAGAAAAACAATTTGTTTTTTGGGCCTTGATGGCCTTCGAGCCCAATACAACCCAAAATGTAAAGAATTGCAAAAAACCAGCTTGAAAATGTAATTTTTAGCTATGCTCCCTTTGGAAAATATTGCTCGAGAATTGAAAACGTGTCTAATAGGAGAAAACAAATTGCACTATATTAGGTTTTTCTAGCTAAAATTTTAGGTGTGGGTTTAGCAGTTTGCTAACGAGTTTAGCAGAGGTTTTCCTCTAAATGTTCCTCTACCTATGGAGGTTTTTCCAGCTTTGGCTCTAAATTTCAAAATGCAAAATTTTTTGTTGGTGATGGGGTTTGAACACTTTACCTCACACACCCAATTCTTTCCTTATAACTGCTTTAGCTCTATGAGCACTTGTGTAATGAATGAAGCAAATTTAATTTAAAATAATGCACAAAATGCCAACCTTTGTAAAGTGTGACTTGGATAAGAATAGAAGCTCCTCGTGGCTGCTTTCTTAGCGGATTAGAACCGAGAAAATGGATATGAAGCTTTCTATCTCTCCTTCACCACTTTTTATTTGTTTCTCCTCCTTTTTGGATTGAAAACCCCATGTATTGCCTTTTCTTTAGCCATTTTTTTCTTTGTTTGTTGCGTTTTCTTTTATTTGTTTCCGCAGTTTATTCATTTTTCTTTGATCACGTTGTGATTTTTGTAGGTCATTGATTCTTTTGTGCTCGCAGAGTTCTTTGGAGCTTTGTTGTTTTTGGTTGTAGGAACATGAGTGGAAAGGGCTCAATTTGAATCAATGGAAGGCTTGGACGCCATGTTTTCTATTGTAGGGACTACATTGTGGAACTCCTCAACTCACCCAAAGCCAATGTTCAACCAATGAAGATCCAATGTAAGATGCAACTCACCAATCAACAACTCAACCTAGTTTGATTGTAATGTGGGCTTAGCACGGTCCTCGAGAAGAAACAATAGAGTCCTCCAAATTTGATAGTAGATTGCTTGATGTAATAGTAACTAAATACTTCTCTAATATTAGAGATAAAACTCCTAATGGGGAAAAAATTAATAATAATTTTTTTAATTTTCTATACCTGCAGCAAATTTTTCCTAGTGTTGTGTGCACCAGTGTACAAACATTTGTGTTCTAAACACTTGGAACAAAAGAGGGTGTTGTGGGGATGCAAGGATGTCTAGGAAGTTTCTAGAGGCAACACAGGCTCTCCTAAAAATAAAATTCTTCTCCAAGACACTTCTCTTCCTACAACCTCTCCTTCAACCCTTTGTTGCTTCACAGGTCCAGATTTCTGCGTTGGTACCAAATGTACACTTGAGCAACAAGGGCGGAATCCTTATAAACTTTATTAATATCAAATCAACCAAATTACATTGGTATGAGCTGCAATACTTATAGGTATTGTACAGCTAAATACACATAAGAAAATAAGTTGCACAGGTGCAACAATATCCCTGATTACATAAGCTTCCAAAATATCATATGGGAAGCATAACCAATATTAAATACAAACAAACAATAGTATTGTTAAAACAATACAACAACACCCGTATGCAAAATAAAGACAATTAGATGGTTATGATGAAATATAACCATATAACCAATAAATAAATAAACTAATTAATATGCAATGCATAATTAATAAAGGTAAATAATAATTAACCTAACACTGCGCAAGTAGGGAAATGACAAGTTGGATGAGATAAGTTCATATTTTGGTGAAGAAGAAGGTAAGCATGACTCTCCCATGGGTAGAAGAGTAAGTACTAAGTGGGTTGTTCATCAAGTTGAGAGGTGAGTGGGGAAACTACATTGGCAGATATGGTGACTCCTCCAGTGGGTGAAGGAGGATATAAGGTAGACTCCTCTATGGGCAAAGGAGCGGATGAAACAAGTCCCTCAGTGGATGAAGGAGCTCCTACAATAATTTCCTTGATAGATGGAGTAGGAGGAAATTGAGCAGGAAGAGCTGGTATGATGTCGAAAACATCATGAACCTCACGAACATTACTATCATTGGTCAAGGTTTTTCTAGTTTGGTTAGATGACGGGGTGTGATTTGGGAATGACTTCTTGAAGATGTGAAGGTTCTGATTAGCCGGTGCATTAGGATTATCCAAGATAAGATCTCCATTATCTAACATTTCTTGGATAATATTTTTAAAATTTATGCAATTATAGTCACTATGGCCTCTAACGCGATGATAGTTATAGTAATAATTTTCTTTATACCATGCAGGCACATGACGAGAGGGGTCAAAACCAATATGTGGTTTGACAGGTGGAAGAGTGACTGCTCCAGATTTTAGAAGTTTTTCTAAAATTGAAGAGTAGGGTTCTCCTATGGGAGTATATTTTTGTTTCTCCTTCTTAAACCGGAAAGCTCGAACAAGAGAAAGATTAGAAGAAGGCTTTGATTTTTTTAAAAAGTGAGATGGGCCAACTTTCAAAACTACTACATTAGCAAATCATTTTTCTTTAGAATAATTATTTTGCGGTTTGGAAGAAGAAGAGGTATCATTTGATTTGAACGCAGCATTCTTGTTACATAATTTTATCTTCTTCTCTTCTATGGAATGAAGTTCAAGTTTCTGGGCCATTGTGAATGCCTCTTCAAACATGTGGATGGTTTGAACTTGGATATTTTATGAGATGTGTCTAGCACAATCTCGTAAACAACTCTATTATATTGGTTTGAGATAATTACAATGTGAGATGGTTAATCAGGCTCTGCCAATGAGTGACAAAATATGTGATAGATTCATCTTTGTATTGGCATGTCATGTACAATTTTGTCATGGTGACCTTCTTGAAAATGTTGATAGAAAAGATGTCTAGAAAATCTTGAGCCACCTGATTGAATAAAAAGATGGAATGCCTAGGTAGAGTACTATACCAATCTAAAGTCAATCTTGTCAAGGACATTAGGAATGTTCACAAGAGAAAAGTTTCATCATGAGTGATTAGATAACACACATGTTTAAAATACCGCAAGTGTTGTTGTGGGTCTTCTTTGTTGTTGAATCAGTTAAATTTAGGCATTTCCCAATGGGGAGGGTATGGATGAATTAGAATGGATGGGTGAATGGGCTCATTGTAAATCTCATCGTATGTCAGAGAGTTACGTGAGCCGAGACAGATGCTTCCAATGTCTACATCTTGTCCATCATCATTTTGATAAGATCATTGGTAGGTTGTGATGATTGGGCACCCCCTATAGTATAAGGGGGTAGATGAGGAGGGTATGACGTGGGCGGCATCCCAGTATGTGGTGGTGCCAAGTACGAAAATTGTGAGGAAGGAATGTAGGCTGGAATAGATGTAGATGGCAAGTATCCTGAATAAGCAATAGATGAAATAGGGGTTGTTGGTGATAAGTGTAGGTAGGTGGAGTGGACATAAAGACTCTCGTAGAAATTAGAGGAAGAGACTGTGAGATGGAGAGGATAATGTTTTGGAAGGGAGTATGGGCTG
Organism: Taxus wallichiana var. yunnanensis; assembly: GCA_018340775.1. Lineage (NCBI taxonomy): Eukaryota > Viridiplantae > Streptophyta > Pinopsida > Cupressales > Taxaceae > Taxus > Taxus wallichiana. The sequence goes on along the minus strand of CM031236.1, from coordinate 213,128,152 downwards.
CCGTCACCATTGGTGGCTGAGATGCAATAGGTATATGAGAGGTGATGGGTGTAGATATACCTACACTCAAGGAGGTTGATAAAGGCATGGTTGACATTGTAGGAGTGATAGACATCAAATGCATGATGCATATCGTAGGTGCAGCCGATATCAATGATGTAAGGTCAAGGCTGAAACCACAAGTGGTAAGGTGAAAGAGGGTAAGGCTAAGCTAGTAGTAGCTGATGCAAAAGTGGGTGTGAGGGTAGGAGGAATGGACACAAGAATTCCATATACAAGTTTCCCCGATGAATTGAGGGTAGATGAATGAGTAAGATAGTATTACGAGTAGCGGGGTTATGATTAAGGAGTCTCACAAACTCCTCATCACTAGTGGGTATGGAAAGAGCCTGATTGGGGTCCATGGGTGATGAGATTGAAGGGGGTGATGGGCTAGGTGGGAACAGCTAGTGGCTAGCATGAAATATGAGAGCGTTAGATTTTTACGAGTCAAAACCATGTGATTGATGATAAAATAGGTATTTTGAGCTTCGTTGATGATGCAAAACACATAAGTAATGGGAAAAAATCAGTCTAAAAATGATTGATTAGATCATGGTTCTAAGGGAAAATCAAAACACGAGACCAACATCGGCTGAGTTAATCAATGTTGATATAGAATAACGAGCATCGGTTGGCTAAGACCGATGTCAACTACTATGAAAAATAAGAGATTCAAATATTTGGAAATGAAAGGTGAAAATGGGTCAACTTGGATCCTAGAAAATGATATCAGAGACTCAAGAGTGGGATAAAAATGGTAGAACAAGCCATGAAAAGAATAGGAAGGTGGAGAATACTATTCTAAAAAAAATAACCAAAAAATCATATAAACTGATTTTGGTCAGTTAACCGATGTCGAAGATGATACAACTAATGTTAGTCATTAGATTGATATCGGTTGTTGTGAAATCTGGGAAGAGAAGAAAAAATGAAGTTTTGGTGACTTAGATCAAATAAAAGGGGAAACCCAGAGACCGAGTATGGTTATAAAAGAGTCCTAACAAACCCGTAGATAAAACCGGAATACACCAATGGTGATATGGGGTGTAAAAGGATAAGAAAGAATCAATAAACGCAACTCACACCTCAAAACACAAGAAGAAAAAAAGCTAACAAACATGAAATCCTAAGCTATAGATTTTATGTTGTGGCTTATGCCATTTAGGACTGACTGTAAGCATAATAGAATTTTTGGTTAACAAGGATGCCCTATAAAATCCAACAATTATGGTTGGTTTCAAGTAAGTTTTGGCATGGGAGATCCTTCTCTAATATGATGACTAGACAAAGAAACCAACTAGAGCCCATTGTCAATCCTCTGATTGTGTGATCATTGACAACTTCTTCTAGGAAATATGTTGTTTAAGAACTGTGTAGTTTTTTTTAGTGATTTGGTATAGAGAGTGTGCAAAATGTGAGCTATGGTTCAATTTTTCAACCATCAGTGGGCATGAATTCTATCATATAGGTTGCCCACAATTTAGATTAGCTATAATGTAGCAAACTCAACAATGCAAGTGCACAAGTTTTAAAACCCAAATCCACAAATTATATTTGATGAGGAAAAATTATGAAGAGGTTAAGGGCATGAATTTCACTAAAATCAATACAAGAAAAGAAAGAATAATTATTTTTAATCCCGAAAAATAAGTGTCACTAAGATAATCAGAAGTAAAGAATATTTCCACGAGAATAAGATTAATGTAAACTTATTTCAAATGAAAATAGACACACAAGTTTTTTCCCCTAGGAATGAACAATGCAAAGAACAATTGATGGGTTCCACATGGCATGCCGAGATGTTTCACCTAATTTGTTGTTAGTTAAAACTGAATAGGAAATAGGTTAGGAGGAATACTTGTGATATGTAGGTCGAAGGTTGAATGCGCGTGTTAATGAATTTTTGATACAATATGATCATAGAGAGCTTCCCTTTAGATACGGGAACGGGATATATAAGAAACACAATAAGACCACCAAATAGTATTAATAATATGGGTTAGTGGAGTGCCTATTGAGTGCTAGATCTAGGAAGTGAGGTGCTTCCTAGAAGGTTATCAATCCAATTTCAAATACAATTTAATGCAAATATCATGAAGTAAGGAAATCCTATTATAGTTATACGATTTAGGTATCTCGTGCAAATACAATAAACAAATATAATCTAACATGAAAGGTTATGATTAGATCTGGAGGTTTGGTAGGTTATTTTGGGTTTTGTAGGTCCGATGTAAGTTTGGGATTAATCAGGTGAGGTTTGGGTTAGTTTTGGTTGATTGAGAGGCTTGCTGGTCAAAAGGAATGAAATGACACAGAGACCGATATCGGTTAGGTGACTGATGTCGGTATAGAGGTGAAACCGACGACAATTAGGTAATCGGCACTTTGGTAGGGGCAATTGACAATAATTTGATAAACAATTATTTTTGGGCTTCTCAGTTATTGCACAAAGAGAGAGAAGGGTTTGGTTAGGTTCGAAATATTACTAAGAAGACTCAAGGATACCGAGTGGGAAGTCACGGAAGGAAAAAATTCTATAGGTGGCCGGGTTAGTAGATTGGTGAGGAGGTGGAGATAAAGGAATATAGGAAGAAATAAAGTATAATGAAAGAGGTAAAGAATATATACTTGAAGTAAGCACACTATGATTGAAATCACATATACTTACTTTCATTTATAGATCTGTACATGAAGGTGGACGGTAGTTTATCCATGAAGATATTCTAGGTTTAGTGTCGGGGTAGTACTTGTTGTGGTGTTTCGGTGAGTATTTCAATACTCCGGAAGGAGAATACATTGCTTGCTTAAGCCTCGTGGTTGAGTATTTTGTGTTTTTGGATGCTAAGAGGCTTTGGATTCACTCTTGAATGTAATAGTTCTCCAAAACTGAAAATTACCAACCTAGGTAAATGGTTGTAAAATTATATATAAAGTAACCAATGAAGATTACGTGACCGGCACCGATCGAGGGATAATCCGGCGTCGCTTAAGGCAAGTAAGTTTAGGTTTACCGAAAATAGGAAAATCATCCCAAATTTGGCATATTTTCTAAGTTGAGTCCACTTAGGGAAGTGGAGTTCTTGTTAAGAAAGGTAGGAAGGTCATAGAATAATTCTAATTAGATTTGAGAAGAAGAATTCTTAGTTAGTTAGGTCAAGTGGTGACTCAACACTGAGAGTGATGACTCAGTGTTAAGAGTGATGACTTGGTCACTATGAGTTAAATGCCCCTAGAATGAGTCCAGGGTGAGGTGTCATGGTGAGGTGGGGGTGTGAGGGTGAAATTAATTTAATTCAAATAGTTAAATTAATTAATAATGTGAAGGTGAATATATTAATAATAATTAGTAATGAGGCCATGGTGTGTTTCATTAATTGAAAGGGACCAAGGGGAGTGTGACCCAAATTTGGTGTCTTCACATGGCTTCAGACACTAAAGCATCCAACCAAGATAGTAGCACCGAGGCAACCTGGACCCTTTTCCATCTTACTCGCTTCTTTTGGCTCTCCTTTATCTTTTGAGCATCTTTTTAACTTATGGGCCGAGCTTCCAAGTTTCAATTATGAAATTCAAACAAGGTAATCATATAAATACATAGTTATGTATTCAAAATCAAGGACCAAGTATTATGCATCACTATCATCACCTAAGATTACATCCAAAAGGAACCTAAAGAACTCTAAAACATCCATCTAGCATCCATTCAAGGGTCAATGGTTGTGTTAGCTTTGCATACACCGTATAGGAAGGGGAAGTTCATTCTATTCCATTCACACATGTTATACATTTCTACATTCTAGCTATAGCCTGCTATCAAGTGCAACTTACACAAGGGCATCCTAGGGCACAATTTCTACACATACACACAATAACAACATGGAGTTTGATATGTGGTGCGTAACTTGGTTGTAAGTTCACTCTATTAGATAGGTGATTGGGGTCAATTCGAATACCTATATTACATCTTTTTGTTTAGGTTTGATGCAATTTGTGGGCTTGTGCAGGCGAACTTCTCTTTTGCAAGTTACAAGTACCCTCAATGATATATTTTTTATTATTAGGTGATCAACAGAAGCAAAATGACAATCTTGCGACACATAAAAATTATATTTCAAGCTTTTTGCATTTTCACAAGTGCTCAGAACAATCACCAAAGCACCTAAGTTCCCATGTCCATCACTAGGTGCCCATGTATGGCATTATTCTCAAACACCATATATTACATTGACCAATGACGACAATGCTTGCATCATGTTCATCACTTCTCCTTACTCGATCACTTCATGATTGCACACATATCATCTAATTCATCCTTCCTCTATCTCTTTCTCGGGTTTAATATTTAAATCTTAGTTTTCTTCTATCATTTCTATATATTATCATTTATACATCAATTACTCTACAATACTTATATTTAGTTAAATCTAATTACTTCAATTTATTAAATCATTTGGCAAACCCTAATCATGGTCATACATTTGGATCCTTTGTTTTCTTCTCTCATAGATCCTAAAAATACTCTAATCTCTTTGTATGACTTACTTCAAATGCACCCACCTTTCAAAAAAAGTTCTCCAAAAATCCCTAGACACTATGTATCTTCCTCACAATATGCCACCCACTCAAGTAAGTGCCATCTTAGATATTCTATCTGATGAATTTATCAGTCCTAATCCTCCATCCAATCAACCCATATTAGAATCAATTCAATATTTTCATTTTTATTTCAAGATAAAATCCAAGTTATGGAAACAACGATTACATCTCTTAAAGCTGAAATCCAACATCTTGAGGATGCTTCTCATTCTACTTTTATGACTTCTACATGTGCTCATATCAATGAACCCCAAGTCTTTCCTCTACCCACACCTCTCAAATTTGATTTCAATGTTAAGCAACATGATATTCTTCTGCATCTCCTCACTCATCAATTAATCAACTTACTAACTACTCATTGTTATCCTCCTTATTGACTTTCCAAGTACATAGGTCTTCCATTTTACAATTATCACGAATTAATGGACATAATGACAATGATTGCTATGCTTTAAAATGAAGAATTAAGCACCTTGAGAATTAGGGTTTTATCTCATTTGTTGCACAACATTTTGCTTCATGCTCATCTTCAATTGCTAAATCCTAATGGGCTCCTAAATCTGGTCCTTCCATCTCTAATGAACATCATTCCATAGTTACTAATATTCCTTCTTTTCTCGGTCAAAATCCTCATGTCCAACCCATTCCAAATAATCAACTTCCTCTAAGAATCAGTTCATTCCCTCCTCCTCTCAAGTCTTCTACATTACCCATTCCAACTAAGCAACCTCCTCTAAAAATCAGTTCATCCCCTCCTCCTCTCAAGTATTCTATGGTGTTACAAATTCCAAATCAGCAACCAATCTCTAAGCAATACCAACAAACTCTAGATTGCCTATTTAGGCCTTCTTGTATCAACCTTTGTCCTACTCTTGCTCCTAACTACCATTGTGATGACCACATGTTTTCTTCTAAAAAATTTCAAAATTTGCCACCTTGAAAATGTCTCTCCTATGTCATCACATAGATCCCCATTCCTCGCACACTAATGTCTAGCACCTAATATCATAGTGTACACTCTATGCTTCATATCTAATATTTCTAAGTACTTTTAAACCTTTTCATACACAAATTTTATCATCATTACCCTATGATACACTCTAGTTCCACGGTTCATACTCGAATGCTAAGGGTCTAATTCTAAAATGAATCTTACATCCAATTCACATTTTATGCTCTCTCGCTTCATGGTACATCTTTCTAGCATCTATTCACACAATGCAATCATTACTCGATGATGCACTCTAGTGCTATGTTTCACAATTGACAGATTGAGGGCATCACTTCTTTCATGAACCCCACATTAACTACACACTTCATGCTTTATGCTTCACGATATATCTTTCTACCATCTAATCCCACACTTTTCACTCAATACCCTATGACGCACTATATTTCTATGGTTCATACTCGAGTGTTGAGGTTCTAAATCTGAAATAAACCTAACCACATTCAGTTTTAATTCTCCTAGCTTCATGATCTATCTTTCTAGCACACATTCTCAAACCATTTCCCAATGACACACTCTTGTTCTATGGTTCATTCTTGATTGTTGAGGGGTCTTTTATAAATGAACCTCATCTCATACACATCCATTGGGGGCGCGTTGCTCCTATCACATTCACACATTGTATACCATCACACTCATACACTACATTTACATATCTTGGTTGCACTTACTCTTTCTTTCTTATACTACTTACATGATGAGTTTTTCTTACTATATTATCTAGATACTCGGTATGTCATTATCTTTATCATATACACATACACATTCACTTGGTCTTTAGTTGTGAATGCAAATCTCTTACAAATTTTTACACACAACAATGATGCTCAACACTGTATACTTTTCTAGTCCCACCGAGGCTCCTAGGGGCATCTATGTTTACTACTCTCACACATTACATGTTTTATTGTTTCATCATTCACTCCTTCTACTTTCTATCACATTACTTTCCATTGATACATACATGCCTTGACATACTATCTATCTTTCTAATATGCTAATGGGTGCTTCATGTGTAGCATTTACTTTACAGGACTATATGTCACCATGGTTATCTGCCACACTTTAAATTGATTTTTTTTTCCATTAAACACTATTGTTTGTGAGCTATGCCTTTTGTTTTGTATGCTCATTGTATGTTTTTGGCCGCTTTGTCCCTGATTGTCTTGTGACATTATGAGCGATGTCCCATGTTTGAAACCTGATTTTTGTGGTCCACTTTATTTGTACACTTTCTTATTACATTAATCTTCTATTTTATGCATGCTATGTTTTCTACAAACACATGCTACTATTCATTTTGTTTGCATGTGCCTTGGTTTCTACCATGCACATCCCCTACCCCCTATAGGGATATAGTACAACACAACATCAGGTCCTCTCTTTTGAACCACTCCTATCAACGCTTGCATGCACCCAAATGAGGGGCATATATTTGGTAATAAATCACCTAACACAAAAATATAGTCACGGAATGGCCCAGAATTTTACTTAGGTCCTCAAGACAACACAAACACCAATGCCCAACATAATACAAAGTAGCTACTTGGGTGCCTGTGTCCTCCCCTGGGTTCTAATTTCCTAAGGACACATATATTTAGCTTATCATATCATCAAAATTCATAGAATCCTTCAAAGTAATTATACAGTTACAAGCATAGTCCTCAAGTTACAACAAGCATGAAATCTCCTACAATACATTTCAATTGGAACAATCAATACAATCATAACTAATTCAGGGAAACAGGAACAAATCAGAGATGTACCAACTTTGTAGTGGTGTTTATCAGGCAGAGTTATGGATGGAGAGTAACACTAGACCTCTCTCCCCAACACTTTCTCTTTGGCATGACATTGCCCAAAAAAATTGCCATTTGCATGAGATTACTAAACAAACTCGCTATTGGCATGTGATTTCCCAAAAACTTGCTCTGACATGAGATCGACAAAAAAAAATTCTCTTCACAGTATTTTTAGGACATTTTTCTATGCTTTACACTCTTATACATCAGGTGCACACTTCTCTTTGATCTATCATATACATGTCTTTGACTACATTCTTTCTCTTCATTTTTAGGTCAGTCCTTAAAGAAGTAGAAACCAAAAGCTACAACAACATAGTACAATGCATATGCTTCATGCCTAGGGTTGCCTTCATTTCCTAGTTGTCATTCTTCACTTTACATCATTACATGCTTCACTTGTCCACCCGACACACATTTCGCCGCATACTCTACAAGATCACAAAGTACGCATCTATTATCTACTTTATTTTATCAAGTATTCACTCAACAACATAAAGTAGGGGAAAATGAAGGCACAAAATTATGCACTTGAGTCCATTCATAGGTATTAAAAGCATACCGGGCATTTGCGTGATTCCTAATCAAGAAAAATAGTGATTGACAACTATCTTTGGCCTCTTTTCTTTGTCTCTTGTTTTCTATTTGGTCTTACACACCCTACATCCTAGTCAAAATTTCACTTATTTATCTTTCATGGCTTCAGACACCAGACCTACCCTAGACAACAACGCTTAAATGCTCATGCCCCCTCTAGGTTCCCCCGACCCTTTTCTACCTTACTCTCTTCTTTTGGGTCTCTTTTATCTTTTGGGAATTTTTTTCACTTATGGGTCATATTTCTAGTTGTCAATTATGAAATTAAAACAAGGGAATCATATAAATACATATTTATGTGTTCAAAATAAGGACCAAACACTAAGCATTACTATCATCACCTAAGCTTGCATCCAAAAGTCACCTAGAGTACTCTAAAGAATCCACCTAGCATCCATTCAAGGGACAAGGGTTTCATCAACTCTACATACACTACATAGGAAGGGGAAGATCATTATAATCTATTCACACATGATATACATTTATACATTCTAGCTACAAACTGTTATCAAGTGTAACTTGCACAAGGGAATCCTAGGGCACAATTTCTACACACACTCAGAAGAACTACATATACTCTTAGATGTAGTGCAATGCTCGGTCATAAGTTTAGTCTTTCGGGTGACCACCGTAGTTAATATGACTCCTCATATTACCTCTTTCTTTTCAGGTTTAATGAAGTTTTGGGATTTTATAGGTGAAATTCTCTTTTACAAGTTACAGTACCCTTAAAGATCACTATGTGAATATCAAGCGATCATAGGAAGTAACAATAAAAATATTGTGACATAGTAAAAAGAATATTGTGATATTTTGTGCATTCATCAACACTCGAGAATAGTCAAAAGTTATTAGGTGCCCCTATCCATCACTATGCACCCTTATCCGCATTATTCTCAAACTCCATATTTTTCAATGACCATAATGATCAAACGTTTCTTGCATCATGTTCATTACTTCTCCCTACTCAAATCACTTCCCGATTGTGCGTATTTTAGGTTATTCATCCTTCCTCTATCTATTGATTAGGGTTTCATATTTTAAACCTTAGTCTCGCTTGTGTCATTTTGGTATTTTATCATTTATGCATCGAGTTACTCTATAACACTTGGATTTAATTAAATATAATTAATTCATAATTTATTAAATCATCTTTTAAGACCTCCACAATAGATTGGTGTGGTAAAAATATTTTCTAGGAGGAATATCTTGAGGTGGAGTATCAAAATGAGGTGGCATATCTCCAAATACAAGAGGATGAGCCTCTTGATCATAGTTTAATATGAAGTCATCGAATTAAGAGAAATAAATATTATTTACCTAGTAATAGTATCATGATGGATAATATGACTATGAGTAGCATAACTAGGAACAACATCATAAGGAAAAACCTCCAAAAGTGGGCTAGCCTCATAATTATGACTTCTACTTGTAGACTAAGAAAAATTACCTTCAACTAGAGTATGACGAAGAGGAATGGGTTTGAAGTATCATTATATTTTCTTTAAAAAATAGTATGGACCTGCTTTTAAAGGAATGTGAACCCTTAGGTTTATAAAATATATATAACAAGCCATGACCACACATGAAATAAGGGATACTCCTAAAACAGTGTCCCTTTATATTTTGTTTGTCTCTCTTTTATATCTTCAAATTTGCATGAAACCCTAGATGCCACACCCCAAACCTATACAACAACCCTAGCTATCTTGTAACACACTCAAGTAATCATTAGCTCTAAAAATAAAGATGTAAATGCTTGATTTGGACTAACCTCAACATTCACCCCGCTTGTGAATCACCTAACATTGCACTACATTTATAGCTCAATGTAGTTCTCCTAGTTCTTTATGCAAACATGCATGTAATTATCCCTTGACTTAGGTTGGACCTTGTGCCTCAACACCAATAGTGGGCTATGCTACTTCATCCCAATAGAAAACTTTGTGTGTAAATGAATACTTCATAATTATGGCCTCCTATACTATGTGTGAAGTATGCATATGTAGTAATTACTTTTTCTCGATTCAATATGTGGTAAATAGATAGGTGATTGCCATATGATAAATGTTTATGTTAGACTTGTGTGTGTGTTTGTGTGTGTGTGTGTGTGTGTGTGTGTGTGTGTGTGTGTGTGTGTGTGTGTGTGTGTGTGTGTGTGTGTGTGTGTGTGTGTGTGTGTGTGTATGAGTTCTTACTTTGAAATTAAGACCATAGTAGTGAGAAAGGTCAACCCAAAGATATTACCCGAAAGGTAAAAGAGTGAAAAATGGGTCCATTTCAAACAAGTGAAAAATAAAAGGGGCCATGACCATACACAATGGTTGAGGCGTATGTAAAACCCGACCCTATTGTATGGTCTTGGACTAGGCTCAAATAAAATTAAACCATAAAAATAAGTTGTTAGAGATCTCAAGTAAGAATACTCATAATCAAATCAAAGAGAAAAAATACTAAGAAATGGGGTTCAATCAAGTCACAAACATCAATATAAAATAAGACTAATAATGCCACTAAGATATTGGTTCATTTTTGAAAAATTATGTACATAACAAACTAACAAAAATCATGATGTAATAATGATTTTGTGTAGATTTTAATGTCTACAACACTAGCCTCTACCAACAATTTGTTTTCTCTTCGATGATCGGGGTATTTACAAACCTTTCCTTCTTTTTTTTGGATCGGTTGATATTTCCAAGGGTCCTATCCATTTCTATTTTCTATACAACCTCATCATTACATGGATATTTCAGAATCCCCACAGGGCATTGCATTTACCATTTAGAAATTTCTTTATTCTTTTGGTTACCTCTTTATCTCTTTACTTCATGTCACATATTAGAATGTGATTCTTTAGGTCCATGGATCCATATATGGACATATACATGAACAAATTTAGGGTCTTAGACATACATTATCCAATCATCATATCCATGTTTTCAATTAGTGGATAGTGTGAACAACCTTGTACACTATTTTCTACCTCTAGTGTTTCACTTTGTTAGAAGTGTTCAAGATCTACTGCAATGGTTATTTTTTAAATTTGGCCATCTCTTATAAGTTATCTTAGACACATTCATGAGTCACTATGGCAATAAGTTAATGAAGAGTATCATATACATGAAAATGACCCTAAAGTTCATTCCTCTCATCTCATTCTCTTTTAGCACTCCTAAAACATAAGGAACTCTTATATACATTGGGGATCATGACACGAGAAGGCATAGGAATATCTTAAATATTCAAAGAACATCCCTAGAGTAATCCAGGTGAGCTAAATCTAAATACAAAGAGGTCAAATTTGCATGGTTCCAAGAAATTCTAAATGAATAATCACATCAATATTTTACATAACTTTTCACATTCTTACATACACATAACATGAGGATAATTACATGTGATTTGGGCCCTCTTTAGAGTAGTGGTTTTTAGGAAAATCTCAATTATTATAGGGGTGTGATGATGTCATTACAATAAAAAAATCTAACCCCTTTGTAAGGTCTCTTGTTAAGAATCATTTGCAATTAGGGTCTGAAAAATGGAGAGATCAAACATGTGTAATCGTACAAGATTAAAGAGCTCACATGTGTCATATACTAGATTACAAACATCGAGTAAAAGATTTTAAGGATTTTTATTTCCTAAATACCTCAAGGAAAATGTTGGTAGACCTTGGTAGTGGTGGCATACATAGGGGTTTGACTTTACTTGTAGTGTCCAATAATATATTCTACTTTTATTTTCCACCGAACCCTTGATAAAAAATTGTTAAGTAGCTTCACATTCTATAACAAATATTTAGATCTATAAACAATCACCACTAGATAAATATGTTATCCTTTTATTATCTTGTCAACTCTAAATCAAATTATCATAATTCCTATTAGTCAATTAACAATTCAAATATTTTATATTTTTCCATCTTAATACCCTAAATTGGTACATTGTTTCAATTATTTGATATCTCATTGGTGTAAAATAATCAAAACAAATCCCTTCCAAAAAATATTGAGGAACTTATGCTCTAACTGGTGTGTTAAAAGCACTAGCCTATAGAGTCAAAGATTTCCGATAGCGAGCACGTTAGTCATGAATTTTCCCACCTTTCTAATGTATTTAAAAATAATGGTTATAATGATTATGTGATTGCTAATACATTTAAGAACATTTGTAATCCTCCTTGTCCAAATATTAATTGTCCTAATTCTAATAATAAAAAAATCCTTCCTGCCCTATATTAAGAACACCACTAATAAAATTGCTAAAATTTTGAACAAAAAAGCATTATAACGTCCTTCCTTCCCATCAACACCCTAAAAGGAACCTTAATTCACTAAAAGATAAAATCAAGAACAACCTCAATAGTGGTGTATATATGATTAAATGTTCGTGTGGAAAGCCTTACATTGGTGAAATGGGGTGATCGATTAAAACTTGAATTAATGAACATGATAAAGACATTAAATATGATCAGCATTGTATTGAGCGTCTTTGCATTAGCATACATTCTCTCAATACTAAGCATGTCATTTGTATGGATTCAATGTGGGTTATCACCTCAGAAGAAAACTTTGTAAAAAGGCATCTTCGCGAAGCCATTGAAATCATGCACCATGACAACAACATCAACAGGGATAAGGGTTGGTTTTTAAGCAATACATGGAAACCGGTGGTTGCGGGCCTCCCTAAATAGCTAATTTTCAATTATAATTTAATTTATAAATTAAAAATTAAAAAAATAGAGCTATTGGTTTCTTTCATTTGTTTGTCTCTCTTTCCTTCATTAGGTTTCCTTGTGCTAATTCTTTACTTTTCTTATGTGTAAATGAAGCTTTTTCACTCTTACAATTGTCCTTATAAAATAAAATAAAAATTCTCGCTTCGTTTTATATTTCTCTCGTATGTTTATTACCTTCACTCCCTTTTAATTCTCGCTGTTTGGTCATCTATAATTATTTGTCGTACATATTTATATTTATGAAGAAACTTTTTCAGCAATCTTATCAATTTATTATGTTTGTCCCTGATGATGGGTCTAGATTAGTAACTCGAAACATTGGACTACACTAAATTCATACACAATTCTCCAAATAAAATCTACACTATGTCAAACTGTGGAAATCTCAGAAACTCAACTTATGATGCTCTAATCATATGGTTTCTAAGCAATTAGAAAAGTTGAACAAGTGTAGAGGTGCCTCTAATCCAACATCAAGGGATATAATGTGTTGCCTTTGAGACGCATGCATTACAAAGACTAGTGATTCTATAAATCATTTTGGCATTTCTGTTTTGATTTGTTTATGCACTTGGTAGATGGAGGAGGAGCCACAGTGCCCTACGAGGTTAACATATTTTTCTTTCAGAGGGGGTCTTCGGGTGCTTGATGGATTATAGTAGCCATAGTGCGCCCTTAAAGAAAAGGGTCCAATGCTACAAGAGATGCAAACAGTTCCACAAATTTTCACTTATACAATGCACATGGTATAAAATAGAGTCGAAATAATGTCACGAAACATTAAAATAGAGGCCTTAATAAACAGAGAACCAATCTCCTTCCACAGAGAATGACTATTGTCGTTCATGGTCGGGCCAGCTACAAACCAAATAGGAAATTATCGTTCAAGAGCGGCACCACAATTTTCTCTACGGGCGTTATGAAAAAAATGAAACCATAACTAGATTTGATAGTCCCACGATTTAACACATTTTTTTAAGATAACAACTAATACTTTTGATGCCCAAATAAATAAATCTATCAAACATAGGCATAGCCTACGTAAAAATTTAGAATAAGAGTTCAAATATCTATTGCACCGTTTGAATCGTAACAGGTTTGCAAGTATAAATCTATGGAGGAACGAACGACCAACTTCCATTATGCATTTTCATACCCAACTCGAATGAAGAAAATTTAAATAAGCTCCCAAAACAAATCAGACTGGAAGATGTGCTTCTAATACAATAACACGTGATTCACAGAATATCAAGCAATGATGCCTATCCTATCTACTCTCACACTCTGTACATTCCTGTCATTGTTATGAGATCTCCTCCTCGTGAACAAACGATCGCGTTTCAACAGAAAAGATATGGCCTTACGCTTCCTTAACATTTGGCGAACTCGATCGCCAAGTCGCCTAATGCGAGACAATTATCAGCTTATAACTGACTGAGCGACGGGAAACTGGAACCAAGAAAAAATATGGGACAAAAAAATGGATGGTGGTACTGGTACAGCTTGCTCACACACAATCATTTAAACGTTGTGGGGACCTGTGCTTTTGGGGAAGCGAACTTGGAAGGTCTGTCTGTCAAGTCCTGAACTGAGATGTCAAAAAGAAAAGTCCACTGTCCCATCGTGTGAGTCGTGCCCAATGCCCATAAAAGTTTCACGTATAATTCGTTTATCCTCACACTATATCCATGCGCACGCACACATACAGAGAGACATAAGCATGCATTCACTCCAATATCACGCTTCATATAAGTAATCCTGGCTTGATTGAAATTTGAGAATGAAAATTTAAATTTATATGAAGCAGGTGCAAACAATATACATATTGTGTCGGTTGACGAAACATTAGGAAGCGTGCTCGGGTTCTGTGTACACATACGCTCATACGCATACGAAATGCAATGCAATGCGAATCGAAACCGTGACCTTCGATCTGCCAAGGCGTTTCTTCGACCCGCCTTGTGTTAAAACTACTAAGTCGCATTGCATTGGATTCGTATACGACTACAAGAGCAACAACAAGTAGTAGAAAGAAGTAGAAGAAGAAGAACAAAAAAAGTTGAAAATGATATGGAATTGAATAGAAGAGGTGTTTGCGATCATGATTCATGGTATCATGATCACGTTACATGGGTGTCTTGGGAGTAGCAGTGGGCGAAGACCAGTTGAATAAATTGAAGGGGTCAACTACTGAGCTGGCTGCTTCCTCCTCGTCGGATTTGTCCTCGTTGAAATGTATGCGGGCAAAAATATTGAGAGGCTCCGGGAGCTCTCCTAACTCTGCAAAGAAATCATCATCCGGCCTGAACAGATTCCGCAGCTCGGCCGGGTCCTGCTCGTCTTCGATGATCATGCTGCTGCTCAAATTCTCGCCGTCGGCGGTGGCGCCGTCGATCGAAGAATTCGAACCTGCGCCACCACCAGTACTATCATAGTTGTCGGCGCCGGGATTATTATCTGGCTGCATGATCATCCCTTCTGAATTCTCTTCTTTGTGAGCTCGAGATTCCACGCTGCCCTGGGCATTCTTTTCCGAAACGGTTTGCCTGGTGGAGCCTGCAAGCGCGTTTCTGTGCGTCGGCCATGGGTGGTTGTGATCTGAGGTGTATGTGATGACCAGCATGGTGGGATCCGTTCGGCTCCTTTCCACCTGTTTCCTTGCGGAGCAACCCTTGGAGCTGCTGCACCTGTAGTAACCCCTGTCACACACAAAAAGGAAAAACACTTTTCGTCACAAATCACGCACGAATGCTGCAAGTTTCGTCACAAATCGATTGATTACCGTTAACAGTATAAAGCATAAAGCAAAGAATCACGAATCGACTGCCAATGTCAACAAAAAAGTCGTGCACATCAATTACGAAAAAAGAAAAACTCGGAAGCTCGAAAAGCCAATAAATTCTATCAAACGAGGCAAAGGAAACCAAAATATCGACTAATTTACTCTAAAGAAAGATGTATTAGGGAATCGTAGCTATGCTGATTCTTCAATCTTTTATTCTGAACCTTTTTCATCTCATTTCATTGTAAGACCTCAAAGCTGAAAAAATCTGATAAGGTATCGAATAATTCACACTTCTGTTTTTCTTTTTTAAAGTGTAATTAATCCGATTGATGTGGTGAGCGGCGGGGAAGAATAGCAAGAATTTTTCTTTTATGAGTTACTTATAACCTTACCTGGGATACGGAGAGCCCTTAATGGGCTTCTGGCCGTATTTTCGCCACGCCCACAGATCAGAAGGAAGGCTCTCGCCGCTCGGCCGATTGCTCCCTCCCGCCGCCGGAACGCACACAATCCTCTTTTGCTGTGTCTTTCTGCAAAACAAAGAAAAAATTATATTATAAAACCCCAAAGTCCATAGCTTTGTATGTTGTTGTTGAATCTGAAAATTCAAAACTAAAACTTTAAAACCCCAGACTCCATTATTAACTGATAGCTTTGTATGTTGTTGTCGAATCTGAAAATTCTAACCTTCTTTTTGGATCCCTGGGGTTTGGAGGGCGGCTGGGAGCTACCGCCGTGGTCCGCGGCCTGAGACAAGGAAGAAGAAGAGCCATCGCATTCTCTCATAGGTTCCGCCTTGACGGGTTTCGAACCCACGACGTCGAGTCGCTCAGGAGGAGCCATGGGGTTCATTTCCACGCTGTTACTGCCTTTTTCGTCCTTGGGCTCCCCAAGCTTTGCGAGGGGGAGGCTGCGCCTGCGCCGAAGATCGGAGACGAGGCGGCGGCCTGCACTTCAATATTGTCGAACATTGACGACGCAGATCTGTTGCCGCAAAAAGGGCTGCAAACATCCAACAGATCCATGCAACCCGGCGCCATCAAATTAGGAAAGAGCATAGAAGAAGACGAAGAAGAAGAAGACCGGAGAGCATTAAAAGTGAACCCGGGATCGACTCCGGCGGGCGCAGGGGTCCAATTGTAGGGATTCATCCTGCTATACCCTCTCACAACCGCCTCCAGATCTCCATCGTCGCACCCTTCCGTCGTCATCCAAAGGCTACACATTCTGAGCAACGAGAAAAGCCGAAACAGAAAACAACAGAAGCAGATTAAGTATATCTTGGTGTGTCCCCAAATTAAAACCAACCTTAGGAACCGAGCCAAGACAGCAGACAAAAGGACAGGTTTGGCATCAATCCAACACCTAAAACCGCCGCCAAAATCCCAGAGCAGAAACTTCACGTGGGCGCGATCGATCGATCCGGAGCTCTGCCTAATTCAGAAAAAGTAGGGCTGATTTCTGTAAAATCGAGAAGAAATAGAAACGGAGTGGTGTAATGTAAACGGCGCTGACTTTGGCAAACTATTAAAAACTAAAAACCATATTCATCTTCATCTTCATCTTATCTTAGGGGCAAGGGGCAAGGGCGTTGCCCAGACTATATAGACACCCGCACCATTATTATACCCAAAACCGCTGTAAACAGTCGCGGTCAGTGGTCAGTAGGCTTCTCTTTCGTGATTCCCTTTCTCCACCGCCATTAATTACATTGCAGTCGCAGATTCCTCTGACTCCAAAACCACCAAACTGAGTCTGCACCTTTCGGCGGGGTCCACATCCCACATCCACTGTATTTGCCATTTGTAGGGAAACCAACCGCGTCGAGCAAAAACACATTATTTAGTGGAGTCGTGGCGTTGACAAAGTTATAATTATTGGCAACTAAACATACTTTTGTCCCTTGTCATTTCACGCAAAAACCCGATCCCGATAAATAATATATCGAGATGCCCTCAACACTTCTCGTTTCAAGTGCTGCTTTTCGTTGGGAATTAAGTTGAACAGGATTATATTTCTTTTTTACTTATTACATGGCGGTTGAAGGTGGTGAGTTGACCACTCTCCTGTCCCACCATAGTTACCGTTTGTCGGTCGTGGGAACGTGGACAAATCGGTGTTGCAATAGCTACCCACATCGGAAACCCTAACAAGTAGGGGCTCACAATGTCGGATTTCTATATCCCTTTTTTTAATGTCACGACTCACCACTTTTCATCTCTTCTTCAGCTCACCGGGCTTGCCTCCAATTTAGATTTTGGGGTCTTATTAGGTTTTAAAGAGCCTTCTAAAGGTAGATCGTATTTTTATTTTTTATAAAAAAATTTAGTATATGTTAAAGGAAGACACTAAAGGCGGGCAAATTTATACATAATAATTGAAATTAGCATTCATTTTAAATAGTTACTTAATAAACTTTTAAATTGATATGTACTCGGAGTTGAAATCTAAAGCATGGTTGAATCTATTGTTTCCATTTCTCCAAATTACAATGGTATAAGCTCAAAAGAGCTCCATCGTAAAATGTCATATTGCCCATTCCATTATCACTTCTAACATATTGGCTCCTTTTATCTAACATTCTTACTTTTTTTGGTACAAGGTTAGTTAATTGCTTTGGTACCAGGTTGTAGACACCTAAAATTGGTTATTAGTTGCTTGGTAACACTAATTTGGCATATACTTTAGTCATAACCACAAATAGAGGTAAAAATGCACTATCTCACTATTTTACAAGGCATGCAATACTTGTTATTCTCTCGTTCACTTGCTTAGACATCTATGGGACCGATCTCCTTCACGTGTATACACCTTGTATCTCTGTCAAACTCCTTCATAATCCTACCTATTGTCTCTTACCTCCTTTGACCTTATCGTCCAATTTGAACAAAAGTATTACATGCTTTTATCCCTTTGTGGTGCTAGTATCCTCTTTCTCCAAAACAGCTTAAATTTCTTAACTCTATCATATTTTTCCTTTCTAAGTCATCCTTAATACGCAATTATATCCCACGGAAATATTTGAAAGAAAATCTAATACTCTCAAATTTATTCACCATATTTAACCCAAAAAGTATAAATAAATACACGTGGAAAAAGTATTCCTTCTTACTTAATTAAATTCCATAATAGGGTTGACAACATGAAGTGTGTGTGTATATATAAGAAAGATGGATCAATAAGAACATGAGCAAAATATAGTGAAGCATGATAATGTGAGTTGAATTAGATATTTGATTGCTCTAGAAGATAATCTACGTGTGATAGATAGAAAAACTAGCTAAAAGTGTCGTAAAGATGCTTCATATTCGATTTTTTCTCTATATAATCTATTGGAACAAAATTGTTACTTTCATACATAACCATTTGGCAGCTCCATCTACAGACACATAAATTTTGAAATTTATCCTTTTGTAATGAAAATTTTGGCTTTGTTCCTATACAGACTTAAGCTCACATTCTAAGCCTAATTGACATATCATTATCCATCCCACTGTAGACACCAATTTTTTGTATTCCATGTCCCTCATCTCACGTTCACTTCCCTTCGACGTCATTCCTTACATACATATTTATCTTCCCATTCAAATTTCCCCTTTCCCTCCTAAATCCCATTTATTTGAATTTCCCACCTTCCTATCTTACCCCATCATTTATTTTATTTCCCCTAATTTACCCTTAATCCCATTTAATTAATCCCTAATCACCCTTAATTATCCCTAAACCTATTCATTAACCCTTTTTATCCTCCCTAAGCACCCTATTTACCATCCCTAGGTTCTCATCTACCTTCATTTAATATTTTCTTATCTCCCAACCACCTTTTATCCTTCCAAAGCACCCCTAACCCGTATTAATCACTCAAAACCCTAATCTTACCGCATAGGGGATCTTTACATCAAGCTAGTCACATTTTCACCACCTAAATCAATGAATCACCATAGTCACCGATGATCTATCTAGGTTGCCATCGACCCTATAAATACAATCAGACACAAAATCATGTAGTTGGATACATTTATAGGTCCATAAACACATACTTGCATTCATATGATTCCTAAGCGAGAAAACTAATAATTGACAACTATCTTTGGCCTCTTTTCTTTGTTTCGGTCTTCTTTATGGTATTTTACACCCCTACACCCATTCGGTACTTTATTGCTTTATCTTTTATGACTTCATACACTAGCGCCCCTCCAGACATCG
The DNA here is from genome assembly GCA_018340775.1 of Taxus wallichiana var. yunnanensis. Taxonomy (NCBI): domain Eukaryota; kingdom Viridiplantae; phylum Streptophyta; class Pinopsida; order Cupressales; family Taxaceae; genus Taxus; species Taxus wallichiana. Next base: position 213,108,374 of record CM031236.1, on the reverse strand, counting down.
GACCCAAGCGCCTTCATCCCCTCTGGGTCCCCCAACATCTTTCTATCTTACTCACTCTTTTTGGGCCTCTTTTATCTTTTGGGCATCTTGTTTTCTTATGGTTTGGCCTTTTAGTTATCAATTACGAAATTTAAACAAGGGAATCATATAAATACAAAGCTATGTGACCAAAATAAAGGACCAAGCTCTAAGCATCTATTATCATCACCTAAGATTGCATCAAAGGCATTCATCTAGCACTCATTCAAGGGACAAGGGACTACATTTTTGCATACATGCATAGGAGGGGAAGTTCATTTTTCCATCCACACATCTATTTACATTGGTACATCTAGCTATCACTTGTTATCACGTGCACTTGCACAAGGGATTCCTAGGGCATGATTCTATCACACACACACAAGAACTACATGGAGTTTGAGATGTAGTACACCACTCGGTCATAGGTTTACTCTATCGAGTGATTGTTGAAGTCGGTTTGACTCCCCATATTGCATATTTTCTTTTTGGGATTTGATGTAGTTTGAGGTTTTTATAGATCATATTCTCTTTGCAGGTTACGAAAGAATTTGGTGATCATCCAATGGCATACATGCAACCAAAAGTGAAGGTTAGCGACACTTGTGCGACACAAGAAAATTCAATTTCTAATCTCTGTCTGCATCATAGGCACCCAACAGAGGTCTTTGGCGCCAGGCGGCCTTGCCTAGTCTAGGTGCCCTAGTCCCCAAGATATCCGATACTCCGTGGATTTATCGTGCACAAATGCGACAATCTTCTCCTCTTATTTATTAGTTTTCTATTCTAGAATACTTTGAGATCAAGTGTGAAATCATCTAAGTCTCACTTTCCTCGCTTGCACTTAGGGTTTCATTTTTATCTAGCTTATTGCTTGTGTCAAATCTATACTTTAGCATTTATTTATCATACATGAATCTACAATTAGGATTTCACAAATTCCATATTTGTTAAATCAATGACCATACCCTCTTTGCACTGTGGATGTAATTGTTGAGACTTTGATCTTTCTTGCGAGCTTGGCTTCATTTCTTACTCTTCTTTGCAGTTATTATCACCACCTTAGAGCTACTTTAGAGATATTTTGCATCACGTTTATAGATTTGAAGTTATCTCTTTGTTTGGTATCACACTTTTGCATGCTTGAGTCCCCATTTCCATCATATCATTATTTTGCATCAATTTTACAAAGTTAATCGCCATCTCTGAGCTCTACCCTATATTAGATATCATCAATATCTCTCTCGTAATTCATATTTTCCATCCTTTTTCATCCCTTAAACCATAGATCCCTTCTCGGTCGCTATCGACTGGTCAACATCTGTTTGATTTTTCTATCGCTATCTATTTTCTCGATCCCACGGCCCTTAGATATACCAATCTTTACATTCTACAAACATGTTGCTTGATTTCACTTGCATCACACCTAGTCTCCATCGACTCTAATCAACAGCTTATCATTCTCTCATCTGATTTATCAATTTTATTGCATCCTTTTTGTTTCACTCCATCATCTTCATCATCTTTAGTTCTTATCATTGTCACCTCGAGTCCACCCAAGTCCTCACATCACAACTCATTTTTTTCTTCCCTAGAGCTATGAATGAACTTGTCATAAAACACACAAACTTGGATCCCATCAATATTCCTCTACAATCTCCCAAGCTCACCAATCCACTCAATTAGTGGTCTCCATTCCTTCCAATCTTCCTTGTATCAACACCACAACCAATTCATCTTTCCCCATCACTACCTCATCCACCGTCGTCATTAGCGTACCTACCCAAACAATAAAAGACTCCCACTTACTCCTTCCTCTAGCCAAACGACATGATCAAATGTCGGCCCCCATCTCTACATCCCATTTCCACTCAAACATCATCACCTCACAACCTCATCCTTCAAAGTCTACGCAAACTCACCAACCTCCCCTAGAAGTGTCTTTCGCCACATCTTCCATAATCATTCTACTTAAATATCTCAACCACCCCATACTTATGTCTCCACTTACCCCATGCAAGGTCAATCCAACATCCCCATCTCTCAACAACAACAAATTCAAACTTATCCATCTAATTACATCCCTACCTCTCAACAACGTCTTATTTCCCAACCCATTCACTCACATCCATTCAATAATCTTCCCCTTATCAACTACCCCCTCAAATTCCTACTTATCCACAACAATATCAATCTTATCCACAACCGAACCCATCCACTTCTTATATCCCAAAATCTCATCCATATGTCTCTAATCCTCGTAGGTCTAATGACCCTATTCACGCTTTACTAAGTAGAATGGTCAGGTCTCAAATCTGCTACTTTGGGGTCTTAAAAACCTTCTCTTACAAACAGATTTGGAACAAGCCCATCAATCCATCAGCTCCCGTAAAACCCTATCTACCACATTGGGAGCTCCCTAAATTTTCCAAGTTTAACAGTATGGAGGAGACACAACATCATCTTTGTGCCTTTAGGCATGAATCTTACCTTATTGCTCATGACCAAGATCTTATGGTCCATACCTTCCCTTTGTCATTGGTTGGCCTCACTTTGGACTAGTATAAGAACATTCCTCAACATTATTTATTCTCCTTCACTCAACTTGCAAAACTATTCCTAAAGAACTTTTCTATTAACATTGTGCACAAAATCACCATTATAGATCTCTATGCCATTAGAAAATTTGATGATAAATTTATCTCAAATTTTATCGCTAAATAAAGCATTACATAATCAATCAATTATCTTTATCCCTTCCACAGACCAAACTAATCAAACTCTTTTCACGGTCTTGTGTGAAGCATATTTCCTCCACTCTTCAAATCCAATCCTTCCAAACTTTCAAAGAGGCATTCACCATGGCTCGTAAACTTGAAATTCATGCCCTTGAAAAGGCCATGTCAAAATACAATCCAAAACCAAAAACCCTAATTCACTAATTCATCTACCCATGGTGAAAAATCTAAAAATGTGGCTAATGCCATCGTAGTCAAATATTCTTCCACATCCACATCCCACACTAAGCCTCTGCAAAGGGCTCCTAGACAAACTCCCAACTATACCCCTCTCGGGAATCCTATAGTTCTATTTTTGACAAGTTAATGGTTTTGGATCTCATCCAACTTCCTCCTATCCAACATATTAATGACTTGCACCCAAACTCTGTATGGTATCGTGAGGATCATTATTGCAAATATCACCAAGTCCATGGTCATGACATTAAAAGGTACCACACTTTTAAAGATCGTGTACATCAGCTCGTAGACCATGGTGAAGTTTAATTAGATAACCCCAATGCACCTCCTAATTATCCTCTCAATGTCTTCAAACAACCTTTCCCCAACCATCCACCAAATAATCAAACTACTCCTCCTACATCTCAAGCACCCAATGCCCACACAATCAACACTCTAAGCCAAGAGTTAACATCATCACCTACACCTACCATCCTTTCACCTACTACATCCATGTATATTTCAAACTCTTAAAACAATATTATATATATCCATACCCATCTCTACATCCATTATATCTACATCAACTATACCCATGACTATTCCACCCACATCCACTCCAATCATGTCTACTTCTTCATCCATATCTACACCTACCACACCAACATCCATTACATCTAGCTCCCCACCCATACCTATCCCAACATCTATCACAACATCCTCCTCACATAGCCCTTTATCTATGTCCTCTTTCATTCCTTTACCCATCACCACATCTATGGCTATAACCACTCCCATATCAACATCCAAACTTAATAAGAAGACATCCCCCTCATAAAATAACAAATGATCTCCCCATCTCATCCGCACCTTCAACTCTAATGGTGAAACCTACAAAATATATACAATCCATGGCCTCTCCCCATCACGATAAACCTTTATCCAAACATCCCCTTCACCTTCAACTCCCATATCCACAAAATCCACATCTAAATCATCTAACCCTATTTCTAAGAACCACCCCCTATAGAGATAATTATTATTCCCGTTAAGGGGAAACCTTCACAACAAAAACCTAAAATCCTTAGCATTCCTCCTCAGAAGTCTCTTACTCACCCACACAAAAATTTGGAGTTACCTCCTTCCAAGCCCCATCACTCTAATCCATCCAATGTTTTAGTTTCTATCCTAGAGCGCCCATCTATTTTGAGGCCACCCTCTTCATCAAAAATTCATATCATCACTAAATTAGAATCAAATCCACACATTCCTCCTCCAAAATATAAATCATAATCATGACCATCCATCTCCTCTTCTCCCAAGACCAAGTTAGAATCAAAGAAACCTACAAAACCTCATAAAAGTAAAACACCACTCTTACCTTCATCTACCACTTCCAAACCTAATTCATCTACAACCCACACAACCCCCTCATCAAAAAATCCCATCGTATCTTATTCATAATTTCTTCAACGCCTTATTCAAGCATATGCCACCACTCTTCCTCCCATAAAATCTTTCAATTCACGTGGGTAGAAACCCACGCGGTTCGACTCGAATGTCATTTTCAGTTATCATTGTTCCCTCAAAGATGATACTAAACATTGTAGGGATCTTCAAACCCTCATTCATAATCTTATAGAGGAGGATGACCTTCTCATTGAATAATTCCATCCCCTTTCATATACTAGCACATCCACAACCAATCATAATCCTTCACCAAATCTTCATCACCAAATTCCTCTAAATCATTTCTATCATCTAAAATTTCTCGCGGTCCCTCCTCCAAGCAATATTTCTCTGAAAGAAGGGCCCCCTCTATTTATTGATGTTGTTTGTATAGCCACACGCTCTCTCTCCCTCAAGATTCTCAACTTCCTACTCAATCTAAGACCAAATTTGTCATCACCACTCCATCTAGTGACCCCATCCCATCATATTTTTCAAAAGATAAAGCATCCATCTTAGTTACCACGCGTACCTAATAACTTGATATCACCGAGAAAATTATTGTGACGTATTTACATCAAGAACATATTAAGATGTCACTTTATGAGCTCATCCAAATCTCCCCAATCACATGCATGCTCTCACTAACGCTTTACACTACATCTCGTATCACTAGCGATGAGACCAAACCTTTTGCAGCCCTTGTTGGAGCACTAATAGCTTCGGACACCATTTCTTTTGATGATTCCAAAATTCTTGATATCTCACCTGAAGACCGTGATCTCCCTCTTTTCATCAATACTCACATCAACAATACATTCATCCAACATCCAAAATCAACATCATATCATCCCATAGCTTTGATCAAATTAAGCTTCCCAACTCGTTATTGCTCAATCACACGCGCTTCCTTCATGCTTTCAAGTATTTTGTGGCCCCCACTTTAGTCATAGTTATCCTTCCCATCCACGTTGGTGAAAGACTCCTACACAAGATATTTTACATAATTAAGGGGAGTTTCAATATAATATCTTACTTGGATGACCATGGATCTCGCGCCATGCATTATGTCCCTTCCACTCTCCATTGCTACATCAAATATGAGCATGAGGGGAAAATCCTAACACTCTCCGTAGACATTCCACCCTTCAAATCATGTCACATGACTTATCGACCAAACAATGTGCTTGTCCCTAAACAAGATTCATCTAAAGCATATACTAGCTTATCCATCCCTGCATCTAAGCTACCTAATAATGAATCTTTCAATAATGTGATGCATCATCTTTCATTGGTGAATGCCACCTTCTTACCCTCAATGCCCTTCCCACACATAATCAACTTGGTAGACCCAATAAAGCACCAACGTACTAACCTAATTTCGGGGATATCATTTCTTTTGGACCACCTCATCTACGAACCAATCTCATCTATGGTGGTATCAACCACCATTCTTCTCACATCGATGTTCAACCTCACACAAATCTATACACCAATGGATACGATTTCTTCTATAATAAATCCTTTTCATACACCTACCTCCATCGGTGTGCATGAAAGGGGTTTTGTATGGGGTGTTATGAACAAGGAATACATGATCTTATTATCGACTAATCTCATAAGCCCCATGAAAAGTTTGGGTTGGGGTTTAAGGACAAATCCACCAACTCTCTCTCACCTTTTCCATTTTCATCTCCTATGAACATTGATCCCTCATCCAACTCTTCCCGATCCAATGAACCCATGGATACAGATGATATTTTGTTCTCTATGATCACTTTGGGACCTCTCAATTATCAATGTGAAGATAAAATTAGGTCCCTTCCTCTTCAACTTCCCGATATCAACGAAGGTTCCATTCTTTCTTATATGGCAAAAGAGGATTCCTATCTTCAAATTCCTTACCTCCGGAAACATCTACTCTTCTCAATGAATCCACCATTGATAGCAACATTAGGACTCCACAAGATCCCCACATCCTTAAATTCGGTCCATCCCTTGATCCTCAGGAGTTGGGGTCTTTCACCACCTTCCTTTTTAAATATATTCAAGCCTTTTCATGGTCATATGCTTACATGCCAGCCTCAATCCTTTTATCATCGTTCACAACATTTTCACCATCCCCAATGATATGCCAATTAAGAAAAAGCTTCGCCGCATGCATCCCCACATTTCTGTCTCTATCAAAAAGGATTTGCAATGCTTTCTCTCACCAATTTTATCATTCTTATCAATTATCTATAATGGGTTTCCAACATCGTACTCGTTGCCAAAGCATATATAAATCTTTACAACTATACCAAAATTTGAGATTAAATCTCTCTTTCCTTAAAGAAAATTTACCCTTCGTAACATTGATCAACTTGTCGACCTCACGATTGTCCATGAGATGATTTATATTATGATTAGTTTTTCTGGTTATAATTAGATCCTCATCGCACCAAGATCAACATATTTCATCACCCCTTGGGGACCTTCTATTATCATGTCATGCCCTTTGGTTTAAAAAATGCAAGGGCCACCTATCAATGTGCCATGACCTACATATTCCATGATCTTATCCATAAAAATGTAGAGGATTATTTTGATGACCTCTTAGGTAAATCCAAACATCGACGAGGTCATCTTTCCATCCTTGAAATACTCTTCATGCATCTTATCTAATTATTCCTTCGTCCAATCCATCTAAGTGTTTTCTTGGAGTTTTAACTCGAATAATCCCCGCTTCATCCTTTCTATTAGGAGTATTGAAGTTGACCCCGCAAAATCAAAGCCTTCCTTGAGATTCTTTCTCCTAATCTAAAGCATCTTTGCATTATTCAAGGCTAATTCCAATTAGTTCGTCACTTCATCTCACAACTCTTAGACCGTTACAAACCTTTTCACCATATTATTTGTAGAGAGACTAATTTTAATTAGGATGAAAATTGTCAAAAGGTGTTTGATGATCTCAAGCGTATCTTTATCCGCGCCTATACTCACGCCTCCATGCAGGGGGAACCTTTCTATCTTTACATATTTTCCATGGATCACGCTTTGGGTGCCATGTTGGCACATCACGATGAGCAGGGTAATTAGTAGGCCATCTATTACATCGGTCACACCCTTCACAAGTTTAAGAATCGTTGTACTAAAGATGAAAATTTGTGTTGTGCTCTCTTCTTCATCACCTCAAAAATTCATCACTATCTCCTTAATCATAAAACCTATGTTGTCACCAACTTCCATCCTCTCAAAACCATGCATTCTAAACCTTATCATAATGACCGAATCACTTGATAGCTCATGCTCATGACCAAGTTTGACCTAGAGTTTCTCTCTCAAAAATCTATCAAGGGCCTATAAGAACGCACTCCATCTTTCCCTCATGTCTAAAGTGGGTCTATAACCATGCACTCAATATTTCCCTCATGATCTTAAGTGTGAATAAATATCATTATTTATATGTTAACACTGTCAATGGTCACAAGTGCATTTCTCAATGTTGTTCCCCTTCACACTTTTCCTCTAATCTAGTTCCAAAGTGCATTTTATTTATACAATCCTCTCTCTCGACGAAGTGTACAGCTCATGCTCGGGTCACCCTATCAATGTCGCACCCTTTCAAACCACGCTATCTTAACTTTTACATCTCATCAATCATATCACACTTACTCTATTTTCCATCATATGCCATCTACATCCACTTTGCATAGTGTAACCCGAATTCATCATATATTCCTCGTTATCTACTCATCTTACATAAAAATCATATACATTCATCCAATACATAAATATAATCTAACATCCACCATCTATCACATCATTTCTTAATCAACATATACCATAACATCACATCAAAACAAATAAATATCACGTCATCAATGCACATCATATCACATCTAACATCTAAACTAACATCCATAATATAATCAAATAATCACATAGATCATCACAAAACACATATAAACCATGAAAAAATTATATATATATATATATATATATATATATATATATATATATATATATATATATATATATATATATATATATCCTCATCAAAATGTTTCCATACATTTTTGATAGGCCTCTATGGGTTCTATGTCAAATATTATACATTAAAAATCAATATACGACATTTACCCTCTAGGTGGTAAATCGCATATTAGATACTTTGAGCTGCGAACCATGCCCCTTGGGGTAGGTTCCTACACATCTCTCTTTCCATCATCTCCTCTATCATATGGACTGGATCTCACCTCACCTACACCAAGCTAGATGTGCTCTAGATGGCACTAGTTGTGATGAGCTTCTGCTCTCCACTCCCCTACTAGGTTGGTTGCATACCGTGGCACATTTAGAAGTCTCAATGTCACAATGCTCTCATAATAGCATACCTCCACACCAAGTGCCTTGTACTGCTCTAGTGATACAGTACTCGGTGGAGCCATATGATTAGCTCCTTGTGAAGGAAATGGTGCCTCAATCCCTAATGCTACAACTAGAGGACTAAGATCTCCAAATCTAGCCTTATAGGCCTCCCTCTATCTAAAATACATGTCTCTCTAATGTATATCTAGGTCTCTCTACTGTATATCTAGGTATCTCTCCTAGTGCAATGCATCCAACTCTTCCTCTAGGTAGGCTATCTCAATTTCCTCCCCTCCATCTCCACCCTCATCCCCTCTAGGTGTTTCCTCCTCCTCTCTTGCTGACACCACCTCATCATCCTCCACTCTTACCTCCTCCCTCTCCTCCAATTCCTAAACTACCCATGCTTCTCTCATCAACTCTATAAACTCGTCCCCGAATCCCACATCATTGTCATTATCCCATGGGTCTCCTTACTCCTTCAATGGATCGACCATCATAGGACTAGGTAGGTCCTTCTCCACCTCATCATCTAATAAGAGCCCCCAACATTATCTCGTACAACCCCAAAATTCCTCATCACTCATGGAAACTAAACTTCCTCCATCCATGTACCCATTTGATCCCCTCATGCAAAAAAAAACTCATTTTTGTGCACTAGCTATGTGAGGAAACCTTGGTATGGCCTCCATTTGACATGTTCCACATCTAATCCCCCCAACCTCTCTGCATACCAATCCTCTTCTCTCTCCCCTCTATCTCTATGATCATAATCATCCTTCCATCTCAAGAATATAATAGGTAACTCTATGTGGTCCCCAATCACCCATGGAATCCATGTCAACCTCACCACAAGTATGTGCCCGTAGGCCTAGTAGTGAAGTAAAACCCCACATTTAATTTGGATCTCCTCTCTATAACATACATCCATAGCTCATGATATAATTGAGTCAATAATGTTGTACCAAATGAGAAAAAAATCATGTTCTCCACTCTATCTACTACCACTCCCACCAAAATCCATAGGAACCTAGCTTTGCCATAATCAGTAGCACATAGTAAGAAATCACCATCATGACCAAACATATCAACATGTTCCTCTATTTCCCTTAATCATATCATGTCTCTATATGAAAGGCCATTAAAGTGAATTTAACTTATGGGGCATCAACTCCAAATATCTCGTGTCAACACACCCAATCTCCTCTTATTTATGATAGGCTTTGTGTGCTCCCCTATATCGGTAGCCTCATAATCTAGTACACATCCTCCGGTTCCACCATAATCTCCCGTGTCCTCAAGTAGAATTTACTAGTTCTCACATCCCTCCACAATTAGTGAAATCATCAATCTTACATCTCTCACTATCCTTTGATAATGGTGGAATATGCTAAGTCCTACCACCTCTAAGTGATCCCACTTTGCATTAGTCACATCCCCTCTAATCAGATCATAGATCATCATAACTTTGTCTCTGAGATACAATGTGTCCCTAGGCTGCAAACTTAATCAAACAAGCAATCATTAGCATCCAAACATACATAAACCATCATTTTTCACATACTCTAATAAAAATCACTGTTTTTACCAGTCGACACCAACTTAGTTTGGGTTGATGCCGCCCGCTTGGGTCACTTCCTTTAGGCCCTAGTTGGCAATGATTGTATCTAGGAATCACCGATCGCCCTTGGTGCCCATCTCAAAACCCATAAAAATGTAAAAAAAAAAAAAAACTAAATAACTTAAAAACAAAGCTGAGGATAAGGAATTTACCATCCTTTAAGTCCTCTAGTGCTTTCTCGTCTACTCCGCTAGCCTCCATATTACTACAAATATCAATTTATATCTCACTTAGAGATCTTGATTGAAAAATTCCCACATTGCAAATGAGCTTGGTTAGCCTCCTCCACTAGTTATATAGGCCACTAACCTTGGTCACCATTAACTAACACTAATCACCATCGACCCGACCCTATCACCGTCCAACCTAGCTAAGTTATCATGACCCAACCTTAAATGTTCATCCCCCTCTTTCACCTAATCCCTCTTCCAAATTATATTTTCTTCCACTTTTGACTTATGTGTTGTTCATAACACACCTTTATTTTTCCCATTGTACTTACCTCAATATCTCCAATCTCGCACACATCCTTAATCAAATCCAAGAAACCACTCTATATCCATCTTTGTGTCCCTCTTGGGGCACCATATTTCATCCTAAGTCCACCATTATGGCCATCTTTTATCTTCGTCCCACCTGGATGCATATTTTTGATTCCTCATGTATGAGGGATATCACATTCGCTTTTTACCCTCACGTATTGTCATGACCTTTGTCTTGACCATCCTCTCATTTTTGTGCACATTTTTATGTTTTCCTTTGACTCGTTGGTCCCATGTCTTGCACATCCATCTGAGTGGATTCCCATTAGACTCCCTCCATATTTCTATGATTTTTTTCTACTCACAAGTTTGTAGGACATTGTTATCATCTCTATTGAGGCCGTACTTTGTTCCCTACCAAAGTGATTCCCAAATCACTTCCATATTTTTTTCCATATCCCTTTTCTCCTGGAGCATTTTCTCTCTTTCTCATCCTTTCCACTCTTTACCCTTTCATATATCTCTTTCAAACTCATGATCGATTCCTCTTTGTGTCATTGATCCCTAGTTTGAGGGGGAGCACCTCAACCATCATCATTGTCTATCCATTCTCATTTTTGTGTCATGGTTTTCCCAACATTAACCACTCAACAAAAAGGGAAAATATAAACACAAATTTGTGGTATCCCCTATCCTCATCCTGCGTTCACTCCCTTTTTCATCATTCCTCACATACATATTTCTCTTCCCATTCAAATTTCCCTTTTCCCTCCTTAATTCCATTTATTTGAATTTCCCACCTTCCTATCTTACCCCATAATTTATTTTATTTCCCCTAATTCACCCTTAATCCCATTTAATCAATCCATGATCACCCTTAATTATCCCTAAACCTATTCATTAAACCTTTTTATCCTCCCTAAGCACCTTATTTACCATCCCTAGGTTCCCATCTACCTTAATTTTATAATTTCTTATTTCCTAAGCAGATTTTATCCTTCCAAAGCACCCCTAACCTATATTAATCACCTGAAACCTTAATCTTTCCATATAAGGGCTCTTTGCATTGATCTAATCACAAATTTTCCACCTAAATCAATGGACCATAGAATTACCGATGACCTATCCGGTCGCCGCTCGAATTCCCTATAAATACGACCATACTCATCCTCTTACCAAGATGTAATTCATGAGACTTCTGGATTTCTTACAACCTTGGATTTATTTCTCACTCTTTTGTGTAGCTTCTATATCCACCTTGTAGCTATTTTAGAGAAATTTTGCATCACCTTTGGATATTTAAAGTTCTCTTTTTTCTTGTTCTGAAAATTTTACATGCTTGGAGTCCTCATTGTCATCCTATCATTATTGTGAATCAGTTTTACATGTTCATCTCGCCATCTCGAGAGATCTTCCCTACATTATTCATCATCAATATCTCTCTACAATTCATCTTTTCCATCCAATTTCATCCCTTAAACCATAGATCCCCTTCCCTGGTTGCCATCAACTTAGAACAATCGCCATTGACCCGATCCACATATGTTTGATTTTTTGTCATCCATTTTTCCAACTATTTATTTTTTGATCCCACAACCCCTCAGATCTACCAATATTTCCACTCTACACTCTTGTTGCTTCAGATTTCACTTGCATCACACCACCCATTTGTTAATATAACCTGCTCATTGTCAACCTAATCAACAGCTATCATTATCTCATCTCGATTTATCTATTTTCTTGCATCCTTTCTGTTTCACTCAGATCCAAGCTCTCTACATCATCTCAACATCATATTTAGTTTTATATCAGCTTTAAACTAGTCCTTCAGATCTTCCTTTTATGAATTTATTTTTGGCTCATACTTGTCCCAGCTCACCATCTATTATGCCTAACATTCTTGGGTCATCGTCGACGTAACTGTGTTTTGTTTAGTTTTTCATCATTTACTGTTATCATATCTGTATTTCATCTTATCTAGTTCATTTCAAATTCTCTATTTCAATTCAAATTCTGTTGCATCATATCATTTATCCATTATCATTTTGTCTTTTTTTTAATCAAAATGGGTTGATATCAATCCTAGGAAGTTTTTGCTTCTCGGGACTAGCATTATCGGGAAACCCACCATCCTATCTACTAATCCATTTCCATGTTGAGTTTCTCTTTGTTGTGTAGGTAATCAATCTTACTACGAGAAGGACATGTTGGAGCTCAAATATATAGTAGACAATTTGGGATTTGAGACAACATGAGACTATCTCAAAGTTGTGGGACTTGAACTAAGATAGACCTCTCGAGAAGGATCCTCTACTTACTCCTAATGCTAAACTACTCCTATGAATTGAAATTCTACTATCTATCTCTAATATAACTATCCAAGGGACCAGAGTGAGAAGGAGATGCATAAAAGAATAAACCTAAACTAAAACAAGTAATAACACCAAAAGAAAGGGGATGAATACTTCAACAAGATAGAAAATGGAAGAAAATGATGATGAGGAGGGCCAAATCGAAAACCACAAGTCGAAATTAGGTTGAGAGTTCTATTTTCATGATGTACAATAGACATAGATTCTTAAATAACACATATAACATACCTGCGAATGAATGAGAGGAAAGAAAATGCAATAAAACAATAGCTAAGGTAGGAATAAGCCAAAAACTAAAGATTTTATTGAAATAGATCATGCACATATCATCACGATATAGGAGGAAGATTTTAAAAATTATAGAGACATATCCCAAGGCATGCAAATCTTAGAACACTTATGCAGCATGAAATGATGCCTCATATTCCCAAAGTATCAACCATTAAAACAAGGTGTCACTTTACAATATATAAAAATCCAAGAGAAAGAAGAAAGAAACAAAGAGAAATTTTGAATTCTCCTTCCACCAACTGACCACTTATTTAATTTTCTAAGAAGATCTGATTATCTATGAAAATTCCACACACCTATGCCATTTCCTTTCTAAAGAAGGAATGACCCCATACCACATTTAATTTTGGTGGTTGAGCCATCTGGAACATACCCTTTTTGTGTTGGAGATGTCTTTCTTCACATTAGCTACCTACCAACATTTACTTCATGAAATCTGATTTCCTTCACATGAGGAAGACTAAAACCTTCAAATAATATCATATTTGTAAAATCAAATCAGATTTGACATTCATGTTTATTTTAGAGATCCATGGAAAAAAGCTGTCATTTTCCTTTAATACGTGGATTTCCTAGATTCCGCTTTTTGCATGGATTTTGGCTTCTGTGGTTCTTTCTTATGTTCTCGTGGCATCACAAACTTTTTACTTCATTCCATGGAATTGACACAAAGCACTACCTCATATTGACTTCTGCAGACTACTAGTAGTTCATTCCACGGTTTTTGTATCTACTTTGTTTCACAGCTTTTAGACCTCCATAGTTTTTAAAGTTTTCCTTCACTCTGCGGCACTCAAAACCTCCGTGGATTTATTTCCTTTGATCTATGGCTTTATGGAATTTTTTTATTTATTCCACACTATTGATATGGCCCGGCCTCATGTTGACTTCTATGGACTACCTATTCTTTATCCCATGGATATTGTATTTGGTTTGTTCTACGCTTTAGACCTTCACAGCTTCTTCAAGTTTTGTCCTTCACTCCATGACATTCACTCTTTAGTCGCGACATTGCCTTTCAATCCACGCAATCCCTAAACACTATATCGGCTAATTAATCTAAGTCTATGGTAAACCAAGTTACTCTATTTTACAATGGTTGAAAAATTAGACAACATTTTTGTGATTCATTGGAGCCATCTCATTACTAGATGAGATGATTAGTCACCTTAACATCCATTAGGAATGTAGTCAACTTTAGTTGCTCTGCATTTGAATTTCTGAGAAAATTTGTAACTACTTCTTGATATTTTGAACCTCCTTCCACTACATTTTGAGAACATGATAAAATTATACACAAGGACATCTCTAAGCAACAAGACTATGCAAAGAACTTAGGGAAAGAAACATACACTACCAAAAATGTGATGTGCTAAAATCACTTGAAGGAATTGAAATTCTAATATACTATATACAAGATGCATGAAAAATCTTAATGAAAAGGTTTGAGACAAATCCCATTGACTGGGATTTGAGGCATGTTCCCATCAAGATCAAACAACTTGAATGAGTTAGCCACCTTACAAGTTATAATGATGTATGGTCCAATCCAAATAACATCAAATTTGGAGTGTTTTCCTGGATTGGCTCGATTCATGTCTCACTTTAAAACAAAATTCCCAACCTTAAATGTATGATCTCTAGCCCTCCTATCAAACCACTATTTGGTTAACACCTAGTGTTGTTCCATCCCGACCATGGCAAAGGCATTTCTGCTTTTCCTCTAGTTGTACCAATTTTTCCATTCTAATTTCCCTTTGATCTTCACCTTCAAATTCAAGTTGTTGAGCTAATTCAAATGAAGGAAAATCTAGTGACAATGGAAACCTTGCTTCTTTACCATATACCATTTTATGCGGACAAGTGCTAATATCCTTCTTCGTTGTTATCCTTTTCACCCAAAGTGCATTTTTTACCTTTTTGTGTCATTGTCTTTGATTGATTTCCATTGTCCTTTTCATGATTTTGATCAGTTTTTGTTAGTAGATTTCGTGAATCCATTACCTTGGGGTAATCATTGAAATATGTTTTAAGATAAATGCCAAGTCCTAAAGCCCAATTAGAAATCTTGGATCCTAGAAAAGATTTAGCATTGTCAAAAATGATGGTTTTAGGAACACCAAACCTTATAATGATTTCTTAAGAAATTCTAGAATAACTTATTCAATGGATTCCTTCAATGGCGCGATCTCGATCCACCCGGGAAATAAACTGTGGTTTGTAAGTATCCATTTGTGACCCACACTAGATGGTGGATTGATCGTGACTAATGAAATTAGGACCCCATTGTGCAAATGATTGATCTACTTGGATTGGATGAAGTGGTAGTCCTATCAATATTTTCTTTCTAGTGAATGGCATGCACTCTTTGAATTTTCTAACCCACTTGTGGGCATCTGCGAACAACGTTGGCCAGAAATAGCCTACTTTTATGATTTTAATTACTATAGCTTTAGCCAAGAAATGTCCTCCTAGAAGCCATCACAAAACTCAGTCAGGACCTTGTCACATTGTTCACCTTCAATGCACTTAAACAATACTCCATCAATGTTTATTTTGAATAGGATTCCATTAACTAATGCATAAGGAATAAATCGCAACCTTAAATGTCTTCTCTTTGATTTATTCAAACCAAGAGGGTATGCACCTATATACAAAAACTTTGACATATTAGCAACCTAGTTGCGATCATTAAATACATTCCTTTCATCTTTCTTCCATTCAACAACATGCGAAGCTCATCTTTTGAAGGCACTTCGACATGAAAGTGATTTCTTGAGATTTCACTACATCCAGAGCCGCTTTCTCACAAAGTGCTCTTCCTCTTACCAATTTTATGCTTTAATGGTCACATCATATTCTATGATTTTAGTTACCCATCCAAATTGTTTCTCACTAATCTCTACCCCCATCATGAAGTCTTTAACTCGAATGTGATACCAAAGACTTTATGCGGCTAGCAAAAATCATGCTTTTGAATTTTTGTAAGGCTCTCATGATGGCAAAAACCTTTTTCAATGTTATTATACTTGAGTTCATAATTCTTAAGATTTTGATTGAAAAAAGCTACAGGATTTTCCATTTTTTGATCATTTAGTTGTGTCAAAACTGGAGCTATACTGGATTCTACCCCATGAGCATAAAGAATAAAATATTTAGTGTAATATGGCTTAATCAATGTTGGGGCTGAGAAATTTCTTGTTTTATCTTTTAAAGCTATCCTTCCCTTCTACACCCACTTGAATGTTGCATCCTTCTTGATCATGAGATTAATTGGTCTTACCAAACCCGTGAAGTTAGGAATGAAGTGCCTAAAAAAATTCATCTTCTTAAGGAAAGACTGCAGAGCCTTCTTGTGAGATGGTAAGGAAAGAGTCGCAATAGCTGCAAATCTTTCTGGATCAAAGGAAATGCCTTCTTTTGATATAATATGCCCCAAGAGCTTTCCTCTAGGGACTGAAAACTTGCATTTCTTAGGATTAAGTGATACACCAAACTCCTTGCATCTTTCAAATAATTTCTCCAGGTGCTTCATGTGATCCACACTCTGCTACAAGAAAATAGTAATTTCATCTAGGTAAACCAAGATGAACTAATTGATATACCCTTTGAAAGGAATATCGATTGCTCTTCGGAAGGTGACACCTACATTTGATAAGCCAAAAGGAATTTTTTGATAAGTGAACATTCCCCATTTGGTGGTAAATGTGGTTTTATATTGATCCTCTTCTTTCACTTTTATCTGGTTAAAACAAGAATAACCATCGAGCATAGAAAACCTCTCTACTCCTAGAACTTTCTACAAAATTTGTTCCATGGATGACAAAGGATAGTGATCCTGATCTAGTAATTGACTGTAGGTATTTGTTATTTTATTTTCTAGGGTTTTTTATAGTGTCCTTAGGATTCCATGGCCAAAGCCTTATTATCTCTATGCTGAAAGAAAATTGCTGAAATAAACACTCATTGCTGGAATGAATTACTGGAAATAAACACACATATAGAATAAATAGATTGCTGGAAATAAACACACAATGCAGAAGTAAACACACTTTTCTTGGAAATAAACACACGGTTGAAAATGTTGTGAAAATCTTGCAAGGAAATGAAAATATAGTCTATAACACCCATAGGGGACAAGTATAAAACATAGTTTAACTTAAAGAATCAAAAACATTTACATAATTAATAGATCTACACTATTTTCTTTAGAAATATAAATACCAATAAAATGAGAATCCTGGTTCTTGGAGGAGTGGGCCCTTGCTCCACCTTGAATCAGATTTGACAAAGTGATATTCTCTCAAAATGAAGTGGCTATTTTATTGCTGAAATATTTTGTCTTACAAAATGTATAAATCTTTCTATATCTCTATCTCTATGTATTTGTATGTATATGTTATGTCCTCTTTTTAATCTATCTACAAGTCTTTATATATATATATATATATATATATATATATTTCATTCAAAGATGCATTTACAACCATAATTGTTCTACCAATTCAGATGGAACCAAATTATGCCCAAAATAGATGTTGAATTTGGAACCTTGTTGGACGTATAACTATTTGATAAGTTATCCTCTGGATCTTTGAGTATGAAGAATCGAAAATCTTATGATCTTCTCCTGATTGAAAGGCTCATTGATTTCTCTATCATTGGATGTCATCAAAATAAATAGATTCCCATTGGTTCCGAACTTTGGAGAAGTTCCGAACTAAAGGGGGACTATTCTTGATCTAACCATGAAAGTTCCGAGCTAAATGCAGGAGTTCCGAAACTAAGTGTTGGAGTTTCGAACTAAGTCTGAAAGTTTTAGAACTAAGCGATAGAGCTCATAAACTATGTGATAGAGTTCCAACTAAGTCTGAAGTTCTGGAACTAAGCCGTATTGAAGCCAAGGCTCCCAAAAACATGTTGATCACTTCATACTTCATTCTCTTGATTGATTATGACCTGTATTTTATTACAAAAACTAAATTTCCACACACTTTGTTAGGAATTACAGAGCTTTTAAACTTTAGAACTAAATTCAAAAAATATGGACAATTACATCCTAACTTACATTAGATCAAACAAAAGTCACAAAATGCAGTCAAACTTGATAAAAAGGAGAGTAAAATAAGATCATTTATTGTGCATTAACGAGACATATTTTGGCCTTATCATCTCCCCATACTTACTTGTTTGTAAGTCCCCTTACAAAATTTACTCTTCAAATCTTGGGTTGTGTATTCTGCATTCCAATTGACTGCTCAGGTCAAATGGCTGAAACTAAATATCCTAGTGTTTTAGTTTAGAAGTACTATACCCTGATCCTGCTTCTACTTTCCTCTTCCATTCCTCAAATTGAGTGGGATCTTGAGGCTCTCTATTTTTCCATGGAGACATGGGAGTGAGAAGAAGGGGAGGCCTTGTTCTCATTCCCATCCATATGCCCCTATGTTTTTCATTGACCTGAGGGATTAGTGTGCACAAGGCTTTAGCTCTTTCTAAGCTCCATATTAAGTTTGTGGGAGATATCACTTCTCTTCTTCTCAATGCAACTATGAGAAACTCCCATATTTTCAAACATCCATCATAAATCTCTTCAAAGTTCTCCTCCTCATAAGAGGTGAAGGCATCAATACTTTTCTATAAATTGGCCAGATAGTGTGCCTTGAACCGACTATCAAAGGCATGGGATCTGAAATGTATAGCAAAGGAAGATGGTTTACCATAGTGAGCCCTCATGCAGAGACCAGATGAACTAGATTTTAATAGATGCTCAAAATCTCTCTCTTTCCATGCAACCTAATTTTGAAGAATAGAAACAAATGCATTCAGTTGCTTTCCCTACATACAAATTGATCATAAAGCTTGTGTTCTTTTCCAACATAAGATTACAGAGAGATAGAATTCATAGAGAATATTTTTCTACTCTACACTAGCTAGGAATAGGTTGTCATGAACTCAGATTCATCTTTTATTTCATGTGGAAGGCCACATGCAATTCTTGATAGCTTCCAATGAATAAATTGTTCTTCTAAAAATATATTGTATGCAGAGAAGGTCTCTCTGCATGTGAGTAATTTTCACTCATTATGCAAACCATTTGTATTTTTACAAGACATTTAAATTTGTCTTCTTCCTCTTTGTAGAATTTTTCTTCCCATTTCTTCCTTGCTTTCTTTTCTTCTTCCATCTTGTTTCTCAGGTCCTCATTTGATGTTTTGAATTCATTAAGTTCCTACAGGTATCATCCCACAACTACTTGAGTGGCCAATAAGTCAGTTTAGTCTATGCAGATATTATTGACATAACACTTGGTCTTCTAGAAAATTGACATTCTTCTTCTTTTTCCATCATCTTGTTGTTTGACCATTGTCAATTCTTCAGTCCTATTTGTGAGCTGATTTGTTAGTTTCTCAATGAGCATTTCCCTCTGTTCTAACTTGAGTTTGAGGAAGTTTAATTCCTCATCCTTCTCTCTGATGATGAGTTCTTCTCTGGAAAAAATAGAGTCTATTTTAAATGTTGTTTTTCCTCCTTTTCTAAAATTTCATTGGGAAATGAGCATTCCTCTTCTACCAAAGGGGATTTCCCTTTCCATTTCCAAGATGCCAATTCTTCTTCTTCATGTGACAATGTTGTTGGTTCACCCAAACTCTTGAAAATCATGTTCTTCAAATATTTCATCTTCCTTCTCCATCTCAGTTTGGCTTGGTCTAGGAGGAGTCATGGCCATGCTTGCCCAAAATATCAGTAAGCTTCTTTTTCCAACCCATCATGTTCTTCCATCTCTTCTATGGAATTTCCCTAGATCTCTTATGAACTCTTCTTCTTTGGGAGCTTCAAAATGTCTGGAAATGGGTTTCCTCCTAGAGCTTCTTCTGACTTTTACTTCATGCTCTAGCTTAGGTGAACTATCACTGTCAGAGATAGATATTAGTTCTCCTGGTACTATTGTAGAGGAAGGAGTTTCTTTGATAGGAACAATAGGTTCTGTAGCTTTAATCCTTCTTCTAGATCTCCTTCTTTTTGGTACATTACCCCCACCTATTTCCTTCTTTTCCTCTACAGGGCATCAATCTCCAAATTACTTGTAGGAGAAAAAGGGGTTGGTATTCCCCTCCTGATAATATCAGGGTTTTTCTTAAACTTGTTAAGAAACTTTTCCCATATTTCTTCTCCATTTTTCTTTGAAAGAAAATGGTGTTGGCATACCAAATGGATTAACCCATGATGTCTGATTGTTCCAACTCCCCAGGAATACCTCTGAGCCATTGTCTGATGGAGTCAAAAAGGAATCCTGGAAGATTTACTATATATTCTAGTTTTGAATTCCCATACCTAAGATATATTAACATCTTAAGGACTTCTCTTCCCACAGTCCCAAATTGACCATCGCAAGTTAAATACTTAACTACCCAAAATGCTACCTTGTCAAAGGGTTTGGGAAAGCTGGCCCTTCTGACCCCCTTTATGATTTTCTTGGTGTTATAGATATATTGGGGCTCAGATTCCCCCTCTTGTATCAAGGTTTCCACCAGATCTTTAAGGGTTCCCTTGACAGGATTTGGGACATGCACAATTGGTATTCCAAACACATTACTCATTGTATTGATAGTAAAAGGAATTATAATGCTTCTAACTTTAGTTCTGGATTCTTCTAAATTTACAATGAATTCTCTTACCAATTCATCATTGTACCTCAAGAAATTTTTCAGGAACTCTAGCCACCCTGCTCATCCAAAAATGGTTGCCACTTCTTCATCTACAAGAAGTTGGGTATCATCCTCTGGATCTGACTTCTTTTTAATCCCCATGGAAAAGAGGATGATTCAAATTCTTCTTTCTTCAAATTCAGAATTAGCTACAGAACTACTGGATTTAGTTGCGGAACTATTGTGTTTAGTTTGGAACTATTGTGTTTATCTATGGAATTGATGGGTTTAGCTATGTGAATTCAAATACAATTCTTCTGCTTCTTCTTTGAAATTCTTCTACAACTACTTCTCAACTTTGTTTATTCCACCCAAATGATAGCTAATTATAAATACGCCACCACTTTCTTATTCTATCAACATCAACCTCATGATTACTTGCTTTTAATCATAATGCACAATAAATGACTCATCATACCAAACTTTTTAAATCAAGTCTAATCACACATGTGAAACTTTTAATTTAACCTTTAATAAGTTCAAGACATAATTACCATCCTTTGCTGATGTAATCCCTCCGTCTTGATGACTCATCATTCCTAAAAGTGAAAAAGGAAAAATGGTTAGAAAAGACAAATGGAATTCAAACAAATTCTTTTTATTTTGCATTAGCCATTTATTGAGGAGACCAATCGCCATTTTAGTTTTCAATTGATCTTTGAGAGATTTTTTTTTTGGGAAGAGAATGCCATTTACTGGTTTTCATTCCTTCCCTTTTTATTTTTTTTTTTTTTTCTTTTTTTTTTTTTTTTTTTTTTTTTTTGGGAAGAGAGAATGCCATTTTCTAGTTTTCATTCTCTTCCCTTTATTTTGGATCCATGCATCTGATTATTTGATCATTTTGGAAGAACTGGGTTCTTCCATATGATCAAATTCTTTGTCTGCTTCAATCTGCTTCAAGAATTCATCCCTAGTAGGAGGCTTCCTATAAATTTTTAGCCTATGTCCATTGACCAAAAGTGTCCTTCTACTGCCATCAATGGGAAGTAGTTGAATAGAGCCATTGTCAAATATCTTCTCAATCTGATAGGGTCCTAACCATCTGGTTCTCAACTTGCCCTTGAATTTTTGGTACTTGGAATCAAACAGTAATGCCCAATCTCCTACCTTGAATTTCCTTTTCTTGATATGTGTGTCATGCCACTGCTTCCTTTGATCTTGGATTATCTCTATCTATTGAAGTGCTTCCATTCTCAACTCATCCAATTCATTGAGTTGAAGAATTCTTTCCTTTTGTGTTACATCCAACTCAATACCCACTTTAGCTATTGTCCTCAATGTTTGTAGTTCAAATTCAATAGGTAACAAGGGATTTTTCCCATAGACTAACTCATATGGTGAAAACCTTGTTGTAGTCTTCCAAGTTGTATTATAAGCCCAAATAGCCTCAGTAGTCTCTTTACCCAATCTCTTCTACCTGATTCAACTGTTTTGGTAAGGATGTTTTCCAATTCTCTGTTTGTTACTTCTACTTGTCCATTTGATTGTGGGTGATAGGGAGATGACTTCCTATGATTGATTTGATAGTACATTGTGAAGGCCTAGATCATATTAGACATGAATTGTGGCCCTAATCTGAAACTATACTCCTTGGTGCACCAAACTTCATCATAATTTTGTGCCAAAGGAAATCAACAACTACTTCTTCAATGGCATTTGTTAAAGCCTACACCTCTTCCCACTTTGTCACATAATCAGTACACACAAGAATGTGCTCCTTTCCTTGTGAAGGAGGACTAAAGGGACCAAAAAATCCAGCCCCCACCTTTCAAATGGTTCAATCACTACTTGAGGTTGCAGAGGCATTTCACTGGTAAAGGTTGGTTGTCCCATCCTTTGATAGGGATCACACCGCTTGATATATCTCTTCACATCTTTATACGAGATGATGGCAATAATAGCTAGTGCCAAGTATCTTGTGAGCTGTTATTTTTACTAAAAGTGTCCTCCACTTGGTTCATCATGACATGCCCTCAGTATGTCAAAGATTTCATCTTCTCTCACACACCTACGTAAAACCAAATCAGGACCACATTTAAACAACATTCCATTTAACCATTTAAATTGTGCACTGGTTTTGATCAACTTCTTCATTTGTTTCTTAGTGAAAGAAGGAGGAAACTTCCTCTGTTGCAAGATAATTTTCCATATCAGCAAACCATGGTGTATCAGCTGAAATAGAAAACAATTGTTCATCTGGAAAGTTGTCCTTAACTAGATCTTGCTCCCCTGTAGTGGTCAATCTTGACAAGAAATCAACTACCACATTAGATTTTCCTGGATTATCTACTATGGTAATATCAAATTCTTGTAAAAGTAATAACCATCTAATTATCCTACCTCCAACCACTGTTTGTTCATTAAGTATCTAATTGTTGAGTGATTCTGTATGTACAAATATTTTGTACCCTTGTAATATAATGTCTAAATTTATTAATTGCATAGATCACAACAAGAAATTATTTTTCAGTGGTAGTGTAATTTCTTTCAGTGGGAGTAAGATTTTTACTAAGGTAGTAAATAGCATACATTTTCCTTCTTCATCTTTCTATCCCAAAAATGCACCTATTGAGTTATTTGAGGCATCTGTTTGATGTGAAAAGGTTTCTCCCAATTAGGTCCTCTCAATATTGGGGCAAGTGATTAATTTTTCTTTAATTTCCTCAAAAGCATGTTGACACTTTTCATCCCAACAAAATTCACAATCCTTGGTAAGTAAACTAAACATGGGGGCAGCAATTTTACTAAAATCCTTAATAAAATGCCTATAGTATCCAACATGCCCTAAAAATGACTTGATATCTGTGGGGGTTTGAGGAACAGCAAGTCTGAAATAATCCTAATTTTGTCTTGGTCAACCTAAATTCCTCTTTTTGAAATGTGGTGTCCTAATACAATCCCCTCATCAACCATCATTAAACATTTCTCATGACTAAGAGACAAATGGTGTTCCTCACATCTTGTTAGTACTCTATCCAAATTCTTCAAAGCATCATCAAATGTGTTTCCATGTACAGTAAAGTCATCCATGTATACCTCTACACAATCATTCGTTAGGTCTACAAAAATTGCTAATACAACTCTTTGGAAGGTTGTTGAGCATTACATAGTCCAAATGGAAATACCCTATAGGAAAAGGTACCCCATGGACAAGTAAAGGTAGTTTTATCCTGATCCTCAAAGAAAAATCTGATTTGATTATATCCACTAAAGCCATCCAGAAGGAAAATATTGTTTACCTGCAAGGTTGTCCAAAACTTGATCTATGAATGGTAAGGGAAAATAATCTCTCAATGTGGCTTTGTTTAGCTCCCTATAATCAACACAAATTCTCCATTTTCCATTATTTTTAGGCACAATTACAAGAGGAGACACCCACTTGACTATCTGAGATAGGGTAGATAAAACCTACTTGTAATAGTTTTTCAATTTCTTGCTTGACTATGTCCCTTAAGGCTGGATTAATCCTTCTCTGAGGTTACTAACTAGTTTAATGTTTTCAGTATAGATGTGATGGGTGAAAATACTTGGATGGATTCCTTTCATGTCTTTATAGTCCCAAGAAAAATCTCTAGTATGATCTTTCAGAACATCAAACAATTTAGCTTCTTCATCATTCTTCAACCAACTATTAATGTTCAAAATTTTACCCAGTTGAATCTCAACATGTTTGGTTCCAATGTGTGATGAACTAATTTGTTGAAAGGGTTCCATTAAGGTGTTTAGTGGACATGGATGTGGTAATAACATATGATATGTAAAACATCTCCAAAATTCCCTTGAGAAAGAATACTAGACAAAGGATAGTAGGAAGAGTTATGATACTTATCTTGTTGTCAGGTCAAACTCCTCATCACTGCTTATTTTCCAAAAATTCCCACCATTTCCTGATATCTTTGAAACTAAAACTACTAATTCCATAGCTATTTTTGCTCCTCCCCAAGAGAAATATCATTCCTCCAGAGTGAAATTATTTGCATTTGCATGGGATCATTGTTGTTGTGGTTTCGAGAGATAAGTCCGAAGGTTCTGAAACTAAATGTGATGGTTCCAAAACTAAATCCATAGGTTCTAGAACTAAGTCCATAGGTTCCAAACTAACCTAGATTGTTCCAAGGATAGTTGGTGTTCATTCAATGGTTGATTAATCATATCTTCCATCTCCCATATGTGATCCTTGCAATGTTATCATAGCCAAAGAAGATAGATTTTGTTTATTAGTGTCAGGATCATCAACCCACAATTGCTCTTGATTATCAATAAAAGGTCGTGCAGGGGTATAAAGAAATTTTCTTAGAACTCTTACCATTTGAGATAGTCATATCACCTGATCTGCAATCAATTAAGGCAAGCAACTATAGCTAACCATGGTCTTCCCAAAATAATGGGATAACCAAGTGTTTTACCTTTTGGCTGCAATATAAGGAAGTCCACTGGATATTCCCATGACTCCACCATAACTACCACATCTTCAATAACTCCTTCTAGTTTTTCTATAGACTATCTACCATCTATAATATGGTGTTAGTAGGTTGGATACCTGTTAATGGTAATGTTTTCAAAGTGTCCACTTGTCATCACATTTATAGCTTTCTCCCAAATCAACCAAAACATTATGTATATATTTATTCCCTATAGAGACAAAAATAACAGGGCTACCAGGATCTCCATATTTGGGAAGTAAGAGTTTTCCTGCTAATAAATCAACAAGTTTCCCATCTACTTTAATAGTCCTGGGGTATTGCTTCTTCCTTCCAGGTCTTTTTAAACATAGCATCTTGATTAACTTGTTCAACTCCGAAATGTCCTTGATTGCTTGTAACAATGGTATTTCAATATTTAATTTCCTCAACTCCTACACCAACTCAGATTCCTTGGTCCCTATAACTTCTTTAAATCTCTCTGGAATGGAGTTTTAGTAGAGTTGCTATCTAACTCCTTATCTTTTTATTTTTCATCTTTTAACAACCACACTAGGGGTTTAGTTTCTTCTCATCATTTCAGTAATTATAACAGGTGGACTACTAATTAATTTTCTAGATCTAGTTTGAATATCTTTACAATCCATGGCATTTAGATCCACTAGTTTTTCTTGTTCTTCCCCATAGATAGGAGTTGTTTGTTTGTTTAAGGATTAACAAATGAAGTTGTGCTGGCATTTGTGTTTGAACCACATTTTTGTTTGTGAATTTTGTGTTGGGAACCCATTATGGCTTGTTGATTCTGATTGGGATATGTCCTCCTTGAGCATAATTATTAGGGCTCCACCTAGGTTGTGACCAAGCATTCGGGTTACCTTGACCAAACCATGGTTGTTGGTGTCCTTGGGCATACCAAGATTGTCTTGACCAATCCTGAGGATTCCATGTTGGTTGAGGGACCCAAGGTGGTTTTCCCCAACTTTGTGGTACTTGTTTGAGCTACCCATGGCATCATCCAGGGGTTAGGAACTGACTTGGGCATGAACTACCCTTGGCTAGGTTATCTCTAGAAAAATTTACTTCTTCTGTGGATGGAGTGCTAGTTTGTTTAAGCTGATTTTTAATAAATGGAAGAAGAGAACAAGAATTACTCTCATGGTCCCTAGATTCACAGATAAGACACATTTCTATTTTATCCAGGGGACAATCTCTTATTGCATGCTTCTTCCTACATCTAGGACAATACATAGCTAATGGTTCAGTTTTAGCATTTTCTTTAGCTTGCAATCCATCCATGGTGGAGGTTAATTGAACTAAAATGTCTGTTTTAAATTTTTCCAATTCATCCATCAATTTGTTCATATCTGGGTTCAAATTTTTAACTATTTTTCCTTTTCTAGGTCCACCCCTTGTTCTTGAATAGCTTCTACAAATGTCTTTAATATCATTCATTCTTAATTGATCAATGTTTCCACCTCCCATCAAATCAAGGGCCTCCCTAGATTCATCATCCAAACCTTTAAGAAAAATGGTTTTGCTTAACTCTCTTGTAGTAAAAATCCACATATTTTACTTACAAAGAGGAATCTTGTCTAAATAATCTTCCATATTCTCATCCTCCTCCTACTTGATTTTGAAAAATTCTTCCTTCCTATTCCTCCCTCTACAATAGTCTTGATACTTTTCTAGGAAGGAAACTTCCATTTGTGCCCAAGTGGTAATAGAATTAGATGTTAATCCCATAAACCACCTCATTGTTGCATCCTTCAGGGTAGATGGAAACAACTTGAGTTTCTGATTATCTATTTTGTAATCATAAGTTTGACACAATACTTTAAATTCAAATAGAAATTGGTTAGGATCTTTAGATGACATTCCTCTAAATGTGGGTAAATGTGTAGGTGAAATATTCTTCATGGGTGTATCATCATCATCCAACTGAATTGGATAAGTAAAGGTCCTATCAGGTTCTCTTTCAACTTCTCATCGTCCATTTCATCATCCAAGTACCTTCTAGAATTTTCTCCCAATCAATATGGTAGTGTGATGGAGTGCTATTTTGGGGAAGCTGATTTTTAATAAATGGAAGAAGAGAACAAGAATTATTCTCATGGTCCCTAGATTCACAGTTTAATAAAACATTTCTATTTTATCTTGGGATATAATCTTCTTTCTAAAGCTTCTACTTCCTTTCATCTAGACAATACATAGGTAATGGTTCAGTTTTAACATTTTCTTTAATTGTAATCCATCCAATCATGGAGGTTAATGAACTAAAATTTCTTTTTTCAAAGTTTGTCAAATTCATCCATCGATTTGTTCATATCTGATGTTCATGATTTTTAACTATTTTTCCTTTTCTAGGTCCACCCCTTATTCTTGAATAGCTTCTACAAATGTCTTTAATATCATTCATTCTTAATTGATCAATGTTTCTTACCTCCTATAAAATCAAGGGATTCCCTAGATTCATCATCCAAACCTTTAAGAAAAATGGTTTTGCTTAACTCTTCTTGTAGTAAAATCCACATCTTTTACTTACAAAGAGGAATCTGTCTAAATAATCTTCCATATTCTCATCCTCCTCCTACTTGATTTTGAAAAATTCTTCTTCTAGTTCCTCCCTCTACAATTAGTCTTGATACTTTTCTAGGAAGGAAACTTCCATTTGTGTCCAAGTGGTAATAGAATTAGATGTTAATCCCATAAACCACCTCATTGTTGCATCCTTCAGGGTAGATGGAAATAACTTGATCTTTTGATTATCTATTTTGTAATCATAAGTATGACACAATACTTTAAATTCAAACAGAAATTGGTTAGGATCTTCAGATGACATTCCTCTAAATGTGGGTAAATGTGCAGGTGAAATATTCTTCATGGGTGTATCATCATCATCTTTCTTCAATTGGGGATAAGTAAAGGTCCTATCGAGTCTCTTTCAAAGAATTTAAGACATTTCTTCAAAATACCTTCAAATTTTCTCCCAATCAATATGGTATGTGATCTATTTTGGGAAGGTGAAAAGTCAGGAGTAGGAGGTTGACTACTCAATTGTGAATCAAAACTTGCTCTAAATGGGTCTTGGGATATAATCCTCTTTCTAAAGTTTCCACTTCCTTCTAGTGAAATCCAAGAATTCCAAATGTGTAAAATTCTACTTCTTGTCTAATAAGGGGACAATGGTGCTTCTAATTCTTGGTCAACTTCCTTATTTGATTGAGATAGATGTTAATGATTCTGTTCTATATATTTTGGGAGGAATATACCCTTGAGTCTCTTGGTCTACTCATAAATTTTATGATGACGTAGGGAAGATTCTTCAATTACTAGATGTATGATTGTTGCTCTTGTTGACACCTAATTAGACAATTCTAACTATTGGGTCCCCAAAATGGCACCAAAAATGATGGGTGTCATTATTCCCTTCATTTAATCAACTCTTTGTTGATGTCATATTCAAACCAAGGGTGTGTCTGAAGCTATATGCAACAAGAAAATCTTAGTGATCTAGTAATTGACTGTAGGTATTTGTTATTTTATTTTTGGGGTTTTTGTAGTGTCCTTAGGATTCCATGGCCAAAGCCTTATTATCTCTATGATAAAAAAATTTTGAAATAAACACTCATTACTTTGGAATGAATTGTGCTGAAATAAACACACATATAAGAATAAATAGATTGCTGAAATAAACACACAATGTAGAAGTAAACACACTTTTCTTGGAAATAAACACACGGTTAAAATGTTGTGAAAATCTTGCAAGGAAATGAAAATATAGTCTATAACACCTATAGGGACAAGTATAAAACAAAGTTTAATTTAAAGAATCAAAGACATTTACAAAATTAATAGATCTACACTATTTTCTTTAGAAATATAAATACCAATAAAACGAGAATCTTGGTTCTTGGAGGAGTGGGCCCTTGCTCCACCTTGAATCAGGATTTGACAAAGTGATATTCTCTCAAAATGAAGTGGCTATTTTATTGCTGAAATATTCTATCTTACAAAAATGTATGAATCTTTCTATATCTCTATCTCTATGTGTATGTATGTATATTATCTATTCTATCTACATGTCTAATCTATATATATGTATTTATATATGTATTTATTTTCAAAGATGCATTTACAACCATAGTTGTTCTACTAATTCAGATGGAACCAAATTATGCCCAAAATAGATGTTGAATTTGGAACCTTGCTTGGACGTATAGTTATTTGATAAGTTATCCTTAGATCTTCGAGTATGAAGAATCAAAATCTTCTGATCTTCTCTGATTGAAAGGCTTCATTGATTTCTTTATCATTGGATGTCATCAAAATAATAGATTCCCATTGGTTCCGAAACTTTGGAGAAGTTCCGGAACTAAAGGGGACTGTTCTTGATCTAACCGTGAAAGTTCCAGAGCTAAACGGGAGTTCTAGAACTAAGTGCTAGAGTTTTGGAACTAAGTTCGAAAGTTCTGGAACTAAGCAAGTGATAGAGCTCATAAAATGTGTGATAGAGTTCCAAAACTAAGTCTTGAAGTTCTAAACTAAGCCGTATTAAAGCCAAGGCTCCCAAAAACATGTTGATCACTTCATACTTTGTTCTCTTGACTGATTATGACCTATTTTATTACAAAAACTGAATTTCCACACACTTTGTTAGGAATTACAGAGCTTTTAAACTTTAGAACTAAATTCAAAAAATATGGACAATTACATCCTAACTTACATTAGATAAAACAAAAGTCACAAAATGTAGTCAAACTTGATAAAAAAATAGAGTAAAATAAGATCATTTAGACAATCCTCTTGATTTTCTACCATGTTATTTTCCATTCCATTGAATTCATCATTGAGGTGATGATATACTCTAGAGTTACTAATACCTTGGGTAACTTGTTTAATTTTAATTGAATAATCGATCACCATATACATTTTACAAATTGGCTTGCATCTTCGTGGAGAATTCAACCTCATTTTGGATGAACTCGCACAATATGTTCATTCGTTATCAAATACTTACCAACAGCATGGTTTTCTACAATAGATGGCCTAACGACCATTTTGATATGTTGAGCATTCCCCTTGATTAAATCCTCAACAGTGAGAATTGAGAGCGAGGATGTCATTTGGTCTCGTGTCTTTGTTCAATTTTTCCGGGTACAACACTTTGTGGGTTAATGACATCAAAAATTTCTAGAAAATCCTGACCACTATGTTTGTAATCTTTCAAAAACTTGTTCTTTATCTCTCATCTACTACGAACTTGGTGAATAACCAATTTGGTGTCTCTAAATACACGTAATTCCTTGATTTTCCCGTTTTCAAATCTACAAGCCATGCACTAGTGCTTCATACTCCGCCACATTATTAGAGCATGAAAATTGCAATCTATGAGCAAAGAAGAACTTTTCTTCCTTGGGAAAATGAGCACAACACCACCCCAACTCCATTTCTACTTCTATAACCATAAAAGAACATCCTCCATAGTCCACAAACATCTTCTTTTCTTGTTCGAATACCATGGGTATTACATATTCCTCCTTGAGGATGCAATAAGTTCAATTGAGCTCTTCATCATAAGGATAAAACTTATGATCTCTCTCAAGCCATTCATCTAGAAAACAATCGGGCATGGAAAGAGGAGTGACTGTTCATCTGAAATTGAATCTAGCTCATGTTTTATAAACACCAAAAATCTGCACATCCCATCCTCACACCAATAATCGATTCAATGATACCATTTGCATACCATTTTAAAACTCAAGTCCTCCATTTGAGTGGTCAAGCTTGTCGTGACATCATTACGACATTCATAAACCTAAGTCATTAACCCCATACCCCTTTAATTAATTAATTTACCTCACATTCCTTAAAATCATACAACCCATCTCGAAGTTAATTAATTAAATGAATTAATTAGATAATCCATTCACCCTCACACCTCACCATGTGAACTCGTCCTCACTCACTAGTTATAACTAGCAACCTTCTAAAAATACCACCCTAACCACCTCTAACTTATCCCAATAAACATTTCTCACTAGTTAGGACTAATTTAAATTTGGAAACCTTCTAAACTATCCCTACTCTATCCTAACCACTCCCATCCACCTCTAAGCCTCACACTTGACCTCTCTATGTTATCTAGCTATGATTCTCCTAAATCCCCCACATTTAAGTTATAAATAGAAGGTTTATCACTTTTTATCTCACCCTAATTCCAACTACACAAAAACACCCATGATCTATAAATACCAATTCTTTTACCTCTCTTGGGAGCATTCATGACCATCTAGGCAAACTAGAGGAATATCAAGTTTTCTCAAGCATTTCAAGAAACGATACTAGGTTCTTATCAACATCATTCAACATCTAATACACCTTTCAAGCATTTTTGGATCTATTTAGGCTCATTTATCATCTAGACACCATCACGTATAACTTGTTCATCGTCACCATTTATCATCCAAAAGGCTCGTCCCCATCACTTTCTATTATATTTTCATTTTAAAGTAGACTTATTAGGCTATTACATATTTCTTTCTTGCATCGATAAGGTTATAATTCTGTTTTAGACAATAGAATTATTTCTTTTAGCAGTTTGTTGGTATTTCATAGAATCACTTGTGATTAGCCTAATCGCCTATGATTCCCATTATTTATATCAAATTAGTAATCGAGTTTTCATTAAAAGTTATTATTAATTGCTTTAGGATTTTTGTGTTACTAATCTTTGTGCCAAGTATGGATCTTATAGATGGCCATATCAGGAACTAATCATCCCATTACCAACATCAATTCCCTTCCAATTTTCCAACACCCATTGCATTGGGAGCAACATGACCCGTTGCATGATCTAGAGTTGTGTGTCATTCACGCAAAGGCCTCTTGATAGGTTAGAATTGACCTTCACGTCTACCCAACGAATTTGTGAAGCCACCAAGGAATTTTGGGAAGCATAATATGAGGTTCGAGAGGATATAAGTTGACCTTACATGGTATAAGTACAATTGCGAGTAGGATTCAACCTCCCCGAGGAAACTCGCACTACATCCGAATCGACATTGAGGGCAACATCGGCCTTCCGGACACCGATTCGATCTTACACACATATATGATACGAGAGGAGAAGATCTCTAACTTATTCATAGAATAATACATCTCAAAACCCAAATCCTACTACATCGAGGATGATGATTTAGCTTTGTTCATTGGGCTCTAACTTATTTTTGAAAACTTATATAATGACCTAGATTCTAGACTTATTGTTTTTATTTTACCATTATCAACTCATATATATGTAATCATCTAATTAAGTGATAAAATTTGATCACATTTTTCATCTATCATATTTTTACTCCAATTTATCATCAATAAAACTTAAGTGTTTTAAAAGTAGGTTAATGTCCACATAAGAAAGTGTTTTGGCTTCTGAACTAGCCTTTGCTAGAAACCCGCCTACCTATCTTACTAATTACATTTTTGCAGGTGTCTTTTATTTGCAGGCTTAAATATAGGGAAAATAAGCCTATTTCATTCCTAACAAAGTGCAAAACAACCAAACACCTACCACATCTAATGGGTACCTTATTAACCTGCCATACTCAAGGTTGAGTCAGTTTTTCCTCATTGTCATATCAAACCAATCGCGAAGGAAAACTTTTCCTCAACAATTCTTCTTGTACAAGGCAAATTGATTAGACAGAGTGGGGTGAAATAGCTCAATATGGTAGGAAAATATGGGCTCAACTTTTATTGTGAATTGGGTACCATATCTGGTATTTATAAGCATATGAGTCTAATCTAAGGATAGATAGCCACATACCTAAGCAGTGAAATCTCTAGACAAACAGATGTAAAACATTGGAGGCAAGTCAATGACAGAAATTTCATGGGTTATGGTGAGGCTTGGGTAGACATGAAGTGTCAACTTGAGGTTTTATATTATGCAAAGACATTAACAATTGATTCATCAAGTTATAGAACTCCCCTAGACACAAGACTATATTGGAGACCTAAGATATCAACAATTTTATTAGGCATCACACGGTGATGGCCCTAGAATCAATCATATAGTTGTGGAATAAGTATTTTCCTCAATAATTAATATCTAGAAGGGTGGGATTTTTATAGTTTTTCTTACTTGATCATCCATTTATTGACAGACATTGACCGTGGAACGATAATTTTACGTTATTTGATCTACGGAGTTAGTTTCTTGAGGGCTTCACACATGATATCCCATTGTTATGGAATAGCAAGAACATCCCATATAAAAATATTGACATTAGTCCTTTTCATTTGTTCAACAATGTTGAAAGGGAGACCCGTGGATTTCCACATTTGCGTCATGCTTCCTTCCTTTATCCATTGTGGTGGCATTTTAGTTGGTGGTTTAGTTTGAGCAAGAACCTCTTTTTCCGTAAATTTATTAGGAAGCTTAGGTGGCTTGCTCTTGATCACCGTAGATTCTTTTTACTTTTCCATGGAATTATTGTGATCTACAAAAGGTGAAATTTGTGCTTCTAACATCTTTCTCTTATGTCACATATTATTAGCAACGCTGATTGATGGTTTGTTAGAACTTCCTGCCACTTGGTTAACCACATAAAAATCCTCAGCTCCAAATAACATGAGGTTTTTATCATTGTTGGTGTCTTGACTTGCTTCCGCAATTTGATTTGGTGCCTCCAACAATGTTTCCTATTTATTGGAAGAGCCTTGAACCATGTATGCTTGAAGATACATTTCCCTCTCACAATCAAGTTGGTTATGTGGTAGATTACATGGAAAACACCACTATGTTTCTTGGGTCATATTGTTTTACACAGAACTAAATCCTGGATTGAACCAAGAATGGGAAGTGATTGTGGAGGAGGAATTGTTACCAATGGAAGAGGAGCACTTTGAACTTGCCATTTGTTATTTTATTGGTAAAGTGCATACCATTGATTATATTGTTGATTTCTCCATGGTTGATATCCTTGATTAGAAGATTTCCCTTGATTTTGATAATTTTTGTAGGATTGGGCTTGTTTTTTCTCTAGGGATATAACTTTGTTTGTCAAATTTCTAATCAAATCCTTCATTTCTTCATCCTCTTTTTATTGGGAAATATTTTGTAGGTGGAAGCAATAGGTTGCGAATTTGGCTCAGGGATAGGAGAAATAGAGGGTTGAGCAACTTTAGATAGTTTAGGATACAATGACATGGGTGGTCTAGGAAAAAATTTCCCAGCTTGAATTAAGCTATTTTCAACTTTAATTGCAATTGCATAAGCAACTGGTAGAGTTGTTCCTCCTATGGATTTTATCATAATAGATATATCAGAGTTCAGAGCTTTTAAAAAATAAAGAAAGGAACCTTCTACTGCAGGTCTCACAAGAACTGGAATTCTATCCCAAGTTCTCTGGAATCTGAAGTGAAATCAGCCATTTGCTCATTAGGTGATCTTTTGATTATAGTTAACTTCTCTAAAAGAGCTAGGTTGTATTCTCTCTCACTAAATTGGTCATAAATGGTTGTGTATAGTTGATCTCAATTTTGAATTGTTCCCTCCCCAAGGCTTCTGAACCATTACAAATATTTTCTTGTAAGTGATGAAGCCAAAATTTTGATTGATACATCCATCTCAACAATATCATGGATAGCACAAACATTCGCAATGTCTTGAATGTGGTCAACTGGAGTAGTGTGATTTTCTCCAGTAAAATATGGGATATTATTCAAGGTAGCTACTGAGATAGGATGTTGGGCATTCAAAGTAAAGGGGCGATTCTGTGAAGTTTACAAAGGGATTTTTGTGGCAGTTGTTGTTTATGAGCCATTCTGATAGGTATGAACAATCTTGTCGACTGTAAGAAGGGCCTGCCATGTGGAGGTATTGAAAGAGTTTGATTTGGAGGAGATGGAGATCTTTAAATGTCTTCCTCTTTTTCCTCTTCCAAGGAACAACTGCAAGTAATCAAATATTCCTTCTTGTCTTGTTCTAGACCATGTTTATATCCTTTTGATTGAATGAGGGACAATAAAAATCACCAATACTTGCTGAAACCAGTTGATATTCTAAATAGAGTCACCATATGTGCTATTGTAGAGCCTCCCAAGGCTAGAACTTCACCAAGATACACATCAAAACTTGATAAAACTAGAAATATTAATTTCAATGTCCCACTGGGCATGCCAAAACTGTTGGAGCTCAAATATGCATCCATGCTCAAATCATAAAAAATTTGGGATTTGAGACAACATGGGACTATCTCCAAGTTTTGGGAATCAAACTGAGACAAACCTCTGGAGAAGTCCAACTTCCTCTACTTGCTTCAAATGCTTAAACTTCTCCTAGGCATTGAAATGAAACTATCTAACTCTACTCTAACTTTGCAAGGGACCAAGGTGAGAAGGAGATTCATAAAAACACAAACCTAAACTAAAAGAGGAAATAACACCAAAATAAATCGATGAATGCTTCATTAAGATAGAAAATGGAAGAAAATGATGATGAGGAGGGCCAAAATGAAAGCCACAGGTCAAAATCACATCCATAGTTCCATTTTCACGATGCACAATAGACACAAATTCTGAAATAACACATATAACACACCTGTGAATGAATGAGAGGAAAGAGAATGTAATAGAACAATAGCTAAGGCAAGAATAAGCCACAAATCCAAAGATTTTATTTCCAAGAGATCATGCACAAATCATCACGATACAAGAGGAAAATGAAAAACAATTACATATACATAGCCCAACGCATGTGACTCTTAGAAAAATTATGTTGCATGAAATGATTCCTCGTATTCCAAAAGTACCCAAAATTAATACAAGGCATCACTTTACTATATATAAAAAATCAAGAGAAAGAAGAAAGAAAGAGAGGGAAATTTCAAATTCTCCTTCCACCAATTGACCACCTATTTAATTTTACAAAATATCTTATTATCTCTACAAATTCCACACACCGATGCCATTGCCTTGCTTGGAAGGAATGACCCCCATACTACATTTACTTCTACTGGTTTAATCGTGCTGAACACACCCTTTTCTTATTAGAGACGTATTTCTTCATATCATCTACCTACCAACATTTACTTCATGAAATCTAATTTCCTTCACATGGGGAAGGCTAAAACCTTTGAATAATATCAAATTTGTAAAATCAAATCAGATTTGACATTCATTTTTATTTTAGAGATCCACGAAAAATGTTGTTTTCCTTTGATACACGATTTCTGGATTCCGATTTATGTGGTTTTTGTCTTCTACGGTTCTTTCTTATGTTCTTCGACATCACAAAATTTTTACTTCATTCCATATAATTAACATGGTGTGGCCTCATATTGAATTCCATGGACTACCGGTTGTTCATTCCACATTTTTGTATCTGTTTTGTTTCACGGTTTTAGACCTCTATGGTTTTTCAATTTTTGTCCTTCACTCCGCGTCACTCAAAACCTATGCAGATTTATTTCCTTTGATATGTGGCTTTACTCACTTTTTTGTTTTAATTTGTGGCATTGATACAAGTGGCCTCATGTTGGCTTCTACAAACTACCTATTCTTTACCCCATGGATATTATATTTTCTTTGTTCCACATTTTTAGACCTTCGTGGTTCTTTAAGTTTTGTCCTTCACTCTGCAACATTCACTCCTTAGTTGTGGCATTTCCTTTCAATCCACGGCATGTGTAAACACTATCGTGGCCAATTAATCCAAGTTCATGGAAAACCAAGTTACTCTATTTTACAAGGGGTGAAAAATAGACAAGACCTTTTGTACTCATATCCATCATCATCTCATCTAGAGGTATCCTTAAAACCTCTCATTATTGGAGTTGTTTGTTTTCTTTATTACCATTTCAATAATAAAAACATGAACGATAAAATTAGGTCAACACCCACATTACTTACTTAATTCTACATAGTTTGTTTTCATTCACCCACTCAAATGTATTTATCAATAGAAATATATCATCCATATGCATCTCACCTTGAATCTTGGAAAATTACCATTATTACATTTCTAAAATTGTATAGTGTGGGACCAAGTCATACTACAATTTGGGC
The DNA here is from genome assembly GCA_018340775.1 of Taxus wallichiana var. yunnanensis. NCBI lineage: Eukaryota > Viridiplantae > Streptophyta > Pinopsida > Cupressales > Taxaceae > Taxus > Taxus wallichiana. The sequence goes on along the minus strand of CM031236.1, from coordinate 213,070,638 downwards.
CGACCTATACTTGTCTCTCTCTCCTTCTCTCCTATGAAATATTCATCAATTAAAAATATCTTTAATGAGTCATTTTTATCCCCAAGGTTGTCCTTAATACAACATCTAACCTTTGAAATCATATATAATAAATTTAAATGCACTTAAGAGCTCACCTAACATTTTAAAGAATTTATATTACAAATTACACTCCAAAAACACTCAAAGCTCTCTCTAAATCTCCATAAAGAAACAACACATCCTTAAGATTAGCCTCCACATAGGTCTAAAGGAGTAAAACTAGGTTCAAGAGTCTAGATTCCACCATTACCAAGCCTCTAAATGTTCTAGAGCTAAGTCTTAACAAGAGAAAATCACATGAAGCATTACCAATTTTTGTAAGTGACGAAGGGAATCAACTTAGGATCTAAAACACATCACACTAAATCACTATTATGAAAGGCACATCTCTATTGTATATATAGTCAAAGCCAAATATTCTTTGTGTCAAGATACACAAAAGAAACATAGGTGTTTATCTTAGATTTGTGTATACCATTACACATACACTAGAATAAGTACATGGAATTTCCCTTACTTGTGATGGGATGTAATGTAGTACCTAGATTGTTTCTTTATAGGTTGACCAAAAAGTCAGTTCAACTCCACCCACACATAGATTAATCATTTTTCTATCTAATAATGTTCATGAAGTGTGAGTGAAGGTATTATAGGGTTTTATCCATTGCGAGGTCACTACAAGAAGGCATCATGCATTAATGATCCCTAATGACTAATAATGAAGTATATTTCTAGGCTAATGAGTACTACTAGAAGTTGCATAACCCTTGATATATATTTTCCAAATTATACAACCTAGAACCATACCATACCAAACCCTAACAGAGGTTGTATTTAATTCCTATAAGATCATTTTGTAAGCATATTTCTAGAGAAAAGAGTTTCCATATCTCATTTATCCTACACATTCAATCTACACTTCAATATCACTTTTTACCTCTCAAATTAAATAAGTACTCATCCATCTTTTTGTTTCAATATATCCTAGTATTTTTCATCATGCAATATATTAGTTTATTTATTCCAATTTCCATATTAAATTTTTATTAATTAATCAAAATATTCAACCTCTAACAATATTATAACATTTAATAAATAAGGAAAGAACTCTATCAAACCCTCATTTATTTAGAAACGGCTAGTTTGGCTTTGAATCTATACTCTAATTTATGTTCGCATTCTAAGACTAATTGACATATCCTTTTCTCTCTTGCATGACTTTCCTAACTATACACAATGATTTTTCATACACCCAATTAGTTACATTTTTCCAAAGCAAGATATCACCGATGGGCATATCACCCAAAATTTTGGCTAAAAATAATTAATTTCTTATCCAAAATCATACAATGTGGCACCAATCCATACTATGGTATGGGTTAACATGTATGGTCTAGTCATCCACTCTCCAAAGGATCCTTTCTTAAATTAAATATAATTTATGGGCCATCTCTTATTCTAGATCAACCTTAATATGACATCTAATGTACGAGAGACTATATAAGAAAGTAAAATGAACTTAATAACTCACCTAGAATTCCTAAGAGAAATTATTACAAATTATAGCTTAAAAACTCAAGGCTCTCCTAGATATAAATAAAGTTACGAGAACATCCTTAAGAGACACATCCACATAGGTATGAAACACTCAAACCATGTTCAAGAGTTTAGCTTCATCGATTACCAAGTCTCTAAGGTCTTAAAGCCAAGTCTTAATAAGATTAAGTCATATGAAGCATTGCTAAAGTATTTAAGGAAAAAGCTAATTATTTTATCATCTTAAGCATGATACACTATATCACTATCATGTAAATTACATCTCTATTATATATATAGATAAACCCGTTATTATTTGTGTTAAGATCTATAAAGGAAATATATGGGGTTGTATTAGATTTGCATACACTATTACACCACCACTATGTATATTATATGGATTTTTTCCCACTTATGAGGGGATGCAATTTCATGTTTGGATTGGTTTATCATGGGTTAATAACCAAGGTTAGTCTAACTCTTCCCACACATGGATTTATCATTTTCTTATCTAAATATGTTTATGAATTTATGGTGATGGTATTCTGGGGTTTTATCCATTATATGTCACCACAATAAGGTTTCAAGCATTAGTATAAGCCCCACTAATAGAAAACAAAGCATATTTATAAGCCGTTGAAGCCCACCATAATATGTAAAACCCTAGTATATGTAGGTCTAAGACCATACAACTTATGACCATACTATGCAACAAATAAAATTGTGTGGTTCTATACAATATCATTTTACAATAATAGTTTAAAAGATGACATATTTTTAGATCTAATTGTTAGGTTGTGGAGCTTGTTTTCATGTGTGAAAGTGTTGAAGATTGTACACTGAGAGTATTATATACTTTTCACAGTTATCTCGCTAGGGTTCATGGTCGTCGGGCCCCGAGTGGCGCAGCCCCAGTAGCGAGGGTTCAGGGCGTAGCCCCCAATTTTTTGTCCTCAAACAAAACGTGCCCAATATACCTCTAAATGTGTTTTTTCTCATATGGGTAGGATTTTTACCCATAGGTTTATGGGATGGTTTTGGCTCATGGTTTTGATACCCACGCTTTATAAAAATGCTTAAGTGGTTGTCTACTTATGTGGTTTTGTGCATATGGTAGGAATAATGTAACATTGCATATGTGTTTTGAATTCGGGTGTGAATTCTATAGAGTTTTTTGAGCATAGCTCCAAATATATTGGGTATTGTATTGAGAGAGCGGTGGCTTGTATTAAAATCGAGCAAGTGATTCTTGGTGGACGTAGCCCAAATTGGGTGAACCATGTCAAACACTTGTCTCTTTGTGTTGTGTTATTATTATTCTGCACTTTTATTTGAGATCTATAATATTTTCTACATATTAGTTTCTATTGTTGTGATTCTGTGAGGGATTATTCCACATATTTTATCCCTTATTTCCTAACAATTGGTATCAGAGCCCGGTTTGGCTTAGTGAAGTTTTGAATCATAGGGAAAGTTTTAACTTGAGTGGGAGCTATGAAATATGATGGAAGATCAAGGGTTTATAAATTCAATGGGTAGAATTTCAGTCTTTGGAAGATGCAGATGGAAGATTACCTTTATCAGAAGGATCTTTATATTCTCATTGTCTAAGAAGGTGAACAAACCCTTGAGCATGATGGATGCGGAATGGGATTTGTTGGATAGGAAGGCACTTGGGACAATCTGGATTGCGTCTTGCATCTTTGGTATTATTTAATGTTTCAAAGGAAAAGACTACAAAAGAACTGATGGATGCATTAGGGAAGTTGTATAAAAACCTTCGCCTCTAACAATATATTTTTAATGAAAAATTTGTTTAATATGAAGATGTATGAGAATGGTTTAGTAGAAAATCATTTAAATGATTTTAATACGGTTTTAAATATGCTAGCTTTGGTTACAATATAATTTGATGAAGAAGTTAGGGCTTTATTAATTTTGTGCTCTTTACCTGAGAGTTGGAATAGCTTGGTAATGGTAGTAAGCAACTCGATTCCGTATAAAGTTGAAGTTTAAGGATGTTGTAGGGGTGATTCTAAGCAACTCGGTTCTAGATCTCCGGGAATCTTCTACTTCAGTGGAATGCTTTAATAGTGGAAACTAGAGGGAGATAGAAGAATAGAGGAAGCCATGGAAAATCAAAAGATCGGGCAAGGTCAAAATCTAAAAGCAAGATAGTATGCTGGCACTATGGAAAATATGGGCATGTAAAGAAGGATTGTTGGGAGCTTCGGACAAGAAGAAACAACAGAAGAAAACAAAGAGGTAAATTTCACAATGTATGTATTTTAGGATGCTTTTCTCCTTTCTTTGCACCATATTACTAAATCTTGGGTTTTAGATTCAGGGGCTTCTTTCCATGCTACTCCACATAGGCATTATTTTTATGATTATGTTCATGGGGATTTTGGGCATGTTTTTCTTGGTGATGATGAGCCTTGAAATATAGTTGGAAAAGGATCTGTTTAGGTTAAGATGTAGAATGGGAATACATGGTTATTGAAGGATGTCGATACATGTGCCTACTTAAAAACAAAGTCGATATTGGCAGCCCAGATTGGGAAGTGATGGTTGTAGTGTGATATTTATAGCGAAATCTTGGAAAGTTACCAAGGGTTCTCTTGTGGTGGCAAGAGGTAAGAAGAAGGCTGGAACCTTGTATTTAACCACTTATAGTACTAATGTTCGTAATCATGGCTTCAAAAGTAGATACAACATTGTGGCACTATAGGCTCGGTCATATGAGCCATAAGGGCATGGAGATCATAAAGAAGGATTTTCCTAGATATACAAAAATGGGTTTGGAGTTCTCTGAGGACTACAAATATGGAAAATAGAAGCGAGTAAGGTTTCTCAAGGTTGGACCTACAAAGAAAGAGATCAAGTTAGAGCTGGTGCATTCTGATGTGTGGGGTCCAGCTCAGGTATCATCTCTTGGGGTTCAAGTTATTATGTTACTTTTATTGATGATGTAACAAGGAAAGTTTGGGTTTATCATATTAGAAAAAAATATGATGTATATGGCACTTTTGTTAAATGGAAATCCTTGGTAGAGAATGAAACAGTCTTAAGATAAAATGTCTCAGGTCAGATAATGGAGGGGAGTATTGCAATAATGAATTTGATGATTACCATTCTAAGAATGGAATCTGTAGGCAAAAGATGATTCTAGGAACTCCACAATAAAATGGGGTGTTAGAAAGGATGAATAAAACAATAATGGAATGTGCTAGGAGTATGAGGTTACATGCAGGACTGCCTCTTTATTTTTGGGTAGAAGCGGTGAGCACATCTGTGTACTTGATAAACAGAGGACCCTCAAGTGCTTTGGATGGAGGCATACCTGAGGAGGGTTGGTATGGTAAGAAAGTAAATTATTCATTTCTTATAGTCTTTGGATGTGAGGTGTTTGTCCATATAGACAAGGATGATAGGACAAAGATAGAGGCTAAATCAAAAAAATGTACTTTCATTGGTTATAGTGGTGATGACTTTGATATAAATGTTGAGTATTAAGGAGAATAAAATCATTCGATCTAGGGATGTGGTCTTTAATGAGAAAGTCATGTATAAGCAGCAATAAGAAAATAGGGAAGAATCCAAGAAAGAATATGCAATGGTAGAGGATCTTCTAGATGGGAAAGTGACACATGAATCAATTCAGGAACCTCCTCAATAGGAACCCTAAACTCCTATATTAAGGAGGTCTTCTATAGTAAGAAGAGAACCTGAATGTTTTTCTCCTTCTCTTTATTATTTATTACTCACTGACATTGGAGAGCCAGAGAGATTTGATGAAGTAATGAAGGTAGATTCCAGAAGAAGTGGGAGCAAGCCATGGATGAGGAGCATTAGGCTCTCATGGAGAACCAAACATGGGATTTGGTGAAGCTACCCAAAGAAAAAGAGCATTACGAAACAAGTGGGTGTTCAGAGTCAAAGAGGAAGGAGGCAAGAAAAGATACAAGGCCCAGTTGGTGGTCTAGGGGTTTGCACAGAAAAAGGTATAGATTTTAATGAGATTTTTTTCTCTTGTAGTAAAAAGACTTCTATTAGAACTGTTCTTTGAATAGTTGCGGTAGAAGACTTGTACTTAGAGTAGCTTGATGTAAAGACTGCATTTCTCCATGGTGATTTCGAGGAGGATCTATATATGAAAAAAATAGAGGGATATGAGGTCAAAGTTAAAGAGGAGATGGTGTGCAAAATGAGAAGAGCTTATATAGATTGAAATGAGCTCCATGTCAATGGTATAATAAATTTGATAACTTCATGATGGAGCAAGGTTATATTAGATGTCATTCTTACCATTACGTGTATACAAAGAAATTTGAGGATGGAAATTATATTATCTTGTGTCTTGTATGTGGATGACATGTTGGTTGCGGTAAAAACATGTAGGAAATAAAAGTATTCAAGAAGTAGGTAAGTGAATCCTTTTCACTATGAAGGATTTGGGGGCAGCCAAACAAATCCTTGGTATGATGATATCTCAGGATAGGAAGGAACGAAAGCTGAATTTATCTTAGGAAGAGTACATTAGGAAGTTCTTGGAGAGGTTTTATATGTAGGATGTTCAACCGGTTAGGACTCCTTTGGCAAGCCATTTCAAGTTATCAAATGAGCAAAGTGTCCCAAGACAGAGCAGGGAGAGAAACCAAATGTCCAAGGTACCATACTCATCGGTGGTTGGCAGTTTTATGTATGCCATGGTGTGCACCAGGCCTGATATTTCCCATGTAGTAAGAGTGGTGAGTAGAGTTATGAGTGATCCAGGTAGAGATCACTGACAAGATGTAAAGTAGATCCTTCGATATTTGAGAGGGACCATGGGGATAATTTTTTGCTAGAGGGATCGAAACCACTTTTTTGGTTATGTAGATTCGTATATGGCTAGAGATGTAGATAGTAGGAGGAGCATGACATGTTATGTTTACATTGTAGGTGGGACAATAGTAAGTTGGATTTCACGAATACAGAAGTTGGTGGCTTTGTCAACCATGGAGGCTGAGTATGTTGCTGCCACGAGACAAGAAAATAAATAATTTGGTTACAGTGATTTCTGAGGAGTTGGGGCATAAGCAGGAGGAAGGAAATCTACATAGTGATAGTCAGAGTGTTATACACCTAGCTAAGAACTCTTCTTTCCACTCTAGGATGAAGCATATACAGCTTAAGGTACCATTTCATCAAGAAAACTTTGGAGGAAGAGAAGTTGAAGATGGAGAAGATTCATACTAGTCAAAATCCTATAGACATGATGACCAAGGTGGTCACAAGGAGAAAACTGAAGCTATGTTTAGCTTTGGTTGGTCTTCATGGAAACTAGTGAAGGGTTGAGAAGCTTTTCGAGGAAAAATAGTCTTGAATTGGGATATTGTTAGGGTGTGGAGCCTATTTTCATGTGTGAAAGTGTTGAAGGCTGTACACTAAAACTACTATACACTTTCCATAGTTTTCTCGATGGGTTTTGGGGCCGGCCCCAGCGGCGAGTCCCCGTGATAGAGGGCTCGAGGGAGAAGCCCCAAAATTTGTTTTTGGCCTCAAAACAAAACATGCCCGATATACCAGGAAATGTGATTTTTCTCATATGGGCGAGATTTTTGACCCATAGGTTTATGGGATGGTTTTGGCCCATGGTTTTGATACACACAATTTTGTAAAACATCTTAAGCGATTGTCTACTTATGTGGTTTTCTACATATGGTGGGAATAACGTAACATTGCATATGTATTTGAATTTGGGTGTGAATTCTGTAATATTTTCTAGCCAAACATTTGTATTATATTGAGAGAGTGGTGGCTTATATTAAAATCTAGCAAGTGAGTCTTGGTGGAACCAAATTGGGTGAACCATTAAATATTGTCTCTTTGTGTTATGTTAGTATTATTCTCGCACTTATATTTGAGATCTCGTAATATTTTCTGCATATTAGTTTCTATCATTGCAATTCTCAGTGAGGGATTATTCCGCATATTTTATCCCTTATTTCCTAACAATCATTTATCCTACACTTTCAAATAAATTTTTACCTCTCATTTCAATTATGAACTCGCCTCTTTGTTCGAATTAATTGTTCTATTTTTTTATCATTGATCAATTTATTATAATATTTATTCTAGTTTTTATATTAATGTTTATTAATTAATAATAATACTTAAAATGTGACAAAATTACACTTTTAGGAATTAAGGAAATAACTCTAATAAAAACCTAACAAATTTATGTAGGATGTAAAAACCATCATTATATAGTGGTTTCATACATGATGATGCTTAAGCTCTAGTATTTTTTTGTCGTTGCGAATGATTGAAATATACTTTTATGTAAGAAATTAAGTATTGCAAAAATAAAACCATGACCATGGGTATAACCCCTAAAAATCCTTTTGTTTTAGGTTCAAGTGAAATTCGTACACCACATATGTTAGCACTACTACTCAAGAGACCTCAAATTACATGTATTTCTTCACATAGAGATGTGATATCTATTGTTACCCATATGTGTCCATCTTCTTTTTCCACATTGTTTTGCTTTCCGAATTATTTTTAGGAGAAAAACTCGATGAAGGCTAGATTTTTGGGAGTATTTATCCTATTTGATCTTTTCTTCTATAGTCGATGGTTAAGTATGAAAATGGTCCATTTTTTATTACAAGGGTTTCTACGGATTTTCACATAATAATATGCATGGGACAAACGTGCTTTAATGTAAAATCAGGATTTTGGGATTTTATGTTAAGTATGAGTATTGTGGTGACAAGATAGTCTCCTCCCGAGGCCTAAGGATTAGTCCTTTTTGGAGTTCAATTTGGGTTTCCGCACTATATTAATGATAGATAAAGTGTAATGTTAGTGATGAGTGGGCCCTTGTCAGGATAAGTTTGGATACCCAAAATTTTGTAGATTTTCATTTATTATTTGAGATCTGATTTGTGCAAGTGGATAGTCGATTTAGACGAAGTTTCGGGCCCCATGGTTGAATATGGTACTTTGACCAAACACTTTGAAAATAATTTTGGATTTATTAGTTTTGAATTTGGAAATTTGATTTTATTAGTTGTTGCCAAATCACTACACCCCTCGAATGGCTAGGTTATACACGGTTATCGGTGTGATTGCAACACATGGGATCACCTCTCAAGCTTTGGGACTTGGGTTCGAGGTGAACCTCCGAGAAGGCTAGCTTCCTTTTCCTAAAATAAGTGTTGTATTACCCCTAATGCAATAAAATGGCTATCTAATCTTAGGCTAACATTTTTTTGAGTTTTAGGGAAAGAGATCTGCAAAAGGAAACTAAACTAGGGATGGTGATGCACCGAATAAAAGGATATTTTGAATCACAGGAAGGGTTAATGTGAGTAAGATGCGGACATTGTTAGTCACCTTCACCCATTGCAACTTTAGAAAGGGTAAAAATACCACAAACCAAAGCATACATTCCTTTGTTAAAAACTTGAATCATACAAAATAGAGAGACCAAATTGATTGAACACACAATTAAATAGCCACGAGGATAGAACACATGCACATGTTGAACATTCATTTTTCTCGATGATGGATAACAATAATATAATTTTAAATGACAGAAGGAAAATATTTTTTCCCTTTCAAATGACATAAAAGATGTTATATCACTTTTCCATAACATGAAACAAAATGATCGAAATAAAGGCAAGCCAACCATTTATATACTAGGAATCATACATTCACAAAGCATGTATAAATCAATTTCTTCAAGGAAAGATATCTCTCAGAATATAATTAAAAGGTTCTTTAAATCTCTCAAGCACTCTTCAAGCTTGAAGAGTAACTTCCCCAAAAAATGATTCCCCTTAATGACTCCATAAACTTAACTATTTATAAGTTCCTTAGGCTGAGCCATTACAGCTGGGCCTTTAACTAACATTTACTAATAATAGAAATGTCATTAATTCAAGGGAACAAGCTCCCATAAAAATAGAAAAAATTTTACAAGGGTTTGACTCAATCAACCTTACAACTCTGACTGATCTAGAACTTGGATCTGTCCTTTCATGGCCGCTCATCTTTGGCTTGGTTCTGCAACTCCTTCCTCATCTACAAGTTTTTGTTGTGTTTCCTCCCATGCAACCATTTGATGTTTATACTCGATGAAGTGTTTAATGATTCCTTGAATTTCTTCATCCCTAGGCCCACATGCGTAGTGATTTACCACATCTGTTGTCTCAATCTATGTCATGATTTTAGCTGGGACTCTTCTAAGTTTACTCAAAACTTTCTTCAATATTCTTGTGAAATTTTGGCATAAAACCAACCTGTCAATATATTCACCACCAAAAGTTTTAGTAACTTCATCTTCACGTTTCACCAAATCCTTAAAATTCTTCTTGATTTGCTCCTCTGGAAGAGCGTTGATATTTTCATTGAATAATTTATAGTTAACAATGTCAAATTCTTTTGATATGTCATTTAAAGCATCCGTAATCTCCACTCGTTTATCATCTAACTTCTTAATTAGATCTTGTAGCACCTGACACCAAAATTCCATGGCCTTTTGATATTCAAATAGCTTTGCAACATCATCAATTACGTCCTCCTGCAGGAGTAGATCCAAATCTTCCTCTCTAATCTCACTCCATGTTGCCAAATTCAAATTTAGATTGTTATTATCTTCTGAAAAGGCTTCATCCATTTTGTAAATAGTAGTTTTCCCAACCTCAAATCATTGTATATCTCAACAAATTCTTTAATTAAAGGGTCAGCCTCCTGTAGTATATGTTCCATCCATCTATCTACTGATCTCCCTTTTTGGCCTATTTTTTCAATCTCATGATAAGAAATATCATCAATAGTAGACAAAATTGTCATGGCCGTAGTAGTTGAGACTTCAGTAGATGGAGTTGGCTTTGTTACTTTCCGTAGCAATGCAGTGAGCTGCTCGACCTTGGCCTTAAGCTCATCCTTGGAAGCTTTATCCTTATCATATTTTTCTAGTAGATTTCCAAGAGCAGTGTGTACATCTTTTTTTGCTCCTTCATGAGTGGCTTTTCCCAATGAGAATCTAGAAATCCGATAATCTATAGCTATAATTATTTCTTTAGTTTTTCCCTCAATAGGAGTGGCAACCTCCACAACTCGTTCCCCAGATGCATTCACTATGCAATCTTGAAAAAATATTTGGCCTCTTGGCCTGTCTCTTTGGGGTATGTTCCAATATGCTCAGATCTATTACATCTCCCAGAGGCACTTTCTTATTTTTCTTTGGATTTTTTTGGAACAACCATTTTGGAATGGTGATGACGCTGATGAAGATAGCATAGTTGACTCGAGACTGAAACATTAGCCACCACAAGAGTACCAGTAACATTAGTTGGCATTTGAATGGTAGTGGTAGTGATGGGTGGGGTGGATGTGAGGACTTCCATAGGAGTTGATACAATAATTTTAGGGGATGAGATGGAGGAAAATGGAAGTGTTAGGGGAAGTGAGGTAGAAATGGGTGACCCAATAGTTTCTCCAACTGAGAGAACTAGAAGGGATGAGAATACTTGGGCCATGGAAGGTGATGGGAAAGAAGAAATGATGGTAGAAGTGGAAGGAATTGATATAGGAAGGGACAATGGAAGAGAAGAGGGAAATGATGGGTCTTGTGGGACACTAGGAGAATCACTGACTTCAACTATTTTTGTCACAGGTGTTGTTGGAGGCATGACTTTGGGAACAGGAGCCTTGGAAAGAGATGAGCTCCCAACAACAAATGAAATATTTTTTGGAACCGTATGGGTCTTTTGAGTCGACCTTTTCCCCTTTTGGGTGTAGATTGGCTCATGGTTGATGGGGCCCCTATATTTATAGGTTGCTTTGACCCCTTAGGTGAGATTCCCAAGGTAACCAACCAATTGTGAGTTCTTTGCAAAATGGGTCCCGCCATTTCCTTTGTGTTGTAACATTCTTCCACATACCAATCAATCCATGGCAATGGTTGATTGGCAATATTATTACTTTTATACAATTCATCCAAAACTTCATCATTATCCTGCATATCTTTTGGTACATCGGCTATTCCAAATTGTCGAACTTCATCCAAAGTTAGTCATTCATAATCTCTCTATCGGATGATAAATTCATCCCGAAAATGGATCTAGATATCTTCTAATTGGGGCACATGGGAACTGGATGACTGTCTCGTTGAATTTTCCCCAATAGTCAAAATTGGTCTGTGGATGGAAAGTTCTCAAGGTTACCTCTGCCATTTCTGCATCTACATTCTTGGCCTTGTAAATATTTGGGCAAGTGTATCTGCCAATTGAGATAGGAAATGCATTCCCACTTTGTGCCTTTTATTCTAGATCTTTTGGTAATCCAACAATTTCCAAACCAATTCTAACAAGACCCACTTGTTAGTGGGACATCTAGGAAGCTTATTGGGAGCACCCATGAAACTGGGAATTTGAATGTAAGTAAATGTGGGGAACTGAAGATAGATAGCTCCCCACTCACGCACTTCCTTGAAGGCTTCATCTAAATTCTCTGATTATACAGCTCCTTATCAAAATGGTAGAGGATAACAACAAAGAAGGCATCATTGATCCTATGGAAGTGTTTGCTTCCTTCTTCTAGTGTGAGTTGAGGATAGAAATCATATATTTGGGAGGTACTTCGAATACCCTTGGTATTCAATCCGGTGAAGTCTCCCATGGCAAATGTAGCATAAACCAATAAGGATGTCATATAGAAATATTAAAAAGAATGCACTCTACTCAACTAATAGCAAATGGAGCTGTTGATATGCTCCCCCCATCTGATAAATTCCTTATTCTTTTTTATGGTCATGATATATAAGAACATCCACTCCTGAAATTCCTTTGCAGAGGGAAGACCTAGACTCTTCTTAGTAGCACAATAAGGTCGTTGACCTCTTGAATAAAATCTAACCGATGCATGGTCTGTTGTAATTTGGCAAAGCTCTTGGCCAGATAAGTTTTCAACATGACCCTCGTGCACAAACTCTACTTCCTTGTCCCAATGTTCCACCATTGATTCTGGTGAAATGGTTGCGTAGTCTTCAACATCAGGGAGTTTGAGAAAATATTTGAAGAAATTTGGGTCCAAGCGGATCACGACTTTTCCATCGACATCTTTAACTGAAATAGATTCTTCATCATAGTGGGTTGCTGTAGCTAAAACAAATTTTGGGTTATGCATGGATGTGGAAAAAATGGTAGCAAGAAAGCTCACTGTCATATATAGCCTGCATCCACGGTTTTTTATTTGGGGCCTTCACCTTTCCCAGAAGTTTGGAAAATCAATTTGTCCAAGGTTAGTGTTCCCTATGTTCCCAGTGTCGAAGATAAGAAAGAGTGAGGGAAACCCCGAGGAATGAGTATTTCATTTTTTCCTTTCCTTTGAAGTGGAAGTAGACATCAAATTCTACATTTTGAAATGCCAAAGAAGGTAGTCCAAAAACCCGAAAATCTCCAACCTCTCGAAAACCCAAAGTGGAGAAGTCTAAAGTGACAAGTTCTGAAAACCCGAAGTGCAAATCTACGAAAACCTAAAAATTATAAACCCGAAGAGGAGAAGTTTGAAAACCTAAAAATATTGAAACTCCAAAAACTCAAGTGGAGAAGTCTAAAGTGAAAAGTTTGAAAACTTGAAGTAGAGAAGTCTGAAGTGATAAGTTCCGAAAACCCGAAGTAGAGAAGTCTGAAAACCTGAAATGCAAATCTTTGAAATGAAGAGGTCCGAAATTCTGAAATGGAGATCTCCAAAATGAATAAGTCTGAAACTCCGAAAATGAGGACTCAAAATCTAAATAGCACAATATCCAAAATGAGAAACGCTTTGAACAATCGAGGCTCTGAATACTTGAAAAATGTGAATCCACGAAATCTAAAAACAAAAGGTGCCAAGGGGGAAAATAAGAGAACTTGAGAGGATCCCTACAACTATGAGTGCCTATAGAAACTCAAACCATGGAATCATGGTGGGTAATATATTTTCATTTCCCAAGGGATGAAGAGTAAGAAAAAGAAAAATAAACAAGGAGGAAACAAACAAAAGATCTTAAACCAAAAGAAAAGACCAAAAATAAAAAATACCTTGAGGATGACATTGAAAAGTATGAAATACAGTAAAAAATCGGTTGTCAAAGCAAAGTGTCAGGTGAAAATGATGGGTAAAAATGTGATTTAAATAGAAAAAACCCGATATTAATGGAAAAATTCAATCCATATGGAGGTAGGTGGGAATTAAATGTGTCGAGAGCTAAAAAGTCTAAAATCCCAAAGTTCAAATTCTGAAATTCTAAATTTCAGGGTTTTGGGCTTTGGAGACTAAGGGATGAAAATTGTGAAAAGGCTCGGAAGATTTCCAAAACCCAAAAGCCCGAAAGTCCAAAATTTTGGACTTTCGGACTTTGAACTTCGAATTCGAAAGAAATTGACTTGTAAATAATCAGGAGACTTCCAAAACCTAAAAGCCTAAAAATCTGAAATTTCAAACTTTTAGACTTTGGAAGTCTAAAAGGATTTTTTCAAAAAGTGTGACCATTAGTTCTAAACCCGAAATTTTGGACTTTCATGGTTTCAGACTTTGAGAACTCTTATAAAGAAATTTCTAAAAATCGTGACTTAGAGTTCCTGAAACTCGAAAGCCCAAAAGTCTGAAATTCAAAATTTCAAGGTTTCAGACTTCGGAACTTGAAAAACACAGTTTCAACCTAAGCTAATTAAACCTTGAAAGGGAAAATCCCCAAAGTCTAAAATCTAAATTTTCAGACTTCAGGACTTGGAGCAACTTTAAGATGTAGAGATATTCTACGCGAAGATTTTTTCAAAAAATTTGCCTGATCGATTTTAAAGTCTTCTTCTCAATGTAGATTAAATTGGTAACATTAGTCAACTCAAAATCATTTTGGTGCTTTACTATGTCTTAGTTGGTTTCATGTTACTAGAAAGATGTGCAACAGATTAAGTGCGTAGTTTTATTTATAATTGTTTTTGAAGATTGAACAAGTACAGATATTAAGTACATAGAAAATATGTTTTATGTAGTGCAAAGGAAAAAGAAGAACAAACTCAAACACATGATTTACAGTAGAAAAATTGGGGTTCTATTTAAGGGGCCCCAACCCCCACTATATAAGTATACGAACAAAATAAGAAAACAAGATACATTCAAATATATATAACATAGTGGAACTTATGTTAAACTTCCATTATCTCAGACACATTAGGGGCATGCTTCAGGAGTTGGTCTCAACGTTGAATGAAATCCTCATGGGCCACAATGCTGAAAAAAATTATATATCTCCCACTAGGCCCTCGACATTCCTTTTATCAAACAATTAAGGGATTCTCACCCTTGGCGATTCAGGATGTCGACTAGCTCCATCCTCCGCTCGGAGAGTTCAGCCATTCACATAGAGTGAGCTCTTCTCTTTCATACACTTTGGTGCATAGGCCTTTAGTTGGATGAGCCTCTAGAAGTGGTGTCACGTAACTGATTGGGGTGTTAAGGATGGCATGCCTTTTTTTGGGTGAAAATTCTTGCAATCCAACCATTGCTTGGATTTCTTTCAGAGCAAACTCTAATGCCACAAGTTACGCCTTCGTTTTTCTCACATGAGAATTTGAGGATGGATCTTCAAATCTTTACTCATACATTTGGGCTGAAAGAGGGAGCTCTAATATGGAAGGCGTAATAGGCCTTGAACATATGCCAGGTGTTTTTCGGAATGTGTGGCCAATGGTGAGATCAGTGATTTCTTAGGGATTCTGGACTTAAGTGGAACTCTGGGTGGACCAGGTGGAAGTGCAAGGTCTAAAAATTAGGAAGGAGGGACACATCTCAGCTAAGTTATTTAAGAAGGACAACACTAGGGCTTCTTGATGAGGGAAATCTTGGGGATTGGCTCTAACATTCGGCACGCTAAATACTTGATGAATTAGGGCCTTGTTAGGCCCTGAGAGTTGGAATAATTGGCCCAGGTGGGACAATTCCTCCCTGATGGACTTGCACTTAAAGAAGACAAGGCCATTGTGGAGGGCACTGGTATGAAATGGAATAACATAAAGGGAAATGGATATGAGATTTCAAGGATTGCGGTCCAAAATTGGAAAGTGGAAGGCTCAGTAAATGATAGGTGCTTTGAATGAAAGAGATGGTGAACCATTTAAATAGGCATGGAGCTTATGTTGATGTGGCCAAAAACATTATTTTGCTATTAATACCATATCCATCATGATGGACGAGGCATGTGGGAAATTTATATAAAGATTGGCTATTTATATGGAATGTGTCGACGGAAAATAATTAAAGGCCTGCACATTTCAAGAATGTCTTATCATATTAATTCTTTGGGCCAAGTCATGCTTATACACATATGTAAATTATAATATAAAATGTGACATGACCTAGTAAAATGTTGGCTGCATCGTGATGATGTATGAATGACACGCTGGTAGTAGGAAAAGTTGTTGGTCATTTGTGAGGAATCATTTGCATTATTCCATGATGACCCCAAGCGATTGTGGGCGGTGATTTTTTTAAAGATCTGAATAATATTATCTAAAACCCTAAGAGGATAAGGAAATATAAGAAGTAAAGAAGGTTTAGAGAAAGAGAGAGGTCCTTAGAGAGAGGTCTTGGTGAAAAAGGGGGGAAGCTATTGAGGGGAAAATTGGGAGGGAATTTGTGGATGCATCATCAACCAGGAGAAGACACAATGTTCTGATGAAGGTTTTTTTCTGTGTAACCCACTTACTAGGAATTAATGTTAAGGTGATTGCATGTGTATAGTCATTAACGTGCTCGAGAGTATTAATATACGTCTCCTTGTTTTTATAAAGCTTTATTGGCTTACCCTACATAATTTACTAGGATTTGTTGATTTTCATGTTCTTTTTGTGAAATGATGTTAATGGTGGAATGATATGTGTCTCTTGTTGTGATTTTTGGGAATTATGGCTATAATTTGATTTGAAAACACCATGTGTCTACTTAGATCTTGTCTAGGAATGGTGAAGATATTGATGCCTTCCATGTGTAATTGGAGATGTCATTTCTGAAAACCTATAAAAATTTCCCTACGAGACTAAGTAGGATCGGGTGGTATGCTTATAAATTCTTGGGGTCCCTTGATCTATATTGTTTGGCATAATTTGCACGGGGTGATCTAGCCTTAGGTGTAATGAGCTAGGTTATCGGGAATGGATCCCGTGCTTTCCCAAAGATTTCCCTTAAAATCGGTGTTCTATGAAAGGCCCATTTGCTTTTCCCATCACCATCATGTAATAGCATAAACATGTGATGGTTTGCATTCTGTCCATGAATTTTCCTCCAATTACTTTTTATTTCTCGGTTCCACTTCCCTTTTTGTTCCAAGTTCCTCTTCAACCCGCAAAATCAGATTAACCTTTTTTCTAACCACTCTAAATCCTGGCACATATCTCATCCCCATGTTTCTCTCATTTGAGTCCACATGTGGAAGCACCATAATAATGTATACACCTAGAGTGCTTTCACTCATAATAAAAATATATATACATAATTAACCTAAAACAAGCTAGGAAAATCCTTGAAGTTAAGGTGTAGATCATCTTGGAATGGCCCATAGCAGTCGGTATCGAGTCCTTGGGTGTTTGCATAGCTTAGTGACCAATATTTAGAGTGAACATTATATTCAATGGTTACACTTGGTTCTGATTTGTTATTCTTAAGGTTTTGGGATATTACCATGACTCCATTCCCCAACCTCCATGCTCCCTTGATCGCATCTCACATCCTCTCACCCTAACTAAGGTAGAAGTCAAAAGTAGTAAGGACATCAGTCACTCCCTTTGTTTAGGTGCCTTCCCATAACTCCCTTAGGGAGAGTGGGTGGGTGAGTGGAGGAAGACCATATCCCTAGCTACAAAATGACACCACATGTGGTTCGCACTCCCTCGCCCCATCCCCTTTGCATTTTGTTTCTTCCCTCTCCTCAGGGGATAAATCGGGAACCAACACCATTTTGGCACTATTTCCGGGATCAAATATTTAGTACCCATATGGGTTTTTATTTGACCTTCTTATCTTGTTCCATCTGATATTTGGAAGAGTTTTTTGATTTGTGATTTACTCTCATGTTTTTGTGTGTTTTATTTTTCTAGAGTTATCACTCTAATGATGACTCAGTTCTTGTTTGAGTTGTAGTAGACTAGTGTTTTTCATCTTGAAATATTACAACTCAATTTCTATGTCTTTTTAATTCTATGTTTAATGTTTACCATTATGTCTTATGGACTTCATAAGATTGTGGATTTATTAGTAAAAATAGTTCTATGTGAATTCATCCATGGGTATCCGTGATAGTGATTAGCTTTGTGTTCCTTCTTGAGCCCCTTTTAATCCAAATGCTTTGGACCACTTAACTTTGGTAAAATATGTGAATACCCCCATTAGATCCCTTCGAGTTAGGATCAAGATGCCTAAGTTTCGAGGATATGAAAATAATTCTATGGAACATCTGTTATCCAAAATCCACCTCTCAAGGTAATTTTGATAACCTACATCATTTCTTCAAGCTTGAGCAAGCAGAAATGGTAAGAGGTGAAAAATCAGGTTTTGGAGGTCCCTTTGGCTCTTTTCTAACCCCCATCCAAGGAAAAAATTCAAGGAGTTAGAAAAATTGAAAAAATCTGAAAAATGGCTTGAGACGAGTGTATTGTGTGTAAATAAGAGATTTGTGTCCCAGACAGCACAGGTACATGTGGGACATTCGGGACCCGAAAAGCCAAAATGGTCGTAGGCGATTCAAATCGAGAAAAATCAGATGTTTTTGTCCCACACACAGTCTATGGGACATAGGGATAGCCGGGACCTTAAATGCCGAGATAGAAAATCACAAAGGGATGCGGGCGGAGTGGAGGTCAACAGCCACGACGGCCCGGTCAGTCAATGGTGGGACACATGGGACATCAAAACCTAATTTTGCCAACTTTCTTGATTTGCAAAGCTGGTCAAGTGTGATATGGGTGAAGTGGAGATTTTCAGCCCAATTCAAACAAGGGACATCCAGGATTCTAGACTCAAATACCCGATATAGCCGCATGTAAGGGAAAACAGTGCAAATTAGACCCCGAACTTCAAACAACCATAAATTTTGACCCCGAGCTCCGATTTTCACAAAATTTGACTTTCTGGAATGAACAAGAAGTCCTCTAAATTTTTTTGATGAGGGTATCTATATGAAAATAAAATAAATGTATTCAGCTCCAGTAAAGTAAATGCTCAGTCTCGTTAAATGACAAAAATGTCTGGCAGACCCAAAATAGCTGCCCGCACTCAGAAGGCCATAACTTTTGCATTTCTCAAAAAATGCAAAAAAATTGGTACTGTTGGAATCATGGTTCCAGTCCGATGCACATAAATCAGTAAATATATAATTTGGAGAGTAAAAATGGTTATTTTTAGAGAACGTGCCCGATTCAAAATAATGATTTTATTTGGTAGCTTGTTATCTCGTAAAATTGGCAAGGCGCATTTTGACAGATAACCATACCGAAATTTTGTTCCGATCCTTCGTCGGGGATTCCTTGTGTTCGGAACATTGCAAAATCCCTTCTCGGGAAATCTAGTTTTCCGAACTTAGCCATTTTAGGTCTTTTTGGTTGGGTGCATATAATGACTATACAACAAAAACTTTTGATGCGCCCCCTTTAAATCCTTTGGCGCATGCTTTCTCATGTCAACAGGCGTTTTGGTGCACCTCACTATGTTGAGTCTTCCATGCATGCACCAAGGCGCATGCGCCTTCCTGTCAACAAAAAATTTGTTGCACCTCTTTTTAGTGCGCCAAAGGCGCACATATTCCTCTGTCATCACCACTTTCGGTGCGCCAAAGGCGCACATATCTTCATGTTGGCAAGCATTTTGGTGCGCCAAAGGGCGCATGTTTTCTTGTGGCGACAACTCTTTTGGTGCGCCACTTAAAAAGTTGGTGGCACATTTATTGCTACCTCGCCTATATATAGGCGCCTGTAATGTCATTATCACCAGAGCTATCACGTGATTATTTTTAATATTATTTTCTCACGAGCTTTGTCATCACGCTGCCTACCTGTCACTTTCGATCACGTCGTGGACCCGTTTTCACGCTTTTTCATTGTTTAAATCTGGGTAAGTGGCCTTCTTTCTTTTGTGCGTTTTGTATTTGAGGTTTTTGGATGCTAGGTGTTCAGTTTGGATTGGAAAAATGAGAAATCATGTTTTTTCCCCCCTTGCTGCTCTCTTTTCCGTTCTTCCTCATGTTCTCCTCCCCTCTTTCTAGATCTGCTGGGAAGGGGACTCTGTCCTAAAAATGATTACTCAAAAATATTGGTATTAAGCCTCTTCATCACCCAAATGAACCTTGCAAAAGGAGCTTAACCATATGCAAACCCCTCAGAGAGAGAATCAAAGCTGAAAAGGAAACTATATTTTCCTTCTCCTTTGGCACATGGACACATCCTGTAACACAAAGGACAGCCACACCAATGGCGCATCTGTCACCCCTATTACATCATGAAAAGTTGCACCCTCATGGCGCACTTCCCTCACTTGTTGCAAACGCTTTCCTTGCGTCCTGCTTGGCGCACCACACTCGTGTGTTGCATTGATAAAATTTGCGCCATTGGCACACCCAACATCCATGTAACAATCCTTTCCTATGCGCCAAGTGCAAAGCTATAAATGGCGCAGGCGCGTCCCTCACAACAATAACATCATGTTATGCATTCCTTCCATGCACCGCGCCAAGTTCCCTTTAGCGCACAAAAAGCATATGTTACACAAACCTTATATGCACCTTTGGCGCACAAAGTTCCATGCAACATGAAAGATATATGTGCCACGGCGCATCCTGTTCCCATGTAACATAAAGAATCCATGCGCCCTTTATAAAACGCATCCAAATGGCGCAGGCGCACTTGTGTTTACAATAACAAAGAATGCACCCTGCAGTGTCCATGTGCCATGCACCCTTTGGCACTGATTTATCCCCTACAACAACCCTTTTTGTGTGCCTTACTATTTAGCCCTGTAGCCTACAGTATTCATGCGCCCTGTGCCCTGAGGCCTTTAAATTGCTAACTCTTTCTTCTGTCAACATTTCAATGGAAAATCAGACAGCTGACATGGCTTTCTTGCGTTGGGTTTCACTTCTTATTGTTGCAGATCAGCAACTAAGTTCAGAAGAACATATGTCTACATCGAGCAGGAAACCTATCAAATCTAAAGGCAAGGCCAAGCTCACAGAAGAAGAAATGAAGTATAAGTATCAGAGGGTCAGAATGCCCGAGTCCCAAGCAGAGTGTGACCTAGACATCAGAGACTCAGAGCTGGGTCATATTGATATGGAGGAATTCTAGGCCAGAACCCAGAGGGTCACAAGAAGTCCATGGATGGACAAGCTGATAGGCAGTGCCCTGCACCTTGCTGGTGGGATCCCAGTTAGTGCCGTAAACAATGAATTTATGATGGTGGTAGCCCGATGCTACAACAAAGACACAAGATGTGTCCATGGCGAGAAGGGCGAGGTCATAATTAACCTCACTACCCACCACTTTGAGATAATGCTTGGCATTCCTCATCACCGGCACTTTGTGGACGACAATGAAGATCAGTGCATGCAGCTGATGAATGAAGTTTATCTCAAGAACAAAAAAGTAGTGACTCGGTGGCCATAAGTCATTCATCGCAGTGAATTTTCAAAGGAACTCAGTGACACCATTACATTCTGAGCGAGTTTTCGAGCTTCCCGACGCCCATTATTTTCACAAGTGGATGTTGTGGTACCTCGAGACAATGAAAAAAATGTGCCCGATCAACGCTTTAAATGGGCGAAATTATAAGCAAGCACAATCTCCGAGCAGCTACAACAACTCAACACAACGGGAGGTTCTATATGAACTCCTACGTGGTCTATGTTGCGGCTTGAGAAGGGACTATCCAGGCTCGATGCGCGATGGGGGTTTGGCCCCAAGTCAAAATCTATGAATACTATCCAGTGAAGGCCGAGAATAGCATCCCCCAATTCACAAAGATCAACGATGCATTCTTCTACTTCAACATCTACCTGTTGAGGTCGAATATGACTCACGGTCGAACGACCAAGAGCATAGTAGTAGCTACTGAGAAGTGGGGGGCCCTATTCACTCAGTTCCCCACATTTACCTATCTAAGGGTAGTTAATTTCTTGGGGGAACCGACTAGAATACCAAGATATGCCGGGCCCAAATTGATCCTGTTGGAGCTGTCGAGGCAGCTTGTTACTTACCATGAAAAGTGCCTAAAGAGAAAGAAGGGTGGAACTCCTTTCCCCCTCACAATGGGTAGATATACATGCCTCACTCACCACAAGACAAAAGAGATGTTTGCAGAACTGGAGCTGCTAAATCTGAAACATGACTTCCCAGCAAGGCCCACTTTCGATCCGAGAAATTGTTTTCCTAGGGCCAAGCTTGACCCGATCCACATCCCTTAGATCGAAGATATCTACATCGACATATATCATGAGGTTGAGCTCGGGAGGAGGATCATTCTCGCTTGGCCTTAGCGAAATCATCCAAGATGCGGGGTAGCCATCGTCCCCAAAGGCTGCCAAACTGCGAGAGGAGGAAGTGGATCAAGTGTATCTTGACACAGGTGGGGATGATTGGCCTTTTGCGTTAATTGATAGAACCAAAGCACCTCAGACAATTGAGGAGAGGGTCAAGGAAACTCTGCGTAGAACAGAGCATTGGTGCCGAATGAACAGGCTCATCTACATCGGAGTCGATTTACAACCTCTCCATTGGGAAATGCACCTCCTTGAGCTAAACAAAGAGCCAAAGGGCAAAGGAAAGGTAAAGAGGGTGAATCTAGCTCCACCCAAGAGGAAGCTCCTCTGTAATTCCTCCTTCCGCTTTGCCCGAAAAAGTTGTAACTCGGCTTCCTCGAGAAAGAAACAGTGAAAGATGTCCTAATAGGCCCATCCACTCGGGATGTCACCACCGCTATAACAACCGAGGTCCCTTCTGTTCCTTCTCCTTCCCCTCCTTCCCCTCCTCGGGTGACCCAGTGACCATTCCTTTGGTCGTGTCCTCTCCCCTTCTTCTCTTTACTTTGTCCCTCCTGCTTCTTCGTCCATCTTCTCTTCTCTCGCGGACCTGTCCCCCTCCATTTCTTCCCTCATCTCTGAGCTCCCTTCCCTTCCTATGTCTTCCTCTCCTGCAGTATCTCTTCCTCCCATGAGCACTTCCTCGGCCTCCCTCTCGATGCCACCTCCAAGTGTCTCCACTTTTTTCCCTTCAACTACTATAGCTGCCCCCTTCTCTATTTCTGGTCCTTCTCCCATAAGTCCAGCTTGGATCTCCCAGCACCTAAGTCGCAGAAAAGGAAAGTTCCCATCGCACCGATGGACTTCTCCGTGATCCCGTCAAAAGGGGTAAAGAAGCAGAAGCCCATCACATGCTTCTCTCAGAGTGCTTCGGGAGAGAGGGTAATGGAGATCACGTACCCCAATCCTCTGAAGGATAAAAAGGATCTGTCCTCGACAGATTACACAGTGACTCAAGTCACAATGGGTACGCCTCTTCTAAAATCCTTCGAGGAGAGGCCCTATCTACGGTCCGACACCCTCTCTACAAGAAGCTTCAAGAAGCGAAAGAAGAGAAAAGGCTACTGAAAGAGCAAAATAGACATCTACTCCAAGCCTTACAGAAGATGGGTAGTGCACCTCCCACAACTGCCGCCGAGACTCCTGAGCCTCTGAGCCAGGATAAAATTGATGAATATGCAAAGATCGGCGAGCAGGGCATGGCAGTTTCCGCTTGGAGGAGCCAAATCCTCAAGGACAGTGAAAAAGTGATCGCCAAGTTCACCGATTTATACCTGAACATCAACAAGGTGAACAAAGAACTCCAGGCATTAGCAGGACCCATATCAGAAGAGCTGGACCATGCTAGGCTGCAACGTGAGACCTTTCAAGAATGTTTGATTTACGATCAAAGATCTGGTCAAGTTCGGTGTTTTTCGGTCATCCCAGGGCCCTCAATAAAGTCCTTTCCACTCTGGATTACCGGATGGATCAATTGGAATTCGTCCTTGAAAACATCAATAAGGTGAAGGAAGAAGCCTAGACGCGATGCACCAAATGGAACAAATCGTTCTCACAATGTCCCCGAGGATTGCTTACTCCTTCCTTCGCCTTAAGGAAAGTTAATGAAACCATCCAGATCTTGAGGAGATCATTTCGCAAGGGTGGGCCAAGAGGTCACTTTTGACGCAGAGTCCATCAATAACCTACTAGCACTTTGTCGGGACTTCACCAGGTTCCTCATAGAAGCGAGAGAAAGAATATTCCAAACTCCCGAGAAGCTCATAGATGAGCGGGAGACTTGCGAGGCGATCAACGAGCGACACAAGGATCCTTCCCAGGATCAACTAGAGCCCATGATCAGCAAGTTCATGGAATACCATGCCCAATTCCACATCTCGTCACCCGAGTAGCAACAACAAGATATCCCCTTTCAGCCACGGGACAATGATGATGAATAATTTCTCTCTTCTTCGACTTTCTTTTTGTGAAATGTTTAAAGTATGTTGGCACAAATGATGACATCATCCATGTTGCACCATGGGATGATGTCATCCATCAAGTTGTCAAAAGTCAACATGACTTTGAGATATTTTTGTAAATATTTTGTATATTTTATGTAAATAAGTGGTTGGTTCCTTTTTGCCTTCCTTCTTCTCCTTCTTCTATAAATACTCAAATACTTGTTGTATTTGGGAGTGGATATCTTTCGGATGAAAAATATAAGTGAAAATAAAAGACTTTGAGCTTTTTGTAATGAGAAGAAAATATTAATACAATATTTAGACTTTGTCTTTGAATACATGTGTTATTTGCATTAGATCTTTCTTATGTCGATCTGTGTGTTTATTATGTTAGATCTACTTCTTTTGTTGTCATTTATTCATCAAGTATTGCTTTGTTCATTTATGTAAGTAGGTTTGGCTCATTTTACTACCAATCCCAAAACATAAACCCTTTGACCTTTACGCTTTGGAATTAATTTCTTTTCTTTCTTCGGATCTGATCTTTCTTCATCCTCTCTTCCATTCCTTTCTTTCCGCAATGGAAACACCCTCTCGGGATGAGATCCCAAATCCCCTAAGGCGAATATTGTGAGACTTGCACTGATTCCTACCGGTAGAATAACAATAAACCGAGTTTCGCTTTGCTGACTCAAAGAGGGGCTATGCCCTGCACACTGTTGACCCGTCTATCCATAAATCTTCCCAAGCCAAGCGATTTTTGAGCCAACATAGCTAAGATGCATTAATGAAGCATGGGCTGACATTTCTCACTGTTGCAAGTTATGGGACAGTATGGGAATCCTTTTTCAAGCAACATACCATCATTTCAATCCATTTAATACCTTTTGTAAGTGGTTGAAGGACATATTTTGGGATTTTCATTTTCCCTCTCTCTCTCTCTTCTCGATTTCTATAAATTGGAGTGTTGGGATCATTGTAAAGAGAGATAGTTTTGGAGTAGAAAAACTCTATCAAATTTTTTTTGTGAAGCCAATGTGCTATAGGCCCTTGTAGTGGAATCCTTGCATGGTGATCTAGGCCCTTATTCTATAATAGATTGGATTGTGCATATCAATGAAGCAATAGATACAAGTTTGTGGATACTTCTTCCCCTGTTGTGTTTGTTTGCATTCTTCTTTCCCTTTCAAACTCATTACAAATATATTGTGTCTACCTTATACTCTACAGGATTCATTCTCATTGTGCATGTATGGAATATTATTGTGAATGCATTTTTGGAATGTGGGGAACTGTTATCACCTCTTCTAGTATGCACTTTGTTTTGTTTTACACATTGGATACTATTCTCACACCCTCTTTTTCTAGTGTATCACCGCTTTAGTGTAGGATTTTTTTCATGCACTCTCTCTCCCTGGTCCCTTGGAAATTTAGATTATGATTAGATAGTTTTACCTACATTAGAGTAGATTGTGGAAGGTAGTTTAGGAGTAAGAACTAGCTTTCTCTGGAGGTCTATCTCAAGTAGCAAGTCCCATAACCTGGAGATAGTACCCATGTTATCCAATCACACTGTGAGCTCAAGCAAACATGCTTGTGCAAACAAAAGGGTGTTGTGATTCGGAGATAGAAAAAACATCTTACCCTATTTGAGGAAATAATGCATGAATACCGGGTAAGTTATGAAGATATCTTTATAAGGTTGTTTGTGCAAACATTACATGAAGATGATAGGGAATGGTTTAATTACTTACCTCGAGCTCTATCTATTCCTAGATGGAAATGACAATACCATTTAGAAATCAATTTAGTGATGACCATGCTTCCATTTTTATGAGCATAGTGGAGATGCTACAGTTCAATTGGAGGAAGAAGTTTTATGGTCTTTAAGATTGAAGAGATTGACACTACAAAGGATGTCTCAATTGTTAAGACATTAGTTAAATATTGTATTGAGTAGAATGATCATGTCGGATATGCTTGTATATGGTGCAATTAATGATTTATACCCTATGCCCCTTGTGATTTGGTTAGGGTGTTTACTATTGAGAGATTGGAACTAGGAAGTGAAGGAAAAAAATGTGCCATGTGACCGTCTGATTGACCACGATGGCGGGTATCTTCCACTAATATTTTCTTTCCCAAACAATAGAATAATTATGGGATGTTTTCACTTGAGTATGTCATTTTCTCATAAAAAGCGTTGATATAGTGGGTGTAGTCTATGGTTATATTTTTTCTACTATAAACTTTGCTCGATTAAAGGATGAAATGATTAGTATGTATAACAACGGGAGTGTTTTCTCAATGGAAGATAGATGTAAATTTCTTGATGTAGTAGTGGAGTAGGAAAAATAGTCTAGAGTGAGACATGAAATGCCAGATAAGTCAAGAACTCAAAAATATGAGATAGATCATGCACACCATGTAGACTGGATAATGAGGGATCTCACTTTAGTTTTGATTATGTTATGAATTCCATGTCGACAATGATAGGTATGGGGATGATTATTTGGCTTTGTTTCAAGGAGGGGTTAGTTCTAGATTGCCTATGTAATCAAGCATGGATGCTCGTGATCCCTTATTTTTTGATCAAGTGGTGGAGCACTCCTAATTTCCAAAATTTTGGGGATGCAACAAGTTACCTCACTTGAGGATTTCAAGTTTCAAATATAGATTAGTCCATTTCGTTCAAAAATGAGACCTGACAGATTTAGTGTGTGAAGCTTGGTATTGATTCCTCACCTATTAAGAAGGATACAATGAGAATAGATAATATCTTCTCAAAAATGGGTATGGAAAATGAAAGTAAAGGTGAGTATGTTGATTTTTTCTAAATTCCTATATTGAGTTTAAAAGCATTTGGATGAATGGAGATCTATCTACTCTGAAAAGGGAGAAATTTGTTACACATCTTGAGGAACACATGAAAATCCTAATATTTTTATACCATATGGTGTGTTTTGAAAAAGAAAATGTTTATGAATGGATTGTGATTTGTGAGAAAAGCGGATCTATAGGTATGAATGAAGACATGTTTTTTCTTATACAATATGCAGGGGTTATTGGGGATGGTGACTAGTTGATAGTCCATGTTTCATTTTAGATGGTTGGAATCATTACCTCTGAGATTTGGAGTGCAAACTTATATATCCTAGTTGGACACATACTTGTTATGTGGGATCCAGGTGGTTTTGAGGGAATATTATAGGTCCTCTAGACCCCGGTCGATGGTTTGTACGATGTACGGTTGCGTGCATTTATTTTCAGTTCTTGCATTAGTTTTTGTTGGTGTTTGGTTGTTGGTTTTATCTACTCTCACTTTTATGAATGGAAGTTTTGATTATCCTCTCGAATCCGTTACCCAAAGGATAGGCTTATGGTATTCTTATTCCAAGTAGTGTTTTTGGTGTTCTTTGAACACCCACTGGGAAATTCCATCCCGAGCAAGAGCCGATGTTGGTACCCATATGTATCTATCTTCTTTTTCCACGTTGTTTTTCTTCTCAATTATTTTACAAGAGAACAACTTGACGAAGGCTAGATTTTGGGGAGTATTTATCCTATTTGGTCTTGTCTTCTATAGTCGAGAGGGTTAAATATGTAAATGTTCAAGTTCTTATTATAAGGGTTTTGGATTTTCACATAATAATATGCATGGGACAGATCATGTGTTTTAATGTCAAATCGGGATTTCAAGATTTTATGCTAAGTATGAGTATTGTTCGATAAGATGGTCTCCTCATGAGGCCGAGGATTAGTCCTTTCTCGATTCCAGTTCAGTTTTCCATACCTATATTAATGATAGACAAAATATGATGTTGGCGATGAGTGGGCCCTTTTTGGATAAGCCGGATACCCGTGATTTTGTGAGTTTACGGTTATTTTCTGAGACCCAATTTGTGCAAGTGGATAGTCAGATTTGGAAGGAGTTTCAAACCTCAGGGTTGAACATGGTACTTTACCGAACACTTGGAAAATAATTTTGGATTTATCAGTTTCGACTTTGGAAGTTTGATTGTATGAGTCAACCCAAAATCATTTTTGTGCTTTATTATGTTTTATTTAGTTTCATGTCATTGGAAATATGTGCAATGGATCAAGTGGGTAGTTTTTTCTCAGTAATTGTTATTTGAATATTGAACAAGTGCAGTATTAAGTACATAGAAAATATGTTTTATCAAATACAAAGGAAAAATAAGAACAAAGTCAAACACAATATTTACAACAACAAAATTTGGGCTCTATTTAAGGGGCCCATTTTCCGCTATATAAGTATACAAACAAAAGAATAAAACAAGATACATTCAAATAAATATATAATAGTGGAAATTATGTCAAACTTCATTACCTCGGACACATTGGGGGCATGGTTCGGAGTTGGTCTCAATGTTAAATGAAATCCTCCCGGGCTGCAATGATGAAAACAAATTATATATCTCCCTCCACCCCTCGACATCCTTTTCTTGTGTAATTTAGGGATGTTCACCCTCGACCCATTCAAAATGTTGACTAGCTCCATCCTCCGCTTAGGAAATTTCACCCATCCTCTCGAGTGCATCCTCCTCTTTCATATGCTTTGGTGCACCAACATCTAGTTGGATGAGCCTATGGAAGTGGTGTCATGTCACTGATTGGGGTGTCAAAGATGACATGCCTTTTCTTAGATGAAAATTCCTACAGTCCAACCACATCTTGGATGTCTTCCAGAGCAGACACTAATACTGCAAGTCGCTCCTCCTTTCTTCTCACCTGAGAATCGAGGATGGATCTTCAATTTTTGGATCCTTTATTCGGGATGAAAGAGGGAGATCTTTTCTAAAGGGAATGTGCATATTATGCCTTGAACATATGCTAGTGGTTAACATGAATGTGTGGGAAATGGTGAGACCAATGATTTCTCAGGGATTCTAGACTTAAGTGGAACTCTAGGTAGACGAGGTGGAAGTGCAAGTTCTCAAAACTTGGGAAGGAGGGATACATCTTAGCTAAACGATTTAAGACGTATAACACCAGGGCTACTTGATTAGGTAAATCTTGGGGATTGGATCTAACGCTTAACCCTAAATACTTGATGAATTAGGAACTTTTTATACCCTCGATTTGGAAGAATTGGCCCAGGTGGGCCAATTCCTCCCCAAATGGACTTTCACTTAGATAATATGATGCCATTATGGAGGGAACTGATATGAAATGGAATAACAAGAAAGGAAATGGCTCTGAGATATCAAGGATGGTGGTATGAAATTAGAAAGTGGAAGGCTCTATAAAATATAGGTGATGATTGAAATGGTTGGTGAACCGTTTAAATAGGCATGATTCCTATGCTAATGTGGGAAAAAACATTCTTTCACTATTAATACCATATCCCATTCCGATTGATAGGTACGTGTGAAATTTAAATAAAGATCAACTATTTATATGGAACATGTCACCAGAGAATGATTAAAGGCCCGCAAATTTCAAGAATGTCTTATCATATTAATTCTTTGCACCATGTCATGCTTATACACATATGGAAATTCATATATTAAATGTGACATGACACTGAAAAAGTTTGGTTGCATCGTGATGATATATGAATGACACGGTGGCGAGGGAAAATTTGATGACCATTTGTAAGGAATCATTTGCATTATTCCATGAAATCCCAGAGTAGTTATGGGTAATGATAGTTTTTTGAAGATTTGAAGGATATTCTATAAAACCCTAAGAGGATAAGCCAATATAAGAAGTAAAGAAGGCTTATAGAAAGAGAGAGGTCTTGGCAAAGAGGGTGAGAAGCTAGTGAGGGAAAATTTGGGAGGAAATTTGTGGATGCATTATCAACCAGGAGAAGACACAATGTTCTAATGAAGGTTTTTTCTATGTAACCCACTTACCAGAATTAGTGTTAAGGTTATTGCATGTGTACAAAAGTAATTAATAGGCTATGGAAGCATTAATATATATATTCCTTGTTTTTTCCTAAGCTTTATGGGTTTACCCTAGATAATTTACCAGGATTTGTTGTGTTTCATGTTATTTTTGTGAAATGAAGTTGAGGGTGGAATGATATGTGTCTCTTGTTGTGATTTTGTGTGAATTATGGTTGTAATTTTATTTGAAAACACCCTGTGTCTACTTAGAACTTATATAGGAACAATGTAGATATCGATACATTACAGGTATACCTGGAGATGTCATTTCTGAAAACCTATAAAAATTTTCCATGCAGACTAAGTAGGATCAGGGCATATGCTTCTAAAATCTTGTGGGTCCCTTAATTTAGATTTTTGACATAATTTGCATCGGAGAATTAGCCTTAGGTGTATTGAGCTAGGTTATCGGAATATGGATCACGTGCTTTCCCGCAGCCTTCCCTACAAAATTGTGTTCTATGAAAGGCCCATTTGATTTCCCCTCACCATCACGTAATAGCGAAGTATGTGATGGTTGGAATTTTGTCCATGAATTTTCCCCACTTACTTGTGAGTACCCGTTCTACTTCCCTTTTTGTTCCAAGTTCCTCTTGAACCCGCAAAATATGATTAACCTTTTTCTAAACACTCTAAATCCTAGTGCAGATCACATCCCCCTGTTTATCTCATTTGATTTCACATGTGAAATAACTATATTAATGTATGCACCTAGAGTTCTTTAATTCATAATAAAAAAATCTACATCATTAACCTGAAACAAGTTATGCAAATCCTTGGAGTTAAGGTGTAGATTGTCTTGGAACTTCCCTAATGGTTTGTATCAAGTCCTTGGGTATTTACAACACTTAGTGACATCTCTTTTGAGTGAACATTTTATTCGGTGGTTGTACCCGGTTCCGATATGTTATTCTCGATGTTTCGGATATTACCCCAAGTCCGTACCCCAACCTTTGTGCTCCCCCGACCTCATCTTGGGTCCTCTCACCTCGCTAAGACAAGTCAAAACCAATAGGGACATCGGTCACACCTCTCTGCCTAGGTGCTCCCTATCACTCCTTTGGGAAGATTGGTCGAGAGAATGGAGGAAGACCATATCTCTAGCTATAAAATAACACCATATGTGGGTCACACTCCCTTGCCCCATCCCTCTTTTCATTCATCTCATCCTTCTCCTCCCGGGGTAAATATGGGAACAAATAATATCTATATTAATGTAACTATAATTGATATCCTATTACATTGATAATTATTTGTAATGGATTTCTTTACTTGTTCTTGAATTGGCTTGGGAAGGTTAACTCTAAAAATTAGTTTAGAGTTCTCCATAAATGTGTGGGGTTACTCCTAATATATGATGATAATTTAATAATATTTAGGAGATATTTGTATGTTTTTAATTGATATTTACTAGAGGATCTCTTGAAATTTCTAGGTGATTAACCAAGTGCATTTGAATTTCCTATTGTAGACACAAAATCACACACTTAGGTACATTTCTAGATCCTACAAGAATACTAAGATTCATGTGATTACCAAGCAAGAAAACTAGTAATTGACATTTATATATATATATATATATATATATATATTTATATATATGTATATGTATTTGTATTACACATGGTGCAACCCAATCGGCATTTTACCGATTTATCTTTTATGGCTTAAGACACAAGTGCGCTACTAGGACAACAAGTGCCTAGATGTTCTTGTCCCCTCTAGGCTCCCTTGAACCTTTTGTACCTTACTTGCTCTTTTTGGTCTCTTTTATCTTTTGGGCATATTTTTCTCTTATGGGTTAGCCTTCCAATTGTTAATTATAAAATTCAAATAAGGGAATCATACAAATATATATTTATGTGTCCAAAATAAAGGACCAAGCACTAAGAATTACCATCATCACCTAAGCTTGTATCCAAAAGGCACCTAAAGCACTCAAAAGCATCCATGTAGTATCCTTTCAAGGGACAAGTGATGTATCATCTCTGAAGACACTACATAGGAAGGAAAGTTCATTTTATTCCATCCACACATTCTACTATATTGCTACATTCTAGCTACAACCCCTATCAAGTGTAACTTGCACAAGGGCATCCAAAGGCACAATTTCTACACACACTCAAAATAACTACATAGAGTCTGAGATGTAGTGTAGTGCTCGGTTGTAAGTTCACTCTTGGAGTGACCGCTTGGGTCAATCCCACTCCCCATTCTTCATTTTCCTTTTTATGTAATTATGCATAACGAGACTTACATATATATAGGAAAAGTATTTCCTATTATCAAGGAGGTTTCTATAACAACACTCCACACAATTCTCCAGCATATTATCCTATGGGTGTTCTCACAACCACCCAATATGCCCTTAAACCTATTTACGTGGGTTGTTATAACCCCATTAACAATAAAATATTATATTATCATAGATAATATAATTTCTCACACATTACAATATTAATCAACCAAGGAGCACTAACATGATATTCCTAACATTCCCCCCTTAGTGTGAACATGGGGAAAAAATTCTTCTCATACTTGCACCTATTCATGATCTGGTTATTTTCACAAGATGATCACAAACCTCAAGATGTTTTTACAAATGGTTGACCAAAAAATGAGAATGGTGGTTTTGCAATTGTTTTACCAAAACCACAAGGTGATGGTTTTACGAATGGTTTACCAACAACCAAGAATGGTGGTTTTGCAATTGGTTTACCACAAACCACAAATGAAGGTTTTCAAGTGGTTTACCTATAACCACATCATGATGTGTCAAGTACTATTATCAGTCCTCATCAATATCTCACTACAAGGAATAACATAGGAAAATATGTTGAATTTTGTTGCTCATACACACAAACTAAAAATTAGAAATGGAACATTGGATCATGTTCCCCCTCAATGTGAAATTTCCACTTATTTTGAAAACCAAGAAATCAAGAATACTACACACTGAAATATGACGCATGCCACACGTAATTAAAAGCACACTAAAAAAATGTCACCAAACCTTGATGTTACCCCATCATTGGCGGCGATCTATCAAGAGGTCAATGATTGACCTCCAACCTCCTCGTTTCCTCCATCCTCTGGTTTAATGTTGCTAAACTTAGTTGGATGTGATCATGGAGATGAATTTTACATACCTCAATCGGATGTCGGATTCCACCAAAATGCGAAAGATAATTTTCTTTACACTTTTGACAATTCACAATATTTGACACTAAAAGACTTTGATGACATAAATTTGACATTGAAAATAATAATCACTTTGAGTGTGATGAGTAGATACAATGGATAAACAATTAACAAAGATATGACACACTAATACTCTAAGTTGATTAACCAAACCGTATTATTTAAAATGACTCTAATAGAATGACAAAATGATGATAACTCACTCTTGACTCCAATCATTTGTCATAGATAAACTTTTCACACTACAACCTATATGGTGAAACAAATTAATAATAGACAAAGGAATAATCCTCAAACTATACCTAAGATAATAAATCCTTAACTACTAACAGAGTACAAATATAAATGTAGGATTACTTTTTGACCAAAAAATAACATGACTGACCTAAAATTGTGAACGTAGGAGTGGATGTCATTTATAACATACATATGAACAACTTTAATGTTAAATTTTGATGGATCCTCACATTATGTTGATACACATATGAACTGTGTTCAAAAGAAATTATTTGGACCCATCCTTCTTTGTTAAAATACTACGCTTGGGTATAGAAAACATGTGATTGATGTAGGTTGGGGTTGTTGTGATGAGAAACAAGTGGACTGAAAAAGTTAAAATGTTGAACATAGATGAAAATAAAACACGAGTTAATGCCAAATGTGAGGAGCTTGAAGTAGATTTTGATGCAAAATGTCGTAGACAATATCGATGTAAAATCTAAAACACACGGAGAATGTTGAGGTATGAAAGCAATCCTTGGTGAATCTATACAAAATAGATGAATGTATACATTTTAGAACTCGTATCACATCTTCCAGGTGCTTCATAAATATCCTTCAACAGATGTGAACAAGAACATAGAAAATATGACTGCAAAATGGACGGTTGGTTATATTCGATGCGATCCTGGGTGTGATGAAAGTATGTAGTCCTTGGTGTCGTGACATGTAGATATACCAAATCAAAGATGAATTGATATCTTGAATCAAAATAAACATGAGATTCCAGCAAACCAAAATGCCAAATACTCAAACAAAAACGTGAATAGTGGATCACGTACATATCCTTCATCAGGACAAATTGCTAAGAAGATATCAATGTGAACAAGTTGGATTGGATCTGATGGAAGCCTCGGATTTAAATCAATAAAGTTACTTTGTTATATCCATCTCATTTGAAAGCATCTCAAAGAATCTAAACATTGTGCACAACCATGATGTAATGTCGGTTGAGGTTCGATGGAGATCTAAGGATAACAAATATTAATCTTCAAAAAGCTACAGACCAAATTCTAATACCTAATCACTCACATCACTAGGGCAGTCATTAATTTGGAGATGCCCTTCACCTCTCAATACATCATACTACACTTTCTATAACCTAGCTCTGTATGAACTAAAAATAATAATGCTTCAATATAATTATGTATAGCAGAGACTTACATATATATAGGAAAAGGATTTCCTATTATCAAGGAGGTTTATATAACAACACTCCACACAATTCTCCAGCATACTATCCTACGGGTGTTCTCACAACCACCCAATATGCCCTTAAACCTATTTACGTGGGTTGTTATAACCCCATTAACAATACAATATTATATTATCATAGATAATATAATTTCTCACACATTACAATATTAATCAACCAAGGAGCACTAACATGATATTCCTATACTCTCTATCTCTTTCTTAGGGTTTCATATTTATATCTTAGTTTTCTTGTGTCATTTCGTTTTTCATCATTTATACATTAGTTACACTCAATATAAGATTTAATTTAGATTAAATTAAATCAGTTAGTGAACTCCGATGCTCAAACCCAACCTTGTTTGTAGGCATTTTTTCATCTTTTAACATGCTGAAACTTATTCATCCTTTATTGATGAATACCCTCATGATCTCCAAGCTCATCTTGTAAAAATATGTAAGACTTAGACCTTCTTTTATTCACTACACGTGAGGAGGCCAACAATCTAGATGAGATTAACCCTCCCACCTCTAGTACTTCTTCCATTCCTATTATAACCCAACCTCCATCTTCTAATTTTCCACCTACCTCTACTATTCCCATGTCTATTCCTACTCCTACCAACCATTTCATTCTACCACTTATTTATCACACACGAAAATTATCCTTCCTCGGTACTCAATACCTAGCTTCCTTATACCAAGATCTACAAGTTCAAATCCATCAGATTCTGACATGTTACCTCTTGTTCCTCTTCATCTCTTAATTCATCCTTACTTCTTCACACTCCTTTTGCACCCTCCATTTTTTCTTATCCAATTCCTCTAAACTTTTTCACCCCTACGCTTTACATGTTTAATGGCTATGGTGTCCCTCAAGATCATCTCATATATTTTCATGTGGCATGTCTCGATTATGCATAGTATCATACACTGCTAGCTAAGCTATTTCCTATGACTCTTCAATATTACACCATGCGTTGATTTTATGATCTACTTGTTCATTTGGCAACTTCTTTTACGCATCTAGCCCATACTTTCCTTTCTCACATTTCAATCAATATCGACACCAAAATCTCTTATGCACAACTTGCTCAAATCAAACAAAGATATAACGAGAATCTAATGGACTATGTGTTATGTTTATAAGTGTAGACACAAAATCATGCACTTTAGAGATTATTTATTCCCGGTCTCATACTATTATTTAGAAGGTTTGAGTGAAGAAAGTACTAACTAACCTCCATCTCTTGGTCATTTTTATTTGATTTTTTCTTCATTCCCAACCTCTACCACATACATGCCCAATAAATTTTTGTCACTTTCTATCATTTTAGCTTTGATTAGGGCACCTAGGCTAGTATTGGGGTGCCCATGGGTGCCCTGATCCCACCAAAAGTGCCTCAATCCATTTTTAAATTTCCCGCCACCTTTTGGGCATTTTCTAGCCATTTTAGCTTCTCATCATTTTGGTGGTTGGCCATTTTAGGTTAATTAAGAAATTAGATCAAGAGAACCCTATAAATATAAAGTTATGAGACCATAATGAGGGACCAAGCACTAGTCACTACTATCATCCACCTAGATTTGCATTCATCTAAAGCATTTGGAGATCATTTTCATTCATCTAGCTCCATTACAAGGACAAGGATGGTTAATCTACATCACACAAGCATAGGAGGGGATTCTATTCTATTCCATCCACCATTCTACTACATTTTTACATCTAGTTATTACTTGCTACTTCAAAAATTGTGACTAGCACAAGAAAACTAGGCCACATGATGCACATAATCACCATAATGATATTTGGGTCTGAAATGTAGTACAACACTCGCTTAGTAAGCCCACTATTGTGGCATATCCGAGGTTAGTTCGACCCATTCATTTTCATTATTCTATTTTAGGGATTTGATACTTCTTATGGTATTTTTACATGTATTCTATTCATCTTGGATTATTAACAACACCTGCACAATCCAAAGAACCTAATGCAACGAAAAATGAGGGTTTTAGACCACCGCTAAACTTGTAAAATTTAGTTATGGACCTATTGCATAGATAAGGGTTCCCATCCTATAGACCAAAGCACCCGTAGGTGCCCCAATCCTCCTCTAAGTGCACCATCCGAGAATCAATGTTGATCGGTTAGGTCTTGGCACTTAGTGAAGAAAATATAGAAGGTTTACACTTTGTAAAGCATAGTGCATTCAAAGGTGTGAGAGTATCGTAAAGGATCGAGCGCAGTAATGTAAACAGGTTTGGGACTTAGCCATTTTCATGATGAGGATCTATTTTTGGAGATAGTGTGCGGAGCACACAAACCATCAAATACTTAAGGCGACATGCATTGGCTATTTTTAGAGGATCAGCTATGAAGCGCTTTACATGGACACATGCCGGGAATAGATCTACTATTGTCAGTTAACTAAAAGTAGTCTATTGTTAGTGCACTTGCATGTGTGGCTATTTTTGTAATGGTGTGTGGCTAATAATAGCATGCAACCTATTTTGGGATTAGATAAGTGGTGAAGGGAAAGTCCCCACCCATATAAATATGTATTGAATTGTGTAGCAGAGAGAGAGATCATATAGGTGTGAGAACTAGGTTATAGTGAGATTATGCTTGCCAAATCTATTACGCGCATGAGCGTATACTACTGTTATTGTAAGGAAGCTTCTATGTATTTACTGTAATTAATATAATGGAGATTATGGACTGAAACAAGGTGTTATCATGGTTATAATTCAATATTGCATGCTTGATTCCATTATGGTTATCTTTTAAGTCTATTATGTTCTAGATCTAGATTTGAATATGCACTATAGAAAGATATATTAGCCATAGATCTGAATGATTTAAGTCTTCATCATGCTAACATCATACAACAGAAACCCTAAAGAGGGGCTTGGTACCTTTGCACGCTTCGGGTGAGCGCTCAATCTAGGCTGAGTGATGTGCCAACGCACTGGGCTTGTATTGGTGAATTCTAGGCTGCATCATTGGTTTCATTGCTCGGGACCTCTTTTTAGTTGTCTTTAGGATGGTTCGTGATTAAGACATACCGGTTGACCTTAGCAAGTTTTGAGGAGTGGATACATGATCTGGAAGAAGAATACACATGGTGGTTTAGACCTTTGGATCTCGAGTTTAATGCACGCATGTGGGTGGAGCAGAATATGTATGACAGCTTTATATGAGATCTTCTTCGTTATCTTTCCAAAGAGATTTGTACAAGTGGTTGATTGATTATGCATCTAAGAGGAATTGGAGGTACTACATTGTTGTGTATTGGAACATGAGCACATGGATATTATGGAAGAAGCTCATGGTGGTATTACAAGTGGCCACTATGCAGGTGATGCAACTGCGTGCAAGATTCTACTCACTGGATTATGGTGGGAGACCCTATATAAAGATTGTAAGGAATTTTGTAAGGCTTGTGATCATTGTCAACATCTTGGGAAACTAGGTCAATGAGATGAAATGCCTCTAAGACCCATTACTAGTGCCAAACCATTTGAGAAATGGGCTATAGATTTTGTGGGTCCTATTTCACCAACTACATGCAGAACTAGATCACGCTACATCATAACTTGCATAGACTATCTGACAAGGTGGGAAGAAGCAACACCTACAAAGGATTGTACAGTGGCTACAATAGCTAGGTTTCTTTGGGAAAATATTATTACAAGGTATGGATGTCCTTTAAGCTTGACCAGTGATAGGGGCATGCATTTTATTAATGAGACAATTAGAATTTTATTGGATGAATTCATGATTGCACACCATAAGACTACACCCTATCATCCTCAGGAAAATGGGATTGTTGAGGCTTTTAACAAAATTTTGAGCCACACATTGACAAAAATCATGATGTTGGAAGAAAGGATTGGGATGATAAAGTATCTGCAGTACTTTGGGCATATCGGACAACATATAAAAGGTTGAAAAAATCCACACCATTTCAGTTAGTGTTTGGTGCAGAAGTAGTTCTTCCTATGGAATTTATGTTACCTTATTTGTGTATAACGTGTGCTATGGAGGTCTTGTTGATGAGAAAGCATTAGACGAATGGATTGAAAATTTAATCAAATTAGATGAGCGATGAGCCATAGAACATTGGATTCAAAAAAAGAGAAGGCTGGGTAGAAAGCATGTCATGACAGGCACATCAGGGATAAAAAGTTGGAGATAGGACAGATGGTGCTCCTTTATGATTCTAAGTTTTTGTGCCATCCAGGCAAGCTCAAGGTACATTGGTTGGGGCCGTATGTTATCACTCACATACTCAATCAGTGCTTATCAATTAGAGGCACTTGATGGAATACGGTTACCCGGTTACTTCAATGGGAGTAGGATGAAGCCCTATTATAAATAAGTCTTCTTGGTGTTTGTAATAAGGCAATGTTGTCATTTAGATTAGGTTTTAAATTCTATATTTCCTTAATGTGTTTCTTTCTTTTTCATTATGCTTTGTTAATTTAGTTTGTGTGTTTTTATAATAAGCGTGTTTACGCGCTAGAAGCTAATTACTATTTAAAGAATTTTTATGCACAAAGGACTACACATACCCTTAGTGTGGGGTAGGTTATTGATATCTAGGTACAAGACTATTGAAAATAAGTACACATGAAAGGAACTATCTACGGGTGCTACTCAAGGTTGGAGAATTGAAAAATAAAATAGATTACTTCTGACACAGGGACCATAGATAGAGAGGAATGAAGAAACAAGTATAACGCAAGGTAAGTAGAGGCCAAGAAGAATACCAGTGGAAGGTGTAGTGATGAGGTACTCGGTGTAAGGAATTGCGCTCAAGAGTATGTATGTAACCAAAATGTAGAAGGTTATAGCTTGGGCATGATGATGTAATGCGTGAAAATAATGAAAATAGTCAATTAATGAGAGAATTATTGGCAGGTGTGGAGTAGTAATAAATGCACTAACTTTTTGAAATTCTATATAAGGAGAGGATGCGATTTCATTTTTACCATTGCAATTGGGAGAATTTGAAAAGAATTAAGTGCAAATGATCCGAGTAATCGTGTTGAGGTGCGAAGAGTGTGAAACCAAACATGGCGAGAAGGGTTGTGCATAGGAGAAGCTTGTGTTCCCATAGGTGAAGGGTTTGAGAAAAGAAGATGCGTTACAAAATGAGCTAGGGCACACGATTTCCACTAGGTCATGGATATTTAAGCTAGGGTTTCGACTTTCTTGATTACAGAGGGAAGAAAAGAGAGATTTTCAAATGGCACCGAAGAAAGCACCCACAACAGAAGAGATAAAGGGAAGAAGAAGGTTGAAGTGGAAGAATAAATTTCTCCCGAGAGTAATTTCTCGAAATGCAATATCTAGAGGGCATGATTGTGGGACAAGAATGGGATTCCCATATCCACCAATGTAAAATCAATGATTACAACCATCGAACATCATATAATAAGGAGCTCGATGTGTTATTGAGCACGAAAATGAACAAGTGCATAGAAGAGTATATGCCAACATATACGATGACACTAGTGAGAAGTTATTAAAGTAAAATGGAGTTTACTAGTTATACAAGTTGTCATATTTTGGAAATTATGAACCATTGTATTGGTGGTTGATGAGTAGAGTCCATGAGGACTTCTAATTCACCGAGATGGAGGGTAAGAATCATAGCTACTTTGATTTCAATAGTGACAGGACTAAGGGCCTCAAGGTTGGATTTGGATAGTGATTTAACTGATAAGGCTATAATCTTGGAGATAAGGAAAGAGATGGGGCATGGACATTGAAAAATTAACATTGAAAATTAACTAGTAGTGTAGGTAGTTACACATCTTGTAACAAAGTTGAATGACCAAGGAAGGTGGTCACAAGTAAATACAATGTGGTTACACGTCACAAAGAAAATGTCTCAAGGAGTGGTCTACAATATTGTAGACCACATAGCAAAGAAAATCATTGAAGAAGCACTGACAGGTGACAAGATAATTTTGGAATTGCATTATTGTCTTTAGTATTTATGGAGATTGGGGTACCTGATGGGCCAAAGGAGAAGATTTGGGAATACCCCATGGAACACAAGTCACCTATGGAAAGATTTGGAAAGTACTTGTGTGATGGATCAATGAGTGAACCATTCAAGTAGAGGGAGGAGATGTGGTATGATATACTTCATGCAGCATTCGAAGAAGAGTGGTGCATACCCAAGGATTTTCCTTTGGTGGTGGGTAAGGTAGTTCAGTTTGCAGTCTATCAAAAATTTTACATCACGCCATTTGTGATGAAAGATGGAGCTTGGAGCCCATGGTGTAAAAGTTTGTATGCCTTCACAGCAAGATATTTCCAATCATCAGTTCACCAATTCTTAGATGCACGTTGCCTAACCTTCAATGCAAAAAGGTAGATTGTAACTACCACACTCTGAGAAAGAAATATGTATATCCAGGGTGAAATGCCTACATTAAAAGGCTTATTTCAAATATTATAAGCATGAATCTTATAAGCTTGGTAGTTGGGGACACCGAGCAGCGCTTGTGTACCTATAACTCAAACCCAAGATGGAGAACACTAAGTATGTGGAGAATGAGTTTGCACTCCCAGGGCCGCCAAAGGGTAAGCATACAATGGAAAATGTTCCAACCCCTAAGCCAACAGAAACAATTCAAGTAGATGATGAAGAAGAAGAGCATGAAGATAGTGGTGGTTTGGAACACAAAGGTAGAAGACAACCTCTAAATAAG
This sequence comes from Taxus wallichiana var. yunnanensis, assembly GCA_018340775.1. Taxonomy (NCBI): domain Eukaryota; kingdom Viridiplantae; phylum Streptophyta; class Pinopsida; order Cupressales; family Taxaceae; genus Taxus; species Taxus wallichiana. Next base: position 213,029,176 of record CM031236.1, on the reverse strand, counting down.
GAAGAAGTTGAGCACACAACTACACCACCTTAACCACAAGAAGGAGATGATGAGGACTTGGATGCATTCTAAGGAGAGCGTTGTTTCAAGAGAGTATTCAGAGAACAAGGACCCAAGGTGCTACTCCACAAACAATGCACAAATTGCCTCAACTCTCTCCACAAAAGGAGACAACTAAGAAAAGAAGAAGGAAATTGAAGCTGAATGAGGAAGTGGAAGAGTATGAGGAAAGCATGCCCAATTCTCCTACACCTCCAGAGAACGTGGAATAACAAAAATATGAAGAGATGAAGGATGGAGAAGGGGAGAAAAAGGAGCAGATGAGACATCAACCGAAACTACTCAGATATAGCCACACAAGTTCCAAATCTTGAAACCCAATTTCCTAAGAAGCCTAGATTAAGAAGAACAAGTGGGGATTATATTCCACTAAGAATGAGCTATGCCGGGACACAGTAAAATTTTTCGTGCCTGCTTTCTAGAGTACAATGAAAAAAGAGTTGTATGGTGGGAGTTAATGGATGAAGATATGGCAATAGTGCGCACAAGAAAGCAATTTTCATGGTTGATGCACATGCACATGGATGAACTAAACTTTTATGTGTGTTAGGAGGCATTCGTTTCAAGGAGGTTGAAAAGGACACCTCAAGCTAGACACATAATAGTAAATCCTACTATTATGTCAGATGAACAGGTGAGCAATGCTTTGGTGAAAGTCTCAAAAGAATATGGATAAAGCTACCACAATTAGGGCGCTAAGGGAGGAGATCAAGACTAAGGATGAATAAATAATGTGCCTAAAGTAGGAAAGATATTTGGAACAGAAGAAGAACGCTATGTTTATCAGCATGGCAGAGGATATTGGGAAAATGTCATGAAGGCTAGGCCACACTTAGAGCCAAAGGTACCTAAGACATTTCCTTCGGAAATACATTATGTAAGTACATTGGTGGACTTAGTGCTTGAAGATGAACCTCTGCATACATGCCAGAACCAAAGGATCCAACACAAGAAGTAGAGCGGGAAAATGCTTCAAAGTGATGCGGAAGATTGCATTGTATGAAGGGTTTCTTTAGAGCTTACAGGAGGAACTAAAGAAGGCAGATCAAGTGCTGAATATTTGTATAGCACTAGAAGCCATTATAAGGACCAAGACCATTTTGGAAGATAATGAGGTCCTAAAGGCCATGAAGGATGAGACATTGGGATGCACATAATGATTAGCACTTGTTAAGCAGAAGCGTGAGGCCCTTGCAAAGCAACTTAGGAACCACATAAGGAAAGGTTGGATGAGCTTGGAAACTCATCGCTCAAAAGATGGACTTGTTAGAAGGGAGAATGACTGACATGTCTAGCATTGTGTTGGTCTTACAGAATGAGAAAGGAGAGATTGTAAGGGATGAATTAGATTCAATTGTAGTGGATATACCGGATAAGGCGAGGTCGCATTTAATGACTAATAGAATTTAGAGGTAGAGATAAAAGAAGAATATCCTAAATTGATTATTCAGATTGAAGTAGAAGATATTGCAGGGTAAAAACATTGTTTTATTCATCAAAATTATTTCTATTCTTCTATTCATATTCTTTGATTTGTTTTTGAGACAACCATTGCTGGGCGACAATACAACTAGTGTGGGGTAATATTGATCAATTAGATCCTGGCACTTAGCAAAGAAAATACAGAAGGTTCACGCGAAAGTAGAGTGCATTCAAAGGTGTGAGATTATCGGAGAGGATCACACGTAGAACAAAAACATGTTTGGGACTTAGCCATTTTCATGGTGAGGATCTATTTTTGGAGATAGTGTGTGGAGCACACAAACCGGTCAAAGACTTGCGTGACATGCATTGGATATTTTTGGAGGATCAGCTATGAAGCAATTTACATGGACACAGGCTGGGAATAGATCTACTATAGTCAGTTAACTAAAATTAGTCTATTGTTAGCGCACTTGCATGTGTGGCTATTTTTGTAATGGCGTGTGGCTAATAATAGCATGCGACCTATTTTGGGATTAGATAAGCAGTGAAGGGAAAGTCCCCACCCATATAAATATGTATTGAACTGTGTAGTAGAGAGAGAGCATATAGGTGTGAGAACTAGGTTATAGTGAGATTATGTTGCCAAATCATTACGCGCATGAGCGTATACTACTTTATTGTAAGGAAGCTTCTGTGTATTTATTGTAGCTAACATAATGGATATTATGGACTGAAACAAGGTGTTATCGTGGTTATAATTTAGTATTGCATGCTTGATTCCATTATGGTTACCTTTTAAGTTTGTTATGTTCTAGACCTAGATCTGAATATGCACTTTGTAGAAAGATATATTAGCCATAGATCTGAATGATTTAAGTCTTCATCATGCTAACATCCTACAACAGCAACCCTAAATAGGGGCCTGGTACCTTTACATGCTTTGGGTGAGCTCTCAGTCTAGGCTGAGTGATGTGCCAATGCGCCTAGGCTTGTATTAGTGAATTCTAGGCTACATCAATCATCTTAGATATGTCCTTTTTAGGACCTCTGCACAATCATTGCTACTTCTATTTCTCCAAACACTTTTGTGACACGGTTGAGTGAGATCCTCTAATCAGACGAGTTCATTCTAACTCTCTTATCACTACAGGGTTTTGTATTTCCATTTTCATAGTTGTTTGGGTCATTTTATATACATTTATTTACTGTATTTACATGTTGTTCTAGATTAGATTAACTACCCTTATTTCCATATTTTAGTTAATCATTTTGGTGAACCCGACTCGATCATCCATGCTTTTAAGATCTTCATTCATAACTTATCATTCTAGGGTTTATTCTCCTTTCGCCATGGATCACTCTCATACTAATTTTACTGAAGAACATATTAAGGCCATTAATGATCATATTGTTGAGCACCCTCAAGATCTAGACTTACTTTTACATGTGGCTCATGAGGAAGCTACCAATTTGGTAGAACTCAACACTTCCACGGCTATAGTAATATTTGTTATCGATCAAATTCTCCCTTCCACTCTTCCACCTATATCTACTATTCCTATTTCAGTTACTACTCCTACCAATCATTTTATGCCACCCTTAGTTTCTCATATATGACAGGTTTCATTTGTTGGCAATCAAGGCTTAAATTCTCTTATCATGACCTTCAAGCTCAAATTTGTAAGTTCTAATCTGCCTAAGAATCAGCAAATGCACTTCCCCATGTTTGTTTGACATTTTGAAGAAGAAAGGGAGGTGAATCAGGTTAAATCGGGTGGTTGGAGCAATTACATATGCCCATTAATTCTCGAGAGAGATGTTTTTCCATTTTAACCTACCGAGATCCACCAAAAATTTGAATTTGAATATTTAGCATTGTAGCCCATTTCGTAGCTATTGATTGATATTAGGCGCGCACCGATCAGATCTCGTAGAAAAATATACGGCCGTCAAATTTTTTTCAGAGTCATCTATGCATGCAAGAAACATGGCGCACGTGTATTTTCTCGAAAGGATGACCAACTGTGTAAATGTTCCCGCCTTTTCTCGCCGCATGTCACTCGGTCTTTTGTTGGAAGGATTTGCACCTTGATGATGAGCTTTGACTTGTCACATGTAGCACACTCAAGCATGTTAGAATGGCATGGAATGGAAAGGCACAGAGGAGGGCACAAATATATGCACATAGAAGAATGAGGCGTGGGAAGAAGATAAAGGGAGGTGCGCACAATGCACATGAGGAAATGAGGTAAACTATTGAGTGGAGAACGCATGGTCAAGGCACAACTATTATAAAGATGTGTGGGGCATGTGAGAGGGCCAGGGACTTAGTTGATTGAAGCAAGTACAAGGTGCGTGCGTAGGGTGAATATTTGTTAGGAAGAAGGCGGGTGTGTAGGAGATGTGTGCAAGGGAAAAGTGGAAAAAGAGGAGGAAAATAGAAAGGGGAGAAGGGGAAGCGTGGAAGGGCACGTGAGGAAAAGAAGGGAATGTGCCAAGGAAACTTGAGAGTGTGCGCAACCTTGCAATGAATAGTTCGAGCCGAGAAAGATGTACATAAGTTACTCAAATAACTAGGAGAGTTATTTAGATAACAATTTTGGTGACTTTCGGGGCCATCTGCCTACTAGATTAAGGAGATCAATAACCTAGAGCATCTATTGGGCATGGAGTCTATTATGTGATCATGAAATTATGATCTGCAGCTTTGAAGAACTACCCCTTTAGTCACTTGAAGGATCATTTCTTGACTATATTTCAAATCCTACAAACCGCTAAAAATTCTAGCAGCTTGGAAGCAAAAGAAGAACACGTGCGAAGCCCGCGAGGAGAAAGAACTATGTAAAAATAATAATGGGTGCGCAACACACTTAGAGGAATCGAAACTACTCTAATATATATAAAATGATGTAGCAAACTTAATGGAAGGGTTTGAGATAGATCCCATTTATTGGGATTTACAACGATGCCTCCATTAAGATGAGTTAACTCAAAAGAGTTAGCCTCTTTGCACGAATTGATGATGTATGGGCCACTCCAAAGTGCATCAAACTTTGAATGGTGCCCTAGTTTAGCTCTATCATAATACCATTTTAAGACAAGGTCCCCAACTTTGAAAGCTTAGGTCTAGCCTTTATGTCAAACCATTTCTTTTTTATTTGTTGATGTTGTTCTAGATTGATCATGGAAAAGTTTCTTGATTCTTCAAGATTGACTACTTATGCCATTATAATTTCTCTCTAGTCTATGCCTTCAAATTCCAGTTGCTGGGAAAGCTATAATGAATTCAATTCTAGTGTAAAAGGAATTGTAACCTCCTTGCCATAGAAAATATTGTAAGGTGAAGTTCCTATTGCCTTTTGGTTGTGACTTTCTCTACTTAGAGTGCATGTAAGACCTTTTTATGCCACTATCTTTGGCTGATTTTCATTGGACACTTCACGATTCGATCGGAGTTCTTATTTGTTGAATCTGCTAGACCATTTCCTTAGGGGTAATAGTTGGAAGAATTTTTCAGATAGATGCCAAGATTTAGAGCCCAATCAATGATTCTTCCCCAAGAGAGGCTTTTACATTATCGTGAGATAATGGTTTTAGGAATGCCAAACCTTGTGACTATACCTTCAAGAAATTCAAGGATGATCGACTCGAGTTGATTCTTTGAGCATGAAAAATTTTGTCCATCTAGTGAAGTAGTTTGTAGCTATCAACACCCACTTATGTCTAGCACTTGAAGGTGGATTGATCATGCCTATGAAGTCAAGACCCCATTGTGTAAAAGGTTGATCCTCTTGAATTGGTCAGAGGGGAAGCGTTGTCAATCTCTTCTTTCCCGCAAAATAAATTACATTCCTTACATTACATAACCCACTTGTGTGCATCAAAAAACAAGGTAGGCCAAAATATTCCCGCCATTATGATCTTCTTTGTTGTAGTTTTTGCGAGAAGTGTCCACCAGAGAATCTGTTGTGAAATTTATCTAACATTTTTTCAGTCTACACACTGTTAATACATCTTAGTAGCTTGCCATCAATATTTTTCTTGAAGAGAACTTCATCAATCAAAAAATAAGGGATAGATTATAACCTTAGATATCTTCTCTTTACTTTGTTTATACCAGGAGGGTATGTTCCCTCAGAAAGTAATGTGATCATGTCCTTCATCCAGTCGTGTGTGCCAAGATCTATATTCTACTCAAGTTCTACGTGCAAGAGATCCTCATCCAGAAATAATGAAGTCTCAGATTCATTGTGCGCATCCTTAGCAATCTACTTGCAAAGCGCTACCTCTTACCAAATTTTTGGCTTTAATAGTCACATCATATTCCATGATTTTGGTTACCCATAGTGCTCTTTTTTCACTGATTTCTACTCCCATGATGAAGTCTCTAATAGAAGAATGGGAGACGAACACCTTGATATGATTTATGGTGAGCGTACTTTTGAATTTCTTGATTGTGTGCATGATGGGGAAGACCTTCTTCTCCATGTGACTATATTTTAATTCATAATCCTTCTAAGGCGTCTGGCTAAAGAAAGCCACTAGTTGTTACATCCCTTATTCATTTTCTTGGGTTAGGACAACGGCAACACTTTCATTAGCACCATAAGTATAAAGGATGAAATCCTTTTAGTATTCCAAGTTGATGAGTGTTGGTGCACAAGCAATTTCTTTCTTGATTCTCGTTGAAATTTTCTTCCTTCCGTTGTCCACCAAAGACTATGTCCTTCTTGAGCATCGGTTGATCGGCCTAACTAGTCCCGCAAAGTTAGGAATAAAACACCTAAAAAATTGATCTTACGAAGGAAGGATTGTAAGGCTTTCATGTGTGTGGGCAAGGAAAGAGCTAGGATGGCTGAAACACACTCGGTATAATTACAATGATATCCTTTGAAACTATATGGCCAAGAGATTACCCTACACCACTAAAAATTTCACTTCTTGGGGTTAAGAGATACCCCAAACTTTCTACATTTCTCAAAGACTTTCTCCAGGTATGCCATATGATCCTTGCTCTCTGCTTGAGACTATTGTTATGCCATCAAGGTAAACCAGATGAACTCATTGATGTGACCTTTGAAGGAAATATCCATGACACGCTGAAATGTTGTGCCTATGTTTGATAGACCGAAGGGCATCTTCTGATATGCATATGTTCCCCACTTGGTTGTAAACATCATTTTGAATTGATCCTCTTCCTTGACCAAGATCTGATTGAAACTTGAATACCCATCTAACATTGATAATATTTGTGCATCGACCACATTTTGCATAATCTACTCCATTGAAGGCAAATGATAATGATCCTTTAGATATGCCTTGTTTAAATCTCTGAAATTAACACAAAGTCTGATTTCACCGTTCTTCTTGTGCACCGGAACTAGATTCACGACCCAAGTAGAGTACTTGATGGGAAAAATAATTTTTTCCTCGATGAGTTTGGATAATTCGTTTCTCATGAGGGGTTTTATCTTTGGATTGATTGGTTGTTGCTTCTGTCTGATGGGCTTGATACTAGGATCAAGATCAATGGAGTGTTGAGCAACACTTGGATCAAAACCTTTGAGGTCTTCATACTCCCATGAAAATATATCATATATTTTTACAGAGAGAGATGAAGGCCTATTTTTCATTGTGCATTCAATTCCTGCTAAATAACAACTCTTTCCCATCTACAATAGTGATTAGGGATCAATCTTCTTATGTAGCACGTATATACCTTTCTTCACCCTTGAACTCATTATCAGGGTTAAACATTTTTTCTAAGGTGACCAACCCTTTAGGCATCTTGTTTGTCTTCATTGTATCACTTGGTCCCCATAGTTGTCATGTAATTCAACTTGCATACTTGATGAGAATTCAACTTCATTCTGGATGAATTAGATGATCTATGTGTCATTTTCAAACACTTGCCAACTAGTGTTATTTTATGGAATGGATGATCTGATCACCATCTTGATGTGCTGAGTGTTTCCTTTGACAAAGTCCTTAGCATGAGAGAATTGCAAACCAAGTGCAACCATTTGGTCAGCTTCCTTATTCATTTTGCATAGCACCACCTATAGATTTAGAGCATCAAATCTCTCAAGGAGGTCCCAAAATCTATGTTTATAAGCTTTGATAAGCTTATTCTTTTCCTGAAACTTGTTGGTAACCTAGTGAATAACCAATTTTGTATCCTTGAATATCTGCAACACCTTAATCTTCTTCTTCTCAGCAATGAGAAGGCCATGCACTAATACTTCATATTCTGCCACATTATTAGAACATGTAAACTATAACCTATGTGCAAAGAATAATTTCTCATCCTTGGGAAAAATGAGAACAAACCCTACTCCTACGTCATTTCCTCTCTTGGAAGCATCAAATTATAACTTCCATAGACCAGTGTTCTCTTCATTTTTCTTTGGCATGCGTGGAAGCATAACTTCTTCTTCAAAAATGCAGTAAGTACCAAGCCCAATTTTATATGATTCTAATTCTTCAAAGATATGGGTCAAATTTATGGTTTCTTTCTTCCCACTCATCAAGTAGTAGGTCAGGAATAGAAGGTGGAAGAGGATGCTCTTCAAGAACTAAAGCTAGTTATTGGATTAAACAGCTTAACTTGGAGAGGGGATGGGACATATGGCTTTACATGATACGAAAATATTGGCTCAAATTTTATGGTGAACTCGGGTACCATACCTTGTCTTCAACAATATATGAGACCAATCGAGAAAACAAATAACCACCCACTTTTGCAAAGAATTCTCTCGATAGACATAGGGAAAACAAAATAGGTAGGTCAATGATTGACACATCTTGAGTTATGGAGAGTATTGACACACATGAAGGGTTAAATCAAGATCCTTGATGATTCCTAAGGTAGTAACAGTTGAAACATCAAGTTACAAGACTCCTTTTGTCGTGGTTATACTTAAGACCTAATACATCAAAATATTCTTGGACATAACAAAGTACTAGTGCCCAAGTCTATCATGGAATTATGGACAAGATGCTTGCCTATGATCAATGACATATAGAAGGGTGGGGTTTTGAAAATTTTACTTACTTGCTTCTTCTCTTGTTGGAAGATGCTTTGATAGAAGTCTTGCAACTTTTTTTGCATAGTCGGGTTCGAGCATGGAGTTGTGCCAAAGCTTCATGCAATAGGTCACACTGGGATGGAATGGTCAGGGCATCCCACATCATGACATTTATGTTTGTCTTCTTCATCTAGTCCATAATGCTAAATGACATACCCACTGACTTGTGCATTTAAGAGACAACAACATCTTTTCTTGATTGCTTGGGTGTGGGAAAGGGCTTTTAGCCAAAACTAATGCTTGACCTACTAAAGGAGGGGCACGTGCCACTTTTGGATAATTTTTGTGTGGGACCTCTCATGTAGGGACATGAGCGCTATTTCTATTGGATGCCTTATTCAAATCTCTCTTCTTTTGAGGATCGGCTTGCACATTACTAGAATTGTGACTGTGTGCCAGACTCGAGAATTCTCTTCTTGTACCTTGTGCTATCTCGAAACTTGGGCATGAAGTATTCTTGAATCATCTCTACATTGGTTGATTGCACGAAGTCTTCATCTGCCAAAGAACATTGGATTTACCTCTAGAGGAGCTTCTGTCCTTTCTTGATTTTCCACTTCAGGGACACTTGTTGAAGGCTCATAGGTTGAAGCATTCTAGATCATGTAGGCTTGTGTGCACACAACATTGGAAAATAATATTGACTGTGAGGCATGTTACAAGGGAAGCACCATTCTGACTCTTGCGCCAAATTTTTCTAAACTGGAACAAGCATCTAACTTGCACTAGGTGTTAGAAGAGAAGGTGCGGGAGGAATAACTTACAAGGGTAGATGTGTGTTAGCATGCCATATGTCATTCTATTGGTTGGGTGCATATCTTTGGTTTCCATATTGATTCTCGCCAAGGCTAATTGCTCTAGCTATGCACCTGATTAGAACTACCTCTATAGGCTTGTGCATGTTATTTCTCTAATGATATGACTTTATTTGACAAATTTCTGAGCAGGGTATTCAATTCTTCATCTTATTTTTGTTGCATTGGAGAGTAGGATGTTGATGCAAAAGGTTGTGTGCTTATCTCAAGGATAAGAATAGGGGCAATTGAAGGTTGGGGTACTTGCAACATTTCTAGTAATAAGGGCATAGGTGGTCCAGGGCTATCTTTCCCACCCGAATAAGACTATTATACTGCGCCCTTACAAGTAATATTATAGGCTCCTGGTAAAGTCCTACCTCCCGTGGATTGAATCATAACCAAGATATCATTGTTCAACACCTTTAGAAAATACACAAAAGCATGTTGGGCATGTAGGTCTTACCACAAGAGGGATTATGTCCCAATTCTTCTGAAATATAATGTTGAAATTAGTCATTTTCTCATTGGGTTCCCTCCTTGTTGTTGTCATTTGCTCCACCAGAGATAGGTGATCTCAATTATCTTCAAAGTAATTACAAAAAAATTCCAAGCTCATCCCGTGTGTAATAGATCCAAGTCTCAATCCTCGATACCATTAAAGTGCTTTACCTTTGAAAGAGGATGAAATCAGCTTGACTACGACATCATTATGTGTGATCAAATAGAGTGAACATACATTTGCTACATCTTAAATATGTTCTCTTGATTCTCACTAGTAAAGTATGGAGTACTTTGGAGCACACCATTAGACATGTCATGTTGCACGGCTAGAGCCGGGGACTTCCTCCAAAGAAGTTAGCAAAGTTCCTTAGTGGAAGAGGTGGTTGATGTGCCATTATAGGGTGTGTTGGTTATCTGTTGTGAGGAGTTGAATGGGCATGGCATGTGGGCGATGGAGATGTGCACGTGGAATTTCTGGAACAAATTATTCTTGGGGATAAATGGAGATATTTGAAAAAATATTCAACGGTTGCACTTTTTCTTGTATGCACTCTTCTCATGAAAGGCACTCAGGGATGCTAAAACAGAGATATGTAAATGTTGGGAGTCATTAGATGTGTTGAAATGAGCCTCCAAAGGTTGAAATACTAAGTCCACACACCAGAACTTATCAATATGAAATTTAAACTTTCATTGTTGGTCCCACCGGGCATGCTAGAAACTGTTGGCCATCAAACTCATACCCGCATCTCAAATCTAGAAGAGCCGAGTCATTTTTGACAATAATGGAACCATCCCCAAGTTGTGGTATCTTACACACTTTGGGATGGATCTCCGAAGAAGGTTAGTTCCTCTATATATTTATACTGCTACTACTACTCCTAGTTCTAAAAGGGAAAACTAAGCTAACGATGTCAAGGGACTAGGGATAAGAGGATAACATGAAAGTAAACCTACACTAAAAGGTGATAGCACCAGAAAAGAGGGATGAACACTATTTGTTCTGAGTGAAAATGTAGGGAAATGTGTGAAATAAATCTATACATGTGTAGCACAACTTAAAATGTACTTACCAGATCAGTTTCATGGAACACAACTAAATAAAGAGCTATAAGGGATGTAGTATAGCACAACGAGCACGCAATGCAAAAGAAAAGGCATGACTAAGGAATGTAAACATGTAGGATAGAGAATAGTCATAAAACAATGCTTTTATTACTTCCATAAATGTACAGAGTTGTTACAATGGTGAAAGAGGTGATATCCACATGCAAGAGCCAAATCTAGAGGTTTGTAACTCAAAATACAAAAAATATGAAGTCCTTATCAAAATTCGTAAGGATCCAAAGTGTCCAACATTAAAAATGAGCCCAGCTCTTACATTTATAGATGAATCCATGGAAGAAGAAGAGAAGAAGGAGGAAAATCTAAATTTGAAATGTAACCACCAACAAGAAACATTAATGCCTGCAAATCCACCTAAGAATCTATCAAATGCACTTCCCAAGTTCTGTTTGGCATGTTGAAGAAGGAAGGAGGGAGAATTAGATCAAATCGGGTGGTTGGAGAAATTAGATCTACCCATTAATGCTCAGAAAGATGTTTTCCCATTTCTCACCTACCAGATCTACAAAGAATTTGAATTTGAATATTTAGCATTATAGCCCATGTCAGGCTATTGATTGAGACTAGGCACATGTCGATCGAGAGCTCAGTAGAAAAAGATATGAATTTCATAAGTTTTTCAAAGTCATCTTCACACACAAGACGCGTGGCATACGAGAGGATTGGCTGAAAGGACGGCCAACTATGTAAATGTTCCTATAATTTCTGTTGTGTGTCACTCATTGATTCATTACAAAGATTCATTGCCATGTTAGTGCACTTTGACTAGTCATGTGTGGCACAAGTGTGTTAGAATGATGTGGAATGGAAAGGCACAAAGGAGGGTGAAAAGGTATGTGCGTGGAAGAATGAGGTGTGAGAAGAAGATAGAAGGGATGCGTGTACAACACGTGCGGAAGTGAGGTAAATTGTTGAGCGGTGAATTCATGATCAAGGAACAACTATTACAAAGATGTGTGGGGCGGGGAGAGGGTCACGGACTTAGCTTATTGAAGCAAGTGTAAGGTGCGTGTGTAGGGTGAATAGCTTCTACGAAGAAGGTGGGTGCGCAGGAGATGCGCGTAAGGGAAAAGTGGATTAAAGAGGAGGAAAATGGAAAGGGAGAGGGGAAGCGTGCAAGGGTGTGTGAGGAAAATAAGGGAATGTGTCGAGGAACTTGAGCATGCGTAACCTTACAATGAATAGTTTAGATCTAGAAGATGTATATAAGTTACCCAAATAACTAGGAGAGTTAGTTGGATAACAGTACCTCATCGCCCTTGTTTTCAAGACGCACCTTTTACCCACCTAAGATACACTTCAAAGGGGTGTTGGTGTAGGTACACATTTTCCTTGTATTTATTTATTACTTGTAATATTTCCTGCACACATGGTCACACATCTTTCTTGGGTGTTTTTGTGTCATAGGAGTTACTTTACATGTCATAGTGTTTCATAAGTGTTACATTTAATCAGCCTATTCTAGGAAATTAACTCCACTTCCTATTCTTGGACTCTTGACAACTATTCTCATGGAGGAGTTACTCATCACTCTCTTATTTGTATACACCACATTTGAGCTATTGAGTTCTTCCATATTTTAGCACTATTCTTTTGTTTTGTGAAATTATTTTCATATTACATCTACTTGTTAGTGATTTTGATATTCATGCAACTACATGTGTATTTGTTTTTATCTAGATATTATGATGGGAACTTCGATACTAACCATTCCTTAACTTTCCTACTTTATTTTCATCTTGTTTATCTTACAAATATTAGGATTTTATCTTCAATTTATGATTCTACAGATCCAAACGAGATGCATTCTTATTTTTCTTATTCATTCTTCATGAATGATTTAAACAAGCTCATGAAAATATAATGAAAAAGTTAAATTTTATTATCGTCCACTTTGTGATCTTATATATACCTCACCCACTCAATAAATAATAAGAGTACTATGCTAACATACCACTTAATAATGAAGCTAAAAAGATCATTTAAGGCACAAAAAGTGATCATTAAGGGCCAAAAATGTGAATAAGACACTAATGCATGTGATATAAACATTGAAACCTTAACATACCACCATACCTTATGCTCCAAGATAACCAAATAAATTATACTCCATCCCTCATAGAATATACATAATCGTAAATGAATTCATCTATTAATTATAAATAGAATCATACATCTCATTCTATTCTTATAGTTATAACTTATACAATTATCATATAACATATTACATCAAATTCACAATAGAAATTCATATCTTAACTCTTCACCACTCATCAAGCTTTAACTGCATATCTACATCTAACACATGTGACTAATGAGCCATCGATCCCAAATGAGAGGTCATACGTGATATTTACAGATTGCATGTCCCCCTAGCCCACTACCTCGTACATATTTAGCGTTGTACTAGATCAAGTTGGGAGACATCTATAAGGTTGTCCATTGACTCCCATGTACTTCTTGTCTTCTTGATCCTTTATCAATTGTAAGAATTTTTCTCCAAACATCCTCCCCTATCATCTTCTACATGACCTATTCTTACCATTCAATTTGAACGCATATTATTTCTTCTTATAATATACACACATGATTTTTTCTCCTTTGGGCTTCTTCTTGTGTGTTCTTCATCCTTATGTAGATTCACACTTACACAATTTTCAAATATTCTCCCTAGTTTGTGTATCCCTTTAGTTTCTTCAACTTTTGTGGATAGATACACATTTGTGGTGTATTTCATGTGTCTCACTCACATGGATCTATAATTAGTCATATAGGAAAGATTGGGTCATCGTGCTACTTTCCAATCTCGATCAAAAATTCACTATATTGTGTCCTTATTATATGATTGGTGACTACATTTTCTAAAGTGTGTATTCCATGCCTATTCATATATTTGACATGCCTTCTTTCATGATTGTATTACTCATGTTTTTGGGGTGTTATAGGGTGTCGTGATATATATCGTTCACAATGCCTTTACCGATTTCCTAGGTTTCAAAAATATCGTGTCATGTATCCATTGGGGAAAATAATTTATTATCAAGTTTTACACTGATATATATCTTACAATGTTGATGATATATTAATTATATATTGATCCCACATAGGGGCATTGATGTCCGTGATCTTATATTTTTTTCATAATTCCTTATGGGGAAACTTAATCATAACATAAATGATATAAATATTATATCTGTATCTTATCCACCAACAATTTCATAATCTTATCTTACAAATGGCATTATAATACGTTTATTTTGAGACATGTGCTTCACATGTTAATACCAAATCTTAAACGGGGGAAATATATTCCACCCATCATATTTAGTAACATGCTCATGGAGTGTGTGCATGTATTACCATATTTAATCTAATGGATTTTAAGTCCCATGGTTCATAGGGTTCCTAACTCCAATATCCAATTATTCAAATCTTATTCATATAGAAAAGCCTAGAGCTTAAAAAAATATTTCTAGCTCTACCTAAATTTTCTTTAGGATTGTAATCGTGTTTCTATTCAAATTTATTTATATATTTTTGTGAAATCCTATATTGAAATGAAACTAAATATTGTATACAAAAGCATTGTCGTATTTTTATATTATTGGTTCCACTTAAGCATTCCATCCACGTCGAGATAAAATCAAGTATAACTACTCTCTAACTAAGGTCTTACACATATATTATCAAGCCCAGCTAAACATTATGGTTTTTTTTACATTTAATTAAAATCCATTTATTCATTATTTACAAATACCATCATAATGTATATCTAAAATTCTACAAACTTATATGGTAAGTATTTATTTTTTTATTAATTTCCATTATACTAACAATATGTAGATGGTTGTCATAATTTATTTGGTGTAAGAAGGTTGTCCTAACAGGTTCTCATACCAATATAGACCTCTTTATATTGTTACCATGGAGCTTGAGAGTTCCCCTTGCTCAACTCAAAGTGTTCTAGCTCATTAACTTTGAATTGAGACAAACCACCATATCCTTGAGAACATCATATTTGTTAGGCAACAAAGCTTATATACAAATGTACAACTTTCATCTTAAGGATGGACTTCTGACATCTTGAAATGCTTTTTACCAAAATAGCTTATCAATAAAAATGAATGGAAGAACTGAAGAAAGGAAAGAGAAGAATATAACAATACTTTCAGAAATATAGATAAGCAGAGTATAACCTTATACGTACTTGAGAAAGGTGATACAGAATAGAATCATTCTCATTCACAACATAAGATATCATTCCATAGACACAAAGTTCTAGAAATCATATCAATAAGAACACAAAGTTTCTTATTACAGAAGATAAATGATCCACAAATTTCAAGAAAGCAAGAAGAGACAATAGATGAAGATAGAGAGAAAGGGGAAATTCTTCTATATTGATTTACTTTCGATTCTATTTACACTTCAAAAGTATCAGAGTCCAACATTTGCAATGAGCCAAGCTCTTACATTTATAGATGAAGCGAAAAGAGGAGAAGAAGAGAAGGAAGAAAATATGATTTGGAAGCTCAACCACCAACCATCAATGCCCCTACAAATCCACCTACAATCTGTCAAATCTGGTTCTGCATGTCTTTGGTGTGAAGAAGGAAGGATGGAAGATCAAATCAAATTTGATCTAGTTGAAGCAGTCCGATCACATATTAATGGCATGAAATATGTTTTCTAGATTTTCACCCAAATCAAGATATCCATTGGTTCTCCATGTCTTGTTTGGCGTGTTGGAGAAGGAAGGATGGAAGATCGGATCAAATCTGATCTATTTGAAGCAATCAGATCACATATTAATGGCATGAAAGATGTTTTCTAGATTTCCAACCATCAAATCTTGCTAAAAACAATATTTTATGCTTCCATGGCATAGAGGAGACCAAGATCTTTCCAACAGTATATAAATTTTTCAATTTCGAGCACTGAGCGAAAGTTATGCTCATTTGAATATTTGAATCGAATCCATACAAAAATGGTGAAAATGCAATTTTCAAAAAATGGATCCATGGGCCCAAAATTGAAATTGTGCCTTTAGTGCAAAAGATGAAAAGTGCAAAAGTTCCCTCAAACCCCGTAGCCCACAACTTCACTTTTGATATAGGTCTGACACGTGGCTTTACCTGAGTGGTAACAGAGTCACGACTCACTTTATAATTTTACTTCTTTTGGAAACAAGGCTCAAAATCTCAAAGTTCTCCACCAACCACTTCCCCATTTTGAATTTTCAACATTTGGGCTCAAGACCCCAACAGAGTCATGGAGCATTTTATAACTTTTAACTCTCTTTTTGGAAATAAAACCAAAATTCCCAAAATGCTCCAATGACCCGCCTTCCCATTTTGACTTTCGATGTGGGCTCAACATTTGACTTTATCCCTTGGCATGAGCGGGGCCACGGTTCACTTTATCACTTTACACCTTTTATGGAAACAAAATCCAAAATTCCTAAAGTGTCCCATAACCCACCTCTCCCTTTGAATTTTCAACCCATTCTTTATCCATGCTAATTCATTTTATAAACTTTACTCCTTTTATAATAAAGCCCAAAATCTTCAAAGTTCTCAACGATCGGCCTTTCCACTTTGAATTCAATGGATATTCAATACATGGCTTCAGTAGAGTTATGACTCATTTTTGTAACTTTACTCCTTTTGGCAATAAAGCCAAAATCTTCAAAGTGCTCCGACGATCTACCTTCCCACCTTAACTTAAAAATGGCCACGTGTCCTTTCACAGGCCTTAGGCATTCTTTTATACTTTAAGCCTTTTTTCCATAATGCCTCAAAACATGAAACGGACCCACCTTTTCACTTATAGCTTGATTCACCAATCAGATCCTTCAGATGCCATGGAGCCAATTTGACACTTTTGCAAAAATAACAAAAATGATAAGTTCACAAAATAATCCACCACACCGCATCCAATTAGAGATGTCCACGTACTCGTGGATGTTGGGGCCAAAATTGACAGGAAGATACGCCCATCATTCACGACTATGTAGAAAAAATACAGGAGGGGGAAACTCCACCATTTATGCCCAAATTTCAAATTGTTCTCCATGGAAAGAGAAACTATAAACAATACAAGGCTCGACACAATCCACAACCAAAAGAGAAGGATTGACAATTTCATTCGAATGAAAGAAACAATTTTCAAGCATCCAGACGGGAAGACAAAATTTTATCAAACCATGCGACTGCAAGATTTTAAATTAACAGGGTGAGATTGCAAATGAGCACCAACTTCTTCAAAGCATGAATTTTTTCTATCTCTCCAGACTTCTCAATCTGCTCAAACATCTCTCAAAGGCACCAACTCAAAATTTTTTGAAACTTGACTTGAAAAATGAGGGGGATTTTGAGGGTGACAATAATTGCTCTTTCTGGGGATGACTTGGCTTGAAAGAGGAATGAGGCAAGATCAAGAACTCAAGAAAAACTCTAGGAAAGTAGACCAATGCCTTATCCATTGGGAAAATAGAGTCAAAGGTGAAGCAATACAAAAGACAACACACACAGAAGGGAAACAAACCAAAAAGGAAAAACCAAAAACAAAACACCACACATAGTATATACAAAAGGACTACCTAATCACCTAGGACTTGAACAACTTCAAATATTTCCCACTATAAGGAAGTGGGAGAGAGGATCCATCCATATAATCCAAGTAGAAATAATTTTCTCCAGCAAAGTGTCTTGATTTTGAAAGGACCAAGCCAAAGAGAATCAAACTTACCATGGCTTCCTCGAGGTTCATGTCTTTTGTCCCACAACAGAACAATGTCTCCCACTTGAAAATATCTGGGTCTAGCCTTCTTATCAAACAAATATTTCACCTTCAGTTGATGAGCTGAGATCCTATCAAAAACTTGCATCTTGTCTTCATCCAGCTTCTAAGATACATGATCCTCTTGTCCAAGGAACTGATGAAACTTGAATCCTCAATAGCCTTCATTAAGTGCAAGGTTGGTAATTCCACTATTACTGGTAGCTGAGCTTCAACACCATACACCACCTGAAATGGAGACATCCCAATTGCTCTTTTGGGTGTAATTCTATCTTCCCAGAGCATCATAGAGCTTCTTGTGCCAATTCTTTTGAGAGTCATTGACAAGCTTCCGAACGATGGTTACCAAATTCTTATTTGTTGATTCTACTTGTCCATTCCCTTGGGGGTAATAGTCTGAAGAATGAGCAA
The DNA here is from genome assembly GCA_018340775.1 of Taxus wallichiana var. yunnanensis. Lineage (NCBI taxonomy): Eukaryota > Viridiplantae > Streptophyta > Pinopsida > Cupressales > Taxaceae > Taxus > Taxus wallichiana. The sequence continues at coordinate 213,010,968 of CM031236.1, read as the reverse complement.
GGGAAATTCCATAACCATAGCAGAAATCCATCATCTCAGAAGAAGAAAAATTTGAAGCATTATCAATCACAATTTTGTTTTGGTACCCCAAACCTTATCAAGATGTTCTCCTTGATGAAATTACACACCACCTCAGAAGTAGTGCTTTTGACTGGAATAGCCTCTACCCACTTTGTGAAGTAATCATAGTAGTTAGTACGTGAGTATGTCCAACACTTGGAAGGTGGGTTAAGAGTTCCAATGAAATCCAATCCCCACTTTGTTGAAAAGGCTCATCAATCACTACTTGGTTTGAGTGGTAAAGCAGCCAACTTAGGTCTCCCAACAAAATTCTGATAGGCTTCACACTTACCTACCCATTTTGATGCATCTCTGAACAATGTAGGCCAATAGTACCCTACACAAGGATTTTATGGGTAGTGACAACAAAAGAGAAATGCCCTCCACAAGCCTGATCATGAAAAGATGAAAACAACTTCTTCTGTTGCTCTTTGTCCACACATTTAAGGAATCTTCCATCAATGCCTCACTTGAACAAAGCATTTTCCCATAATACATATTGTGCAAACCTTAGCTTAATAGCTCTCTTTTCCTTGGCACTCAAATGGGATGGACACTCTCCATAAGTAAGAAAATGTGCAATATCAACATACCACTCATCTGTTGAACTGAGGAAGAGAACAACAGAACATCAACTACTTTTGTGGACAATTCTTCATCAGCCCCTTCAGCAATAAGCTCACACAAGCCTTTACCCCAAACTAGCTTAGTTGGCTTGATATCAAGGTCATATTCTTGGAATTTTTCTACCCAATTTCCTCTCTTAGTTCCAAACTCCTATTGTGTAAGAATAGACTTGATGGTTGTATTAGGTACAAGCACAACAAAGTGAGAATTAAGAATATAAAAATGAAACTACTTGACAACTTTGACCACTGCAAAAGCATGTTTCTCCATCATAGTATATTTCAATTCATGAGCTTTCAGAACATAGCTCATGAAGGAAATTGGAAGTTCATGATCCTCAGAATTTTTTTGAGTTAGCACAATAGCCAAGGTACTCTCTGTAGCATAGCAATAGATAATAAAATCTTTGCTGAAATCAGGACATGCTAAGATGGGGTTCTAGCAATGGCTTTCTTGATACCTTCAAATGCTTCTTTACCTTCGAAGTCCAACCAAAGTTTTGCTTTCCTTTCATCATGTGAGCAACACTCATAGTCAGTTCTGCAAAATCTGAATGAATCTCCTCAGAAATTTATCTTGCCAAAGAAAGAGTGAACACCCTTTTTGCTTGTGGGAAGAGGAATCTATTGGATTGCTTGAACTCTTTCTAGATCTATCTTGATCCCTTCTTTGGAAACAATATGCCAAAAACTTGCCTTCAGTAACACAAAAGACAAACTTCTTAGGATTGAGAGAAACTCCATGTTCTCTACATTTTTGAAGAACTTGTTTCCAGATGTGAAGATGATCTACCCTTGTTTTGGAAAAAATAGTCAAATCATCAAGGTACACAACAATACACTTTCCCTTTAGACTTCCAAAATCTAAATCCATTTCCCTCTAAAAAGTGGCACCAACATTGATAAGACCAAATGGCATTCTCTTGTAGGAAAAGGTGCCCCAAGGGGTAGTAAAAGTAGTCTTGTGTTGATCTGGGGTACTGACTTCCACTTGATTGTATCCAGAGAATCCATCTAGCATAGACAACATCTCAAGCCTTGAGACAACTTGCAAAACTTGATCCATCATGGGGAGTGGATAGTTGTCTTTTAGAGAGGCCTGATTCAAATTCCTAAAATCCACACATAGATGTGAATCTCACCATTCTTTTTCCTGACATGCACAATGTTGGCAATCCATGTTGAATGATGTATAGGGAAAATAATCTTGGCTTTTAGTAACTTCTGGATCTCTTGAAAAATAGTATCAAAGAACCTTAGGATTATACTTCCTTTGCTTCTTCTTGAAAGGTTTGATCCTAGGTCTCAGAGGGATATAGTGTTGCATCTCCTTTGGTTGAAAATCCTTAAGATCATCATATGAATAGGCAAGAACATCAACATACTTTTTTAATAGGTTTACTACTTTCTTCTTCTCTTCTTGAGTGCAACATTTTCCAATATTCACCACCTTGGGTTCATCATTGCTTCCAATATTGACCTTCTCATACTCAAAGAGATTGTTGAGTCCCTTGAGAAGCTTTAGATTTGATGAACCTATCATGTTTATCAAATAGATCTTCTAGACTCACCAGTCCTTTGGGAATCTTGTTACCCTTCAACTTAATACAACCATCCTGATCCATCTCTTCCTTGATATCTTCCTCATTAGAGGGCACATATTCTCTAGGCAAGAGTTTCACTTCCTTCAAAATATAATTGATTAAAGTTATCTTTAAGCTCCAAGAAAGAGAGCAAGTGTTGATCATCATTGAAAACCTACCAATTTTTTTGCATTATCCGGCACACTAGGCCTATGAATCATTTCAATGGTAAATTTCTCTTGAGAGAAATCTAGATGAGGAATCAACAAAGATCCTGAGACAACTAGAGAATCAGCTCTAGTATTCTTTTCTCTTGGCACAACTTCAATTGAGAAAGCATCAAGGAATTCAATGGAATCCCAAACAAGATTTCTATAATGTTTCAATCTCCTATTCTTGACTTGGTAAAGATCCCTTACCTATTTCACAATCAACTCTGCATCACCACGAGCACAAAGATTCTTTACTCCTATTTCTTTTGCCATGCTCAACCCAAGGATGAGAGCCTCATACTCAGCTTGTATTATTTGTATTTTCAAAATGAAGCTTGAAAGAAAATGGATGAATCTTCCCTTCTGAGAGATTAACACCACACCAGCTCCAGAACCAGCTGAAGAGCAGCTTCCATCAAACTCCAAAGTCCAAATGCCATTGGGATCATGAATCACTCCCTTAGGAAGACTTGCCTCATCCTCTGACATGATCATATAGTTTCCATGCCCTATATCTTCATAGAGTATTTGTGCTTTTGGATCATCAGTCTTTTGCACAATATACTCAGTTTGCTTTTCTGGTAACAACTTTCTTATTTTTCCATTGACCGGGATCAAAGCATGTGACCAGTCCATCTGAATTTCACCTCCTACCTTTTTAACAAAATTCCTACTCAACAACATACCATATGAGGGAGGAATATCAACAACCAAAATAGTGGTTATAACCCTTTTCTCTAGGAAAAGTAAAGTAAAGGCTACTTGTGCATCTTTAATCCTCCCAACCAAAGGCACTTCTCTACTCTCCATGGAATAGTAGGAACCAAAGGTACATGTTAGAGTCAGCCCAAAGCATGAGCTACTTTTATAGGCATTACATTGTCTGATGCTCCTGAGTCTATAACACAATTACTAAGTTTATGGCCAGCTATGAGGAGAGTCACATAAATGGTTCAATTTTCTCATTAGGGAAGTGACTACAGCCACAAGGCTTGGTTGAGGTGAGGAAGAGGGAGTGGGAAAAATACCTTTAGAAGTATTGATGAGGCTTTGGATTTGGAATTGACAAAGTTTACCATTTTAGCAAAAGCTTTTGGATGGTTTGGTAAAAATCTACCTCTGAAATTTGGATTTTGGTCTTTTTGAGGTGATCAATAATATCAAAAGATCCAGAGGTGGATGGGGCATCACTACTAGGAACTTGAGAAACTTTTGATTTATCAACTTTAGGAATTGAAGGACAAGAAGTTTTGGAAACAAAAGTAGAAGGAAAAGGATTAGCATTACTCACCTTTTGTGTGGAGGCAGTGGGAATAGGGGCTCCTCTTCTTGCAACCACTGGAATAGTTATAGGAAACTCTTTGATTTCTTAGCAGGCTACATCACTTTTTATTTTTTGTTTTTTTTCTCCAGTCATAACAACATATGACTCACTATTCATATCTAGCCACTCTTTCATCATATTCATCTTCATCATCCATACCTTCAGTGGTGAGGAAATGAACTTGAGATCCACCAAGTTCCTCTTGTTCTTCATCAACCTCTTCTTCTGGGTCTTCAAAGTCTTCATTAAATTCCTCATCATCAGGTTCTTGAACTTCACAAGTTACATTGACTGGAACCTTGATAGGTGGGCCTTCAATAGCCAATTTATTCTGAGAAGGAGGTAACTCGGTTCCTAGGCTGAAAATTCCTTCTTGGAATATCTTGATAAGGAGTATGTTGAGCCAATTGCTTTTTGATGGCAATGAGATCATTTGCCAACTTCTACACTAACTGATCTAAATTGGCTCCAGGAGAGGAAGAGGAGGATGCTTTAGATTTGGAAGGTTCTCTTTTCAATTTACCAGACATGATTAAATCATCCTCAACACTGATAGCCAAATTTGATCAACATCCAGAGTTGTAAGGTTAGCCCTCCTTAGTGCATAACTTACTTCAGGTAACTGAGCATTGAGGAAGAAGCACTTTTGGATTTGATCTATAGGATGAGTGTTCTATGGAATTTTAAGAACTAGCTTGTTGAATTTAGCCACAAAATCCCTCATGGGTTCATGTGGTTCCTTCTTGATATGAGAAATTTGAGCCAAGAGGGCATGCACATCTTCAGCAGGTTTGAAACGTTGCTCAAACTGAGTTTTCAAGGTGGTCCAATTAGTAATTGACCCAACAGAAGATGATAGAACCAATCAACAACATTATCCTGCAATGTTTCCACAAAGAGCCTGATAAAACATCTTCATGTTCAACCCCAAGAATCCCACATGCAACAATGAAGGCTGACAATGTGTTCATCTAGGTGTACTTTCCCATCACCTCGGAATTTAGGAAAACCTTTCCTACTACTCCTGGGTAACTCATTCAATGGTTGAGGAAGAGCAAGAGGCCCAATCCATTGTCCCCAAGGCAGAGGTGCTGCCATCTATGGGAAGATTGTCTGAAGGGGAACTGAAACACCAAAGAAGTATCAGAGCAAGAAGATTAGGACTGAGTTGTTCTGAGGAATGCTATTCTTGGAATTTTTGTCTTTAACAGAGGTGTGCTTGAAGAATGAGTTCCTCTGTTCCTTCTTGCTAGAAGAAGAGAGAAGTTTTGTTGCTCCAGAAGTTGAAAATGAGAATCTTCAACCCCAAGAGATTTCTTCCCACGTGTATATCATAGAGTCACCAGATCAAAAATGATCTTGAAGTTGTTTTTTAAAAGGGATATGTTTGAAACAAAATCCCCAATGAGAGTCACCAAAAATTGTTGGGTTTTAAAATGGTACTTTAACAAAACCACAGTCATAGGGACAACAAGTCCCTCCTCTTTATGGGAGAGGTTCCCTTATTGAAAGCAAGAACAAAGCTTATATACAAATGTACAACTTTCATCTTAAGGTGGACTTTTGACATCTTGAAATGATTTTACCAAAATAGCTTATCAATACAAACAAATGGAAGAATCAAGAAAGGAAAGAGCAGAATATAACAATACTTTCAGAAATATAGATAGCAGAGTATAACCTTATACGTACTGAGAAAAGGTGATACAAAACAAATCATTCACATTCACAACATAAGATATCATTCCATAGACACAAAGTTCTAGAAATCATATCAATAAGAACACAAAGTTTCTTATTACAAAAGATAAATGATCCACAAATTTCAGGTAAGCAAGAAGAGACAATAGATGAAGATAGAGAGAAAGGGAAAATTCTTCTGTATTGATTTACTTTCGATTCTATTTACACTTCAAAAGTATCAGAGTCCAACATTTGCAATGAGCCAAGCTCTTACATTTATAGATGAAGCAAAAAGAGGAGAAGAAGAGAAGGAAGAAAATATGATTTGGAAGCTCAACCACCAACCATCAATGCCCCTGCAAATCCACCTACAATCTGTCAAATCTGGTTCTATTGTCTTTGGCGTGTTGAAGAAGGAAGGATGGAAGATCGATCAAATTTGATCTAGTTGAAGTAGTCCGATCACATATTAATGGCACAAAAAGATGTTTTCCATATTTTCACCCAAATCAAGATATCCAAATCGGTTCTCCATGTCTGTTTGGCATGTTGAGAAGGAAGGATGGAAGATCGATCAAATCTGATCTGTTTGAAGCAATCAGATCACATATTAATGGCATGAAAGATGTTTTCCAGATTTCCAACCATCAAATCCTACTAAAAACAATATTTTATGCTTCCATGGCATAGAGGAGACCAAGATCTTTCCAACAATATAAAATTTGTCAAATTTCAGCACTGGAGTGAAAGTTATGCTCATTTGAATATTTGAATCGAATCCATACAAAAATGGCGAAAATGCAATTTTCACAAAATGGATCCGCGGGCCCAAATTGAAATTGCGCCTTTAGCGCAAAAGATGCAAAGTGCAAAAGTTCCCCAAACCAAACCCATAGCCCACAACTTCACTTTTGATATAGGTCTGACACGTGGCTTTACCTGAGTGGTAACAGAGTCACGGCTCACTTTATAATTTTACTTCTTTTGGAAACAAGGCTCAAAATCTCAAAGTTCTCCGCCAACCCGCTTCCCCATTTTGACTTTTCAACGTGGGCTCAAGACCCCAATGGAGTCATGGAGCATTTTATAACTTTTAACTCTCTTTTTGGAAATAAAACCAAAATTCCCAAAATGCTCTGACGGCCCGCCTTCCCGTTTTGACTTTTGATGCGGGCTCAACATTTGACTTTATCCCTTGGCATGAGTGGGGCCGCGGTTCACTTTATCACTTTACGCCTTTTATGGAAACAAAGCCAAAATTCCTAAAGTGTCCCGATAACCCACCTCTCCGCTTTGACTTTTCAACGGATATTCAATACATGGCTTCAACGGAGGGTCACGGCTCATTTTTTAACTTTACTCCTTTTGGAAATAAAGCCAAAATCTTCTGAAATGCTTCGACGACCCACCTCTCTACTTTGACTTTTCAATGGATATTCAATACATGGCTTCAACGGAGTTATGGCTCATTTTTGTAACTTTACTCCTTTTGGCAATAAAGCCAAAATCTTCAAAGTGCTCCGACGATCCGCCTTCCCGCCTTAGCTTAAAAATGGCCACGTGTCCTTTTGTGGGCCTTTTAGGCATTCTTTTATACTTTAAGCCTTTTCGCCATAATGCCTCAAAACACAAAACGGACCCGCCTTTCCGCCTTAGCTCGATTCGACCAATCAGGATCCTTCGGGGCCATGGAGCCAATTTGACACTTTTGCAAAAATAACAAAAAATGATAAGTTCACAAAATAATCCGCCACGCCGCATCCAATTAGAGATGTCCACGTACTCATGGATGTGGGGCCAAAAATTGACAGGAAGATATGCCCGTCATTCACGACTGTAGAAAAAATATAGAGAGGAGGAAAACTCCACCATTTACGCCCGAATTTCAAATTTTTCTCCATGGAAAGAGAAACTACAAACAATACAAGGCTCGACACGATCCATAGCCAAAAGAGAAGGATTGACAATTTCATTCGAATGAAAGAAACAATTTTCAAGCATCCAGATGGGAAGACAAAATTTTATCAAACCATGCGGATTGCAAGATTTTAAATTAACAAGGCGAGATTGCAAATGAGCACCAACTTCTTCAAAGCACAAATTTTTCTATCTCTCCAGACTTCTCAATCTGCTCAAACATCTCTCAAAGGCACATCTTTTGCACCCATAAGTCATTCTTAACCTTGTGCACACATTAATATGTAAATTTAAAAAAAAGAGTTTTATTGTCTTTGACATTTCTTAGACCTATGCACATACATAGTCTAACAAGGCTCAACTTTGTATCAAAATAGTATGTTAGTGGGCTAATTTACTAGTTGTGCATACATGAAATAAAATGTCACTACGATCAATATAACTCCACTCTTATATGACATATTCTCATTGGCTAAATGTATTTAATGTGAATGATATCATCAAAAATGGCAAGAAATTTAATATAAATTTAAGTGGGTTATAGCTCATCGGAAGTAGCAAGTGAGCTTACCGAAATGTTAGTAGAGTGTGTCTTTGTTCTACATGTGTGATTGTCTTGTGTTGGTTTTATGCGTCATATGGAAATGGCCTAGAATTTCAATTTTTGGGTCCTTTTTAAATCAAAATTTGTTAGTTGCTAACTTTTGTATGTGGTTGTAAATTGTAGGTTTTACCTACAATTTTTTTATAAATTCTTGGTATAAAAATTAATAAGTTTTGTATTTTCTCAAATTATATAATTTTCTTTTAAAGTATTCAAAACTGTATATGATCTATTAAATTATCAACCTATAATTATTGAAGGTCGCATCCAAATTTTATTGGTCATATGCAATCAAAATCACAAAAAAAAACAGCCTACAGACCGTCAATTTCCAGGCGCAGAAGAGAGTGGCTTACCTTAAAACGAATTATGTGGTCGATTTGTCGTTTGTTAAAATGAGTAATCATTTTAACACACGATTGATCTTCAACTTATAAATATTTAACCAACAATCAATAAAATAATTACCGAGTTGCCGCCGAAAAAAGGAACCCCGTGTCTCTCTTCGATAAGGCATAAACTATATTAAAATATTAAATATGACTGTATTTTATTTTAATTTTTTGTCGTTTTGCATGTTGACATTTATAAAAGTCAACGTCAAAAATTGAATAATGAAAGCGACGAGCTAAGCTTGTACAGCTGGTGTCACATGTATTTTGTCTCATTTTGCACAAATTTTGCAAGTTGCATCGCCACATAAATCCCCACGAACAGAACACTCACCTAATAACATATGAGTATGATACTTCAATATAATATGTGACGATATTTAATTCAAGGTTTTTAAGAAATTCTTATTGTTGGCACGTTGCAAAACGAATTAGGGGCTCTAAGTAGGTACACAAATATATGTAACACATATTAAATAATGTTGGATCAAATACAAACGAAATTGAATTGTGATGGTGTAAATGTTTGTTGCTTAATCATCCACCAAGATTTCAATTTCAAGAGAACAATAAATAAGGGATGAGGATAGGATCATTCCCGAAATGAATTTGACATACTCGAATCCCCTTAGTCCTTGATGGTTAATCGTATAAATTGTGTGCATTTAACTTGTGCAAACTTCAGATTCAATTGAAAAACACTAAGAAAATTGTGAGAATAGAAGACTTGTACTTTTTACAATTTATTCTTAATTTTGTGTTATGATTTAAAATTAAAATGTGAATCTAAAAATGTTTATATGTTAATTCGTAAACATGTCATTGAATGAAACATAATAATAAGATTATATATTCAATCTTTAGTCATGATTGTATAATCATATAAAATTATATTGTCTTATATGTCCACACAATGCAATAAAAATCTCAAAATTCATAGAAATTGCATCACACAAATTACTCCAAGTAGTTCACAATAACATGTTAATTAGGGAATCTTAAGTCCTTAATAATTTCTTATGATTAAATGAAGCTTATTACTTATTTATTTATAGACGATGTACATCAAAATTGTGGTGAAATTTGTGTATGCATCAATTTCCAACAATTATAAACAAAACATGGATGAGTAGATGGGCCAATTCATTGTAATAGAACACACAAGCAATGAGATCAAGATTTTATATATATAAACAAAACAAAATAAATTATAATATAAATATATGATAGTACAAAACATATGAAAAATATTTCAAATTACTAAAAAAATTATAATAATTAAATAACATAAAATTTAACCAATCACCACTATAAATAACACTAAATAAATATCAATTGAACCATTTTTAGATGTTTACAAATAATAGCAGTCACATATAGAAACTCTATTGGTTTCATGAAATTGGTAGAAAATAAATACTTTTTTTTATGGTTTCTATGGGGATGCTCGATAGTATAAAGCTTAAGATGCTTCAAACCCTAAGCTTTTAATATGGTCGTCAAAATGTTCAAACTTCTGCAAAATTTGAGGTATGAAGGATGTCATTTTGTAACTTTCAAGTATTTTTTAAATACGATTTTCTAGTGAGATGAAAGTAAAAGTCCTCAGCATTATGGGATATACCTATATTTTAAGTTTCTTAACCTTATTTGTTTTGAGACCAACCCATTATTTTAGCAAATAAACTCATGTCAACGAGGACTTCTTCATCTCAATGTTAAACATAAAATAGAAGGTATGGTGCCTCCATATATATGATGTAGAATCCCAAAAGGACTTAAACTAGAAATAGTAATTAATGGACATCATGCTAACATGGAAGATCATCATGGCCCAATTATTAGGGGTATTTGGAAGGTTTAAACACGTAAAAAATGGTCCATTGATCTTTTATAGTTATCAACGTGCATAATTTTAGCGTAGATTTTTGTTTGACAACTTGTCAAAATTATATGTTAATAACATGTTTGGGTCATATTTTTCATGTGTCTTTTATGTTTTGTGTTAATTTCTCCCCTTTTTTCTTTATTTAAGTTTTTGGGTATGTTATTCATAATACCATTAGTGTTATGAGATATGTTCGTAGTGATCATCATCCTCGTGGTCTAATTTTTGGATCTTTCATTTTTAGAGTGCGAGATATCTCCTTTACCTTACATTTTTCCTTTTAAATATGTGTGTGTGTGTGTGTGTGCGTGTTTTACAACAATAGGAACATAACTTGAATTCAATTTTTCTATAAATACATAATTATTCCATTTCATTCAATAGTATAGAATTATAAAAGATCACGCTACATATTGTTAACACTCACATGCATTTTAGAGAAATCAAATAATGATTGAAACATTTCTCATCGTCCAAAAATAGTATTTTCTATAGAACACTTTTGGTGTGTGCCCTAAGTTTCTATGCCACTAGAATTTTTTTCAATTATGAATTGTCTATTTTTTATATATTGTTTATTGTTCAAAGGTCTCGTAATTATATGTCATTTAAATCGCCAACTAACTTCTAGCATGTACCTTAAAACATTAATTGTTTTCCTTATGTTACAAATTTATTGTTGCCAAATTAGGACAAAATTTTGGTTGTTTTTGTAGGTTATATGTGTTGTAGTGTGAAGATTAGATCGAAAGAATGGAATATCCAAACTAGAAGAACATAGTTGTGATATTAGTATCAAGCATGTCTAACATATGTATTTACCAAAGATGATGCTTCATCTTGTCAAGAGTACCCTAGACATTTTGAACTTTTAAGAAAAGTTCCATCCCTTTGGGTGAGCCTTTTTGCATCAATATTTTGGTAACTATTAAAACACATCTCGCAATATTTAAGACAATCCTCTAACCATATGTGAATGCCATATTCTTGGATTATGAAATATTCAAGAAGCATATGTAATTTTTGCACATGTTTATTTTGCTTGTTTGAATGTAATTAGGTTTTTGTGTTTCATAGATGTATTAGCCATTAATCCCTAATATATTTTGATGAAATTGAACTATCTTGCACCTCTTCTAGCGCCATATATTACCCATATTATGCTAGATTCAAAATTATGAATTATTTTGGGGTTTATTATGCTAGATCTAAACAAGATGGCTTATATTATTCTTTATTTCTTAATCACAAGTCCTCAATAAATTTTGATAAATATTACAAACCCCGATGTGTTTGTATGATTTTTCATATTTTTTTATATTATATGACATACAATTGTTGTAGAAACCTATTATTTCTTATTTTTGACACATGGCAACATCAATGATATAGCAAAGAAAAATCACTTTTAACCAATCAAATAAGTTAGAATGATAAAAACTCCAAACATTCCTTTAGGCTTGCAAGATAGCTATTTTTCAAAGTCTAATTATCCCTCAAAGCATGCAAATTTTTAGAATTATAGACTTAATTCACTTGTCCAAACATTGTACATTGTCACTAGACCTATTCCATGCCAAATCAACCATCAAAAGGATGTAAAACCAACAAAAAATTAAATTATCTTACTTTCTTCTTAAATTGCCCTTTTTAGCTTCTTAAACCAATGCCTTTGGTGAGATGGTGGTTGGAACAAATTACAAACAACCACAAAAAACTGAAATTATATTTGGTCACCCATTTATCTCCTTGAGATTTGTGAAAATATATTGGCTCAATTCTCAATTTAAGTTCCTTTCTACCCTCTCTCTCTGGCCTAACCTTCTTCTAGTATCCCTATCTAATGTCTTTTCATGACATAAATTTTGATAAAAATAATAGTTTAACAAACTACCTACCTTTTTGAGTACCCATTTGGGGTTTCATTAGTGTGCAAAATTTGAAAGTACCTTTCTTTACAAAAATTCCTCTCAATTCACTATTTCAAACTTCCAATTAGGCCTCCAATGTGCATATATAGTTTAGCCGAGGAGTGCCATAAATTTCTAATAATTGTGACCTTATCTTGCACTAAATATTTTTGAATATGTTTGGAGGCTCTATGAATATGCTCTCTATAAATTTATATACTCATAGTGCATGTGCAAGATCTCCAAACCGTATCATCTTCACAAAACCTACGAGGGTTTCTTGATGAACCCAGGTAAGGATATTTTGCAATAACTTGATTAAAAACCAATTCAAAGAAAAGAGATTCCTCCCTAAGGTATTTTTAGACTACTAAGTCTTATGAACTTCTTCAGTAAGACTCTTTATGTAAACCAACCGTGAAAATGACTCAAAATAAAACTACTATGTCCTAAAAAGAAGGGTATCTAAGTGTTCCAAAGGAATATAAAAATATGTCTCCACTTTGTGTCTTAAACATGATGATTATTTCAAGTACAAACAATATTTATTCACTTGATTGTACCATCAACAATCTCTCTTTGATCTAGTTCTTGTTCCAACTTGACTAACTCAAGGGGTTATAACCCTCATACCGATCGCTACATGATTTCTTAGATTATTCATGCCTAAACTCACATGAGACCACTGAAATTATTGTAATAAAATCTATACATACTCATTAAAAAAGTTTCATACCAGTCATAAATCTCCTCCAAATCAAATGCTCTAAGTTAAATAGACACAAATGCACTCGCACAGACTTGAAAATTGTTACCATGTTTGTTTGCGGACAAAATTTCTTTTTTTTTCACTCTTGAAGCTCCTTCTCCACCTTCCATTTGAAATAATAATCTCTAAAATATTTAGAAAACAATTTTTTATACATCTTTTAACTTGATCTTCCCTATAACTATGATTATGATCACAAGATAAGGTCACATCTTAAGAAAAGGAGCTAAAAACAAGCTTTAAGAGCCACATGACCAACTATACACATGAAAAGAGTCCTAAAACACCAAAATGGTTTGGAAACCCATAAATATTCTTATTATCACCTCTTAGACTCCTACCACCATGCTAGAAGCCAAAAATGGCTCAACGAATTCAAAACTTCATTTTTTCTCAAAAAGGATGGAAAATGCAAAATTTGATGTTTTGACCAACGTATCTCAACAAAATAACATGAAATTAATTCTAAAGACTTCATAAGGAATCTTAACCCACTTAACAATCCAATATTGTCATGGCATTCCTAAATGGATGCTAGGAGAGATTCTCAAGCATCAATCAATATTGGAATATTTTGATATACTTGGACTATTGACATATATCAGACTATTTATCATTTACCTACTTGATTGTTTTTATATATTATTTGTCATCTCTTATTACCAATTAATTTGTTGATATAATTTTTTTATGTAGGCTTTAATAGAAGACATGATATAATCTCTCATTCTAGGACTTGTTAGATTCAATCTAAACATGAGTCGAAGGTTTTGGCTCTCAAAATAAATTCATGGTGGAATGGAAATTGGGAGCAATGTGACCTTAAAACCATTTCAAGGCATGTTCTTGAACAATATAACTTTCCAATGATCTAGCATACATATAAATATGTATGCTCACAATTATGCTACTCTAATTGAATTTTGAGGCTATAAAAATCTAAAAATGGGAGGGAAATGGTAGGCAAGAGTGGAGAATTAAAATTTTAATTTGTTCAAGTTTTTTTAAGAAAACACTAATGAAAATAACTATCGTTAACCAAGATTTATAAAACCCATTGTTACTTGAATGAATAATAATCTAGTGTAAGAGTCTAATGAAGAAGACATGAGTTAACTCAATGCATACAAATAATTAATTCTGATCATAAAAATATTTGAATAGAAGACAACTTATAAAATCTACAAGATTTTATTGAAATAATAAAATATGAATCAATAAATTCACAATAAAAATGGGTGATTAACACCTTATAGCTACACATATAACTTAGTAATTGAAGATTTCTAAAATATATTCAAATCAATCTCAAAATGGAAAAGGACCTAACAATGTAGCATACTGGATATAGAATAAAAGTAACTCAATATAATTCCACTAAGTAACATACAAATCAACAATGAGTTCTTTAATTAAAATCAAACAAATTTGTATCTAATATTGAGAAAAGAGCATGACTCAAAGATAATGTGCATAGAGATTCATTAGAAACATTATTTTCTTATATTATAATTAAAAAATTTTGTAACCATGTGTTTATAATAATTTTAATGGGTCATAACTTTCAATTGATCCAATTATTCAGTTCAGAGTTTTCACATTTTTTTATTATTGGCAAATAGTTTTGAAGGGACTGAAAAATAAAGCTAATTAGAGTAAAAAGTTATCTTAATGACTAAAACTAACTAATTTATCATGATCCCAAATTAAACGTTTGGGCCTGTGGAAACGAGAATGCATTGAAAAAATAAGTACAAAGGGATCCAACTCTAAGCTAACCCCAAAATATCATAGTAATGTGTGGAAAACAATCATCAATTCCTTTATTAATTCAATTCATCCTCAATGCTAAAAATAAGACCTTCATAATCAAACCGATCATATCCCTAAATTTCCTTAGCATCATAAAGCCAATTATATTGCAATTCACTAGATGTTTTCTACTTAATATGACCATGCATGATATTAAATCTTGAAATTTATGAAAATAGATATAATTTCCCTCTTAAATGACTGATATTCAATTGTTATCCCCTCATGTTCCAATGTTTCTTGGTTTATTTTTTTGTTTACAACGTGAACTTCCCAAAACATATTCAATTGTGATGTTGTGGTAGTAATAGTTTGTAAAATATTCCCCAAATATATATTTAACCTCTACTATGAAACCTTGATCACTTTTCAATAAAAAATTTTCATTCTTGCAAATAAAACACCTTTGAGAAACTTTACGTGTGAATCGTCATCAAATCATGCACAAAATTGAACTAAATGTTATCCCAATCAAAATATTCATTCAATATATTTCCAATGATCCTATTATCATGTCAAATGGGGAATTAGATTGTGAAATATGAAGAATAATAATATTTTCAGATCACCTTAATTGGTTCTTTGAACTAGCTATTGTAAAATTCCAAGTATATGTGTTTTATGGCTCTCATTTTAATTTTAGTGAATATAGACTATTCATATGATGGAAAAAGACATGTTCCCAAGTGGGTTATCAAATATAAGGATCCAATATAAATTTGGACATAAAGTGTAGATAAAAGGTACTCGGGTAGTGTTAGAGTCATAATTATAAAGGATGGTTAGGTTTCCAAGGCTTATAACCATGATAAAGATAAGTATTCTACTAGGATTCAAAATAAGTGTAACCAAGGGGTACTAGATAAATCAAAGAGGTGTAATATAATAAGATAATACAATAAATCAAAGAAAACATACATATAATATAGTCTATAACAATGAATGACCAACATACAACATACATGTGCAAGATAAAAGACTAAAGATGGTTAGAAATACTTAGCTATAACATGTGTGTGACCACTAATGCATAATCCTCCCCAAACAAAAAAAAATTATAGTCAAGATAGAGGAGAGTACCCTTCCACGATATCGGTTGATGGGGTGTAATATAATAAGATAATGCAATAAATCAAATAAAAATACATATAATATACTCTATAGAATGAATAACCAACATATAAGATACATGTCTAAGATAAAATACTAAAGATGGTTAGAAAAATAGCTTAGCTATAACATGTGTGTGACCACTAATGCATAATCCTCCCCAAACAAAAAAAAAATCCCCAGTCAAGATATTGAGAGTACCTTTCTACGATATCATTTGATGGGGAGAGGTATAGATAGATGGTAAGATAAGAAGAACATGAAAAATTTACACTATTAGAATATAACTTAAATATAAGTGAAATAAAGGAAAGGAAAGATAAGGTTATGATCAAATAAGAACACAATGCTAACTAGTACCTATGTACATATAATACTAAGATAAGATAGAGAAATGGGGAGAGAGATGAAATAATCTATGAAAAATGACCAAGAGGGTTAGAGCACTTACCTCATGGGGTGGTCGCTGATACATCCATCTCTCTAGAGAAGTAGTACACCGAGATAAAATCACTACGGGTAGAGAAGGGAAACACCATTCCTTTCCTAGACTCACTATAGATGACCTAGTAGTGTAAGATTTCAATAATAAAGAAGAGTGTCCAATACAATTCAAATTTAAGATGAACCAAGAGGAAAGTGAGTAGATGTGAAGCTAACACAAAAGAGTAGAGAATATTGCTAATTCTTAGAATCCTTCTTCATTCCTTATGAATGTCTAGATGTGGTGTGCATATATACCCGATGCCATCACCTGTAGGAGATGACATCGCCAAGGGAAATGCTTAAACCAACACAATCACCCATGGTGTTCAAATGCAAAAATGGTACAATATGTCAATCAAGCAGAATAATTAAAAAAAGTGTGATGGATAAATAAGGAAGTGTCAAGATAATAAGGACTAAAGATAGGACCACATAGTGATATTCCTATCTGTGTATTGTCTTTAATCCCATAATGACCATGCGTATAGTCATACTACATTCCTGACAGCCCCTTAAGGCACCCACTCGAGAAATAGATGCATCAATGACCCTTATCTACAAAAAATATTTGTTAGTAACATGAATGAAAAATTAAGATGAATAGTTAGGTGTATAAATATGCCCCAACCATTGATCACTACATGTCATAATAGCGAAACATAGGGTAGTTAATGGAATAAAAAAATTGAAATATTGAAAGTGAAAATAGGCACTAAAATTAAGTACATAAGGGAATGTTGAAAGTAATAAAGGATTAGCTAAAATGAAATATACCCACCAATTCATACCTAATAGTGTCGCTCATCCTACCATGTGTGGATGTAATCAATGCTGCAAGAACCTTGAAGAAGAAAGACTGAAAAGAAACACTATACGATCATCAGTAAAATAAGACATAAATCACCTAGCTAGGGGCCCATGAGACGGATGTCATGCCATAGTGTTGAGATGTTATAATGTAGAGATGCCATATTGTCATAATGTCATAATTTCATATATATCTATCCCTAAGGGGTGGGTAAAGAACACGTAAAAGTGTAAAAACCATGAGGTAGATGCTATAAAAAAATTGTCATTGTTAATGAGTATGAAAAGATTGATGAAGTTTTTAGTGTATATGTTACTTTTCTTATCACTTTCTTACTTTTCGCATGCATGTATGTGATGATACTCATGGTACTTAGGAATAATGATAATTTTCATTAGATAGGTAAATATGGTGGGAGGTGGAATCAAAGAGATAACCTAACCCATGTGATGTGAAGAAGCCAAGGGGTAGAAAATGACCACAATATCCAATGATAGGATGTTAGGGCGATGTCAGGTAAATAAATCCAAGCAAGGCCATAATCCTAAGTGAGGATGCACATAATACCATAGTGATTAGATTAGAAATATTAGGGCACACAAAGAAAAATACATGGAACCAAGATCATGGTATTCCAATGGTAGGAAGAGTCGTGGTATAAGGGATGACAAATCCAAACAGAGTAGTAAATTGATGCGAGGATGAAACAAGATAAAAGGAATTGCGTGAGAACCCAAGTTGGAGCCGAGATCCCGAGAGAAGGTGATAACTTAAGAAAACGAAGTAAAAGAGATGTAGTCAAGGTTCTATAGATATTTATCCAAGAGGGGAAATTTTTGTAAGGTGTCGATTATGATGTCACAAACCTAGTGAAAGATGCAACTTCTAGAATGAGTCTTGAGGTCCTTTATAAATGTTGTGTAATAGTGAATTAGCGATGAAATTTAGATCTCATAGAAAATAGAGGGTCATTGATATGATCCTCTTTCTAGGTGATAATGACACACTTAATATAATTCATGAGGGACGAGGATCGAGGTGAGATGGTGGTCCCTAAGTAGGTTGTGGTCTAGTAGGTCGAGGGAAGGCGGTTGGTTTTGTGAGGAATCTGCTCCATGATTATGATTGCACAAATAGGATTTGGGATCTTGATGCTTGCTACACATAACTTGGTAGTCGATTCGGTATGTGCTTATTACCAAATCATTACACCCTCCGAATGGCCAAGTGATGAATAGGGAATTTGGTGTGATTGGGTAACATTGGATCACCTCTCAAGCTGTGGGACTTGGGCTTGAGGTGAACCTCTAAAAAATGTAGACTTCCTTTTCCTAAACTAAACACAACACTACTTCTAATACAATAAAATATCTAACTAGAATTATTCTAACATTTTCATGGGGTTAAGGGAGAGAGATTTTCAAGAAATAAAAACTCTACTAAAAGTGGTGATGCACCAAGAAAGGGTGTTGTTAGACAAGTTTTTAGTTTTCAATTGAAGAAAGATCAAAATGAGAAGGATAAAAAGTGCCATAACTCAACCACATTAAAATATTCACTTTGAGATAAGCACAAAATTCCCAAAACCTGCAGTGGAAACTTGAAGTTGCAAAATATACCCGCATACACGAGAAGGCACAAACAAGTAGATAGAATGATGAAATGACCAATAATTAGTCACAGAACACAATTTTATTGCTTCACTACATGTACAATGCATCATTACATATGAAAGAGGAAAATTTTGCCATTATAATGTTCGAAAAGAAGATTGAAAGTCCCGTAGACACTAATTTTTGGTATAACGCCCCTCCGTCATCTCATGTT
The DNA here is from genome assembly GCA_018340775.1 of Taxus wallichiana var. yunnanensis. NCBI lineage: Eukaryota > Viridiplantae > Streptophyta > Pinopsida > Cupressales > Taxaceae > Taxus > Taxus wallichiana. Next base: position 212,991,957 of record CM031236.1, on the reverse strand, counting down.
CATGCAATTTCCTATCTCACCTTTATTTTTCCTAAATTTCAATAAACCTCATCATCTATTCAACCAAATTTAATTAATTATTAAATGGGCTCCATATAAACCCATTTAATAATTGACTTTTGGCATTATCCCCCATCTCTCACAAATTATTCAATCCATGGGTATTAATATACCCATCCGACACCCCTTTCTAAATTTCAAATGGAATCTATCATCTCACCTACCATGTCAATCATGCTCCCCACTCCATCTAATAATTCAAGCCATGGTCCCCACATGATCACATCATATCTCTTAACTTGGGTTACTCTACCCAACCTTGGTTACTTGTTAACCCCAATCTAACCTCACATCTAAGCTATAAATATGGGTTTTCCCCCATATTTTAGGGAGTGAGATATTTTTCAAGAAGACCTAGAGACCTAGGCCCAGAGAGGAGAAGAAAGAGCTTAATTAAGTTCTACAAGTTTGAGGGAGAAATATTTTCCATAGTTCATTATCTTACCATCTTGATGCCCAATTCATCTCCATAGTAAAGCACAAGCTAAGTTCCCTCGTCATTTTAGTTACTTGTCATTTTATATTCCATTATTTCTACATGATAACTACTATTCATGATCTATTATTATCTTGTTTGACATAGGGGTTGACATCCTCCAAGGGAGTTAATATCCTCTTGGAACCAGCACTATCCGAAAACCCCGCATATTGTTATCTAATCTTATCTATTTCAGGCCACGAGATCTAGCTTCTTTATATCATGCATCTATCTTTTTGCACCCATAGATCTAAATATGCATCTGAGGTCCTAAGCCCTCCATCATTTGAAGTTACTTGTAGCTCCCAGTATTTTCCTTCACCCGCTTGAGAACAAAGTTTCTTATACACCATTATGGCATGCCCGGTGGGACCAAATCCTAGATCTAGTCGTTTTTTTTGTTATTTTACTCATCTTTTCTAACTTGCTTATTTGCATGGTCCTAATATTTGTTGATCTCAGTTTAGTACAATCCATCGTTTAAGTCACCTCGGAGGTACATGCTCTTTGTTTTCTATTTACCCACATGGGATATGAATCCAGAAATTGACCTTATGACTTGACGTTTGTTTTGGAACTTGGTTTTGCAATAAATATATATCTTGTTGTTATATTCATCATTAAAAGATTAGTATTTGGAGGATAAAAATTTATATCTAGTTTAATATTGATTAATTTTGTAGTTCATTCCCTCTATCAGCTTTATGATATTGTTGTTGGTTTTCTTTGGATAATCGTTAATATACGATCTTCATATTTGTATTATTTTATATAATAATACTGACCTTTGTTATAAGACAAAATTACAAAAAAAAAAATCAATAAAAAAAGAATTAATAATAATTGTCACTACCCTACACTATCCCATCTCCATCTTACTCCACATCCCCCTAACCGATCCTCCCTTCCTTCCCACCAAGCCACCCATGGGCTCACACCCCATGAGCTCCCATCCGACTTCTCTCCACCTGAGCTACCATCCTCCACACCCACTCAGCCACTCCCACCGACCTCACCCACCATCTATCTCACTCCACCCTGTCCCCACCTACCCGAGCTTCCATACAACTCTTCTTACTCCCCGAGCTATCCCCCTCTCTACCCACTTCACCCAAATTTGCCTCGTCTCCCATCTAGTTCTCCCTCAACTCCCTACCGACTCGCCCCATCTCCCACCCAACTCATCTCCTATACCCGACTCCCTTCAACTCCAATCACTCCCCATTCAACTCCCTACATGTAACTCCCGAGCTACCATCCCCTTTCCCCAAACCCATATCCTCACTCTCATCTCCCACTCAGTCCCCTCATGTCCCAACCCACTCTACCCTATGCATCCCCCGACTCAGCTTACACCAGAGCCATCCACCGCATCTTCCTCTCACAGACCTAATTCGATCTGTTCCCAAATCTCTTTTGCACATTCCCCATCTCCCTTTCATCTCCCTCCTCTTCCTACCTGAGCTCCCATCTTCCCTCTCTATGTTCTCAACTCCCAACACCAAACTCATCCCCTCACTGAATCACTCCACTCTCCACCCAACTCCTCGAGCTATATCCCATCTACCTGAGCTCCCTCCTGCGCTACTCTCCATCCCACGTGACCGAGATATCTCCCATGTTTTCCCCCAAACTCCCATGCCGATGCTTCACTCTCTGCTTGCACATCCACCAACTCCATACCTCTTGCACTACTCTCCATTGACCCCGATCTTAGTCCCCTCTGCTCGAGCTCCCATTTGACTTCTCTCCCTCACAAGCTCTTCTAACCAACACCCCTCCACTCACAACTATCCAACTTCCTCACCTCTCCCTTCCTCCCGACTGTTCCACTCACCCCACATACGACTCGACTCTATCCTCAACCCCCAACCGACATACACCAACCCACGTGGTCTTCGTCTCTCTCCATGCACACTTTCCCCGACCAAGAGGACCCCTCCATCGAACTCCACATGGCTCGACCACACACACACTACCACATTTCCAATCAATAGTTTCTAATTTCGACTCACCGAGTGCATTTCCTCTTTATTTAATAATTTACTTCATAGATTAGTCTTATAGTTTTTAGTTTATCATTCTATAGTTCATTTCATAGCTTATCATTTCAATCTATTGACACATTGCATGGTTTATCATTCCATAATTTCTCATTTCGGCATGGGTTAAACATTTAATAATTTATCTCATACGTTTATTTCATAGATTAAAGTTATAATTTATCGATTCATTTTCGCATTGCAAAATTACTCTAATTGACTAGGAATGTTGAACTATGATTTTTATTATTTAGATTACTTATTTTTCTATGACGACGCTCTTTAGACATCGACATCATTTTCCTTAACAATGTCAACTAATTGTTTTATTTTCTTTTGTAGGTAACATCTACGATACTATGACCACTAAAATACGTCATCAAAGATCGCTTGTTGAAACATAAACACGCCACCAATCTCCTTTCATTGGCCCCGTCTAAAATTATAAATGGTGTAATTTTAGGGTACCTAGTGTTTCGGCCACTAACTGGTGCTTTAAAAATACATCACTATCACATGCACTTAAATAACAAGGAAAAGTGACTCTCCAGGTATTCCTTATTTTTCTCTATTTTCTCTTTTTTGCATTGTAATTTCCCATCTCGAGTGATTGTCTACATCGAATGTCACATTTCATTTTAGATTAAAAATAACCTTTCTTTTTTGCATCCTGCCTGATCACATAGCCTAATTAATGGATTTAATTATCTACATTTCACTTATCACACACTTATTGAGATTGCACAAACATAATTAACACATCAAAACATTCCTCTCACCTAGTTAACTTATTGGGACTTAAACACCCAATAGGAAATTGTCTCATACATCTCCCCATCCAAAGCTATCTGAAACCAATCTTAGAATTCTATAGGTACCTTCATTACCTAATTTTCTTAAGCAAGAGAGAGAGGGTGCATGATGAAGATAGTGAAGAATTTGTCAAGGAAGAATGGAAGATGGAGAGATGGTGAGGTAAAAGAAAGGAAGGGATAGGAGGGGCAATGCCAACAAATGGATGTTAGGAGAAATCCACCGAGAATGATCGATAGGAAAGGATGGGATAAAAGATGAGACAATGAAGAAATTAAACGAAGAATGGGAGGGGGAACAATAATGAAGGGACATTGAGAGAAGTCCCGTGATAATGATCAGAGGGCACAGAGGAAGGAAGGAATGAAGATAGAATGAAGGAGGTCAAAGAAAAGGATTTGGGTTGTGCAAAATGGGGATGAGTGATTTTTAGGAGAAGTCCACCAATAATTACTAGCATGGAAATAAAAGATGATGATGAAAGAATGTTAGGGGAAGATCAATGAAAATGATGGGTAAGTATGGGGGTAAATATGTGGGAGAACTCTAGAAGATGGAGTGGAAAGAGTAAAGAAAAGAGGGATAATGATGTGTAGGAAGATGAAGATGAGGAGAGGATGCAAAGGATGAGAATGAATGAGAGAAAAATTAAGAAACAAGACACAATATGAATGGAGAAGAAATGGTTAAGTAAGATTACCCAACGACAAATGATGGAGATGAAAAAGGGACCAAGAGGGAAGTGGTGTTTGTGAGAATGAAAGAGGAGGTGAGAGGATGTGATGATGGGGAGTGACGAGAAAATGCAGATGGAGAGAATGTGCGGTAGTGGGTGAGTGCAAGGATGATTGATCATGCTTAAGAGGGACTCTTAAGTAATATCACCATGTTGTAGGAGGATTTAAGTAAGATCACTAAACCAACAGTGATGATATGGAAGGAGAAAGACAACATTGTATTGGATTCGGAGTGATGAAGGGTTGGATGGAGTGAATGAGTATGATGAGAGGCAGGAGAAAAAATATGAGGAAGATATGATGAGAGGTTTAAGGTTTATATGGAAAATTGTTCATAAGAGGAACTCTTAAGTAATATTTCCTGCTATGTGAATGGTTAAGTAGGATCACCAAACTGAAGAAGAAGAAAAATGATGAAAAGATTAAGTGGAACAAGGAAACAAAGGAGTGTAATGAATGGATGGAGGAACATATGTAGTGTAGATGGAGAGTGTAAGGGAAATCCTTAATTGGGATGCCCATGTGGTGGGAGTGATGATGCAAGAGTGTTAAGAGGAAAAGGAGGAGTGGAAAGATGTTTGTGGTGGTGATTGTCATCTATTGAAAGAGGAAATGGTGGAGAAGCTTCTACAACGGGAGGATCTAAGGAAGAAGATATACCTTAACTAAGATTCTCTGGCTATATGGATGGTTAAGTAATATTTTCAAACTGAAAGTGAAAGAGTGAAAGGGAAACTCAAGAGGAAAGACAAGTAAGATTTTTGACATGGTGAAAGGGGACAGAAAGGTGAGAAGGATGATGTGGAGACAAATGGTGATGAGTGGAAATGGGGAGAAAAGATAATGGATCAAAGGATTTTTGAACATGTATAGAGATAAGGAGCTACAGGATAATGAACTTGCCTTGAGAAGGATCCTCAAGTAGGATTCGCAAACTGTAACGATGATCAAGTAGAATTCACAAACTAAAAATATATTTGTAAACACATTCATGGATATTATAGATAAATATTGTGAAATTTAATGTAATTTTGATAAAAGATGATTTGGATGAGAAGAAAGAAACATAGCTCAAGCAAGAGTGTACAAGGAAATCATGCTTTGAACTAGATTGGAGATAAACAAGAAATGTTACCACTCAAGGCATTGCACTTGTTTCGATAGCAGTGTTAATACATAACTAATGATAGTTAGGTATACCAAAAGATCATGTGGGAAAATATGGATGAAATATGCTCGTAATCCTAATGTTGACATGACAAAGGGATTGAGATGTAACTTGTACGTGGGAAGAGGGTCTCCAAAGGTGGTGTTCCTTAAGTCTATGCCCTAGCTTTGGGAAAGGGAAAGAACAATAGCAAAAAGTTGATCAATGCGGGAAGCTTTCAAAAATGTTGATAAAATGAAGGCTAATCAATGCGAGAAACCTTCCAGATGCCATAATAACAGAGTATCCATCCTTCGAGGGTATGGTCTACTTTATATGGGTGGCGAAAATAATATGATAGCCATCCTCAAGGGATCTATCTATTTCTTTGATTTTTTTTGATTTTGATTTGTATGCTTTTCTGCTTTCCTTTTTTGCATGAACAATTATCCTTCAAGGGATCTTTCTATTTTGATGACTTTGATTTTTCCTTTTGCGTACGTGAATTTGAGATTTAGATGGGGAGAGCCAGAATATCTAAGTAAACCACTTAGGAGGGGATAAGGAATGTACAAGAGACACCCCTTGACCCTTTACATGGTTGTAATAGGAGAATGAGAAGGCGACAGATGTAATGGTTATGGGGTCACATCAAAGTAGTGAATGTTGACCACATAATTCAGATCATTACAATGATAAATGAAAGGGGATAAGGATGACATAATAATCGAAGGATGTAACTAAGTGCTCATTGGTAGATATGATAACAATGAGACCGGTCGCAAGTGAAATGCATTAAGAGGTTACGTCTCTAGTTTACCACCATGAGAGGGAAGACAGTGAAGTTCTAATAAGATGAGATGATAGCCAAGCAGAAACAAAACTATGTCCTAAAGGAAACAAACATATGACCACAATGGTTGATTTAGATGAAAATAAATGATGCCCAAGAGAGACATAAAATAGAAGGATAATCATGGCCTCAAATAAGGAATTGATTAAATAAACAATGTCCCAAAAGAGACAAAAATATGGCCACAATGGTGGACTTGATGAAATAGATGGTGCCCAAAAGAGGCATAAATATGGCCACAATGGTGGACTTAAAATGAGTGAGGATTTGGGCAGAAATAGTTTAGATTGGATGAATGTGAAGGAGGTAGACAAAACAATGTCAAAGAGTGAAGTCCCTAGTAACAAGGGAGTTGTACGAATGAGATGCTCAAGGGCGAGGGAAGGTTGTTCCCCCAATAAGTTAAATGTGAAGGAGTTAAAGGATGTCGAAAGAGTTTAGATGAGATTGTTTTAGATTTGGATGGGGTAAATGATCGGAGACCACAAGTGTGCTTAGTAAGATAAGTGGTATTGATGAACAATGGAGGACCTTCCTTAGGAGTAATGTCATGTGCAAGAGGGATGTTAAGGGATGAGGTGGATGGAGGAATCATGGGAGACTTGACAAATGGGATATGGATTGGATTTAAGGTAGATGGAGAAGGAACTTTCCCCTAAATGAGAAAATAATTTTTCTCAATAAGATTGTGGATGATTATCCGAAATGCCTTACAATGTTCGATGTCATGACTCGGTACGATGTTTAGCACAAATGAAATTAGGATTGAACCATGATGGCTTGGAACCATAGGAATTAAAGGCGTTAATAGGAGGAATTTTGATGGAAGATGTTTGAGTTAAATGTTGAAGGATATCTATGTAAGACTCCATTGAAGTATCATGGGGAAGATAACTCTTGTGGGTTTTGATAGGATATCTTAGCTTAGAGTTAGGAGAAAAAGTGGATGTAGATTGTATGGGTGAATTTTGTGTTTTGGAGGAAAAATCAAATTTGGTTGGAGGATTGTATTTCTTGGATGTCATAGATGGAGAGATTGATCCTAAAATAGATGTTATGGCATTGGATTGTTGAGAAGAGGGAAAACTTGAATGTTTTCGAGGATGCGTAGGGGACTATCGAGGATGTTTTCCCCAAGCTTTTAAATTCAACCAGAATATTTACCTCTATCATGGATGATTATAATTTCAATCGAGGATTTGATAGTGGTGGTGTGGTTATTAATGGAGAAAATTTCCTAAAACAAGATGAGGACGTTAATGGAGAGATAGGTGTTTGTATGATGCGATTAATGAGATCTATGTGAGATGTGGATTGTTTGGTTTTGGTGAGGAAATATTTGATTTTGTAGAGGGAGAATGTAAACCATATTTATTTGATTTAGGTGGATGTGTTGGTTCAGTAGATGTTTCAAAGGGTATCTTTGATAGGGTTGTAGATCGAGAGGATTTGGTTGGTGTGATAGAAAAATTAGGCAAAGAGTATTGGGATAACACTGGTGATGTGGCCATGGGAAAAGATATAGGTAAAGATGCCAAGGTAGGGATAGGTGGATTTGTTGATATGTTAGATATAGGGGTAGGTGGGATAGATAGGGATGTAGGCATATTTGGGATATTTAGAGATGTGGGTGATGTGATAACCGATGGAGTAGACATCATGGGTAATGCAACAAATGCAAGAGTATTTTTGGGTGTAGAAGTAGATGGGACTGGTTGTTTCATAAATGTTTCAAGGGGTAAGAATGATATGTTTTCTAATGGGGTTGATGTTCGAAGGTGGGGTTGTAAGGGTGCATGTAGTAGAATTGAGTTTAGTTGGGATGGTTGTGAGTAATGTAGGTGTAGTAATAGGTGTGTTTGATGTAGATGTGGGTGAAGGAGTAGGTGTGAGAGATGTAGGGATATGTGTGGATATGAGTGGGGTTGAAATAAGTGTTAAGGATGAATCTAATGTGGTAGATTGGGGTGTGTTTGAAGTGGCGGAAGTGGATGGTATAGTCAAATTTGATGTGGATGTGATAAGGATAGGAGAAGGTGTAGGTTCAGGATAGGTAGTGAAAGTTGATGTAGGTGTGACAGGTTCCACATAAGGGATGGGAATAATGTCCACTATAGGAACATGTGGAGTTGGTGATAAGATAAGATCTTGAATGACAGTGTCAATCATATAAGAATTTTATAGTTGAGATGTAAAGAGCATGGCTTGATTTGTTGGTGGTTGATTAGTTTGCATAGTGGAGGTATCAATTTGGATATCCCCTTGATTTATGGGTTATTGACACAATCTTTGAAGGAATGACATATCTCAATGTCATGACCTTTGACTCGATGATATTTACTGAATAGTGGGCTTTGTGATACCAAATAGGATTGGGTTGTGAGTTGTCCACGTGTCATATGAGAAGCATTTGGATAGAGTTTACGCTCATCAACTTATCAACTACAAAACTATATGATTCTCCTAAGGGAGTGAAGTTGGCTATTGATTGAGGATATCATTATTGAGACCATGTGCTTGATGTAGATGGGGATGAGGGTTCAATGACCATAGTGTTGGACACAACCTTAAACTTGTCGTTATATGTGAATGGTTTAGTAGGTTCCATTTTTGATTTAGTAGATTTGGGTTTTAGATAACCCTACTCAATGACACGAGTTTCGAGTTTGTGAGCCATTGTGAAAGCTTCATCAAAGGTTCGGAATGATTGGATCTACAAATTAGAAGATATATGTTTTGCACAAGAATGCAAGAATAATTCAATGAGTTCAATTTGCGGGATAGTGAAGGATAGTTGGTTTATAACACCATGCCATCGTGTGACAAAGTTGGCGATGGGCTCATTTTCAAACTGTCAAATGGTATATAGATCAATGATAGTGGTTTTATGTGTGATATTGATAGAAAAATGTTCTAACAACAACTGTATAAGTTGAGTGAAAGATAATAAGGAATGTCATGGGATATTTTTGTACCAGTCCAACCCGGACTGACAAAGATATGGGGAAAGTGCAAAGAAGTAGATCATGATCATGCATAATAAGACAACATGCGTGTTTAAATGTGAGGAGATGTTGTTGGGGATCTTACTTGTTGTTGAACTTAGAAAATGCATGAAGTTTCCAATGGAGGGATAGGGTTTGATTGGAACCATGGATGAATCGGTTCATTACAGATTTGTTTATAGGATAAAGTGTCTTTAGGTGTTATGGTAAGGGTTTCTAAATCAAGCTAATCGATTCATTAAGGTGTTAATTAATCACTTGAGGTGTTATACGGTTGATATTGGATTGGTTTATTGTTTAAAACATACCGTGATAAGGCGAATGATGTGTTTGTGGGTGTGTGGGTAGTTGGGGAAGTGTCTGATAAGGTGGTTGATAAGTTTGTGAATAGGATGTTTGTGGAATGGTTTGATAAGATAATTGATTAATTTGTGGATATGTGGGTGTTTGGGGAGCTACTTGGCAAGGAATAACATGTGTCATAGGTTGGGATTGCTGCATAGGCTGATGTTGAGCAATAAGGGCATGAAAATAAGTGGGGATATGTGTGTTAAGAGTTTGAGATGGTTGGAGCATATGATGGGTAGGAATGTAATTGTGAAGAGGTTGAGATGGCTGGACAGGCATATTAATGGAATTGTCAAAATGGGATGTGGGTGGAATGCGATCCACTAATTTAGAAGATTGGGAGGATTGAGATATTGTAGGAGTTTTTTGGAGTAAGAAGTCATATATGGGGTTAGGAGGAGATCCGAGTGTATCTAGAGGAGTGGGAGATGGTGGTGTGATCGGTTTAGGAAGACTAGATTGACGAGGGATATGAGGGTTGGTGTCAAGGTGGGGACAATTTTTTGATGATATGGTTCTCATGAGGTGAGACCATGGAGACTGAAGGTTGAGTAACTTTAGGTGTGGTTTTGAGTTTAGTATCTTGTTGGGTGAGATCTTCCAAAGAAGTAATATCATTAGAAATAACATATTGGTTTTTGTCTCGATTTGAGAGAGAATGACAATAGATGTGAAATAGAGAAACATATATTTATGTATGTTGTTGACAAACAAATAAAGTAGAATATTTTTTATCATCATGATTAATTTCGAGATGTAAGGTAAACGGATAATTAAGGTTCTAAAGAATTCTAAGGCTAGTTTCGGTAATTTTGGATTGGGAGATGTAAAGACGGTTTCTAATGGGTGTTCAAGTCCCAATTAGTTAACTAGGTGAGAGGAATGTTTCGATGTGTTAATTATGTTTGTGAAGTCTTAGGTAGTGTGTGATAAGTGAAATGCAGAGAGTTAAATCCCTTACTTAGGCTATGTGATTAGGCAGGATGTAGAAGGTTCATTTTAGACCAAAATGAAATGTGATATTCGATGCAGAAAGTCACTCGAAAAGGAAAGTTCAACACAAAAAGAGAAAATAAAGAAAAATGAGGGACACCTAGAGAATCACTTATTGTTTTCCTTTGTTATTAGATTGCAAGTGATAATGGTATTAATCATGGACCTAGAACATCCAGTGACCTTAAAAGTGCACCATTCACAACTTGAAGAGCGATCTGGATAATAATTTTCCTATTTATTTGATTCCATGTGATGATGGCATACTTGGAGGTGATGGTTAGTGGCCAAGAACGTCTGGTACCCTAAAAATACACCGTTTATGGCTGCAGGAGAGGTCTAGTAAAAGAGATTTTATGCATTTTTTTTAACAAGTGATATCTGACGATGTTGTTGGATGGTGGAATTTTTTTATTTCACTTGAAAATAAGATAAATGTAATACAGAGAAACTTCATTCTCGAGCGGGGTGAAGGCCAATACTGGGAGCCACCAAGAACTTTGATTGATGGAGGGCTTAGGACCTCAAATGTAGATTTCGATCTATGGGTGCAAATAAAATAGATGCATGATATAAAGAAGCTAGATCTGCAAATAAATTAGGCGAAAGATGTTACTTATGGAATCGGAATGTTTTCACATTGATCAACCTTCCTTTTATCAACATTTTATGAAAGCTTCTGCATTGATAAACTTTTGCTATTGTTCTTTTCCCTTTCCCGGAGTTGGGGCATAGACTTAAGGATTCTTTTGTTGATGCAAAATCGTAGCACCCTGGATATTGATCAGATTTCTAGTTTGATCACTCTAGCATCAAGTGTGATTGCACAACATGGAATCCTTTCTCAAGCGTGGGATTTGCAAAAATGAGAAAGGAATCTCAAGAAAAGGTGGTTCTTATTCCTCTCTTCGAGATGCACACAAAAAATGCACGAGAGGGTTTATTCAAAACCTAATCTAACTTGCCAAGGAGACGGGGTAAGAAAATGCATAAAGATAAACCTAAGCTAACATGAGGTGATGCAGGAATGAATAACACCTATCTTGCCAATAAACACAAACCATTCACATGTGATGCAAGATCATGCATGAGATAACAAAATTTGTAGTGAAAGATTAGGAGGATACAAATGAACACGAGAGAGGGTTGAGAGTCATCCACGAGAATGTATTACTTGATCCAATTGATCTGATACACTTGTAAAATGCCAAGAGGCAAAGTTGCATTATAGTTTTAAATGGGAGGTTTGAGCTCCACAAATTCACTGCGAAATAGAAGAAGGGAGGGCAAAGCAAGAATGTTCGACCCTTTGAAAGAAGCCCCTCCTTACAATTTATAGGAAGAATGAGAGAGGGAAGAGAGAGGAAAGTCCGATCTACCCCAACCACTTCTAGGTCACATTTATTTTATCTCATTATGGCGGTGGGTGAGAACCACAGCAAGAAGCGGCTGAACTATTTTTGCATTAAAGCTGGTTGTTGAAATGTCATTTACGCCATTACCATGCGCCAGAGAGATGTTTCTTGATTTTATCTCTCTAAAATGACCAAAATGTAAGATTGACCCCATAATCATGTAGAGAATTTTACCAGCTTTCCATTGATATAAAGAACGTGAAAATCTAAGCTCTGGATCGAAAGTTATGGCGATCTGAAGATCTAGGGCAAAAACAGGCCAAAACGGATCGGCGGAAATTATTTGAATTTTTCGGCGCTTTGCCACTTGGATGACACGTGTCGGGCTCACGATTTGTTCGCGGGTTCATCCTCTAAAAATTCTGTCGGCCCTTTCTTAATTTCTTATTTACTAATGCCTGACCTTTAGTTTGGTGGATGTAATCTGGAAACAAAACAACAACCGAACACAAGAATACCATCGACTGACTATGATAAGACGGAATGATGACAAATCTGAAATATCAAAATAAATTATAATATTAACATGAAATTGTTATTCTCACCCATGAGATACTTGACAAGACTATGGGAGAAACTTTACAATTACACCTCTTGATGGCTTCTTGACACACCTTTAAGCGATGGCTTCCTTTGCACACTTCCTCTGATATTTCTCACTACTTCTTTCTATGCTAAATGAGGGGGTGGCCTCTCTTTATAGAACTTCCAGGCTTATCCATCCTATCTCTAAGATAGGATAAGAAATCCACTACGACGAATCATATTCCATACCTTAACTCTTATACATACATGTAAGCTTATCTCTTAAGATAAGATAAACCTTATCATTTTACATGGGTTCCACATTTTTAGACTTTTTACAAATAAAATACACAAAATATTTATGACCTCACTCCTTGTCCTTATTACCAATATAATATTTCTAATTCCTAATCATGTAGACCCTACTTCTCTAATTACCCAAACTTTGACATTTTAACATTACGGACCACTTACGACAAATATTTACTTTTTACAACATTCTATTGTACTTTGGTATTTATTACCGTACTCCACATTATTGGCGACACCGTCTTGTGGCGCCGTTATCTTCTATCAGAGCACTACTACTAATTATACTTAACAACATCCTATTCTAATACATACATTAATGAAATAGAAATTATGGAGGAAAATTTTAGTGTCGACATCTTCCCCCTTCTAGCTTCTACTCCGTCCTCGAGTAGACTATTACAGTGCTTGGAAAATCTTGACTTGTCGTGGTTGACCCATTTCGTAATGGGAGTGCCATCAATTCCTCCGGTCAGTGCATTACCATTTTCATGCCAATTTCTTTATTTTGTAGGGCCCCATCCATTTTGGAAGAAATTTTCTCTGTCTTCTTTTTTTGTATACGGAATCATATCTAGACCAAGTCATTCACATGAAATGGAGACCATCGGATCTTTTGATCAAAGTATTCCTTACTGCTTCATTTTCTTCTTATGGCTTGTATCCTTTGCTATTTCCCTCATTTCCTCTAGCAAATGAAGATGTACCAACCTTTCTTTTCTTGAATCACTTTCATCCATCCTTTCATTTTCATAACTCTCACGGTGGGAATATCAAACTCAATAGGAAGAAGCTGGATCAATGCCATAGGCCAGTGAAATGGGGAGTATCTGTTGCTGACTTTGATGTTGCCTATATGCCCACAATCTTTGCATGAATCCTTTTATCCCATTTATGTACTGTGAATTGCATCTTTTGCTAGAATTTGACACACACAAAATTTGTTCGTTCCACTGTCCATTTGTGCTTGGCTTGTATGTTGTTGCCTTCACATGCTTAATAGAAAACTTATTGACTAGGGCTTCTACCACCTCATTAATGAAGTGGCTTCCTTGATCTGTTACAATTTCTAATGGACAACCAAATCTGGTGACAATGCGTTCATATATGAACCTTGCCACTTCATCCATGGAAGTTGTTTTGATGGCCTAGCTTGACCCACTTGGTTAAATAATCGTGGCAACTACTGATATACTTATTTTGGCGTGATGTAGTTGGAAGTGGACCTACTGATGTCTATTCCCCACTTTTCAAAGGGACCAGGGGAAGAATAGGACATAATGGAGTGATGAAGTCTTACGGTTACCATGTGTTTGACAAATATCACATGTCTTACAATAATTATAACAATCTTTAAAAAGAGTGGGCGGTGATAACTGCATCAGATCCTTCTTCTTTGTAAGTTGTCAGAGAAGTGCCCTCCACATGTACCATTGTGGAATTCTTCTAGCAGCTCCTTTCCTTGATCACGTCCAGCTTGCCCTCTTGTCTTGTCCATCGAGGTCTATTCGAAATAATGCTCCATGCGAGAATAGAATATGGATGACGGCTTGAGTAATCTTTCTCTTAGTCTTTGCATTGGCACCATCGGAAACTTGAATTCATTGAGATAATTCCAAATATCTATGTATTCACTAGGGATTGTGTCGAGGAGAACAATCTTTGCATCGGGAAAATCATCATCATCACAAGATGATCCTAAACCATCATAGGCTCGAGAGAGTGCATCTGCATTGACATGCTTCTTTCTGGCCTATCTATAATATCAAATTCAAATTCTTGTAGCAAAATTATCCATCTTGCTATCCTCCACACGATGGGTTAGGCTTATTGACAATATATTTTTAGAGCACGATGATGCATTCTGACTATAAATTTCTGCCCTAGCAAGTAATTTCTAAACTTCTTTCTGACAAAAAATGATAGCGAGCCTCTTTTTGATTCTGATATAGTTTACCTCAACCTTTTGCTCATTTATGCGCTCCCAAAGTAAATTGGATGTTCATTCCCATTTTCATCCTTTTGGCTCAAAGTACTTCCTAGTCTTTGCATCGAGGCATCGGTGTACACAATGAATGGCTTGCTCAATCTGGATTCTTCAAAATAGGTGAAGACACGGGGCTCCTTGATTGTCCAAAAGCTTCATGCGCCTTATTTCTGGTTCATAAGTAACATCCTTCTTCAGAAGCTGGGTTAGTGGTATGCAATCTTTGAGAAATTCTTGATGAACCTTCTATAGTAACCCACATGGCCTAAAAATGATCTCAACTTACTTCTATTCATAGGAAATGGTAAATCTTTGATTTTGAAACTTTATCGGGGATCGAGTACCAATACCATCTCTGGATCTGACATGCCACTAACAAAACGCCTTTAGAACATCCAAAGACACACTTTGTAGGGTTTAGTGAGGCTTGTGCTTCATCTAACCTTTGAAATGTTGTCTCCATCAGTGCGGGTGGTCCACTTGCTCCCATAGATGCAAAAATCATCCGAAATACTCGATGAAGGTCCCGATGTAGGGTTCGAACACCCTATTCATCAAGCGTTTGGAATGTTCTTTGGAGCATTACACAACCCAAAGGCATAACTCTATAAGCAAGCGTTCCCCAAGGAGTGGTGAGCGTGTCTTGGTGATCTTTCTCTGCTATACGAACTTGGTTGTAGCCGCTTTATATCCATCGAGCAAAACTATAGCACTCTGGCCACTACTTCGTCCAGATCGATCTGAAAATGGAAGAGGGTAATGATCCTTCTTTGTTGCCTTATTGAGCTTCTGTAATCAACACAAATCGTAGCTTCCCATTCTTTTTATTGAGATCACAATGGGAGAAACCCATTACGAATTCTCCACAGCAAATATGAATCTGCATCAAGCAACTTATCTATTTCTTCTTTTACGAGTCTTGGAAAAATTAGGATTCATTCTATATGGCATTTGCTTTATGGGCTTAGCACCATCTACCAGCTCAATACAATGTTCTACCCAACTTACTTGACGGAGTTCCTTGTAATCAAAAGTGAATAGGTGTATGTACCTTGAAAGAGGCTGGAGGTAGGATTCCTTCTCACTCTCCATCACGACATCACCAATCTTTATTTGTTGGAGACGATCATCAACTTCTTCTTGAGATAATTTTATGGGGTCATGAGTTGGTGTGGTGGAAGGATATCCATGATGAAACATCCACCTCACTTTCTTCATCTTGGTGTCCACTTCACTTGGTACTAGAGTAATCGAGAGGATGTCGATCATCGGTTTCATCACTTGAATCCACGAGGTTACGCTTTATGATGTCGAGGATCACGTTTATCTTCACCCTCTCTCTACCACGTCCAAGTGTCATGAAACCTTCATTCCAGGTAGTTTCTTGCATGAACTCTCCTTAGCCATGGTCTTCCCGGCACATTGGGTGCACAACAGTACCATTTTCATCACTGAAAGTCTACCACACATCTGACACCCATAACGAGATATTGCCACATTTGAAACTACACCTTACGGTTTAGTTTTCCCTTATTTAATGACCTTAACATAAGTGTTGAAGGGCGATCAATTTTAAACCCAACATATTCATTACTGAGACTCGGTCATTACATTAAGCTGCGCACCTCCATCAACTAAGACATCATGAATTGAAATACCATTACATAATACCTCGGCTTGTGGAGCATAGGGATCTGCCTCTGCCTCCAAAACGGGGACCTCGACCTCCTTCCTTCTTCGAGCATTGAGTCCACCTCGCATGACTCCGCCTCTTCTCGAGAAGACATAGCCAAGAGTTGACCATATGTAATATTTGCGGGCCTTTTGGACGAGATCTTCCAAGATGGAGTATGGTCCTTGCCCACTGTGAAATCGAGAAAATCCTGCACACCCAACTTTCTTCTCCTATGTTTCTTACTAGTTTCTTCTTTCATCTTCTTAGGATCATTTCCATCTTGATTATCTTTTTCTTTCTTTCTTTTTGTTCAAACACATCTACTTCATTATTTCTACTCTTATCTACTACATCAAAAGAATTCACGGGTGCTTTTCCTTTATCATTATCTCCTTTACCCAGATGTAGAAGCTCTATCTGGACAATTATACTTATAATGACCCTTTTATAACAACCATAACAAACAACTTGAAAATATTTCTTTTTGGACCTCTATCTCCTCCACTGAGAACTAAATTCCTTTCCTTGAAGAAGATTAATAGTTAAGCGGCCCATCTTTTGAGCGAGATCTTCATACTCGGTAGATGTACTAGGAGAAATATTTGTGCTCACCGGGAGTGGTTGTGGATTACGGACCAAAGGTCTTGGTGTAGGCTCTACTTTAGCAACAATTTCTTTGGGCTCCTCTTCCATGCTTTCTTCTTGCCTTCTTGCAATCTCCTTTGCTTGTTCATGGTAGGCTGGTGGTCATACTTCACTCGTTGTCGATCTCGGCTTCATCCCAGAATGAAGTGCTTACTGAGAGGAGATTATCCACGCCATTCATCAACCCATCCGCTAGTCCTTCCTTAGGATCTGGGCATCGAGCTTCCTCCTTAGCTCTAGAACACGAGCATGATAATCCCTTATCTTCTCCTTCTCTCCTTGGGATAGCTTTGTGATCTCGATCATGAGATCTGCATATTTACATTTTGTTCACCAAATTCTTGAAAAACTTTCGATTAATAAATCCCATGAATTTTCACATTATCACCTAGTGTTTGAAACCACCTAAGTCTTGAACCATCCAAAAGGTAGGAAAAATTCAGTCCATTGTTCCCTTCTTATAAGGCCATTACAAATACAAGATCGTTTAAACTCTTGAATGAAAGAAGAAGCATCTTCATTAGATTGAGCTGAAAAAAAGGAATCTTTCCCATTTTCAAAAGTAACCACCGTGAAATACCAACCCACAAGTACAATCAACAAGACTTATGTGCACAAATAATTGGAATCACTATAGAAATGACTTTACACCTTTCTATGGTAAAATAGAAATGACCACGGTAAACTATGGTAAAACTTGACTTACTTGCGGTAAAAAGCCGAACTTCTTGTGGTAAACACTATTCACGGTAAAAAGTGAAGTTCTTTGGTAAATACTATTCACGGTAAAAGTGACTTTCTGTAAATTACTATTCCCAGTAAAAAGGACTTTAAATACTATTCATGGCAAAAATGACTTTAACATGGTAACTACTATTCATGGTAAAAATGACTTTACCATGGTAACTACTATGCCGATAAAAACAAGGTTACCCTCGATTGATTTTTGACTAAGTGGGAATATCTCTCGAGAAAATCCACCAACGAGGAATGGTCGGCAGCGGAACCAAAATGTCATCACCAATCCGGCACTATGATAATTCTTCACGGGAACTCCTCGTCTTTATGATTATTTACTAATGCCTGACCTTTAGTTTGGTGGATGTAATCTGGAAACAAAACAACAACATAAACACAAGAATACCATTGACTATGATAAGACGGAATGATGACAAATCTGAAATATCAAAGTAAATTATAATATTAACATGAAATTATTCTGATCTCACCCATGAGGTACTTGACAAGACTATGGGAGAAACTTTACAATTACACCTCTTGATGGCTTCTTGACACACCTTTAAGCGATGGCTTCCTTTGCACACTTCCTCTGATATTTCTCACTACTTTTCTATGCTAAATGAGGGGTGGCCTCTCTATTTATAGAACTTCCGAGGCTTATCCATCTTATCTCTAAGATAGGATAAGAAATCCACTACGACGAATCATATTCCATACCTTAACTCTTATACTGTACATGTAAGCTTATCTCTTAAGATAAGATAAACCTTATCATTTACATGGGTTCCACATTTTTAGACTTTTTACAAATAAAATACACAAAATATTTATGACCTCACTCCTTGTCCTTATTACGATATAATATTTCTAATTCCTAATCATGTAGACCCTACTTCTCTAATTACCCAAACTTTGACATTTTAACATTACTGGACCACTTACGACAAATATTTACTTTTTACAACATTCCTATTGTACTTTGGTATTCATTACCGTACTCCACATTATTGGCGACACCGTCTTGTGGCGCCGTTATCTTCTATCAATGGAGGAAAATTTTAGTGTCGGCGGACTTAGCCGATTTTCTCTCAGTATTTCAGCACCAAGCTTGGCTTTTGCAATTTTTCACATTTTTAAAACTTGTTGGGTTTTCTTCTTGGATAGGAGAGTTAGAAAAAGGCGAGGGGACCCAAAAACATGATTTTGGGCCTTAAATCAATCTATTTTCTTGGGACTAAAGAATTTGATGCATGTTATCAAAATTACCTTGAGGGTGAATTTTGGATAATAGTTTTAGCGACTCAGTGGGGGTTATCTTCTGACGGATGAAGAATGACCGGTTTCTTCGCGAATCCATTGGGCATGGAGTCATAACATCTTTCAAACCAACTTTGATATCCGATCCCGATCCACGATCTTGGTGACTCATTCTTCGGAGCACTCTAGAGCTTGAGAAATTCATCTTGAGAGTGAAAAAGGACATGTGCTAAAGCACTTAGGAAAAAAAAACCTAACTACAACAAGACAATGTGCATAGCACTTAGAGGAATGAAATCTAAATTAATATTTACAAGGTAAACCTTTTCCTTTTAGTAGCGAATGTTTAAGATAGATCCCATTGGAATCGGGAGTTCTTCTCCATCCAACGTAGACAATTGGAAGGCATTACCACTTTTACATCTCATGACCATGTAGGGGCCACTCCAATGGCATCAAACTTGGAATGCCTTCCTGGGTTTCACCGATCTGCATCCCATTTCAAACTAGGTCCCCCTCACTTTGGAAGGTCCTTGCTCTTGCCTTCTTGTCAAACCATCTTTTACTTGATCATCCTTTTCCTTCATCAAAACTACATGTTCTCTTATTTCTTCCAATTCCATCAACTCTGCATACTAACCTCCATGGGTTTGAACTCGGGTAACTCCAGTGCTTCATGAGTTCCAATCTTGGAAATTCAATGATATAGGCAATCTTTGCCTCTTTCCCATAGACCAATTTGTATGGAGAACTACCTGTAGACCTCTTTGGTGTTATCCTATCAGCCCATAATGCTGATTTTAGCTTGGTATGCCATGTCCTTTGGTTTTCATCCAGAGTTCTTTTGATGATCCTTAGCAAATTCTTGTTCGTGGACTCTGCTTGTCCATTACCACTATGGTAATAGTTTGATGAAGTGCTGAAATAGATTCCATTCTTGACAGCCCATTCGTGATCTTGGAACCTATGAATGCTAATGCATTATACGATATGATAGTGGCGGGCACACGAACCTCAGTCACTATTCCTTCAGAAAAAGTCTAGTATGTTAGACTCATTTGCCTCCTTGAGTGCCACTTTGCTTTGGTCCACTTGGTGAAATAGTATGTTCTTGCAAAGTATCCACTTGCGACCTTGACTTGAATTGGGATTGATGACTCCCGATGAAGTCCAATCCCCATTGCATGAATGGTGATCTCACTTTGAAATTGGATGAAGGGGCAGCGTTGCTAACCTTCCTTTCCCTGTGAAGAATGCACATTTCTTGCATTTCTTAACCCATGAGTAGCAATCATTGAATACAGTAGGCCAATAGTAACCAACTTTCATGATTTGGAGAGTTTTGTCACTCATGGGGCAAAGTGGCCTCCTACTTCCCCGTCATGGAACTCATGTAAGATCCTCTCAACTTGACTTGTTCCAATGCATCTTAATAGAACACCATGGATGTCTTTCTTGAACAAGATACCATTAATGAGTACATACGGGATAGCTTGTAATCTAAAGTATCTCCTCTTCACCTTGCTCACTTCTGGAGGGCACAAACCTATTTGGAGGTAATGCACCAAGTCTTGAGTCCAACATGGAATGGGTGCATCATCGGTCGGTTGTTCTTGATCATTACGTAGTAGCGAGGACAACATCTTCTTCACCTTTTGAGTCGTTCAGTTGTTTGGAAGCGAAGCTGCTCACACAAACCTTTGCCACGAACTAGTTTGGTTACTCTGATTTCAATATCATATTCCATCACCCGAGTGATCCAACCTGCTCTCTTCTCATTTAAATCCTTGTTTAGGAGAAAGTCCTTGACACCAGCATGAGACACCAGCAGCTGAATCTTATTGTTTGAGACCAAATGTCTGAACTTCTTCAAGCTCTTGATGACAGCAAGGATGTGCTTTTCGATGAAAGAGTACTTTATTTCATAATCTTCCAAGGTTTGGTGAAGAATGCTATGGGTTGTTTTGAACCTTCTCTATTCAGTGTCAAGATAGCTGAGATTGTATCTGATCCTCCAAATGCATACAACATGAAGTCCTTTGAAAAGTTTGGGTTGATAAGAGTTGGAGCTTGTGATATTGCATGCTTGATGTTTTCAAAACTCTCTTTGCCTTTTTTGTCCATTTGAATGCCGACTCTTCTTGACATCATTGTTAAAGGCTTTACAAGAGTGGAAAAATTAGGCACAAATATGCGGACAAAGTTTATCCTTCCCAAGAAGCTTTGAAGATATTTCTTGTGGTGTGGCAATGGAAGTGTTCGGATGGCTTCAACCCTTTCAGGATCAATTGTTAGCCCTTCCCTAGAGACAATGTGACCCAACAATTTTCCTTCATGTGCCAAGAATATACACTTCTTTGGATTCAACGATACTCTCAAACCTTCTACACCTCTGAAACACTTGTCTGAGGTGAAAGAGATGGTCTGCTGCATTCTTTGAGAAGACAGTGATATCATCTAGGTATACCAACACTATATTGTTGATTAAGCCTTTGAATGCCATATCCATAGCTCGTTGAAATGTTGCTCCGACATTTGATAGTCCAAATGGCATCTTCTTGTAAGCATACGTGCCCCATTTTGTAGTGAAGGCCATCTTGAATTGATCTTCTTCCTTCACCATTATCTGATTATAGCCTGAATATCCATCTAGCAATGAAAACCTTTCTGAACCAGCTACAACCTGCAATATTTGCTCCATGGAAGGGAGTGGGTAATGGTCCTTGAGAGAGGCTCTATTCAGTCTCAAAGTCAACACACAATCTGATCTCTCCACTCTTCTTTTAAGCTTACCGGAACTAAGTTGGCAACCCAAATAGAATGCTTGATTGGGAATATGATCCTTGACTCAATGACTTGTCCAATTCTTTTCCTCATGAGAGGCTCCATGTGTGGATTGGTGGTCTTTGTTTCGCCGAGGCTTAGTATTTGGATCCAATTCATGGTATGTTTGAGCTAAGTTGGGATTGAAACCTTTCAATCTTCATAGCTCCAAGAAAACACATCGGGAACTCTTGACATAGTTGTATGAACTCATACCTTTCTTGTTTAGTTGTCATCCTTCCAATTTGCAATGTTTGTTCTCTTCTACCAAGATGGATACTGAATCCTCTCTCTTGACTTGAATGTTTGCTTTCTCCTTTCCAAACCGATCATTGGGATTAAAAATGGACTCCAAAGTGATAAGTCCCTTGGGCAGCTTGTTAGTTCTCAGCTGTACCACTTGGTCACCATACTGCTGTTCCAATTTTTCTTGATTCTTGGTTGAGAACTCAGCTTCTTCTTGCAAGAAATGGATGATTTGCTGGTCATTTTCAAACACTTGCCAACTGACATTGTTATCCAGCACTGAAGGCCTCACAATCACATGGATGTTTGGCTGTACCTTGTCTTGTTGAATACTTTCCACAATGTCAAAGGCTGCCCCTACTGCTGCAAGCCTATCAGCAGCTTGATTCTCTTTCCTAGGAATGGATTTGATGCCAAAACCCTCAAAATCTTCCATGAGGTCCCACACCCTATTCTTGTAGCACTTGAGTAGATCATTCTTGGTATGCTATCCCCTTGACCTTGATTTACAATCAATTCACTATCACCAAAGACTTGCAAGTTCTTTATTCTCTCTTGATTGCCGAATGCATCCCTTGACTAAGGCTTTGTATTCAACGGTGTTATTGGAGCATGCAAACTGAAATCTAAAAGCTGAATAGTACTTTATTCCTTGAGGTGAAATGAGCATAGCTCCACCTCCTGCACCTTGTCTACTCTTTGATCGATCAAAAAAATTGCCATACCTCATTGTCATCTTTGTGGTTTAGCTTGGTGATGCTTTTAGAATAGGCTGATTTTCTTCGTGTATAACAATAGATCCCTAGCTCAGATTCTTCCACTTCTTGATAAGGATCAAATGCATGTATCTTGTTTTCCCATTCATCAAGAGTTAGATCCGGGATGCTTCCAACCTTAGTGTCAGCTTCATCAGAGCTTGGGTGATCTTCTTGATCAAATGCTAAGCAATTGGCATTAATCTGATTTGGAGTGTAAGGCTCAATATGGAAGTTTGCAATAGGTTCTGACCTGATTGTGGCTTTGGTTCCATACCTCGTTACTTTGAATAGCATGTGTGACCAATTAGCGAGACAAATATCCTCTAATCCTGGTGTGAAGTCCTTGACAAGCAAAGGGCAAAAGTGGTGGAAGGTCTATGACTGATACATCTTGTAAAACAACAACGTTTGGACATGCATGTAGGGTAAGACTCAAGTTTTTAATCACTCCAACTGTTGTCACTCTGCTGTCCCATCTAATTGCACTACTCCCCTTTGGATATTGTTTCATATTGGAGTCCTAGTGATAAGCTATTTGTTTAGGCATTCTTAGCTTTCTTGCCCCGGAGTCTATCATGTAATTGTGCACTAGCTGATTTCCAATGATCAATGAAACATAAAGAAAGGAGGGGGTTTCAACATTTTACCTTGCTTTGTCCTCCATGATTTCCCTCAAATGGGCAGCATTTCTAAGCACTTTGTCTTGCATTTTCGATTCGAAGTTGGCCAGTCCTTCATGGCATCTTTCAGTATCTCTTTGGCTTTGGATGGATAGGGATTCCCACATTGATATATTGACGTTTTTCTTCTTCATCGATCAATGATCTTGAATGGTGATGAAGGATCTCTTTGTTGTCCCTTGGTTTGTACATTCACTCCTTGCACGTGGGCAGCGCAAATAACCGGTATTTGAGTTGGCCTAGGGGCTGTTCTTGGGTGCCCCTTGTGCATTTGAAATTAGAATTTTCTTGCCAACCATTTGTGGAACCATGGAAGGTTGTGGATTGGTTGGGGCTAATGGCTGTTCTTCACCCAAATTCCTCCTTTTTGACCTTGTGTTGGCTGCAACACCTTGAGAAATTGCCCGGGTTCTGGCCACAAAAATCTCTGCTTGCCAATTTACCAATGTGGTGTCATTTGGGGCTGATTGTTGTTGGAATGTTTCTTGTTGTTGGCTATTTCCTTGACTTCCCTCACCCTCCACACCAGTAGTTGTCACCATTAATGCTTGATTGAAAGCACCATTGAAGCACATGGATTGGTTATGAGGCTCATTGCATGGAAAACACCAATCGTACTCTTGGGCAATGTTGTTTTGTGTTGCTTTTGAATGCCTTAGAGCGATATGGCATTTGGATTATAGGGCTGGAATGGTCTATTGGCGGAGGCCTTGTTTGATTCATATTTGCAAGCTGTTGGATTAGGTGGCCTTTGTGGTTGGTATGGCTACTGTTAGGATGAGTTTGGGGCTGATAAGAAGGTCTAAAACCTTGGGCTTGTTGCCTCTTGAGAGTAACTAGCTCATTGCCTAGGTTTTATAATTGCTTCATGACTTCTTGAAGCTCATTTGGGGCACTTGGAGATGAAGTGGAAGCTTCATTTGAACTTTGATTTCTAGGAGTGGGAGAAGGAGCTAAATTGGTGTTTGGACTCTCTAAACTTGGAAACAGTGGCATGGGAGGTCTAGGGCAAGTTTTCCATTGGATCAAACAATTTTTAGCCCTAATGGCAATGCTTATAAGCCATAGGGGTAGTTATGCCTCCCATGGACTGAATCAACATATAAATATCGGAATTTAGAGCTTTGAGATAATAGAGAAAACACCTTCTGCTATTGCTTTGCCCCTTGTGGAATTCTCTCCCAAGTCTTTTGAAATCTGAAGTTGAAATCGGTCAGCTGCTCATTGGGAGCTCTCTTGATGGTTGTCAGCTGCTCCAAAAGAGACAAGTTGTCTCCCTTTTCTCCAAATTGCTCATGAAGTGCTATACACAACTGATTCCAATTTGTGATAGAACCAGCTCCAAGGCTTCTAAACCATTGCAATGCTTTCCCCTTGAATGAAGATGCCAACAACTTGACAGCCACTTGCATCTCATTGATTTCATGGATTGCACAAAGGTTAGCAATATCTTTAACATGATCACCTGGAGTAGTTTGATTTTCTCCAGTGAAGTATGGAATGTTCTTCAAGGTTGCAATAGGAATTGGATGTTGTGCATTGAGGGAAAGTGGGCTGCTACCTGTGAAGTTGACATAGGGGTTGTTTTGTGCCATTCTAATTGGTCTTAAAACCCTTGTTGATTGAATGAAAGGCCTACCAGGTGGAGGAGTTGAGAGAGTTCTATTTGGTGGAGATGGAGACCTTTGAATCCTTCTTCCTCTTCGCTTTCTTCTTGAGATAATTGCGGGTATTCAAACAACACTTCTTCTTCTCCAACTCTTGACCTTGTGGTGACTCTTCTCATGAGTTTTCAGGCCTGGCATTGCTGAAACCAGTTGATTCTTCCCTTGGAGTCACCAGATATGCAAATAATAGCTCTTTTCAAGCAAGAAAATTGCAGCAGATGCACATAAACTTTGTTGCAATAAAAATGAGACCTCTAGTGTCCCACCGGGCGTGCCAAAATAGTTGATGCAAAATCGCAGACTCCCACGGATATTGATCGATTTCTAGTTTGATCACTCTAGCATCCAGGTGTGATTGCACAACATGGAATCCTTTCTCCAAGCATGGGATTTGCAAAAATGAGAAAGGAATCTCCGAGAGAAGGCTGGTTCCTATTCCTCACGTTTAGATGCACACGAAAAATGCAGAGGGTTTATTCAAAACCTAATCTAGCTTGCTAAGGAGACAGGGTAAGAAAATGCATAAAGATAAACCTAAGCTAATAGAGGTGATGCACCAATGAATGAAGAACACCTATCTTACCAATAAACACAAACCATTCACATGTGATGCAAGATCATGCACGGATAACAAAATTTGTAGTGAAAGATCGGGAGGATACAAATGAACACAAAGAGGGTTGAGAATCATCCACGGACATGTATTACTTGATCCAAAGATTGATACAATACACTGTAAAATGCCAAGAGGAAAAGTTAAATTATAGTTTTAAATGGGAGGTTCGAGCTCCAGAAATTTGCTCGCTAAAGAGAAGAAGGGAGGGGCAAAGCAAGAATGTTCGACCCTTTGAAAGAAGCCCCTCCTTACAATTTATAGGAAGAATGAGAGAAGGAAGAGAGAGGAAAGTCGATCTACCCCAACCAATTCTAGGTCGCATTTAGTTTATCTCATTATGGCGGTGGGTGAGAACCACTGCAAGAGTGGTGAACTGTTTTTGCATTAAAGCCGGTTGTTGAAACGTCGATTCGCCATTACCATGCGCTAGATACGTTTCTTGATTTTCTCTCTCTAAATTTAACCAAAATGCAATATTGACCCTAGAATCATGTAGAGAATTTCACCAGCTTTCTATTGATATAAAGAACGTGAAAATGTGAGCTCTGGATCGAAAGTTATGGCGATCTGAAGATCTAGGAAAAAATAGGCCAAAACGGATCAGCGGGAAAATATTTGAATTTTTTTCGGCGCTTTGCCACTGGATGACATGTGTCGGGCTCTGATTCGTTCACGAGTTCATCCTCTAAAAATTCTTGTCGGCCCCTTTCTTAATTTCTTTCCACTTGGACACGTGGCATTATTTTATTGGCTCGGGCCTGAGGGGCGCACTTTGTCCTTTTAATTTTTGATATTTTTCACTTTGGAAAATTTTCCCATTTCTCCCCACGCTCGCCACTCAATTTCCATTTGGCACAATTTCATTGGGCGTAGGCCCTTCCCGACCATTTCCCTTTGTTTTTCCTTTGGAAAAATTTTCAAAATTTTTCTCTGGGCCAATGAGGTGAAGACACATGGCGAGATTTGATTTGTTGGCGGCTCTTTCGGCTTTTCGCGTCCTCCGCATACTTTTGGTCTCGGATGTCCCAAACGAAAATCTCCTACTTCGGCCGATTTGGGCTTCCTTGTCCCTCTTTGCGGTGAAGACACGTGGCGAGATTTGATTCGTTGGCGGCTCTTTCGGCTTTTCGCGTCCTCCGCGTACTTTTGGCCCAAATGTCCCAGATGAAAGTCTCTGCTTCACCGATTCGGGCTTCCTTGTCCCTCTTTGCGGGTGAAGACACGTGGTGAGATTTGATTCGTTTGTGGCTCTTTCAGATTTTCGTCCTCCACGTGCACTTTTTTGGCCCAAATGTCCTCGGACGAAAGTCTCTTGTTTACGACTGAATCGGCCGGTTTGTGTCCTCTCGTACTTTTGTCCCAATCGTCCCGGATCGCTAGGAAAAATCTCTCGAACCGCCTGAAATGGACTGACTTGCGCTAAACCGGCCGATCCACGTACTTTTGTCCCAACTGTCCCGACAAGACTTAGGCAATTTTCTTCATTTTTTCACTGGTTCAACTTTTCACGCCTGCGGCCCCGACGTCCCAACTGTCCCAAATGCTGCGCAGACCGCCTTGGTGGCTTTTCGGCCGATTCGTGCTCCGACGTCCCAACTGTCCCAAGGACCGCCTAGACCAGGACTTAGCCAATTTTCTCTGTATTTCGGCACCAAGCTTGGCTTTTGCAATTTTTTCACATTTTTAAAACTTGCCGGGTTTTCTTCTTGGACAGGAGAGTTAGAAGGAAGCCGAGGGGACCCCAAAACATGATTTTGGGCCTTAAATCAATCTATTTGCTTGGGACTAAATAATTTGATGCATGTTATCAAAATTACCTTGAGGGGTGAATTTTGGATAACAATTACCACCTTTGGAGAACCTTCTTCCCCTGTATGTCACAACTCAAATCCTTTGTTATGTCAACACTAGGTTTACGAGCATCTTTAATCCATATTTGCCTCATGATATTTTGGTATAACTAACTATCGTTGGTTATGTATTAACACCTACTATTGGCTAAAAGTGAAATTCCTTAAGTGGAAATATTTCTTATTCATCTCCAATCCAATTCAAAACATAGTTTCCTGTATGCCCTTGCTACAACTATGTTTCATTCATCTCATCCAGATCATATTTTATAAAAATCACATCAAATTTCACACTATTTATCCATAATATCCACGAATGCATTTGCAAATATACTTTTTGGTTTGTGAATTCTACTTGATCACCATTGTAGTTTACAAATCCTACTTGAGGGTCTTTCTCAAGGCAATTTTGTTATCTCAGAGCTCCTTATCTCTCAACATGTTCAATAATGTCTTTGATCCATTTCTCTTCGCTCCCCATTTCCAATAATCATCATTTGACTCCACATCACCCTTCTCACCTTTTCGACCCCTTTTTCACCATGTCGAAATCTTACTTGTCTTTCCTCTTGAGTTTCCCTTTAACTCTTCCACTTTCAGGTTTGAAAATCTTACTTAACCATCCATATATCTAGAGATTCTTAGCTTAAGTTATATCTTCTTCCTTGGATCCTCCTACTATAGAAGCTTCTTCACCATTTCCTCTCTCAACGGATGAGAATCACCACCACAAACATCTTTCCACTCCTCCTTTTCCACTTGACACTCTTGCATCATCAATACCGCCACGTGGGCATCCCAATTAAGGATTTCCTTTACACTCTCCATGTACACTACATATGTTCCTCCATCCACTCTTGTCACACTCTTTTTTCCTTGTTCTACTCAATCTTTTCATCATTTTTTCTTCTTTTTTGGTTTGATGATCCTACTCAACCATCCTTGTCACAGGGCAATCTTACTTAAGAGTTCCTCTTAAGAATGGTTTTTCATTTGACACTTTAACCTCCCATCATATCTTCCTCATATTTTGTCTCCCACCTCTCATCGTACTCATCCACTCCAACTAACCCTTCCACACCTGTATCCAATACAATTTTGTCTTTCTCCTTCCATATCGTCACTTCCGGTTTGGTGATCTTACTTAAATCCTCTGCGGCATGGTGATCTTACTTAAGAGTCCCTCTTAAGCATGATCTATCATCTTGCACTCACCCACTACCCCACATTCTCTCCATCTACATTTTCTCGTCATTCCCCATCATCACATCCTCTCACCTCCTCTTTCATTCTCGCAAACACTACTTCCTACTAGTCTCTTTTTCATCTCCATCATCCGCCACTAGGTAATATTACTTAACCGTTGTTTCTTTGTTCATTTTGTGTCTTGTTTCTTAATTTTTATCTCATTCATTTTCATCCACGCATCCTTTCCTATCCTTTATCTATCTACACATTGTCATCCCTCCTTTCTTTACTCTTTCCACTCCATCTTCTAGATTTATCCCACATATCTAACTCCACACTTACCCGTTATTGTCATTGCTCATCCCATAGTATTCTTTCATCACCATATTTTGATTCCATGCTAATAATTATCAATGGAATTCTCTTAAAAATCACTCATCCCCATTCTACAGTCAATTCAATCCTTTTCTTTGATTTCCTCCATTCTATCTTCATTCCTTCCTTCCCATGTGCCCTTTGATCATTATTGAGGGACTTATCCTAACATCCCTTCATTGGCATTCCCCCTCATTCTTCATTTACTTTCTACCTTGTCTCATATTTTGTCACATATTTTCCTATTGATCATTATCGGTGGATTTATCCTAACATCCATTCTCTGGCATTGCCTCTCCTATCCCTTCCTTTCTTTTTCCTCGCCATCTCTTCATCTTCCATTCTTCCTTGCCAATTTCTTCATTGTCTTCATCATGCACCCTCTCTCTATTTTCTCATCATCAACATATCCTCATCTCATGCATCTCCACATCTTTTCCAATCGATGTCATTCCTCCCCTCAAGCTTCTCTTTATGCTCCTTGTGCTTCTCACTCTTTATCAAATATCTCTACTCTTGGTTCCCTTCCGTGTGCATAATTTTATCTATTGTCTTTTCCTCCTTTCTCATCCTCATCTTATTTCACTTTCTCATTATCGTCCTCCCTCGTTTTACCTCACACTTCCTCCTTACTTCCCCATCGATAACCTCGACTCTTCAGCATTGTCCCATCTCCTTTATCATCTCATCATCCACATGTATTTCCATGCGGTCAATTCCATATTATTTGCCTTGGATTTCCTCACTATGATCTATTTCTTTCAATTTTATTTTCTCTATCATCTCTTTCATTTTCCATTACCTATCTAATTTCCTCTACTTCATCCTCCTTCAAACATTTCATTTTAAATAATGCTCTCTCTTTTTCATAATTTCACTCTCTGCTCTTCTATCTTTTTTTGATCTTCTCTTTTCTTATCCTTCTTCATTTCCCCCTTCTCTATAATCCTTCTTTGTTATCTTCTTCCTCCCCTTTCATTCCTTCTTTTCTCCTCCTCCATCTCCATCCCTCTATTCCATACCCTGCACCTTCACATTAGGTCTTTCTTACTCTTCTCATAATCAACCAATCCTCGTGTCTATTCCCTTTTCTCTTTCTCAACATTCCTCACACCTAGCATTCACGGTCAATGCCAATGTTTCTCTGTTTATGTACCGCCATTGATCCATTCATTACCATTCTCGTTCTTCTCTCAAGAAAGCATTGACCTCTTCTCTTATTGATAACCACTGTCATATCTTTTATCTTCGCCTCCTCTCTCACAGGGGAGACCATCATATCTATTTCTAAGAATCTCTTCCCATCTTCCTTTGTCATTTTTGTCTTGGAAGATACTATAACGGCCATCACCTATCTCCATCTTGTTCTCTTCCATGAATATTTACTCTACTTTTGTTTTATCACAAAAGTATCTTGAATTCTTACCCTACTTATCGAAGAAACGAGACTTCTTTGTTTTCTTCACCTTCTAATTTGCTAACACTTATACATATTTCTTATATTACCATCATATTTATCTCTCTTTTAGGGAATTTTTATCTCACCCTTCTATCTTATCTCTCATCATGTGCAGATTTATGATTATTCCCCACAGGGCATTTTTATTTACGCATTCATCTCCCGTTATGTCATCTTCATGCCCCATCTTGGGGCACCTTTTCATCCTTATACTTGTCAACACATATAGATCACTTTGTGTCCTTCTCGTTCCCTGTGTTGGGGCATCATTATCTTCATCCTCGTACTTTTTGTGGATGCATGATTTTCATTCGATTCCTCAAATAAAGGCTTACACACATATTTCGCATTCATTTGCACATATTTTGATGTTTTCCTATGACCCATTGGTCATCTTGGTTTACATCCATACTACAGTGGTCTTCACCCACTAATTGGTCTGTAGAACTTTGTCACCTGTCTCCATTGAGACCGTAATTTTCCTTTACCGATGTGATATTGAAGTCACTGCCATACTTTTTTTTCATTGTTATTACAATCCTTTTTTTTGCACTGGGGCATCTTTCCTTTGGTCATGTCTTCATCCATCCTTGGACACATATTTCATCTAACCCTTTTTGTTTTTGTCTCATGGCTTGCTATCAAACCATTCAATAAAAAGGGACAAATGTAGACACCAATTTTTGGTATAGCACCCCTCCGTCATATCACATTCATGTAATTTCCTATCTCACCTTTATTTTTCCTAAATTTCAATAAACCTCATCATCTATTCAACCAAATTTAATTAATTATTAAATGGGCTCCATATAAACCCATTTAATAATTGACTTTTGGCATCTCTCACATTTTATTCAATCCATGGGTATTAATATACCCATCCAACACCCTTTCTAAATTTCAAATGGAATCTATCATCTCACCTACCATGTCAATCATGCTCCCCACTCCATCTAATAATTCAAACCATGGTCCCCACGTGATCACATCATATCTCTTAACTTGGGTTACTCTACCCAACCCCGGTTACTTGTTAACCCCAATCTAACCTCACATCCAAGTTATAAATATGGGTTTTCCCCATATTTCAAGGACCGAGATATTTTTTAAGAATACTCGGAGAAACCTAGGCTTAGAGAGGAGAATAAATAGCTTAATTAAGTTTTACAAGTTTGAGGAGAAATCTTTTCCATGGTTCATTATTTTGCCATCTCGATGCCCAGTTCATCTCCATAATAGAACACAAGCTAAGTTCCTCGTCATTTTAGTTACTTGTCATTTTATATTCCATTATTTCTACATGATAACTACTATCCATGATATATTATTATCTTATCTCGACACGGGGTTGAAATCCTCCAAGGGAGTTAATATCCTCTTAGAACCGAACTATCTCGGGAAACCCCACATATTGTGATCTAATCTTATTTGTTTTAGTTTTGACAGATCCAACTTCTTTATATCATCCATCTATCTTATTTGTGTCTATAGATCCACATATACATCTTGAGGTCCTAATCCCTCCATCATTCAAAATTACTTGGTGGCTCCTAGTATTGGTCTTCACCCCACTCTAGAATGAAGTTTCCTATACAACATTTTTCTTATCGTTTTCCTTTGTGATTAGATTACAAGTGATAATGGTATTAATCATGGACTGGAATGTCCAAAGTGACTTAAAAGTGCAATTCCTTGAGTGGTAATCTTTCTTGTTTATCTCCAATCCAATTTGAAACATAGTTTCCATTTATGCCCTTTACTCTATGCCTATGTTCCATTCATTTCATCTAGATCATCTTTTATAAAAATCACATCAAATTTCACACTATGAATTTTATATCTATCAATCATCTCCTTGAATGTGTTTGTAAATATACTTTTGGTTTGTAAATTCTACTTGATTGTTGTTGTATTTTATGAATCCTACTTGAGGATCCTTCTCAAGGAAAGTTCATTATCCCACACCTCATTATCTCTCAACATTTTCAACAATGTCTTTGATCCATTACTCCTCGCTCTCCATTTCCACTCATCACCATTTGTCTCCACATCATCCTTCTCACCTCTCTATCCCCTTGTACCATGCAATATATCTTACTTGTCTTTCCTCTTGAGTTTCCCTTTACTCTTTTCGCTTTCAGTTTGAAAATCTTACTTAACCATCCATATAGCAGAGAACCTTCATTAAGGTATATCTTCTTCCTTGGATCCTCCTACTATATAAGATTATCCACCATTTCTTGTTTTAGTGGATGAAAATCACCACCGCAAACATCTTTCCACTCCTTCCTTTTCTTCTTGACACATTTGCATCATCACTCCCACCACGTGGGCATCCCAATTAAGGATTGCCCTTACACTCTCCATCTACACTGCATATGTTCCTCCATCCACTCATGTCACACTCCTTTGTTTCCTTGTTATCACTTTGATATCACCTCCTTTCATCTCTTGTTTCATTTTGGTATACACTGCTCAGTATTTTCGTCATCCTTCTTCTTCTTTGACTTGGTGATCCTACTTAACCATCCCCATCATAGGAAATCTTACTTAAGAGTTCCTCTTAAGAATGGTTTTCCATCTAACCCTTCCACCTCCCATCATATCTTCCTCATCTTCTGTCTCCCACCTCTCATCATACTCATCCACTCCAACCAACCCTTCCACACTTGTATCCAATACAATGTTGTCTTTCTCCTTCCATATCGTCACTACCGGTTTGGTGATCTTACTTAATTCTTCTTGCGGCATGATGATCTTACTTAAGAGTCCCTCTTAAGCATGATCAATCATCCTGCACTCACCCACTACCCCACATTCTCTCCATCTACATTTTCTCATCATTCCCATCATCACATCCTCTCACCTCCTCTTTCATTCTCGTAAACACCACTTCCTATTGGTCCCTTTTTCATCTCCATCATCCATCGCTTGGTTATATTACTTAACCATTGCTTCTCCATTCATTTTGTGTCTTGTTTCTTCATTTTTCTCTCATTCATTCTCATCCACTTTGCATCCTCTCCTCGTCTTCATCTTCCTACACATCGTTATCACTCTTTTCTTTACTCTTTCCACTCCATCTTCTAGAGTTCTCCCACATATCTACCCCCATACTTACCTTTCATTGTCATTTATCTTCTCCTAACATTCTCTCATCATCATATTCTATTTCCCCGATAGTAATTATCGGTGGAATTCTCCTAAAAATCACTCATCCCCATTCTACATAGTCTTGAATCCTTTTCTTTGACCTCATCTATTCTATTTTCATTCCTTCCTTCCATTGTGCCCTCTAATCATTATCTGGGGACTTCTCCTAATGTCCCTTCATTGGCGTTCCCCCTTCCATTCTTCATTTACTTTCTACCTCATCTCATCTCTTGTCCCATCCTTTCCTACTGATCATTATCAATGGATTTCTCCTAACATCCATTCACTGACATTTCCTCTCCTATCCCTTCCTTTCTTTTTCCTCTCCATCTCTCCATCTTCCATTCTTCCTTGCTAATTTCTTCACTGTCTTCATCATGCACCCTCTCTCCATTTTCTTGTCATCAACTTATCCTCATCTCATACATCTCTACTGCTTCTTTTCCAATCGATGTCATTCCTCCCCTCAAGCTTGTCTTTAAGTTCCTTGCGTTTCTCACTCTTTATAAAATATCTTCATTCTTGGTTCCCTTCCTTCGCATAATTTTCTCCTTTGTCTTTTGCTCCTTTTCGATCCTCATCTTATTTCACTTCCTCTACATCATCCTTCTCCTTGTTTTTACCTCAAAATTCCTCCTTACTTCCCCTATCAATAGCCCGACTCTTCATTGTTGTCCCATCTTCTTTATCTTCTCACCATCCACATGCATTTCCATGTGGTCAATTCCATATTCTTTACCTTGGATTTCCTCACTATGATCTACTTCCTTCAATTTTATTTTCTCTATCATCTCTTTCATTTTCCATTACTTCTCTACCTTCCTCTGCTTCATCCTCCTTCACACCTTTCATTTTAAATAACTCTCTCTTTTTCATAATTTCACCCTCTACTCTATTCTTTTATTGTCTTCTCTTTTCTTTTCCTTCTTCATTTCCCCCTTTCTTTATAATCCTTCTTTGTTATCTTCTTCCTCCCCTTTCATTCCTTATTTTCTCCTCCTCCATCTTCGTCCCTCTATTCCATACCCCTGTCACCTTCACATTCGGTCTTTCTTACTCTTCTCATAATCAACCAGTCCTCCTGTCTATTCCCTTTTCTCTTTCTCAACATCCCTCACACCTAGAATTCATGGTCAATGCCAATGTTTCTCCGTTTATGTACCACCATCGATCCATTTCATTACCATTCTCATTCTTCTCTCTACAACATTGACCTCTTCTCTTTTTGAGAACCCTGTCACATCTTTTATCTTCGCTAGTCCTCTTGCAGGGACATCATCATATCCATTTCTAAGAATCTCTTCCGATCTTCCTTTGATATTTTTGTGTTGGAAGATACCATAATGGCCAACATCTATTTGATCTTGTTCTCTTTGATGAATATTTGCTTTCTTTTGTTTTTGTCGCAAAAGTATCGTGACTTCCTATCCTACTTATCAAACAAGTAGGAATGCTTTTATCTTTTAATTTTCTAACACTTATGCATATTTCCTATGAAACATGATTGCCATCATATTTATCACCCTTTTAGGGCATTTTATCTCACCTTTCTATCCTATCTTCTCATCATGGGCACATTTATGATTATTCCCCTAGGATATTTTATTTCAACATCCATCTATGTCTTATTTTGGGGAACCTTTTCATCCTTCTACTTGTCAACGCATATAACTCACTTTGTGTCCTTCTCGTGCCCCATGTTGGGGTATCATTATATTCATCCTCGTCCCTTTTGCCGACGTGTGATTTTTCACATGATTCCATATAGATAAAGGATTGCACACATCTTTCAGCATTAAGTTGCACATAATTTGATGTTTTCTTGTGACCCATTGGTCATCTTGGTTGACATCCATACTGCAGTGGTATTCTCCCACTCAATGGTCTATAGAACATTAACTTTTGTCTCTTTTGAGACCGCAATTGTCCTCCATCGATGTGATATTGGATTCACTTCCATACTTCTTTTCATTGTTATTGCAAATCCTTTTTTCACGGGGCATCTTGCCTTTATTATGTCTTCATCCATCTTTAGACATATTTCATCTAACCCTTTTTATTTTTGTCTCATGGCATTTTATTGCAAACCACTCAACAAAAAGGGGCAAATGTAGAAACTAATTTATGGTATAATGCCCTTTTCATCTCACGTTTCATGCAATTTCCTATCTCACCTTTATTTTTCCTAAATTTAAATAAACCTCAATCTATTTAATTAATTATTAAATGGGCTCCATATAAACCCAACTAATAACCAAATTTTAGCATTATCCCCCATATCTCAAAATTATTCAATCCATGGGGATTAATATACCCATCCGACACCCCTTTCTAAATTTCAAATGGAATCTATCATCTCACCTACCATGTCAATCATGCTCCTGTCGACACCAAACTTGGGTCACACTTCCCTCATCAAATAATCACCTTGAACACACTCACCTAACCATGGCCCCTTACACCCCACTCTAATATTAATTTAATTAATTAAATTAAATTAATTCATGATCTCATAATATTTATTATTTAAATATCCTAATTGGGATAATGCCCACACCACCACCTCACCTAGCCACCTCACCCTAAGACCTATTCTTAGTATGTTGCCATAACTAACTAAGACCTACCTAAACCCTAAAAATAAAATCCTACATTCCCTCTAACCACATTCCCTCCATTAGAAAGGGAGCTTCCATTCTAATCCGGGAGAAAATGAACAAGATCCAAGAAATCAAGGGGATCTACCCATTTTAGTAAACCTAGGAAATCCCACCCTAAACCTGGCAACCATCGCTTCGCTTACCATTTATTCCCTAAAATAACCTTATTTTGAGGTTTAAACATTTCTGAGAGTAAGAGACGAAACAAAGATGCATGTAAGTAGAAATTGCCTTCGTACACACACATCGAGCATTCACATCCAAAGATCGATCGAAATGATCACAGAGCCATTGGCATTCACAGAAGCATTCGAGGAAGTTCCATCACCACATCAAACTCCATCCATCTGATCAACTGCCATTTCCATCTAGCCATCAAGCTCATACAATAGTAAGTGTTTTATTAACCAACATTCATCTACTTTCATTTTAGTAGGTCCTATTACCTCTATTACCAGTTTCTACTTGCATTCCCATTCTCCCATCATTCACCTTCATGCAAACTTGATCATTCCTTCACCCACACCATTAAATTTCCCATACCTAACTTTTAAAGATCTCTGAGTGCATCCAAGATCTCCATAGACCTTTCCATTTCCCTCTCCATTTCCATTTGGCCTCAGATCTGTCCTCACACTGAGATTTTAATAAGTTTCCTCTACCCCGACCATACTGACGCCGGTTACCCACAACCATCACTGGTTCACTTAACCAACATCGTCATACTGATCGATGTTGGTCTCATTATTTTTCCTCGGACTAAGAACAGAGCCTAAAATCCCCACCAAATACCCCAAAACAGCCCAAAACCAGACCCAAACTAGTTCCAACACTTTGACAGTGACCTTGACCTTCAGATTCAATCATAGCCTAGCCTGTTGTGAACGAATTTACTTATTGTAGTCGAATGAGATACCTAAATCATTTTAACTATAATAGGATTTCATTTATTGTTGACATTGAATTATTTTAAATAGTGGATTAACAACCTTCTAGGGAGTATCACACTTCCCGGATCTAGCATACGCTAGGCAGTCCACTACATATACTATTTAACTTCCGTTTGGTGGTTTTGTTTTCCATTTCAGGTAGTTCCTCCTAGCCAAAAGGGAGCTCTTATGGTTAGTCATGTGGATCAAGAAGTCATACGCACGTGCAAAAAAAATTCAACCAAATTTTAAAGGTATTCCTCCTGCCCATTTACCCTTATTTGTTTCATCAATATTCAAATAAATGCTCTAAGAATCGGAGAAAAAATCCCCACTCCATCTAATAATTCAAGCCATGGTCCCCACTCACCAAGTAGCCACCCTTAGCTTTTCGGATGAAGAGATCCCACCGCACCAAATTGATGACCCGTATCCAACCCTTTACATCCATCTTTGTCCACATTAATAATATAAGTGTACAACATGTTATGATCGATGGGGGTGCTAGCATTAACATCATATCCTCCCATGCGTTCGACCAAATGCGCATACCCGATAATTACATGCATAAACATCCTCATGTTGCGTTCATTTAATGATGCTATCACCTCTACACTTGGCACCATCATCCTCTATGTTCACGTAGGCCCCCACACTATTCTAGAGTTATTTTACATCTTGGAGGGGGAATTTCAATATAACTTGTTGCTTGGTAGACCCTAGATTTGTGTTATGGGTTGCATTCCTTCCACTTTGCATCGTTGTGTGAAGTTTGAGCATGAAGGGCACACCTATACCATTCCGCTGACCCATCACCTTTCAAAACCTACAACATGCTTTACTAACCCAATGACATGCTCATACCCATTAAAACATCTTCATCCATGACCACTTCCTCTTCACCTACACCTCCGCCCACCAATGCTGCTTGCTACATCAACCGCACCTAACTCCTCCATCCCTACCACCACCACAACTTCCACTACCGACCCATCAACCTCCCAATTAGCTAGCTCCACCTCCGATCCAATCTCTAACACATCGTTTATCCCAACCACCCACATATTGACCACCGATCCCTTGGAAGGAATTTTTCAATGCCTCACTCTAGGGGAGTATCACCTATATAATGTCAACACATTCCTTACTCCACAAGAGTATGGAATCCTTCACCAACACCCTCATTATGATCACCACATAGGAGAGCATCTCCTTTATGGTCCTCCCCACCTTCACACCAATCTCACCTATAGGGGACTTGATACTACCACTTATACACCTAAACCACCATCACAAACCTACCCATTTTCTACCGACCTCTAGTCACTCACCAATCACCATTTCTCCCACACCTTCCTACACCGATGTGTGTGGAAGGGTTTTGGTTTTGGATTTTACGAGCAAGGTCATCACACTATTATTCCATGTACTACCCGCAAACATAACGATTGTAGTGGTATCGGATTTGCTGAACTACCTACCAAGAAGGCTTACATTGAACTCATTGAGGATATTGACCCTTCTCCACCTTCTTCACCTGCTCCACCTTCTTCACCACCTTCACCGACAGAGTCGATGGATCCAGAATCCATCCCTCCTAATTTTTTTTTTCATAAACACCATTTCCTTGGGCCTCTGACTTATCAATGCGAGGCGAGGCTCCCTCTTCTCTTCCCTTCTTGTATCCTAAAATGATCGATGACGATACACCTTCTATTAATGTCATTCAATGTCAGGATGATGAATCTATACTCACCTACCTTGGTGTAGAAGACTCATATATTCATTGGTCATTACCATCTAAGATGTAAACCATGTTGAATGAATCAACTACCAAAATCAACATCCATACTTAACGATCCGCACATTCTAAGGATTGGTCAATCTTTGATATTTTGAACAAGAAGACTTCACTTCTTTTCTCAAAGATCATAGCCATAATTTTGCTTGGTCTTACGTAGACATGCCCAATATTCACTCCCACCATAGTTTTCACAACATCGTAACCATTCCCGATGCCAAACCCATAAAACAAAAGATGAGGAAAATGCACCCTCGCATTTCTCTTCTAGTCAAATAAGAACTTCAATGCCTTCTTTCTATTTCCTTCATCTTACCCATTGATTATCCTCAATGGATTTATAACATTTTCCCTATCACTAAGGTGATAGGGGACTCCGCATTTGCACAAATTTCTATGACCTTAACCTAGCTTTCCCAAAAGATGACTTTCCTCTTCCCGGTATTGACCAACTAGTTGACCTTACCGCTGGTCATGAGATGCTATCACTCATGGATGGTTTCTCAGGTTATAACCAAATCTTTCTTTCCCTAGAGGATCAACAAAAACCACATTCATCACCCCTTGGGGGACCTTATACTATTGAGTCATGCCTTTTGGCCTTAAAAATGCTGGTGCCACATATCAGCGGGCTATGACTTACATCTTCCATGACATCATGCATCGTATATTGGAAGATTACGCGATGATATCTTGGCCAAATCTAAACATTGCTCTGAGCACCTCACCATCCTAAAAACCATCTTTGACCACCTCATTAAGTATTGTGTTCACCTTCAACCCAAGAAATGCATCTTTGCGGTTCTCTCGGAAAGCTCTTGGGATTTATTGTCTCCTTACGTGGTATAGAGGTTGACCCTACTAAATTCAAGGCCATTCTCAAAATGCCTCTTCCCACTAATTTGCATGGGCCAGCTCTCCGTAGCTTGCAAGGTAAGTTGCAATCAACATCTTTGGTGATTCTCAATTGGTCATAAAATAAGTTAATGGTGTATACCAATGTCGTAATGAGCTGCTTCAAAAGTATAAACATCATGTGGACATACTTTTGACCACCTTCGACCGTTACGCCCTTCAAACCATCCCCTGTTCTACCAAAAAATTTGCATATACCATGGCCTTCTTAGCTTCTCAAACACCTGCTTCACCCACTGATTCTAAAATCTTAATGTCACCGTCAAATACTCTAATCACCCTCTTATTTACCCCATGAAGTTTACTCTATCGGAACCATTGTTCCCGACCCGAGTGACCTTTGGTATAAACAATACTCAGACTATCTTTCCATCTCCATCTTACCTCCAACCTCACTCATAATGGATAATGTGCCTTTCTTAAAAAGGTCTCTCATTACATCATCATGGGTGGCCTCCTCTATAAGTGTGGCTTCGATGGTATTCTCTTACGGTTCCTTACGAGTTTTGAAATTCATTATACCATTATGGAAGTTCATGATGGCATATGTGGAGGTCACTTCAATGGCCTTGTTGTTGCTAAGCATATTCTTCACCTAGGCTATTACTGGTCAACCCTTAACCATGATTGTTGCAATTACGTTAAGCGTTGTGTAAAATTCCAACAACATGCCAACCTTCATCATACACCCAAATCCATGCCTTACAGTCACCCGTGACCTTTGGCCCTTCTCTCAATGGGGTTTGGATCTTGTCAAAGATAAATCCTAATTCTTCCCAAAGACATCAATGGATAATCACCACTACCAAATATTACACCAAATGGGTTGAAGCCATACCTCTCATCTCCATGAAATCTAAGAAAATATGTGAGTTTCATCAATAATCACATCATTTGTCACTTTGGTGTCCCACATCACCTCATCATTGATAACAACAAACAATTCAAAACTAAAACCTTGCAGAAACTTTGTGACACCTTCGGTATTCAACTAAGTTTCTCATCACCATATTACCCAAAAACCAATGGCCAAGCCGAATGCACTAATTAAACCCTAAACAAAATTCTCATGAAAGTGGTTAATGATACTAGTAAGGATCGGCATACACACATTCCTTTTGCCCTATGGGTGTACTCGCACTAGTATTCACACTTCCTCATCGCCACACCTTTTTCTCTGGTCTACGGTATGCAGATGTTGTTCCCGCCTCTTGAAGTCCAAATTCCCTCACTCCACATTTCTCTCAATGACATTCTCAATGATGATGAATTTTTCCAGGACCATTTAACACAACTTGAGTTATTAGATGAATGTCATCTTCATGCTCTTGACCATCTTCAAGTTTACCAAAAATGTATCAAGCGTTCCTATGACAAACGTGTCCATGAATGAACTTTCCAAGTCAGTGACCTTGTCTTGAAGGAAAATCAACATGTAACCAAAGCAGAAAAAAGTAAACGAGGAAAATTTGATCCTAATTAGCTTGGACCATACATCATGACTCATACCTATAGATCAAGTGCTTATCGTTTATCTTCACTAGATGGTAAACCCAAACCTGAGCCCCTTAACGCCTTGCATCTTTGACCATTCTACTGTTGACTTTCAGTCCTACCTCACCTTTTGCCTCTTTTCATGCTCATCCCTTGAGTAATTTTCAATTCCCTCCTTTCACTATGCCATCCCCAATGATAAAACAAGAATCATGTGTGTACCTGTCACTCTTTTATCCTCTCTTAAATATGTGTACCATGGCATTGCACATGGCATGATTCTCATGGATACTTTTCATCTGCTTTCAAATGATATCCCATGGTCATTTCACCTTGCTTTC
Organism: Taxus wallichiana var. yunnanensis; assembly: GCA_018340775.1. Classification (NCBI taxonomy): domain Eukaryota; kingdom Viridiplantae; phylum Streptophyta; class Pinopsida; order Cupressales; family Taxaceae; genus Taxus; species Taxus wallichiana. Next base: position 212,949,972 of record CM031236.1, on the reverse strand, counting down.
TAAAAAAGAATCCGATTTTTCACCTTAGTCTTGTCCATGACTTAAAATCCCGCACATGGGATCCAAATCCTTGAGTCAAACTTCCAATAAAAGATGACTCCCTCAAAAGGACATCTTTCTCTCTACATTGTTGTTGTAAATAGACTACTCCCTCGAAGGACAACTATGTAAAGCTGCTTAAAAGAGGAGAATCAAGCTTCCCACATCGATCATCTTCGTGAAGACCTCAAGGAGTTAATTTTCTCATCCCATATAGAATTCCCACATCGATCAGTCTATCTCAAATATAAGTCAAACTAGAAAACTTTTTCGTCATGGACTTGCTCATTGTGATCTTGGATCTTTTGCTAAATGGCATGCTACCAAATACCATATAAACTAACCACTTTTCACCCTCTCACCATTCATACTTTCATTTCCTACCACCTCAAGGGACCTACTGGAACCGTGACATTTGGTGATCATGTGACTACTCTTCACCTTTAGAATAATCAATCATGTAATGTCTTTAGGGTCTTACGTTCATCAGCCTATCCAAGGTATGACCCACCCGTTATGATCCTTACCAATCAGGTGGCTTTCTTTCCTCCTCTTATATTTTCACCTTCTTCATTACATATTTATTATCTTATACAGGACTAGATCCTTGACACTTATCTTTGGGTAATTTTCCTCTTTCACCATAATCAACTCAAAATCACCCATACCTAAAATGACCTCGACTCAACCATGCCTATAACCTATCAACTCATTCTCATACCTCCTCACATGCTTCCCTAGCTTATGGGAGAACTACATCGGCCTGAGGTCCCTTTTCACCGAGACTATGTAGCCAGCACTCCGAGGGCATGGGGCCCTTGGAGGTTAGCTCGACCACTCTCTACCCTAACCAATTCTCCTTTTCCCTTTTCTAATCACATTCTACCCTAGTTAATTTCCCTTTTTTATATCAATAATTGGAAATTAAACCAAACAAAACAATAATTGCTTCACATCTTTACCATCCTCATTCATACATTCATTATGTCTACCATTTCTTTACCATTATCGTGCATGTTACTATAAAACATCTCAACGTGACTCATATCATCATTACTTGCACAAATTAATGAGTTACAAACTCAACCAATCCTGACTCCATCCATGCCTAAACCACAACTTGACTCAATCCATGCCTATGACTTGACTCCATCCATGCCTAAACCACAACCTGACTCCATCCATGCCTAAACCACAACCTGACTCAATCCATGCCTATGACCTGACTCCATCCATGCCTAAACCACAACCTGACTCAATCCATACCTATGACCTGACTCCATCCATGCCTAAACCAAAACTTGACTCGATCCATGCCTATGACCTGGCTCTATCATACCTACACTACTTAGCTTCCATCACATATATAAATCAAAACAACAAGATAACCACAACCATGTATACATCATGCCATAATCACCATCATCTCTATAAATAAAAACATCCAAACATGTGTATCCATATACATAACTCTCAAATATCTTCGGCACGTAGGTTGGTGTATATAAAAAATCTCAAAAAATTATCATGTACATCCTCACTATCTTGGCACACAGCCGATATATATATGTCAAAAATATAATATCAAAAATACATGGAGCTCAATCATCTCCCCATCTGATGTCCAAACTCTTCTCATCTGCCTCTCCCCCTCCTCTAACTCGGTGTCTGGTGACCTCCCTCGCCTTGCCTGGGTTTGGCCCTTGATGGTCCTACCTGCAGAGTTGGCTCTCGTGCACTAGTGGCCTCACCCTAAATTGGCCTCTGGGGTTATTGGCCCCATACTACTCTCCACACTATATGTGTGGATATTATCCTCTCATTTGAGGCCTACTTCTATGATTGGCATATGATAAGACATATATACCCATTGCCATCAAATGATCGTAGTAGTATCTCACCTTTCCTATGGTGTCCTCAATCTAGCAACGGGCACTATCTCGTGGTGGTTCCATTAGCCTTTGACCCTACCCTACTCCCGCCTAAATAAGGGGACCCTGTCCCCTACCCCCGTGTGCATGTACCCCTAGGCCTTAAGGGCCACTATCTATGCCTGTGAAGTGGCCAAATGGCCTTACAAACCTATAACCTATCCATGCATTGTGGCCAATAGCCATGTAAACCTATCACCTATGCCATTAGGGTGGCTACCTACACCCCATCTCCATCCCCACCCTCTCCCTCTCCCTTCGGTTCAAGTGATGGTCCACTCGCTCCATGTGCCATCAAAGTGACCACGTGGGCCTCTGAGGGTCCCAACCCATGCCTCGAACCCTTATAAATGCCCCTATACTATGCTAAAATGGGTCACTGTGGGTAGCCACCTGCCTTATATGGCCTCTCTCTACATTGTGATGGTAGCCAAATCCAAATACTAGCCTCGATGGTCACTTGCTCATAAGGCTGCAGCCACCATCACTTCATGTACCTTTTGGTCACCCCGATATCATCTATTTATTAGTCGTCGACTCACTACTCCTCCTATCCGGTCAACACTATAGCTCATGGTGGAGACATAGGCCTCTCCACATCATCTCTCCTATACTGAGGGAAGGGTGAAGGTATATCATGTACAACAAACCAAATTACCGTCGGACCCGATCTACGGTATCATCTCATGCTCCTCACCCACCGCCTCCATCCACCAGAAATCATGTAGTCCATCTGGCAACTCTCATTATCTACTTGTTTAAAGGATAGCCTACATATGTCCTCTAAATAATGTCCACACCTAAGACAACCCCTCTAGTAATCACCTGTAATAGGATACATCATGTGCCACTCTAGCCACTCGGTGCTCTCCCATAACTGGCACCCATCACCTGTAGCCCACTTGAAAAAAACCAAGCTCAAATGCATCAGCCTAGGGGGCATACCAACTGGGTGCACACATACAATGTGCTCATAGGCCCAACAATGTAACAAGAAGGTGTAACATAGATTGAACCACCGTAATCACCCATAAGCCCACAACTCCCTGTATAGTTGTACCAAGAATGTAGGCCCCCATGCAAATCGAGTCCTACTCTCCACCATGTCGTGAAGAACCCCCATTAGTGACCGTGGGAATCTCCCACCCTCTACATCAGGTAGTGTAAAATAACACACTACCTCCATCAAAAGTACTACCAGCCTCATCTCCTCAAGGTAGGCTCAATACATCACCCCATAGCTCATGCTGGCACTATGGAATCCTAACAAGGCCAACCCCTCTCCAAAAACTAGTAATAACTCCTCGGATGCCTCTGAGGAGATCGAGTACACCTGTGTACCTCCTATAGGTAGTCACAAGATCCTGTAAACATCCTCTAAGGTGATTGTGATCTCACCTATCAGCAAATGAAATGTATTGGTTGTTGAATCCCATCTATCGATGAGGGAAACCATCAAGCTTCACCTCCCGGACTACGTGCGGTAGCATCGACACCAAGCCCACATCTGTAACATGGATCCACTCCTCACGTGTCATCTCCCCATATCTCCACAAGTAGGGGAGGTACTCTATCCCTCATCCACAACTGGTCCCTGGCCTGCATATAACCAATCATATTAATCAAACTTGACCACACCTACATGTAACCTTGCTATCCCCCTACTACACCACTTACCCTAACTAAATCACCCTTTCACCTATATTTATGCCCTAAATCAACACTACATATCTACCTATCTACCCATGCCTCGGACCCTCACCTATTTCCATTTTTCTCCTCTCACTGATCTTCCTTATTCACTCACCTACCCATACCCATAACTCTCCCCCTATCTAACTCTCCCTCCCCCTACCTATCTGTCTATAACCTATCCATTTTCACTCTTTGAGGGCTTGCCTCTTTCACCTACTGACCGACATCGGTTAGCATTGACTGACCATGGTCCCACAATAACGGCATCGGTCACTACATCTATGACTGATACCGGTCTTTACCACTAACGCTTTGGCAATAGTAATACCAGAAACCGAATTTAGTCACTGCATGGTGAAAAACCCGACACCCTACCCTTTTCTACCATACTCCTCCTTTCTACCCATTTCCCCTACCAATACCTACCCAATACCTATTCCCACCCCTCATTTACCTAAATCTACCCTCCCTTGTCCCCCTTTTCTCATTACAACCCCCACATTCAAATTTTAAAAGTTTCCCCCAAAACAAACCCCATTTTCCCTCCTACCCAATTCCTACCCTCCACCTACTCACAACAAAAAAACAATCGGAATAGCCTCTTACCTCATCATGCTGCCATTTGCGTGGTGGCACCTCAGAAGGCTGTGCTTGTGCGTCCACACGATCCCTCTCTACCTCTACCATCCTTAATCATCTGCGCAGCTCAATCCAATCCAATTGATCACCCAATCCAATCACCGTGCTCGTAGACCTGCCTATCGACCAACGATCACTCACTCTATGGCTTGCCAACTCATCCCCCATGTTGTTTGGTCACTTTCCACCTTGTTCTTCCTCTCTTTTCATTTTCCCCAATTTGGTAAATGATAAATGATTTTAAAAATGCAACACTTTTTCTTTTTATAGCCTACCCCTATGTGACCGTAATAGGTTTACCTTGATCGACATCGGTCTTGTGCCCTCACCTACCATGGATGGTTTGACCTCGACCAACATCGGTCTTGTGCCCTAGCCTACCATGGTCGGTCCATAGTGACGGCATTGGTTCCGTATATAACCATTATCTGGTTAGCCTACTTAGTCTCTTTCCTACCCACTACCCCTACTTTGCTGACCTGAATCATTTTTCCCCCACCCACACCTGACTTGGACACTCCCCTCTACCCTCCTGACCTCATCATTTACTACTTAACCTTGTCCTCATTTGGGGACTCATTATTTTACCCATACCTCGTAGCCCTACCCATACTCTGGACTTATTTACTTAGAAATGGAACATTACTAGTGACCTATGACCTCATGTATTCACTATATCTCATGCGACACTATTACCAATGTTGTTTGACCTAATGACCTTACCTTGCCTTTTCCTATGACCGTTTATCCCACTCCAACCTTTGGTGTACGTAACATACCTAAACGTTCCTACACACTAACTGTGATGTGTTTCCGACCATATCCTATACTTGGATACCAAAATCACCTCAACCTTGTTTGATAAACCTATCACCTTAGATAATGTAGAGTTTGCCTTCTCTTCAACCTAGTACAATGTTGCAGTTTATACATGTGTGTGTTTGACTATTACTACCTTTGACCCTGACCCATTACCTGGATTACTTGATTGGACCTTTTACCCCTTTACCCCCATCGCCCACCTTCCTTTACATCACATTCACCTTTTATCAAACCACTCACTAATTCTACCTTCTACCTCATCAGTTCCTAGTTTGAGGGGATCACCTTCACCCACACATGGGGCAACCACATCTTATTTTTGTTAGTGTTTCTTACCAATACAAGCTACACAACAAAAAGGGAAAAATGTAGACACCAAAATTGGGTCACACTCCCCTTGGTCCCTCGTCAAATAATCACCTAAACACACTCACCTAACCATGGCCCTTACACCCCACTCTAATATTAATTTAATTAATTTAATTCATGATCTCATAATATTTATTATTTAAATATCCTAATTGGGATAATGCCCACACCACCTCACCTCACCTCACCTAGCCACCTCATCCTAAGACCTATTCTTATTATATTGCCATAACTAACTAAAACCTACTTAAACCTAAAAATCAAATCCTACATTCCCTCTAACCACATTCCCACCCATTAGAAAGGAAGCTTCCATTTTAATCTGGGAGAAAAACAAACAAGATCTAAGAAATCAAGGGGATCTTCCCATTTTAGTAAACCTAGAAATCCCACCCTAACCGACACCGGTCACCCTAAACCATCACTAGTCAACCTAGAACCATCGTCAGTTACCATTTATTCCCCAAAACAACCTTATTTCAAGGTCGACATTTTTTTGAGAGTAAGAGACAAAACTAGAGTTACATGCAAGAAAAACTAGCCTTCGTACACGCCTCGGGAATTCACACCAACATCAAGTGATCACAAAGCCATTTGCATTCACGGAAGCATCCAGGGAAGCACCACATCAAACTCCATCTATCAAACTACCATTTCCATCCAGCCATCAAGCTCATACAATAGTAAGTGTTTTATTAACCAACATTCATCTACTTTCATTTTAGTAGGTCATGTTACCTCTGTTACTAGTTTCTACTTGCATTCCCATTCTCCCATCATTCACCTTCATGCAAACTTGATCATTCCTTCACCCACACCATTAAATTTCCCATACATGACTTTTAAAGATCTCTGAGTGCATCCAAGATCTCCATAGACCTTACCATTGCCCTCTCCATTTCCATTTGGCCTCAGATCTGTCCTCACACTGAGATTTTAATAATTTTCCTCTACCTCGACCATACCAACACCGGTTACCCACAACCATCAATGATTCACTTAAACCGACATCGGTCATACCAGACCAATGTTGGTCTTTGTGTTTTTCCCTCAGACTAAGAATAAAGCCTAAAATCTCCACGAAATACCCCAAATAGCCCAAAACTAGACCCAGACCAATTCCAACACTCTGAGAGTGACCTTGACCTTCAGATTCAATCATAGCCTAGCATGTTGTGAATAAATTTGCTTATTGTAGTTGAATGAGATACCTAAATCATTTTAACTATAATAGGATTTCATTTATTGTTGACATTGAATTATTTTAAACAATGGATTGACAACCTTCTAGGGAGTATCACACTTCCTGATCTAGCATACACTAGGTAATCCACTGCATATATTGTTTAACTTCCATTTAGTGGTCTTGTTTTCCATTTTAGGTAGTTCCTCCTAGCCAAAAGGGAGCTCTCACGGTCATCTATGGATCAAGAAGTCATACACATGCAACAAACTTCAACCAAATTTTACAGGTATTCCTCCTAGCCCATTTACCCTTATTTGTTTCATCAATATTCAAAGAAACGCTCTAAGAACTAGGTGAAACACTCCTCACTCCATCTAATAATTCAAGCCATGGTCCCCATGTGATCGATCATATCTCTTAACTCGGGTTACTCTAACTAACCTTGGTTACTTGTTAACCCTAATCTAACCTCACATCTAAGCTATAAATATGGGTTTCCCCATATTTCAAGGACCGATTATTTTCAAGAAGACATGAAAAGAAAAACCTATAGACTTGGAGAGACCTAGGCCGAGAGAGAGAGAAGAAAGAGATTAATTATGTTCTTACAGTTTGAGGGATAATTTTTTTCCATGGTTCGTTATTTACCATCTTGATGCCCAGTTCATCTCCATAATAGAGCAAAAGCTAAGTTCCTCATCATTTTAGTTACTTTTCATTTTATATTTAATTATTTCTTCATGATAACTATTGTTTATGATCTATTATTATATTTTCGACACAGAGGTCGACATCTTTCTAAGGGGAGTTAATATCTTCTTGAATTGGCATTTTCAGGTGAACCCACATATTGTTATCTAATCTTATCTTTTTTAGTTTTGCATATCTAGCTTCTTTATATCATGCATCTATCTTATTTGCACCCATAGATCCACATCTACACTTGAGGTCTAAGCCCTCCATTAATCAAAGTTTTTTGTGGCTCCCTGTATAGGCCTTCACCGCTTGAGAATGAAATTTCTGTACAACATTATGGCACAAAATTTGTTCTCGAGTGGGTGAAGGCCGATACAGGGAGCCACCAACAACTTCAAATGATGGAGGGATTAGGGCCTCGGATGAAGATGTGGATCTACATATGTAAATAAGATAGATGCATGATATAAAGCAGCTATATCTATAAAATGAAACAAATAGGATTAGATAACATGATGTGAGGATCCCGAGATAGTTCCGGTTCCAAGAGAATATTAACTCCTTGCAGGATGTCAACCCCATGTAAGAAAGATAATAATAGATCATGAACAATAGTTATCATGCGAAATGATGGAATATAAAATGACAAGTAAGTAAAATAATGAGGGAACTTAGCTTGTATTCTACTATGGAGATGAACTGGGCATCAAGATGGTAAGATAATGAACCATGGCAAAGATTTCTCCCTCAAACTTACGAACTTAATTAAGCTCTTTCTTCTCCTCTCTGGGCCTAGGTCTCTCTAGGTCTAGGTTCTCCAGGTCTTCTTGAAAAATATATCGATCCTTGAAATATGGGGGAAAACCCATATTTATAGCTTAGATGTGAGGTTAGATTGGGGTTAACAAGTAACTGGGGTTGGGTAGAGTAACTTGAGTTAAGAGATATGATGTGATCATGTGGGGACCATGACTTGAATTATTAGATGGAGTGGGGAGCATGATTGACATGGTAGGTGAGATGATAGATTCCATTTGAAATTTAGAAAGGGGTGTCAGATGGGTATATTAATACCCATGGATTGAATAATTTGTGAGAGTGGGGATAATGCCAAAAGTCAATTATTAAATGGGTTTATATAGAGCCCATTTAATAATAAATTAAATTTGTTGAATAGATGATGATGTTTATTGAAATTTAGGAAAATAAAGGTGAGATAGGAAATTTCATGAACACGAGATGACGGAAGGGCGTTATACCAAAATTAGTTTCTACATTTACCCCTTTTTGTTGAGTGGTTTGTGATAACAAGCCAAGAGACAAAAACAAAAGGGTTAGATGAAATATGTGTCTGAAGATGGATGAAGATATGACCAAAGGCAAGATGCCCTAGGAAAAAAGGATTGCAATAACAATAAAAAGTATGGTGGTGACTTCAATATCACATCGGTAGAGGACAATTGCAGTCTCAACGAGACATGTGACAAAGTCCTCTGCACTAGTGAGTGGGTTAAGACCACTACATTATGGATGTAAACCAAAATTACCAATGGGTCATAGGAATACATCAAAATATGTGCAACTAAATGTGAAAAGATGTGCGCAATCCTTTGTTTGTGAGGAATCATATGAAATATCATGCATCTACAAAAGGGATGATGATGAGGGCATAAATGGATGTTCAATAATATATCCCAGGGGGAATACTCATAAATGTACACATGATGAGTAGATAAAATAGAAAGGTGAGATAACATTTCCTAAAAGGGTGATAAATATAATGGAAATCATGTTTCATAGGAAAGATGCATAAGTGTTAACAAATTAGAAGGTGAAGAAGACAAAGAAGTCTCATTCCTTTATTAAGTAGGATAAGAAGTCAAGATACTTTTGTGACAAAACAAAAGTAGAGAAAATATTCATGGAAGAGAACAAGATCAGATAGGTGATGGTCGTTATGGTATCTTCCAAGACAAAAATGTCAAAGGAAGATGGGAAGAGATTCTTAGAAATGGATATGATGATGTCCCTATGAGAGGATTGATGAAGATAAAAGATGTGATAGGGTTCTCAAAAAGAGAAGAGGTCAATGTTGCAAAGAGAAGAACAAGAATGGTAATGAAATAGATTGGTGGTGGTAGATAAATGGAGAAAATGGCATTGACCATGAATGCTAGGTGTGAGGGATGTTGAGAAAGAGAAAAGGGAATAGACATGAGGATTGGTTGATTATGAGAAGAGTAAGAAATATCGAATGTGAAGGCGACAGGGGTATGGAATAGAGGGAAAAGACAAAGGAGGAGAAAAGAAGGAATGAAAGGGGAGGAATAAAATAACAAAATAGGATTATAGAGAAAGGGGGAAATGAAGAAGGACAAGCAAAGAGAAGACAAGAAAAGGACAGAGCAGAGGGTGAAATTATAAAAAGAGAGAGAGTTATTTAAAATGAAAGGTGTGAAGGAGGATGAATCAAAGGAAAGTAGAGAGGTAATGGAAAACAAAAGAAATGATAGAGCAAAAAAATTAAGGAAACAAATTATAGTGAGGAAATCCAAGGCACAGAATATGGAACTGACTACATGGAAATGCATGTGGATGGTGGGATGATAAAGAAGATGGGACAACACTGAAGAGTTAGGTTATCGATGGGGAAGTAAGGAGGAAGTGTGAGGTAAAAGAAGAGGAAGACGATAAAGAGGAAGTGAAATAGGATGAGGATGAGAAAGGAGGAAAAGAGAACAAAGAAAATTATGCAGAAGGAAGTGAACCAAGAATGAGATATTTGATAAAGAGTGAGAAGCATAAGGAATGTAAAGAGAAGCTTGAGGGGAGGAATGTCATCGATTGGAAAAGATGCGGAGATGCATGAGATGAGGATAAGTTGATGACAAGAAAATAGAGAGAGGGTGCATGATGAAGACAATGAAGAAATTAGCAAGGAATAATGGAAGATAGAGAGGTGGTGAGGTAAAACAAAGAAATGGATAGGAGAGGCAATGCCAATGAATGGATGTTAGGATAAATCCACCGATAATGATCAGTAGGAAAATATGGGACAAAATATGAGATGAGGTAGAATGTAAATGAAGAATGGGAGGGGGAATGCCAATGAAGGGATGTTATGAAAAGTCCCCCGATAATGATCAAAGGGCACAGAGGAAGGAAGGAATGAAGATAGAATGGAGAGCGTCAAAGAAAGGAATTCAAGATGTGTACAATGGGGATGAGTGATTTTTAGGAGAAGTCTTCTAATAATTACTAGTGCAAAAATAGATGATGATGAAAGAATATTAGGGGATGATCAATGAAAATGATGGGTAAGTATGGAGGTAGATATGTGGGAGAACTCTAGAAGATGGAGTGGAAAGAGTAAAGAAAGGAGGGATAACAATGTGTAAAAGATGAAGGCAAGGAGAGGATGCAACATGAGAATGAATGAGAGAAAATGAAGAAACAAGACACGAAATGAATAGAGAAGAAACAATTAAGTAAGATTACCTAGCGGCGGATGATGGAGATGAAAAAGGGACTAGCAAGAAAGTGGTGTTTGTGAGAATGAAAGAAGAGGTGAGATGGATGTGATGATGGGGAATGACAAGAAAATGTAGATGGAGAGAATATGGGGTAGTGGGTGAGTTTCGATGAATGATCATCCTTAAGAGGGACTCTTAAGTAAGATCACCATGCCGTAAGAAGAAGAGTTAAGTAAGATCACCAAATAGGAAGTGACGATATGGAAGGAGAAAGACAACATTGTATTGGATATAGGTGTGGAATGATTGGTTTGATTGGATGGACATGATGAGAGGTGAGAGAAGAAGATGAGGAAGATATGATGGGAGATGGAAGGATCAGATGGAAAATAATTCTTAAGAGGAACTATTAAGTAAGGTTTCCCTATGACGGGACGGTTAAGTAGGATCGTCAAGTCAAAGAAGAAGAAGGATGATGAAAAGACTGAGTAGTGTATACCAAAATGAAACAATATATGAAAGGAGGTGATATCAAAGTGATAACAAGGAAATAAAGGAGTGTGACATGAGTGGATGGAGGAACATATGAATTTTAGATGGAGAGTGTAAGGAAAATCCTTAATTGGGATGCCCACGTGGTGGGAGTGATGATGCAAGAGTGTAAAGTAGAAAAGGAGGAGTGGAAAGATGTTTGTGGTGGTGATTATCATCTATTGAAAGAGGAAATGGTGGAGAAGTATGTATGAAGGAGGATCCAAGGAAGAAGATATACATTAACTAAGATTCTCTAGATATATGGATGGTTAAGTAATATTTTCAAACTATAATAGGAAGAGTAAAAGGAAACTCAAGAGGAAAGACAAGTAAGATATATAATGTGTGTAAGTGGACATAAATGTAAGAAGGATGATGTGGAGACAAATGGTGATGAGTGGAAATGGATAGTGAGGATCAATGGATCAAAGACATTGTTGAACATGTTGAGAGATAAGGAGCTGTAGGATAATGAACTTTCCTTGAGAAGGATCCTCAAGTAGGATTCACAAACCGAGAAGCATATTTGAATTCACACAAAAGTTTATGGATAATATGGATAAATAGTGAGAAATTTAATGTGATTTTAATACAAGTTTATCTGGATGAGATGAATGAAACATAGTTATAGCAAGAGTGTACAAGGAAACCATGCTTCGAACTAGATTGGAGATAAACAAGAAAGGTTACCACTCAAGGCATTACACTTGCTGCCGATAGTAGGTGTTAATACATAACCAACGATAGTTAGTTATACCAAAAGATCATGAGGAAAATATGGATGAAAGATGCTCGTAATCCTAATGTTGACATGACAAAGGGATTGAGATGTAACTTGTACGTGGGAAGGGGATCTCCAAAGGTGGTGTTCCTTAAGTCTATGCCCCAACTTTGGGAAAGGGAAAGAACAATAATGCGAGAAGTTTTAGAAAATGTTGATAAAATGAATGCGCGAGAAACCTTTAAGATGCCATAATGAAATAATGTCCATCATTCAAGGGCATGGTATACTTTATACATAATATGGATGGAAATAATAATATGATAGCCGTCCTTCAAGGGATTGGTCTATTTCTTTTGATTTTGCTTTGATTTTTGATTTGCATAATTTTTAAATTTTTTTTTTTTTTTTTTTTTTTTTTGCCATGAAAAACTATCCTTCGAGGGATCAGTCTATTTTTGATAACTTTGATTTTTCCTTTTGCATACGTGAATTTGAGGTTCAAATGGGGAGATCTAGGAATAGCTAAGTAAACCACTTAGGAGGGGATAATGAATGAACAAGAGACACCCTTGACCCTTTGCATGGTTGCAATAAGAGACTAAGAAGATGAAAGATGTAATGGTTATGGGTTCATATCAAAGTAGTGAATGTGGACCACATAATTTATATCATTATAATGATAAATGAAAAGGGATAATAATTGCTGAATGATCTAAGGATATAACTAAGTGCTCATTGATAGATATGCTAACAATAGACTGGTCGTAAGTGCAATGCATTAATAGGTTATATCTCTCGGTTTACCACCGTGAGAAGGAAGACAATGAATTTTCAATAAGATGAGATGATAGAAAATAAGGAAATAAAACTATGTCTTGAAGGAAACAAACATATGACCATAATGGTGGATTTTGATGAAAATAAATGGTGCCTAAAGAGAGACACAAATATGGCCACAATGGTGGACTTGATGAAATAGATGGTGCCCCAAAAGAGACACAAATATAGCCATAATGGTGGAATTTAGTAAAAAGGGGTCCCTCAATGGAGAGACAAACATGGCCTCAAAAGAGGACTTCAATGAAAAAGATGATGCCCCAAAAGAGGCATAAATATGGCCACAATGGTGGACTTAAAATGAGTGAGGATTTGGGCAAAAATAGTTTAGATTGGATGAATGTGAAGGAGGTAGAAAAAACAATGTCAAAGAGAGAAGTCCCCTAGTATCAAGGGAGTTATACGGATGAGATGCTCAAGGGAGAGGGAAGGTTGTTCCCCCAATAAGTTAAATGTGAAGGAGTTAAAGGATGTCGAAAGAGTTTAGATGAGATTGTTTTAGATTTGGATGGGGTAAACAATCGAGATCACACGTGTGCTTAGTAAGATAAGCGGTATTGATGAAAAATGGAGGACCTTCTTTAGGAGGAATTTCTTGTCCAGGAGGTATGTTAAGGGATGAGGTGGATGGAGAAATCATGGGATACTCAACAAATGAAATATGAATTGGATTCAAGGTAGATGGAGAAGGAAATTTCCCTTGAATGAGGAAATCATCTTTCTCAATAAGATTATGGATGATTATCCTAAATGCCTTACGATGTTTGATATCATGGCCCAGGTACGATGATAAGTGTAAATATAATTAGGATTAAACCATGATGGCTTGGGACCATAGGGATTAAAGGCTTTAATGGGAGGAATTATGATGGAAGATATTCGAGTTAAATGTCGAAAGATATCTATGTATGACCCCATTGAAGTGTGTCATGGGGAAGGTAACTCTTGAGGGTTTTGATAGGATATCTCAACTTAGAGCTAGGAGAAAAAGTGGATGTAGATTTAGAGGACAAATCAAATTTGATTGAAGGATTGTATTGTTTTGGATGTGGATCCATTGTTTCAAGATGTTGTAGATGAGAGATTGATCCTAAAATAGAAATTGTTGCATTGTATTGTTGAGAAGAGGGAAAACCTAAATGTTTCTAAGGATGCACATGGGACTATTGGGATGTTTTCCTTGAACCTTAGACTTCAATTGAGAAGATTTACCTCTAGCAAGAATTGTTATAATTTCAACCGGAGGATCCGATAGTGGTGGTGTGGTTATTAATGGAGAAAATGTCCTAAAACAAGACAAGGACTTTAATAGAGAGATAGGTGTTTATATGATGAGAAAAATGATATCTATGTGAGATGTGGATTGTTTAGGTTTTAGCATGGAAAGAGATGATTTTTAGAGGGAGAATGTAAACCATATTTCTTTGATTTAGGTGCATATGTTGTTTCAATAGATGATTCAAAGGGTATCTTTGATAAGGTTACTGATTGAGAGGATTTGGTTGGTGTGATAGAAGGATTAGGTAAAGAATATTGGGGTAGACCGGGTGATGTGGCCATGGGTGAGGATATAGGTACATATGTCAAGGTAGGGATAGGTGGATTTGTTGGTATGATAGATATAGGGGTAGCTGGGATAGATAGGGATGTAGGCATATTTGTAATATGTGGAGATGTGAGTGATGTGATTTCTAATGGAGTAGACATCATGGGTAATGCATCAAATGCAAGAGTATTGCAAGGTGTATAAGTAGATAGGATTGGTTGTTTCATAAACGTTTCAAGGGGTAAGAATTATATGTTTACTAATGAGGTTGATGTCGAAGGTGGGGTTGTAAGGGTGCATGTAGCAGAAATGAGTTTAATTAGGATGGTTGTGAGTAATGTAGGTGTAGTAATAGGTGTGTTTGAGATATATGTGAGTGAAGGGTAGGTGTGGGAGATGTAGTGATATGTATGGATATGAGTGGGGCCGAAATAAGTGCTAAGGATAAATATAATGTTGTAGATTGGGGTGTATTTGAAGTGGCATAAGTGGATGGTATAGTTGAATTTGATGTGGATGTGATAAGGATAGGAGAAGGTGTAGGTTTAGGACAGGTAGTGAAAGTTGATGTAGGTGTGACAAGTTCTGAATAAGAGGTGGGAATAATGTCCACTTTGTAGGAACATGTAGAGTTGGTGATAAGATAAGATCTTGACTGATAATGTCAATCATATAAGCATTTGACAATTGAGATGTAAAGAGCATGGCTTGATTTGTTGGTGGTTGATTAGTTTGCGCCATGGAACTATTGATTTGGATATCCCCTTGATTTACGAGTTTTTGGACACAATATTTGAAGGAAAAATATCTCTCAATGTCATGACCTTTGACTTGATGATATTTACAATAGTGGGCTTCGTGATACTAAATAGGCTTGTGTTGTGAGTTGTCCATGGGTCGTATGGGAGGAAGTTGGATGGATTTCTCGGTCATCAACTTATCAAATATAGAACTATATGATTATCCTAAGGGAGTGTAGTTGAATACTGATGGAGGGGCTCATTATTGAAACCATGTGCTTTGAGATAGATGGGGATGAGGGTTTAATGACCACAATGTTGGCTGTACCCTTAAATTTTTTGTTATGTGTGAATGGTTTAGTAGATTCAACTTTAGGTTTGGCCGATCTGAGTTTGAGATGACCCTACTCAATGGCATGGGTTTTGAGTTTGTGAGCCATTATGAAAGCTTCATCAAAGGTTTGGAATGATTGGATCTGCAAAGTAGAAGATATATGTTTTACACAAGAATGTGAGAATAATTCGATGAGTTTGATTTGTGGGATAGTGAAGGATATTTGGTTTATAACATCACACCATCATGCGATGAAGTCGGTGATGTGCTCGTCTTCAAACTGAAAAATGGTATAGAGATATGTGATAGTGGTTTTGCGTGTGATATTGATAGAAAAAGTGTTCTAAGAACAACTATGAAAGTTGGGTGAAGGAGAATATAGAATTTCGTAGGATACTGTTGTACTGCTAGTCCAATTCAGACTGATAAAGACAAAGGCATAGGGAAAGTGCAAAGAAGTAGATCATGATCATGCACAATAACACAACATGTGTGTTTAAATACAAGGAGATGTTGTTGGGAATATTCCTTATCGTTGAAGTTAATAAACATAGGAAGTTTCCAATGAGGAGGGTAGGGTTTGATTGGAACCGAAGGATGAATCTTTTAATTACAGATGTGCTCATAGGATAAGGTGTTCTTGGATGCTACGGTAAGGGTTTCTAAACTAGCCAACCGATTCATTAAGGCGTGAATTGGATCACTCAAGGTGTTGTAAGGTTGAGATTGGATTGGTTGTGTGGTTTGAAAAGTAGTTTGATACGGTGAGTGATGTGTTTTTGGGTGTTTGGGTAGTTGGGGAATCGTCTTATACAATAGTTGATAAGTTTTTGGATAAGATGTTTTTGGAATGGTTTGATAAGAGAATTGATTAATTTGTGGGTGTGCAAGTGTATGGGGACCATGTGTCATGGGTTGAGATTGTTGCATAGGTTGAATTTGAACAATAGGGGCATGATGTGGTTGTTAAAATACGGTAGGTTGTTGTGGTAAAAGATAAACAGGGATATGTGTGTTAAGATATTGAGATGGTTGGAGCATATTAAAAGAAGGAATGTAAGTGTGAAGAGGTTCGAGATGATTGGATGAACCTATTAATGGAATTGTCAAAATGGGATGTGAGTGGAATGTGATCCACCAATTTAGGAGAGGATTGATAAATTGTAGGATATTTTCGAGTAAGAAGTCATATATGGGGTTAGGAGGAGGCTGAGGTGTCTCGAGAGGAGTGGGAGATGATGGTGTGATCAGTTTGGGAAGACTATCTTGATGAGGGATATGAGTGTTCATGTCAAGGTGGGGACAATTTGGGATGACATAGTTCTCATGAGGTGCAACCATGGAGACTGGAGGTTGGGTGATTGATGTCATGGTTTTTAGTTGAGAATCATGTTGGGTGAGATCATCGTAAGAAGTAATATCATTAGATGGAGAATATTTTTTGTTTGTCTTGATTCGAGAGAGAGCGATAATAGGTGTGAAATAGAGAAACATCTGTTTATGTATGTTGTTGAAAAAAAATCAATAAAATATTTTTTATCATCATGATTAATTTCGAGATGTGAACAGAAAAGAAAAGTAGGTAATGAAGGTACCTAAAGAAGTCTAAGATTGGTTTCAGATAGCTTTGGATGGGGAGATGTCTGAGATAGTTTCCTGTTGGGTGTTTAAGTCCCAATCAGTTAACCAAGTGAGAGGAAAGTTTTGATGTGTTAGTTATTTTTGTGTAATCTCGGGAATTGTGTGATAAGTGAAATGCAGAGAATAAAATCCTTTATTTAGGCTATGTGATTAGGCATGATGTAAAAAGAAAGTGTGATGGCAGATATTCCAGTTAAATGTCAAAATATATCTGCAGATGACCCCATTGAAGCCTTTAATCCCTATGGTTCCAAGCCATCATGGTTCAATCCTAATTACAATTGTGCTTATCATCGTACCCCAGTCCATGATATCAAACATTATAAGGCATTTTAGACAATCATCCACAATCTTATTGAGAAAGATGATTTCCTCATTCAGGGGAAAGTTCCTTCTCCATCTACCTTGAATCCAATTCATATCCCATCTGTCGGGTCTCCCATGATTCCTCCATCCACATCATCCCTTAACATCCCTCCTACACATGACATTCCTCCTAAGGAAGGTCCTCCATTTTTCATCAATACCACTTATCTTACTAAGCACACTTGTGGTCTTTGATCATTTACCCCATCTAAATCTAAAACAATCTCATCTAAACTCTTTTGAAATCCTTTAACTCCTTCACATTTAACTTATTGGGGGAACAACCTTCCCTCACCCTTGAGCATCTCATCCGTACAACTCCCTTGTTACTAGGGGACTTCACTCTTTGACATATTTTTTCTACCTCCTTCACATTCATCCAATCTAAACTATTTTTTCCCAAATCCTCACTCATTTTAAGTCCACCATTGTGGCCATATTTATGCCTCTTTTGGGGCATCATATTTTTCATTGAAGTCCTCTTTTGAGGCCATGTTTGTCTCTCCATTGAGGGACCCATTTTTACTCGAAGTCCACCATTGTGGCTATATTTGTGTCTCTTTTAGGGCACCATCTATTTCATGAAGTCCACCATTGTGGCCATATTTGTGTCTCTCTTGGGGCACCATTTATTTTCATCAAAATCCACCATTGTGGTCATATGTTCATTTCCTTTAGGACATAGTTTTATTTCCTGCTTGTCTATCATATCATCTTATTGCAAATTCACTATCTTCCCTCTCCTGATGGTAAACCAGAGACGTAACCTCTTAATGCATTACAATTACGACCAGTCTACGGTTAGTATATCTACTAATGAGAACTTAGTTATATCCTTAGATCATTCCACCATTCTTATCCCTTTCCATTTGTCATTATAATGATCTAAATTATGTGGTCTACCTTCACCGCTTTGATATGACCTCGTAACCATTACATTTGTCATCTTCTCATTCTCTTATCGCATCCATGCAAAGGGTCGAGGGTGTCTCTTGTACATTCCTTATCCCCTCCTAAGTGGTTTACTTAGCTATTCTCAGCTCTCCCCATCTTAATCTTAAATTAACGTATGCAAAAGGAAAAATCAAACTTATCAAAAATAGATCTGATCCTCAAGGATAGTTGGTCATGCAAAAAAAGAAAAAAAGAAAATGAAAAGCATAAAATAAAAAATCAAAGCAAAATAAAAGAAATAGACCGATACCTTGAAGGATGACTATCATATTATTATTTCCATCCATATTATGTACAAAGTAGACCATGCCCTTGAAGGATGGCTAATCTATTATTATGGCATCTAGAAGGTTTCTCGCATTGATAAACCTTCATTTTATGAACATTTTCTAAAATCCTCATGCATTGATCAATTTTCTCGCTATTGTTCTTTCCCTTTCTAGAGAGTTGGGGGGCAATAGACTTAAGGAACACCACCTTTGGAGATCCCCTTTCCACATACAAGTTATACCTCAATCCCTTTGTCATGTCAACATTAGGATTACAAGCATCTTTCATCCATATTTTCCCTCATGATCTTTTGTTATAACTAACTATCGCTTGTTATGTATTAACATCTACTATCGGAAGAAATTTTAATGCCTTGAGTGGTAATCTTTCTTATTTATCAAAAATCCAGCTTTGAAGCATGGCTTCCTTGTATGTTCTTCCTATAACTATGTTTCATTCATCTCATCCAGATCATCTTGTATCAAAATCACATTAAATTTCTCATTAGTTATCCATAATATCCATGAATGCGTTTACAAATATACTTTTCGGTTTGTGAATTCTACTTGATCTCCATTGTAGTTTACAAATCCTACTTGAGGATCCTTCTCAAGGAAATTTTTTTATCTTGCAGCTCCTTATCTCTCATCATGTTCAAAAATGTCTTTGATCCATTTCTCGTCACTCTCCATTTCCACTCATCACCATTTTTCTCCACATCATCCTTCTCACTTTTATGTCCCCTTGCACCACACTATATATCTTACTTGTCTTTCCTCTTGAGTTTCCCTTTTACTCTTCCACTTTCATTTTGACAATCTTACTTAACCATCCATATATCCGAGAATCTTAGTTAAGGTATATCTTCTTCCTTGGATCCTCTTGCTGTAGATACTTCTTTACCATTTCCTCTTTCAATAGATGACAATCACCACCACAAACATATTTCCACTCCTCCTTTTCCAATGAACACTCTTGCATCATCACTCCCACCATGTGGGAATCCCAATTAAGGATTTCCTTAAACTCTCCATCTACACTACATATGTTCCTCCATCCACTCATTTCACACTCCTTTGTTTCCTTTTTATCACTTTGATATCACCTCCTTTCATCTCTTTTCTTCATCCTTCTTCTTCTTCGACGCTGACAATCCTACTTAACCATCGTCATCACAGGAAATATTACTTAAAAGTTCCTCTTAAGAATGGTTTGCCATCTGATCTTTCCATCTCCCATCATATCTTCCTCAACTTTTGTCTCCCTACCTCTCATCATATCCATCCACTCCAACCAATCATTCCACACCTATATCCAATACTATGTTGTCTTTCTCCTTCCATATCTTTACTTTGCGGTTTGGTGATCTTACTTAAATATACCTAAAGCATGGCGATCTTATTTAAGAGTCCCTCTTAAGCATGATCAGTCATCGTGCACTCATCCACTACCCCACATTCTCTCCATCTACATTTTCTCATCATTCCCCATCAACACATCCTCTCACCTTGTCTTTTATTCTCACAAACACCACTTCCTATTGGTCCCTTTTCATCTCCATCATCCATTGTTGGGTAATCTTACTTAACCATTAATTCTCCATTCATTTCATGTCTTATTTCTTCATTTTTCTCTCATTCATTCTCATCCACTACATCCTCTCCTCGCCATAATATATCTACACATTGTTGTCACTCCTTTATTTACTCTTTCCACTCCATCTTTTGAAGTTCTCCCACATATCTACCTCTATACTTACACATCATTTTCATTGATCATCCCCTAATATTCTTTCATCATCATCTTTTATTTTCATGCTAGTAATTATCGGTGGACTTATCCTTAAAATCACTCATCCCCATTTTGCACAACTTGAATCCTTTCTTTGACCCCTTCCATTCTATCTTTATTCCTTCCTTCCTCTATGCCCTCTCGATCATTATTGGGGACTTCTCCTAAAGTCCCTTCATTGGTGTTTCCCCCTCCCATTCTTCGTTTACTTTTTTCCTCATCTAATCTTTTGTCCCATCCTTTCCTACTGATCATTATCGGTGGATTTCTCCTAACATCCAGTCACCGGCATTTCCTTTCCTTTCATATGTTCCTTTCTTTTTCCTTGCCACCTCTCTATCTTCCATTATTCCTTGCTAATTTCTTCATTGTCTTCATCATACACCCTCTCTCTATTTTCTCGTCATCAACTTATCCTCATCTCATGCATCTCCGCATCTTTTCCAATCTATGTCATTCCTCCCCTCAAGCTTCTCTTTACGTTCTTTATGCTTCTCACTCTTTATCGAATATCTCCATTATTGGCTCCCTTCGCATAATTTTCTTTGTTCTCTTTTCCTCCTTTCTCATCCTCATCCTATTTCACTTCCTCTTTATCATCTTCCTCCTTAATTCCCCATTGATAACTAATTTTCAGTGTTTTCCCATATTCTTTATCATCCCACCATCCACATGCATTTCCATGTGGTCAATTCCATATTCTTTGCCTTGGATTTCCTCACTATGATTTGTTTCCTTCAATTTTCTTTGCTCTATCATCTCTTTCATTTTCCATTACCTCTCTGCTTTCCTCTACTTCATCCTCCTTCACACCTTTCGTTTTAAATAACTCTCTCTATTTTTATAATTTCACCCTCTACTTTGTCCTTTTCTTGTCTCCTCTTTGTTTTTCCTTCTTCATTTCCCCCTTTCTCTATAATCCTTCTTTGTTATCTTCTTCCTCCCCTTTCATTCCTTCTTTTCTCCTCCTTTGTCTTCGTCCCTCTATTCCATTCCCATGTCACCTTCACATTCGATCTTTCTTACTCTTCTCATAATCAACCAATCCTCATGTCTATTCCCTTTTATCTTTCTCAACATCCCTCACACCTAGCATTCACGGTCAATGCCAATTTTTCTCCGTTAATCTACCACCACCAATCTATTTCATTACCGTTCTTGTTCTTCTCTCTCGGAACGTTGACCTCTTATCTTTTTGATAACCCTATCACATCTTTTATCTTCGATCCTCCTCTCGTAGGGACATCATCATATCCATTTCTAAGAATCTCTTCCCATCTTCCTTTGACATTTTCGTCTTAGAAGATACCATGACAAACATCAGCTATCTCGATCTTGTTTTCTTCCATGAATATTTGTTATACTTTTGTTTTGTCATAAAAGTATCTTGACTTCTTATCCTACTTATCAAAGAAATGAGAATTCTTTGTCTTCTTCACCTTCTAATTTGCTAATACTTATGCATCTTTCCTATGAAACATGATTGCCATCATATTTATCACCCTTTTAGGAAATTTTATCTCACCTTTCTATCCTATCTGCTCATCATGTGCACATTTATGAGTATTCCCCCTAGGATATCTTATTTCAACATCCATATATGTCTTATATTAGGGCATCATTATCTTCATCCTCATCCCTTTTGTGGACGCATGATTTTTCGTACGATTCCTCATAAACAAAGGATTGCACACATCTTTCACATTTAGTTGTACATATTTTGATGTCTTCCTATGACCCATTGGTCATTTTGGTTTACATCCATACTGTAGTGATCTTCACCCACTCACTGGTCTATAGAACATTGTCACCTATCTCTATTGAGATCACAATTTTCCTCTACCGATGTGATATTGAAGTCACCACCATAATTTTTTTATTGTTATTGCAATCCTTTTTTCTGGGGCATCTTGCCTTTGGTCATGTCTTCATCCATCTTCAGACACATATTTCATCTAACCCTTTTTGTGTTTCTCTCGTGGCTTGTTATTGCAAACCACTCAACAAAAAGGGGCAAATGTAGACACCAATTTTTGGTATAATGCCCCTCCATCATCTCGCGTTCATGTAATTTCCTATCTCACCTTTATTTTTCCTAAATTTCAATAAACCTAATCATCTATTCAACCAAATTTAATTAATTATTAAATGGGATCCATATAAACCCATTTAATTGTTAAATATTTGCATTATCCCCCATCTCTCACAAATTATTCAATCCATGGGTATTAATATACCCATCCGACACCCTTTTCAAATTTCAAATGGAATCTATCATCTCACATACCATGTTAATCATGCCCTCCACTCCATTTAATAATTCAAGCTATGGTCCCCACATGATCACATCATATCTCTTAACTTAGTTTACTCTACCCAACCCCGATTACTTGTTAACCCAAATCTAACGTCACATCTAAGCTATAGATATGGGTTTTCCCCCATATTATAGGGACTAAGATATTTTTGAAGAAGACCTAGAGAACCTAGACCTGGAGAGACCTAGGCCCAGAGAGGAGAAGAAAGAGCTTAATTAAGTTCTACAAGTTTGAGGGAGAAATCTTTTCCATAGTTTGTTATCTTACCATCTTAATGCCTAGTTCATCTCCATAGTAGAGCACAAGCTAAGTTCCCTCGTCATTTTAGTTACTTTTCATTTTATATTCCATTATTTCTGCATGATAACTATTGTTCATGATCTATTATTATCTTTTCGACACGGGGGTTGACATCCTCCAAGGGAGTTAATATCCTCTTGAACCGACACTATCCGAGAAACCCTCACATATTGTTATCTAATCTTATCTATTTTAGTTTTGTAGATCTAGCTTCTTTATATCATGCATCTATCTTATTTGCGCCCATAGATCCACATCTTGCATCTGAGGTCCTAAGCCCTCCATCATTTGAAGTTTTTGGTGGCTCCTTGTATCAGCCTTCACCCGCTTGAGAATGAAGTTTCTTGTACAACAAGTCCCCACAATCCACAATAAAATAGCTTACAAAAGAGAGAGGAATACTAAAAATTCCAACTTACATTTATATAAAATTCTTGTGAGAGAAGATAGGAGAAATCATAAAATTTTGGCCTAAAATGAAGATACATGATGGCCTATATTAATTACATAATTGGTTGCACCACTTAGGAACATTCCATCACATCTCATAAATGAAAGGTTTGAACTTATTTATTCATTTAATTAACATAATATTTAAATAAAATATTATAACAATAAAATATTTTAAATAAAAATATCAATTTAATTATATTTTAGGTGGGACCCCCAAGGTTGGTTTAAACTAAAGGGAAATCCCTTAAAATAAGGGCCAACTAGGTGGTTGGCTCACCTGCCTACTCACCGAGTTGGTTGACAAGTTGTTCTTTGTACGTTTCACCATGTTGAGCATGTTTTCATCATCACATTGAAGCGAGCTCTTTATCCTTTTACCTTTGCAATGCTCACCTATCCCATCAAGAAAGATAATCTTTTCCATACCAAATCAATATCTTGAGTTGTATTCAATTGCATGGCCAACATATTTTAACTCTTTGAGCCCCCCAAGCAACTTGGGTTCCACCTTGCCATTTTGTGAGAGCTCTGACAACCCTTCTTTGCTCATCGAGATATAACCCCCTCTCTACAAGCAAAATTTCCTTTACCTCATCAAGTCATGTATCATTGCAAGATCCTTCATCATTCCAATGATCCTCGAGCTCCTCTAACTCATGAAACTCATAGCTCGGCCTTAATTTGGTTTACCGAGTCAAGATCTTCATTCGTCATTACATCATTACGCTCAAAATTCTTTTTTTGATCGAGAACCGTAAGAACAATGCAACAAATATCTCACCATCCACCGACATAACATCTCAACTACCTTCCACTTCTCACCACCGAGTGACTCGCCTCAACTCGGCTCATCCCAAGTCACTTCCTTTCCTACCAATCGAGATCGTCATGAGCTCGTTATAACCCAATCTTGTATCTTGGTCCCTTTTGTCACCTCCTTTGTGATATTTACCTCGATGCATTGGCTCATGTTAGAATCACCCGACTCATCGACCATGAGCTCAAATAACTTGAGTTCTATCTTAAAGATCTTGTCTTGCTTTTATTGGTGGATCCGAGCCTCTCTTTTGAGCCATTATGACTCACTCATTATGTAAGTCAAACTCTTTGTGCATAGCCATGCCATGCTTTTATGCTAAGCGAGCTATATTTCTTTGGTGAGAATCTCACCCATGAGATTCACGTCTTCATTCTCCTTGAGTAATTTGGTCACCACTTTGGGCTCCTATCATATTGAGCTCGAAAGAGCTCCCTCCTTGAATGCATTGTTATTGAGCCAAACAACATGAAACTGTGAAACTTTCCATTTACCTCAATGAGCTTGACTCAGGTTGTATGAGCTTTGATCTTATTATGGTGAGTTATCAACCACCAAGTCTCCCATTTATTGATTTATCACCCATCTCATTACCTTGATGATACAAGATTCACGTGAATTGAGTTAAGCTCCTAATCATTTCCATGTAGAGCTCCTAACTTTCTCATGACTTAACTTAGCTTTAACCGAGTGAGCTCCACATTTAGTTATTATTTCAATGTGAGCTTGTGATGAATTCTTCATTTTGAATTTGCTGAAAAATTCCCCTAGTGACATGTGTGCATCCTCTTGATACAATCAGTTCTCTCCTTACCCATATTTAGATGTGAATTAGCCTAAGTAAACTAACTCAATTTTAGTGTCCTCGTGTGCTACGTACCTATTTTGACCTAGTATTTTTATGACTCGAGAACCTTGACGAACAACTTGGGCCACTCAACCTCACATTTTTATTACAATGAGTTCTTTAATTTTGGTTAGAAAGATGACTTAGTCATCTTAAGCATGTTTGATAACAAAATTTCCATGTTAACAGAGAGAAATTAACATGGGAGACGAAGAATCATTTGATAACTTTCTTTTCAACTAATCCAACATTTTAGACTCGGACACTACATTAAATTTTCGATGGGCATACCACGCCATTCTAACTAACTAGGAGATAAGTCATGGTTTTGGAATAAGATTTATCCACTATTGGATCTTTGTGCTCAAGATTACAACATACCTTTTCTCTACTTGGCCACGCATATCCAAATTCCCCACCGTGGTTGCAAAGGCTTGAAACTCACCAAATTTGGGATTGCTATCTTGGTTTTCCATCTCAACATTCCTCATGGCAATGCTTTGAACTTCTCCCCGCCAAGTCCATTTATGAGTCATGATCCAAGCTTGTCCTTGAATCCTCGTGTGTTATGAATTCTTTGCTCTCTGCGAGCTATTCTAAACACCATCAAGCTTAAATGTGGTCACCTCACCGACATGGATTTAATTGATCCCTATCTCACACTCACAATGGATCTCAATTGTATCACAATCCCCAATCTGAGTTGACTAGAAGGGTACCTCATCAATTCTGTGACACTTGACTATATGCATGGCTTAATAAGCCATGAAAGAACTCAACCAACACAACTTGGCCCATGTCGTGCCACCTACTTGTAATCTTGAATCTACCCTAGCTCGATATATTGATCCATTCATTCCCGATGAGTCAGTATCCCAAGCCTATGCCAAACTTACATGCCACGAGTCAATTTTCCTTTACCAATTCATACTACCAAAATGAGCTATCCCTTTTTATTTATGTATTGAGTTACTCCCACTAAGCTTAAATGTATCAAACTCACAGATTCACACACCAATTGAGCTTTTACATGGTTAGAATGATTTATTTCATTGTTTTGTCATTGGGTTAGTTTTCGGCTCACCTAAGCTCCTCAGGGTAATGTTTGCATGCCCAATTCATCATAGCATGACCTAGTTCCATTTCACTGAACAAGATGGGGAGATCTATTTACAATGATGATGTCAATTTATATTTCATCGATCTCCTTGTAGCTTCCCATTATGATCTCAACCTAAAAATTTCATTCATTCCTCCACGAGATCTTTGAGATCTTTCCAATATTTGGCTTGACTTGATCGAGTGAGCTATCTATTACCGAGTTCAACCTCAACGATCCAAATTCATTCATAGTTCATGCAAATTTGCAAGCTATGTGAACAACTCAATGTCGAGCTCATCGAGTCAATTAATTCAATGACTTGAATGACATATTATGTCAACTAAGTGAGTTGATTATCGAGCCACCCATCATAAACTCACCCGTTCATATGTAAGCACTCCACATGGCTCAACTTGGTATATGTCTTCCGCTTTTTGTGGAGCTTGCCAAGCTACTTGTCTAACTAGCTCACCCAATGGCCTATTTTTTTTTCTAACATGATCCTACTCTGATTTGTTAACTTTCATGACTCTTATCGAAACTGAGGAGTTAATGGGAGCAGAAAAAGACCTTTTAAACATGATTTCTAAATTTTAATAATTTCTTGCGCTCCTTGGTGGAAAGTGGGCCCACAGAGGCCAACATTAGCACTACAAGAAATCTATTTAACATGTAAGACCCAAAATTGGATAAAATTATGAAATGATCTTGTTATTCCTCATAACACCACATATGTGTCTTCAACACAATTTTTTTCTGTAGTGTCCCAAAATTTTCTAGAAAGGGTTTCTAAAATATTTTCATGATCCTAGGGTATGTTCACCCACATTGTCCAATTTTATCTCAGGGGAAAAAATTGGATGCCATTTTTGGTGACCTCTCGAGGATGATTTCCTACTAAGCATGATTCCAGTAGCCTTAAGTCATCCATTGGGCATGGAGTCGATATTGGAATCCTCAAGATGATTTGAATTTCTATGATATATCCCAAGTCTCCTTGAGCTTTGTTGATTCTTAACCTCCCTAGAATGATAAGCATGAAGTATACTGAATCCACCCTTGCTTGTCATTTATGGCATACTATGGAATTTTGAATGAAGCATCTGCTGAATTGGGGATATCATGAACTCTCATTGAAATTCAAACCTTAACTTCTCCTAAAAACTTCCACTTTTGACACACTATGTAAGAGAAATGACGAAACACAACACGCACCACTATTTAAAATCATACATGATTAAAATGCATTATGTAGAGTGTGTCAAGAACTTATTCTTCTTAAAACAAACCTATTTATACTCTATGCTAACTAGAGGCATAGGTGATCTACATGAACCCCGCATTGGCGGGGTTCATTTTAAGAGACCTCCTGGAAATCGGAGGTGGAGAATACCTGGCGAATATCCCTGGAACTAGTTTCACGGGAAGGTGAATTTTTTGGGGGTTGTATGAAAAAATTTCACCTGATTATCAAGCACTACGACAGAAGTGTAGACGCACGACGGAAGATTTTTGGCTGTCACGCGTAAAAAAATGCAGTGACACGTGTCAAAAGACCTTAGTGACGTCAGCCAATGGACCTTAGTCATGCGTTAACAAACTCTTTGTCGTGCATCTACTATGCGTCAATATCTATTGTACCTCCTTGTCACGTGTCAAAAATGCGGTGGCACGCCACGTCAGCATGAGCCTTAGTGATGCGTGTCAGCGGGCCTTAGTGACGCGTTAATCGGACCTTAGTGACGCGCGTCACTAAGGTCTGTTGACGCATGTCACTAAGGCCTCGTGATGCGCGCGTCACTAAGGCCTCGCTGACGAGCATCACTAAGGCTTTGACGCGCGTCACTGCATTTTTGGCCGCACGGCGACAAATATCTGTCGTCGCGCGTCTACAACCTCTCGCCTCTTCTTGCTCATCGAAAAAAAATCCATGTCGCTCGCCAAAAAAAATCTTTGTCATGCGTCTACTATGCGTAAATATCTACAAAGATCTCCTTGTCTCGCAAACCCTCCTTGTCACACATCAATAACTTACCCCCTTGTCGCGCGTCTATAATACGGGATATATCATATTGTTGAAAAATGTGAAGTAGAAGTGTTCTACCTGGTGAATAATCTAGGTTTATATAGGGATATTTTTCAAGGGTAGGCGAAGCCAACCCCTAAAAAAAATTAAAGTGTAATTTTTAGGCGAAAAGGTCACTAACCCGTGCCAAAAATTTACCTTTTCAAAATTTTCAAAAATGGAATATTCACCATATTACGAATATTTGCCACTAAAATTTTCCCAAGAATCGCTATGCAAAATATCTCCTTCTAGACAATGGGAAGCCATGTAGATGATTTAATAGTGGACATGGATGAGACTGATAGTGAAATAATGAAACAAGCCCAACTGTCACCGGGGCATCAACTGAAAGAGAAAGAATGTCTCTTTTAGTTTCTCTGCATTTTTTTTGTAGAGGCATTGCAAATGATCCTTGGGGATATAAAACTCATCCTCACATTTTGAAGTGAATGTGAATGGTTTTAGATCCTCTTTTGGATTCAATGAAGCCATATACCTTATGGGGCATGGTATAACCCGTTGAAAATTCTTTCTGCTCTGAACTTCAATTTTAACAAGAAAGTCTAGCTAAAGAAATCCTTGAAAAAGATGGTTGTTTATGACCTAATTTCCCTCTTGTTTCCCATTTACAAACAACTAATCTTCCACTTGGATGGATGGTATTGTAGGGATATCTTCTTTGTTTGACATGAAATTTGAAAATTCAAACCCTCCTATTCTACTCTTGAAGATTGTGTAGACACCAAATTTGGGTCTTACGACGCCCGTGCCTTGTATCTCGTCTCACAACCTAACCCTACCTCACCACATAAACCTTACACACTTAATTATTTATTAATTACCTTATAATTAATAAATCCACATATCCAACCCCGCCACCTCACCTTGCCACCTCACCATGACCTAGCCCTAACCCTAAACTAACTTAATTAAGACCTATAAGTTGGTCCAGGACCAACACCCATGACTCATCACCCTCACCCGCACCAAAAAGAACCTAATAATGACTTGACCAAGCCCACAACTGACCCCTTGGGAGAAAAGGAGGGAAAGTTGGCTATTTTACTAAAAATAGCCAACTTTGACCTAACCGACATCGGTCCCTACGCGACCGGTGTCGGTTAGGTAACCGCCATCGGTTCCCTATAAATGACCTCCCCTAACCAAAACAAAGGGATCTAAATTCATTTTGTAAGAGAGGGACAAGTGAGAGAGAGAGAGAAGAGGGACCGATGTCGGTTAGGTAACCGCCATCGGTTCCCTGTAAATGACCTCCCCCAACCAAAACAAAGGGATCTGAATTCATTTTGCAAGAGAGGGACAAGTGAGAGAGAGAGAAGAGGTTGCAGAGAGGAGTATTGAGCCCAAGGCATGTCTGAGCAACTAGATCATGGTCACACTCATCCAAACATTAAGAGAGTCAAAGGATAGCTTCATCTGGCTCACTTCCGATTGCGGATCATCCCAATTGAGCCTTGTCTTCGTCACTGCATTCCTTGGACTGCATCCACATCGAAACTAGTAAGTAGTATTTTATTACCTTGTATGCTTCTAAACACTACTTTGTGAAATTCGATTCATAGTGATTATAAGCTCACTCTGGATCTACCACCGATAGCACCCTACACCTAACCTTCATTCATCCATCTCTATATTGCCCCAAAGACAGCTTTTTCACTCTCTCGAGTCTTCTCTATCACCCTACTACTCCCCTCAACCATATACCAACCTTCTAAACCCCGTAACCACCTCACAACCAACCTCCATTTAAAAGCCCCCTGAATCACTACCCCTACCGATATTGGTTATCCTCTCTAGAGGTACTAGTTTTATAATCAGTAGTCGGTTATCCAGTGACTGGCATCGGTCACTGTGACTTATACCAAAACCAACCTTTCACCTATTTACCTCCAAACAATCTCATATCCAACCTTGTCTATCCCTGTAACTTGATTTGAACGTATCAATAACCAGTGACCAAACAAACAACATGACATTTTATTATTGGTAGTTTAGTCTCTATTGCTTTTAGTAACGAGGTACCTAAATCGTGATTTCACAATAGCTTCTTTATTATCATTTGCATTAATTTGTATTAAAAGGGAACTGACCACCTTTGAAAGGAAGTCTAATATTTCCTGGGCCCAAGGCAGTTCCCTCACTTATTTTTTAACAAAAATCTGGTGGTCTTGCATTCTTATTTACAGGTAGTCCTTCCCAGACAAAAAGGAGCTCTTCACAATCGGTTTGATCTCTCTATGGTACATGCACACCTTCCCAACACTAAACAAGTATTCCTCCTAGCCCTAACCCTTATCTGTTTCTCAAGAGAATGAAAAGATAGAAATAACTCTATTCTGGAACAAAATTTTGTGCGAAACATTTTGGCACACCCGGTGGGACCCTTCTCGGGTTTCTTTCTTTCTTGCTTGTTTTCATATAGGGAGCACACTTGCTGTTTCTTTCTTCTAAATATTCACAAAATATTTTGTCATTTTGGTAAAAGAACTTGTCTTTCTTTTGCATCTTTGCATTAGTGAAAGTCATCTTCTTAACCTCTTCTCTTTCTTTTCTTCATCGAATATCATTTTCAATTTGGGTTTAAAACACGTGCATCACATTCTTGCTTGCTTTGTTTTTAATTCTAGTGAATGTAGATTAAGTAATAGGTCGTACATGTGGGGGTGATATCCATGGTATTGATGAGAAATTAATCTTACTCTCACTACACAACACATACCAAATCACATCATAATCTACAAAACATCTCAAACATCCCCCCTTCCCGCGGTATTCCTCCGCTTCGATTAAGGTAGCCTTACAAGCCAAAATAAACTTGACATCTCCCTTAGGTCTTTTGTTTAGGATTGACATCATCTTGCATCTAAGGCATAAGCCCAAAGTGATTAAAACTAATCCTAGGGTTAGTCTCTTGATTTGCTTGTGTATCTTGCTTGTTTTTTTTTTTTTCAGTTCTATTTCTCTATTATACCCTGTCTCAGTGATCACTTCAAATAGTTTGGTGGGTATACTAAGCCTTGTTATCCCCAAACTAGTAGCCTCTTACATTCTCTCTTTGCCTTCACAGTGACTGACACCGGTCCTCTTCTACCAACATCGATTACCTTACAATGACGACCGCGCCGCTACCATTTGATTGACATCGGTTACTGATCGATATCGGTTACTGTGTTTCACAGTTCCTGACAAACCAACAACCTACCAATTCCAACATTTTGTTGTTGTTTCTATTCCTGATTGACTAATTATCTGTTGTATCTTCTTTTCCATTTTTGTTATCACTGAAAACAAAAGCCGCAGCCATGGTTTCACATGCTTGTTCCATGTCTTTGCACGAGTCACCCCCTTTGCATCCTATGGGAATCCTATGAACACCAAGATGCTTTTCCCAAGATCCTCAGTAGGAGATCTCGGACTTTGCCAAATTTTTGGATGCTAGTCCTACCACCTTACGGATTATTTGTCTCATACCCCGACCGTACACCCGATGGTCGCTCCTCTTTGTTATGCCTATTAGTATAGCCACTCACTTAGCCCCTTCCCGACCTAATAACTCTACCTCACCGTCTTCATCCTTAGCCCCGTCTCCCGACTTAGTGGCTTTGGTGGTTCATACTTTGCACCAATTGGCCTTCCTTTGGTTAATCTGGGGCCCCAAATATCACTACCGCTCATTGCCCCTTCCTCATCTTTCCCGTAGATTGCCTCTTTCATAACTCACTCTCTACCATCTATCCACACGAGCTTTCCCTCTCAGTGCTCCGCCCACCTTTTCATTTCCATGAGACTCATCTGGTGGCTTTGAACATCTTATATAGGACACCCTTATTTGGCCGCCCCAACACATTCATCACCGTTACCTTATCAACATTCAACCCCACCATTTTCTAGTAGTGGCTCTTCGCCCAATCCTCTTCCATTTACAATGACAACACCATCATTTGACCCAACCAATGATTTAATCAAACAAATGATGGACAAGATGCAAAATCTTGAGGCTTCATTTCAGGAAGCCGTAACACCCTAACATACGAGCAATTTTGTTGGAAGACTATTCATCCTTCTCCCCCTTCATACATATCCTCCTCAATGGGAATTACTGAAATTTACTCGCTTTAGTAGTAAGGAGGACCCTCAACAAAACTTGTGATCGTTTAGACATGCCTGCTATCTGATTGCTCATGACGATGCCTTACTACTCTATACCTTCCCCATGTCCTTATCAGGACCTGCCTTGGAGTGGTACAGTGCTTTAGCCTAGCACTCAATCTTCTCCTTTAACTAGTTAGCCCAATATTTCTTGGATCACTTCTCCATAAATATTGCCAAAAAAGTATCCATTACCAACCTCTATGTCATCCGACAATTTGAAGACAAGCCTATCATAGATTTTGTTGGACAATGGTGGGGCCTCATTAACCAACTTACTTATGCCTTACCTCAGCCGAGCTCATCAAAATCTTTACATGGGCCTGTGCTAACCACATTTCTCCCTCCTCCAAATTCAAACTTTCCACACATTTGATGAGGCCTTTACTTTACTATGGCTCGAAACTAGAGATTTGAGCCTTAGAGGAGGAGAAATTGAAGTTGCGCAACAAAACTCAAATTTCCGAACCCAAGACTCCACCAACAAACCCAACACCACCAATTCTCACGCATCAGCTACTTGAAATAAAAATGAGCCGTACATGTGGTGACGGTCAAATCTCAAGCACCATCTAATACCCAACTGAAATCCACCTATAAGTATAAAGCCGAGCCCATCAAGTACACTCCCTTGGGAGAAACTTATGATGTGATCTTGGAAAAATTGCTTAAAGCAAGAGCTCTCACCTTTCCTCCTGTTAAACCTCACTCCGGGTTTGATTCAACCCGCATTATACCTTCTTGGTATAAAGAAAATGACTTATGTAACTTCCATCGCATGAAGGGACACAACCACGAAAACTACAAGATGTTGAAAAACATAGTGTAGGAAATGGTTGATGCAGGGGATATAACCCTTGATAATCCTAATGCCCATGCTAATCAAAATTTAAAAATCTTCAACAAACCATTTCCAAACCATTCATCTAACAGTAACACAAACCAAGAAACCTCAGCCGAGGAGAAGAGTGTGCATGAGATCCATGCGGTTTTCAACTCCCAACCAAGGGCTTCCATCGAGGAAATTCTGAATCAAGCCTCTTCACCAACATAGGGGTCCTTGCCCCCTTCTCCTTCATCAGGACAAGAGGACAGCCCCACTATTCCTTTACCCATAAAGGAATCAACCGCCCAGAGTTCTCTTCTCACAGAAGAGCCTTCTTACACCACATCCCTGCAAGACTGTGAGCGATGTTATCCAACCTATCTATTTCCCAAACATCTCCTTCCACCACTCTTGCTGCAAAAGAGGAAGGATCACCACTTTTTTTTTCTTCCTTAGAGGAGAAACCCCTCGAGCCTACACCACCAAACTCCTTAACCATGACGGATCCTCTAGAACATGCCCTCCTCCCTATCAATTATTCATCATCTAAATCTTTCTAGCGACCGGTTGACCTCTTAACACCCATTGATATAGTGCCTCATTCGCCCCATATCACACCCATAGTGGAATGGAATTATAGCCCACTTCTATTCCATACCAAAATTCCCGTCCACAAGTGAAAATTTTCATCCCTAGAAGATAGACGAGTCTTATGGGAACGCTTTGAGTACACCATGCTCTCTTGAAATGTAGATGACTAACTGAGACACCTCTACCATATGCCCAAAGTTTTTACAAAAGCTCAAAATGCCTATGTCCTCACCTTCACCCCCTCATTTCTATCAAATACCTCATCCACCTCTATCAACCTAACCAAACCTTCCCTATGCTTGGGACTTCACCAATACCTAGCTTTACGCACCCACTTAAATGGTTAGATTTATCCAAAAATAAAGCCGTCAATCAACCTAGGACACAGACCAATCTCTTCAAGTCCAATCTATGCCTCCGCCACAACTAAAAACCTTTCCCCCGATCACACCGGTACAACAAGCACGGTTTCAACCCTCACCATCACACCTAACTTTTATATTAGGGCCTCACCCTCCACCTTGCCTCAATACACCATGCCTCCCACGTCTTCTTTAACACGACCTGCACCTTCTGCACCCATACAAAAATCCACGGGCATCTCAACACCGTCGCCCCAAGTATCCTACCTACCTACCAACCCTAAGCAAACTTGATCATCGAAGGACTTGTTTGCTATTGCTCCTCTTTCCCCGTGGTTGTTTCCTACCACCACGTCATCTGTGGCCTCATCATCTAACCAACTAAACATGACTTTTGCGTAGAAGAAGCCATGCCTAGTTAAACCCAATCATCAAAATCCCTTTCCTAAACCACCACCCGTACGAACCACTTGTACCCAACCATTACCAAAACAATCAATAATCTCACTCACTCAATCAATAGCCTCATCTTCATCTGAATTTGACCCGCTCAAAGGATCTTATGCCAAGATCCTTGATATGTTGGTAGGGGATGTGACCATTTCCCTACCCCCACTCAGACCCTATGATCCATCTAAACCTCGACCTATAGGTTATGATGAATCTAAAATCTATGCCTACCACCACACACCAGGACACAATGTAGAAGGATGCAAAGCTTTGAAAGCCATCTTTTTCCATTTGCCTATGTCGGATAGAAAATATAAGAAAGACAACTTACGAGAGGAAAAGACCTTAGCTTCATCGCTTCTCCTATACCACCTATACCTGCCTCACCAAAATCTATCATCATTGCAACCCCGCCTCTTGAGAACAATGAATTATCCCTGCCATCTTCCTCATCTCATATTCATGAGATCAATATGATTAGCATTGCTACTCGAGGTCGAAAAAATAATGGAAAAACTAAAGAGAACACATCTCGTGGCCTCTCTTTCTCCTTCTCGCCATCCCAATCACACCACCACATAAAGTGGTTATTCATGGACTGCCTATCCAGGTCTCGATGGAGTTTCCGATCGCACCATGATCAAATAACTTCACCAATCTCCTATAAAAATGACACTCTATGATCTCATTCAAACATCTGAATCTCATCGGCAAGCTCTAATTGAGATCCTCCAAGGGATAGAGGTCCTACCTAACGAAACCCTACCCGTCGCCTCCATCTTAACACCCAACCATGTTGCTTCTCTCACCAAACAACCTACCTCCACAACCACCTTTGTCCTGTCATGACAAGCGCCGCGTGTCGGTATTTCGAAGAAGAAATTCTCGTCTTTGGTGCAGAAGATCCTGACCCCGCTCTTTTCATCTCGGCTTATGTCCAGGGACATCCGGGTACATCATGTTATGATTGACGGGGCACTAGCCTAAACATCGTCTCTTCCAAAGCCTTCCAATAGATGAATATCCCTCCTAGCTGCATGTGTGCCAACCCCACCATGTTGTGTTCATTCAACGATGCTATTACTTCTACCCTAGGCACCGTGATCCTTAACATTCATGTAGGGCCACGTACCTTGCCCGAACTCTTCTATGTCCTTGAGGGAGAGTTCCAATACAACATGTTGTTAGGCCACCCTTGGATCCAGGCTATGGGATGTGTTCCCTCCACCTTACATAGATGCATAAAATTCAATTATGAGGGGAAGTCATACACTGTCATAGCTGACGCTTCCCCCTTCAAAACCTACAATATGTTATACCACCCTAATCATGTGCTTGTACCAGTCAAGACACCCATTGATCTGACCCAACCATCTACTTCAACCACGCCTTAACCATCCACCTTAGCCGCACCCACACCTTCGACCAATGAAACCACCAATGCGAATATCTCTTCCTTCCTGTGGACAACATCCCAACCTCGGATCCCTTGGTAGGTGTTTTTCAACACCTCACGCTGGGAGTAGTACCGCCTATACAATGTTAGCACCTTCTATACCCCACAAGAGTATGGACGAGTTACATGTGCATGCTATCTACGATGTCATGTGGGGAGGTGATCTCCTACGGACCACCTAATTGCCGCACCAACCTAATGTATGGGGGTGTCAACACATCCTCTATCACCCCTGAACCTCCCCTTGGTGTGGTTCCCTTCCAATCTAATTTTCAATATCTAACCAACCGTCGTTTCGCCCTCACCTTCCTGACTCGCTGTGCTTGGAAAGGTTTTGGTTTTGGTCTTTATGAACAAGGCCGACATACGATCATTCCCATGACTACACGCAAACACAAAGATTGTAGTGGTCTTGGATTTTTTGAACCACCTACACCAAAGAAACCTCATGTCAATTTTATCCAGAAGACGAAGTCACCCCTTTCGAACCATCAATGCCCATTTTGCCATCTTCATCCACGAGTCGATAGACCCGTAATCTATCCATACTAACTTTTTTTTTCATGAATGATATATTCCTAGGTCCTCTCGAGTTATCAATGCGATGGTGAAGACCCATCTTCTCTCCCCCTTTTGTATCCAGGACATGATCAAAGAAGACTCACCTTCGATTAATGTTGTGGAGTGCCAGATGACGACTCCATCCTCACCTACCTTGGTGCGGATGACTCTTATATTCAATGCACCTTAGCATCTCAAACCAAAACCATGTTGAATGAGTCGACTATAGAGATCAACATCCACATAGAGGACGATCCCCACATTGTAAAGATTGGACAATCTCTCGACGCATCGTAACAAGACTCCTTCACTACTTTCCTCCGTGCCCGCAATCAAGCTTTCACTTGGTCCTACGTCGACATGCCAGAATTGATCGTGACATTACCGTCTCCATAACATCACTCTAAAACTAGACTCCAAACCGCTTAAACGAAACTAAGAAAAATGCATCCATGCATTGCCCTCTTAGTTAAAGAAGAGCTTTAACGACTCCTTTCTGTTTCTTTCATCTTACCTACTTGACTATCCTTAATGGATTTCTAATGTCATACCTATCACTAAAGCGACGAGAGGACTTGGATATGTATAGATTTCGGGACCTTAACCTCGCTTGCCCAAAGGATGACTTCCCCTACCTAGCATTGATCAACTTTTTGATCTCACTTTGCGGCCATGAGATTCTTTCTCTCATGGATGGTTTCTCGGGATACAATCAAATTTTAGTAGCCTCGGCCAATCAACATAAAACCACCTTCATTACCCCCTGGGGGACCTTCTACTATCGTGTCATGCCATTTGGCCTTATGAATCTTTGGTGTGACTTATCGTAATATGACTTACATTTTTCATGACATTATGCACACTATCCTTGAGGATTATGTTGATGATCTTCTTGGAAAATCCAAACATCACGTGAACATCTCGATGTTTTAACCATTATTTTCGATCACCTATTACAATACTGTGTTCATCTTCAACCAAAGAAATGTGTCTTTGGTGTCCTTTCAGGAAAACTCCTTGGCTTTATCATCTCTTTGTGTGGCATTGAGGTCGACCCAGCTAAAGTCAAGGCTATCTTAGAAATGCCCCCACCCACTAACCTAAAACAATTGCGTAGTTTGCAGGAAAAATCCAATCTATCTCGGCGTTTCATCTCACAACTCTCGGATCAATGTCAACCTTTCCATCATCTCCTTAAAAGGACATTGTCTGTCAATGGAGTGAGGAGTGCCACTAAGCCTTTAAGGCTCTTAAAGCTTATCTCTTGCAACCACTTGTGCTTATCCCACTTTAGGACGATCGCCCTTTCTACCTTTACCTTTACGCCACCGACCATGTCTTTGTAGGAGCCATGCTCGTACATCGTGACTCCGAGCATCGAGAGAAAGCAATTTATTACATAAGCCGTACTCTTGTGGATTACGAGACTAAGTATACATATGTAGAAAAGTTGTGCCTATCCCTATCATTCGTGGCCACCAAACTCGACATTACCTCCACGAATCACAAAACTTTTTCATCACCAATGATGATCCAATACATTATATGTATGCCAAACTTCATTTAAACCAACGCATCACCCGATGGGTTATGCTTCTCGACGACCTCGACCTTGAGTTTGTACACCGAGAAATCACTCAAAGTACAAACTATCGCAGATAACCTCGTGGAAGCCCCTTTACCTAGGGAATAATTTACCAATTTTAATTTCCTTGATGAACTCATCGCAACTCTTTCGCTCAGTGATGTGTCTTATGCGATGACCCTCTTCTTCGATGGATCTAAATGTTAGCGCGGTGGAGGGGCGGGCATTATTCTCTTTCCTCTTGATGGTAAACCTATGCCTCTTTCATTCAAAGCTTGATTTCCCCGCACTAACAATACAAATGAATATGAGGACCTTGTTTTGGGTCTCCACATTGCGTTACACTTAGGTGTGAAGTCTATTAACATTTTCAATGACTCTCAATTGGTAGTAAATCAAGTTACTAGCATCTACCAATGTAAAAATGAGGAAATTCAAAAGTACAAACATTATGTGGATTCACTTTTGACCTTATTTTCTCATTTTTCTATCCAAACCATTCCACGCTCAACTAATAAATTTGCGAGATACTATGGCTTGCTTGGCCTCACAAATTCCTACCTCACTTATTGACTCGACATATTTGTCTTGGTCCAACAACTCTTTGCCCCATCTTTCTTAGTCCCGGATGTTTGTAAGGTAAATAATGTATCTACCGATTCACAGATACCTGGTATCACCAATTTCACGACTACCTCACAACCTCTCGTTCTCCCACCCGACCTTACTAGTAATGGAAAACGTTCTTTTCTTAAAAATGTTTCTTGTTATGTCATCATGGGGGACTCCTCTATAAACGTGGCTTTTATGGTATCCTCCTTCGATGTCTAACCGGCGCCAAGTCACCCATATCAACCAACAAGTCCATGAAAGAATTTGTGGTGGGCACTTTAGTGGCCTTGCCGTAACAAGCGGATCCTTTTCCTAGGATATTATTGGCCTACTCTTAATAAAGAATACTTGTGAATATGTTAGGCGTTGTGTTATGTTTCAACAAAGATGCCAACCTTCAACATACTCCCACCACCTCGCTACAGTGTCGCACGAGATCTTTGGCCTTTCTCACAATAGGGTTTAGACCTTATTGGTGAGATTCATCTGCCTTCTTCACAACGTCACCGTTGGATAATCACAGCAACCGAATATTACACTAAATGGGTGGAGGCCATTCCACTCATTTCAACCCAAAAAAGAAAATCGTTGAGTTCATCAATCATCACATTATCTATCATTTTGGTGTTCCTCATCACACGATAACTGATAATGACAAATATTTCAAAAATAAGATGTTAGAAGCCCTTTGTGACAACTTTGGTATCAAACTTAGCTTCTCGTCACCCTACTATCCAAAAGTAAATGGTCAAGCTGAATCTTCTAACAAAACCTTAACAATCCTGTGGTCTCATTCACCTGTGTTTAAAGCTGGTGAACTAAACCCTATAGGATGTCTCTCTCCAATGTAATCACACCTATGTCAGGATGATCGGCCCTCTCGTGTGTACCTCACAACTCTGCTACCCACCATAATCTATAAGACTCTGTCACTCTTGCATCCATTACCTTGTAATCGGCATCTATCTCTTCTTGTCCTTCTGGAAGTGTCGGCCGTGGAGGTGAGAATGGTGCCTCGACATCAATCCTCCTGTATGGTCTATGATCCATGGGTATATCCTGAACAAATCCAAATTGTCACCGCACGTGATCTAGAGGAATCCTCTCGTACTCACCTGGCCTGTGTCCTGCGATCCACCTCAATCTCTACACCCCTCAAATCCTCGGCTATGTTCACCATCACCATGTAATTCCCTTAAGGCCTACAATGAGATATCTATAATCATCACCGTCTCCAACATCTCGCTCGTAATACTCGGCATCATCTGCGTCACGGTCTTGGATCTTGCCTCTTGCTCTGTCTCCGAATCCCAACCTCGGCAATCCTGTCCCTCCTGCTGGATTGGTCGACCTATTGGTCACACAAACACAATGTGCTCATAGGCCCAACAATGTAATAAGTATGCACAATCGAGTGTAGTCATGTGATTTCACTGCATGCCCATAAACCCTGTATAGCTTCGCGGATATGCGGATGCCCATGCAAAAGTAACGCTACCTTCTATCATCTCACAAATAATACACATCAATGATTTTGGAAATATTCCCCCGTCTGCTCTAGGTAATGCATAATACCCCACCACTATCATTAATACCACAGCCACCTTGTTGCCTCGGGGTGTGCCACAAACATTATACCAAAAGTAAATATCAAGCCTCATTTGTGTCAAATCTTGTGCGGCCGGACCAAATATTTGCCATTATCGCTGCCCGTGCAGCGTTGGACCTGCACGATACACTTGGTCTTCCTATAATTGGAAGTCTCAAAATTCGAAACAAATCTTCTAACGTCACTGTCATCTCCCCTATTGGCAGGTGGAAGGTATTGTTTTCTTGATTCCATCTCTTGATCGATTACTGTGCACATAGCATGATTGTGTGCGATTCATGAATAATAGCAGATCTCGCTTAACCCCACATGGTTTATTAATGCCCACTCAGCTGGTGTTACATCCGCTCGGACCCGTGACAACAAAGTTGGCACCCTATCATTCATCCTCAACCCTACCTCTGCCTGCACACATCAAACCAACAAACAACAAATAAATCCCCAAGTGTTTTTTATCAAAATCTGTAACTTTACACAGTAACCAATACTTGGTTAGGCCTAAACCGATATCGGTCACTGTCAATTCTATCCACCCTACTCAAAAACACCACCTATGATAACTTATTCACTTGTTTGTCCCTCTCTATACCTAAAAACATATCTGAAACACCTAATTACCTACCCCATAACACTCACCCCATCCCAAACCCTTGCCTATCACCTTTCTTTTCATCTCTACCCACTTACCTTACCACATCCTATTCATAAGCATGCAAAATCTAATTCCAACCAAAAATTATACCTCTTGGTATGCAATGACTTGAGGTGGAACTGTCTTCCTTCTCCTCTCTACCCGCTGACGCTTCTCCTTGTTCAACCATGTTCACCACCCTCTTCACTATAACTTGCCTTTATGCCTTCTTAATCTAAGCCCACGATCACTTTACCTGTCTCTTTCATCCTTATCACTCAATTCTCCCATGCAACTAACTTTGTATGGATGTCAAAACCTCGCATCCTCGTATTTAACATGTTGCATGACTCTAAAAATAATAATTTAAGTTGCCTCCCAAGCTTTTCTATTTTTAGAAAAGCTCATTTTAGCATAACCGATATCGGTCACATAGTGACTGACATTGGTTAGATAACTGATATCGGTCACCTGTCTCCTTTTGCTTATACCTAGGCCTTTTCTTTGTTTTTTGCAAATTTTTGGCGGAGCCCGCCTCTTTTCCCTGCATAACAACATCACTATCAACATCCATCATCATAATAACATCAACATTTCAAAACATATGCATATCATCAAAACATCATCAACATCATCCATATACATCAAATTCCAATACCATCGAAAAACACATGAACCATTATAATATATGTGTCAAATCAAAAATTATACACACCATGTGGATCAAACTCATCATCTATATATCATCAAATCAATGTCACAATATACAAATTCGGCATGCAGCCAGGTCTCTCATGTCAAAAATATACTCGCTCGTAGGCCGGTATCAACTATACAAAATGTACTCGGCTCGCAGGCTGGTATATACAACAAAAATGAATACATAAATCCTATGTGGGCACGCAGCCCCTATATGCACACTCGGTTCACAGACCGGTGTCTCTATCAAAATCATCTATCCAACTCGACTAAAAATGTCTCCACTCCTGGGGCAACTCAGCTCTCTCCCCTCCTCGGCCCATCCTCGGTGGCCCCGTGCAAGCAGGGTCTCACCTCCTACCTATAATCGACCCACCGGGCCATGGCTGTGGCCACCTTTGACCTTTGAATTGGGAAGTCTTAGCTCTATGAGCCGTATATGGCTGATACTCTACACCGGTACCATCTAGTAGGTCTTGATAGTAACAAGCCTCTACTCTAGCCTCCATGTAACGGGCCCATGCAACCATGGCTAGTGGGGTTGGTCCCCCGGCTCCTAATAGAAGTGGGCCCTACCCTACTTGTGTGCCCTGAACCTGAGCTGGTACCTATGGTGGTGGTGGAGCTGCCATCGAGCTGAATAGGGACTCGAGGTTACACTGTGCTGCACTGTGCCTATGCTTGTACATGTACCAGGCTAACTACCCCTATAACACCCCACTCTGTGCCCGTGCGGCAGCAAGCTACCCTTGTAGTAACTACACCTGACCCAGGAGACGGTCCCTCTCCACTTTAATGTGACCGCTAAATCTAGGCATTTGTCTTGGGTGCTCTCACGACCGCCCTCTGCCCTGTCCACCAAACCAAAAATGAGCACAGTAACCCGACATCATCCATCTTTTATCTATCGGTATCTTTGCTACCCAGACTGGGTCAAATGGTTGTGGTAGAGGCAGTGGTGCCTCTACCTCCTCCCTCCAATACTGTGGGAGGGGAGGTGGCACATCCTGCCATAGTCCTAGCTGTCGTCGTACCCTCTCTAGGGGAATCCACTCATACTCCCTAGGTCTCCGTCCAACTATCCAGAAGATGTACTAGATCCATCGCAGCTGTGCTCGAGGCTCCTCCATGGGGCTGATGGCCTCTGTATGGCCTCCATATAATATCTAATGCAGTCAGGCCCTCTAACATATGCCTATAAAAGGTGACATCCCACCTGCGACCACTGCTCGTGGGCTGGCCCACGACCCCCAACCACCTCTAAAACCCATATCTATAGACTTCCTGTGGCCCTGGCTGCTAGGGCAACCCTACTGGTCATATACACACGATATGCTCATATGCCTAGCAGTGTAACAAGAATGTCGAACATATACCGAATCACCTCATACGGTGATAGCCCTAGAGCTCTCTGTATAGCTGCACCAGATACACTAGTGCCCATGCGTAGCAGGTGTGCTCCTCCACCATCTCCTGTAAAACTCCCATCAGAGCCCATGGGAAGCGGCCTCCCTCTGAGTCAGGGAGGGCGAAGCAGGTGATACCGACCATCATCAACACGACAAGCCGTGTCTCCTCGTCGATGAGCGTGATACATCTCACCGTAGCAAATGCTCACACTATGATACGTAACCAATGGGGCTGCATCCCCGAATACCTGCAGGATGCTATCCATTGTTGTCTCGGCATCCACCTGGAACACCTCCTCACCTATGATCGGTAGTCTCAGGATGCGATACACATCCTCTAGGGTGACTATCATCTCTCCAATAGGGAGATGGAAGGCATTGGTTGCCGG
The DNA here is from genome assembly GCA_018340775.1 of Taxus wallichiana var. yunnanensis. NCBI lineage: Eukaryota > Viridiplantae > Streptophyta > Pinopsida > Cupressales > Taxaceae > Taxus > Taxus wallichiana. Next base: position 212,906,130 of record CM031236.1, on the reverse strand, counting down.
ATCCCATCTCTCGATGAGGGTAACCATCAGGATATGGTCCCTATCCATAGCCCTATACCTCTAGACTCCACCGAGTCCAACCTTCCGCATAACTGCCCACTGCTCTGTGGTCACATGTGGCCGCATCCGCTCCAATAGGGGCGGCATCCGATCTCGCATGGTCAACTACTAGCATGCCTGCAAAAACAACCCACTCAAGTCAGGGCCTACCCTTAACAAAACCCACCTAATCACAACCCAACTCAAACACATCTACACCCACCTAGCTTACCCTATACATCTCAAAATCCCTCTAACTCCTACAATCCATCTTTAAATATCCCACCCACTCCAATCAAACCTATCTCACCTAATCTCCCTCAGAATCAATAACCCCACACCCCAAAAAAAAAAAAAAATCTAAACTATCCCCTTCACCTATCCCACACCCTACCAACCGCCCCAACAATACACACCCGATCTACTCTAAGCCCTTTAACCATACCCCAACCAATTTAACCCATCCCAATCCATACACAACCCATAACCTATCCTACCCGAACCGACCCCAACCACCCAATTACCCCCACCCCAATAACCTATCCTACCCCAATCAACTTATCCCACCTAATCCCCACTAGCAATTCACCCACCTCACCCAGCAAATCTACCTTCTCCCCCCTCAACCCTATAATCTATCCTACCCACCTAAAACAACACCCAACAAAGCAATTTTACAACCCTACCTCCTACCCATGGTGACCGCTATCGGTCACCCTCGACCGCCATCGGTCCCCCACCCGCACCCTATGTCCAAATTTTATGAACCAACGTCGGTCGACACATGACCGACGCCGGTCTCTGCACCTGCTAATCTACACCTGAAAACTGTGACCGATGTCGGTCGACTAGTGACCGACATCGGTCACTATGGGGTTTAGGGGCTGAACCGAAAATGGCCCCCAAACCCCCTTTTTTCCCTATTTCTCCCAATTTACCTAGCACAATTGCCTAAAACCTTACCCACCCTGACGTTTTTGCCTACCTAACATATCTACCCAATCCATTTTACTGTTTACCTTCATTTATTCATTATTTTATCAAATTTTGGATTCCTACCCCAATACCCAAATCCCAGCTAAATTCATAAAATTGATAGAAATAGGGGTTCCGAGCCTACTCAAGATTTACTACACGTCATCATGGTGGGATAGGTGGTGGTGGTCCAACTCCTCTAGCACCTCCTGCTCCTCCAGCCTGTGCCATAGCTCCAAATCTCCTTAGCAGGGTCCTCAACCAATCAAGATCTACCTCCCGATCTCTCGGGCCTACCAAGAACTCACTCACCCACTCAACTAGTGCCAACTCACCCAAACACTTGACACAATCAATTCAAAATCAACAAGAGATGTTTTGGTGCTCAAATTCACAATGTGAAAATGACATGCCACTTTTTTTCTTTTTATAGGTTTTGACCTCTAACCGATATCAGTTAGGTCGTGTCTTAGAAGACCAATATCGGTCTTCTAACCGATATCGGTCACCCCTAACCGATATTGGTTACCTGCTTATTTTAACCTAACTCCTACCCTTATCCACCAATCTCCATTTTTCACCACATCACCTACCCCCGACTTTGCTAAATAGCCTTATTTTGATGTCATCAGACTTGACCTGGGTCGCAACTCACCAATCGACCCGACCCAAGGCCGCAACCAACCAATCGGCTGACCCAAGGCGCAACCAATTAATTAGCGACCCAAGGCATTACCAACCAATCAACCCGACCCAAGGCCACAACCATTCAATCATCCCGAACAAAGGCCGCAACCAACCAATCGGCCCGACCCAAGGCCGCAACCAACCAATCGGCTCGACCCAAGGCCACAACCAACCAATCGGCCTGACCCAAGGCTGCACCCAACCAATCGGCCTGACCCACGGCCGCACCCAACCAATCGGCTCGACCCAAGACTGCACCAATTAAGTACCTTGGTGAGGCCCGCAAATTACGATTCTATCCACCCAACATGTAGCTGTTTGTTCAATCAAGATCACCTATTCATGTTTTAGCATGACTAGGATACTTGAATTGATTAGCCGACCAGCTTTTCCTAGACCGAGACTGTGACATTTATCTCAACCAAACCAACCATTTGCACTTTGCCAAACAAGCCTAAAAGTTCGGTACCTTACCCGTTATATCCCCTAGAGCTACTTCCTATACCTCGGATACCAGGATTATATCAACCTTGTTTGGATAAACTATCAACCTTTGCCTATGAATTGCTTGTTTGCTCTTCAAATTGTGTACCCTGGTCGCACTACTACATTTCAACGTGTGTCTGCTTCCTTGAACTTACCCCACCATCTTACCATCATCTCATCATCATTCACCCTTTATCAACCCTATCCCCGATTTCACATCGCCTCCATCTGTGATAGATTTGAGGGGGATTACCTATACCCTTAACTGGGGCAACCACTTCTTATTATTGTTAGTGCAGCTTTACAAGACAAGCTACATGACAACAAGGGGCAAATGTAGACACCAAATTTGGGTCTTATGACGCCCTGTGCCCCGCATCTCATCTCGCAACCTAACCCTACCTCACCACCTAAACCTTACACAATTATTTATTAATTACCTTATAATTAATAAATCCACATCTCCAACCCCCACCTCACCTTGCCACCTCACCATGACCTAGCCCTAACCCTAAACTAACCTAATTAAGACCTCTAACTTGGTCTAGACCCATACCCATGACTCATCACCCTCACCCGCACTAAAATGAACCTAATAATGACTTGACCAAGCCCACAATTGACCCCTCGGGAGAAAGGAGGGAAAGTTGGCTATTTTACTAAAAATAACCAACTTTAATATAACCAACATCGGTCCCTATGCGACCGGTGTCAGTTATGTAACCGCCATCAGTTCCCTGTAAATGACCTCCCCAACCAAAACAAAGGGATCTAAATTCATTTTGCAAGTGAGGGACAAGTGAGTGAGAGAGAAGAGGTTGCAGAGAGGAGTATTGAGCCCAAGGCTATGGCCCGAGCAACTATATCATGGTCACACTCATCCAAACGTTGGGAGAGTTAGAGGATAGTTTCATCACTCACTTCTCGATTTCCGGATCATCCCAATCGAGCCTTGCCTTCACGACTACATTCCTTGAACCCGCATCCACATCGAAACTAGTAAGTAGTATCTTTTATTACCTTATATGCTTCTAGAAACTACTTTGTGAACTTTTGATTCATAGTGATTATAAGCTCACTCCTAGATCTACCACTGGCGCACCACCCGCACCTAACCTTCATTCATCCATCTCTATATTGCCCCAAAGACAACTTTTTCACTCTCTCGATTCTTCTCTATCACCGTACTACTCCCCTTAACCATCCACCAACCTTCTAAACCCCGTCACCACCTCACAACCTACCTCCATTTAAAATCCCTAAATCAATTCCCCTATCGATATCGGTTATCCCCTACCAAGATACGGTGTTATAACCGCGATCGGTTATCCAGGTGACCGACATCGGTCACTGTGAATTATACCGAAAACCAACCTTTCACCTATTTACCTCGAACAATCTCATATCCAGCCTTGTCTATTCCTCGTAACTTGATCTCGAACGTATCAATATAACCGTGACCAAACAAACAACATGACATTTTATTATTGGTAGTTTAGTCTCTATTGCTTTTAGTAACGAGGTACCTAAATCATGATTTCGCAATAGCTTCTTTATTATCATTTGCATTAATTTGTATTAAAAGGGAACTGACCACCTTCGAAAGGAAGTCTAATATTTCCTGGGCCCAAGGCAGTTCCCTCACTTATTGTTTAACAAAAATCTGGTGGTCTTGCATTCTTATTTACAGGTAGTCCTTCCCAGAAAAAAAGGAGCTCTTCACAATCGGTTTGATCTCTCTATGGTACGCACACACCTTCCCAACACTCAATAGGTATTCCTCCTAGCCCTAACCCTTATTTGTTTCTCAAGAGAATGAAAAGATAGAAATAACTCTATTCTGGAACAAAATTCTATGCAAAACCTATTGCTAGGGGGCTAAAAAATCTTCAAGAATACTTTCCTCCATCATAGGTTCATTAACCAAATCAGGTTCCGTAACTAAAAACAAGAAGCTCTCCATGATATAATCTTCATTCAATGCTTCTGAATCAGCCCTAGCTTCTCTTGTGTGCTCCTCCTCTATGTATGATGAGGGATATGGAAGATTCAATTCCTCCAATTCCAATTCAAAAGGACAGTTATGAGTAATGAGATGTTCTTGAGCATTTCCCTCCACAACACTAGGCACTTTGTGTTGGAATAACAAAATTGTCAAGTTCCATAGGCTCCTATCCATCAAAACATTCTTCCAAATCTGATAGATAATTTTCTTCTCCATTCTCTGGATGTGTCAAGTTTTCTTTTCCAACCCGAGTATCCTTTGAACTAGAACCTCCTTCACCTTGATATTCTTCATTTTCAAACATGAAATTAGAAAGATCAAATTCATCTAAAAAATCAGATTTTTGAGAAGGTAGAGAGGGGAAAGGATTTGAAATCCTCTACATGGTCTCATCTACATTCATGACCTTTGAATCTTCCTTGGTCTCATGAAACTTTTTGTGGCTGATTGTAACATCTAATGATGACCTTGGAAAGATGATACAACCTTTCAGAAGTGTTGCCAGTTCTTGACATGCATGGAAATTAGGATCATCGCACTTATTAGAATCACCTGGTACACTTGAGAGTATTTGTTTTTCAACTTGCACATACCCTTCTTATGGTGGAATTGGTACTAAATCTTTCTCTTCTTCAACCGATTTTTCACTTATGGTGATTTAACCTCCTCTGATGATATGGAACCAATATGGATACTACATTTTGAGAAAATAGAGTGCTATTCTTCATCCTTCAGCTCTGGATTTTTCATGAGTGGAAAACTAGTTTGTTCCACTTATTCTTGAGTCTCAACTTTAGAAGAAGGTTTGGTCTAGAGTGAAGCTTTCTCGATGTTAAGTTTTGCAGCCCACTCTTGTAAATTTTTTGCAAGCTCTTCTTTAATAATTTCCTTAATGTTCTCCTCTTCCTCTTATTTTCTACTATCATCTGTTTAGTCCTTCCAAAATGGGTTCTATAATGCAAGAGGAGGGGTGGGTTGGAATTCAATAGTCTCATTCACCCTTTGAGGTAGTGAAAAAATTTCATCTTCTTGTCTTGATGGCCTTCATAGAAAATAGTTTTTTAGAATAACGAGGTACATAAGTTTCATGATGGGATGAAGGCATAGGAGATGAAACAGTGAATTCCACCGTAGAGTTAATAGTTAGAAGGTTAGGACTATGCGGCTCAAGTTAAAACTACGTGGATGGAAACATGGGAAGAGGGTTTATAGATGGTAATGCAGGGACCTCCCATTAACATGATTGACTAACATTACATTCATAAATGCCCCTCTTCTTGATCCATTCTCCAACTTGATTCATCATCTTGATTATGAATTGAATATTTTGTTAAGGATTAAGCTCACATGGTATAGGTCCAGTCTAAGGGTATGGAATTTTGAAGCCAATCTAGGTTTCCTTTGTCATTTCATTGATCCTTATTTGCACCATGTTATACTCCAACTCTTGAACCTTCTTTTGCAAGTGGTCTTCTTTAGGTGTAGGATATATTCTAGAATTTGCATGCCATTTTTCTTTAGTAGGCCCCCATTTTGTTGGATGACCGAATTGATCTACATTTTTCTCATGTGGACATGCCTGCTCAAACTAATATTCATCAAAAAACTGGTCTAGAAGTGGATTATAATATCCTGAAGATGGAAAAAACCACTTTGCTGCTCCAAGTGGGAATTCCACTTTGGGAATGAAACCGTGGTTACACCATTTCATGAATGGGGAATGTGGAAGAAACAAGGATGGAAATGGGAAAAATGAAATTCTATAACACGAGAGAGTGGGTTACTTTTACCAAGTGGAGTCTCCGCTTATGCTTAGATATACCTCCTAAGGCTAAAATGTCACTAAGTTCACAACAACATAATGAAATGAAGTGAACACAATACACACAATTATGAAAGATATGAATCTTGTGGTCCCAATGAGCATGCAAAAATTGTTAGTTTTGGTAGAAAGGTGGCTAAGATATTACAATGGGATACCTGTGAAATGTAGAACTTTCACCTACTATCCCACCGGGTGTGCCAAAAAATATTATCACCAAATCACTACACCCTTGGAATGACCAAGTGATGAATAAGGCATTTGGTATGATTCGGTAACATTGGATCAAATCTCAAGCAATGGGACTTGGGCTCGAGGTGAACCTCCGGAGAAGGTGGGATTCCTCTTCCTAAACTAAACACAACACTACTTCTAATGCAATAAAAATCTAACTAGACCTATGCAAACATTTTCATGGGGTTAAGTGACAAATATTTGCAAGAAATAAAACCTATACTAGAAGTGGTGATGCACCAAGAAAGGGTGTTGTTAGAAAAGTTTTCAGTTTTCCAGTGAAGAAAGATGAAAATGAGAAGGATGAATAAACACCACAACTCAACCTAAAATAAAGATTCAATCTCGGATAAGCAAAAATTCCCAAAACCTATAGTGGAAACTTGAATTTGTGCAATATACCTGCATACATGAGAAAGGCACAAAAAGTAGCTAGAATGATGAAAGGACCAATAATTATTCACATAACACAATTTTATTACTTCAATCATGTGCACAATGCATCATTACATGAGGAAGAGGAAAAAATTTCCATTACAATGTTGGAAAAGAGGTTTGAAAGTCCCCACAATCCACAATAGACTAGCTTGTAGAAGAGAGAGAGAGGAATACTAGAAAAATGTCCAACTTACATTTATATAAAATTTTTGTGAGAGAAGAAAGGAGAAATCATAAATTCACAGGCCTAAAAGAAGGTACATGATAGCCTATATTAATTATAGCATTGGTTGCACAACTTAGTAATATTCCATCACGTATCATTCATAAATAAAAGGTTTGAACTTATCCATTCATTTAATTAAAAGAATATTTAAATAAAATATTATAATAATAAAATATTATTTTTGTAAAATATTTTAATAAAACTATTAATTTAATTATATTTCGGTGGGGACCACAAAATTTGGTTTAAACAGAAAGGGGAATCCCTTAAAAGAAGGGCCAACTCGGTGGTTGGCTCGCCTGCCAACTCATTGAGTTTCTCAACAAGTTGTTCTCCCTATGTTCCACCACATTGAGCTTTTTACATCATCACGTTGACCCATGATATTTTATCATTTCACCTTGGCAATGCTCACATATCCCGTCAAGTGAGATAATATTTTCCATACTGAGTCGAGTTCTTGAGTTGTCTTCAATGACATGGCCAACATATTTTAAATCTTCAATCCCCAGCAACTCATGTTCCACCTTGCCATTTTGTGAGATCTTGACAAACCCTTTGTATCTCAGATCTCACGAGCTATAACCCGCTTGCTACAATCACCATTTCCTTGGCCCCATTGAGTCATGTATCATTGCACGTTCCTTCCTCATTCCATTGAACTTGAGCTCCTCTAACTCATGTAACTCACAACTCAGCCTTAACTCGGTTTTCTGAGTCAAGCTCTTAATTCTCCCTCATCAGCTCGCCATTCCAAGGGCTCGACATTCCTGTTAGATCAAGAAGCTGTAAGAATGACTTAGCTAATAGTTCATCTCTGATGAGTGACTTGGCCTCAACTCGGTTCATCCCAAGTCACTTCCTTTCCTGCCAACTAAGATTGTCATGAGCTTGTTACAACTTGATCTTGGTATCCACCTGTCCCTTTATCAAGCTCCTTTGTGCTACATACTTGATGCATTGGTCTTATGAGCTCAAATGAATTTATCTCTACCTTGAAGCTCTTGGATCACTTTTATTGGTGGATACCAGCCTCCACTTTGAGCCATTGTGACTCACTAATTACATGAGTCAAACTCTTTATGCATAGCCATGTTGAGACTTTATCTTTGATGAGTTATATTTATTTGGTGAGCATCTCACCCATGAGATTCATGTCTTCATTCTCCTCGAGAAAAATTTCCACCACTTTGAGTTCATATCATATTGATCTCGAAAGAGCTCCCTCCTTGAACACATCATTACCCAACCAATCACTATGCAATGAGAAAAATCCCATTTAGCTCAATGAGCTTAATTCGGTTGTATGAGCTTTGATCTCCTTATGGTGAGTTATCATGCACCAAGTCTCCCATTTTTGAGTTATCACCCAACTCATTACCTTGATGATACGAACTTCACATGAACTGAGTTAATATCCTCCTCATTTCCATGTCGAGATACTAACTTAGATCTGACTTAACTCAGCTTCAACCGAGTGAGATACACATTTTTATTACTTCGTGGTGAGCTCGTGACAAGTTCTTCATTTTGAATCTGCTGTGATAACTTCTCCTCGTGAAATATGTTCATCCTACTTGATACAATCATGATCTCTCCTTCCCCACATGTAGATGTGAATTAGCTTGAGTGAGCTAACTAAATTTTAATCTCCTACATGCTACGTACCTATTTCAACCTAGTATTTTTGACTCAAGGAACCTCGACATACAATTCAATCCACTCGAGCTCGTGTTTTTCTTGCAATGAGTGCATTAATTTCAGTTAGATAGATGACTTGGTCATCTTAAGCACATTTATGATAACTTTTTCATGTAACCGAGAGAGAACTTAACGTGGGAGATGAAGAATTGTCGATAACTCGGTTTTCAATTGTTGCAACATTTTAGACTCCAACTCGGACAATGACTTGTCACTGGGCATAACATGCCATTTTGACTAACTTGAAGATAAGCCATGGTTTTAGTAATATTTTTCCACCGTTGGCTCTTCGAGCTCGGATCTTGTTCCAAACTTCTCCAAATTCTTCCCACTCCATGGATAGTCCCCCTTCCAAGAAAGCCTTACCTAACTTTAGGGGTGATTTATTTTATTGGTGGCATGTAACCATAGGAAACTCACATAGTTATTATAAGGACCTTAAGAAGGAAGCCCTAGACTTCTTCCTTAGTTCCTCTTTCGATTACTCTGCAATCATACAAGAGCACTATGAAAATATCAATATTTAGAGAAATCTCATTCCAATTGTCAAAATTAGCATTATAGAATCCCTAAGAAAAATGTTGTGGGTATTGTAGAACACTCATATGATCAAAGCTTCTTAGATTCCTAGTATATCAATACAACCAAGACTAGCTATAGGTGTAAGCCTTCCCACAAATATCATGATATCAAACCAAATAAACATGATGATAATCCATATTTTCTTGATACTTCCCAATATTTTTCCATGGTGGAGCTTTCTCTCACGGTTGAGACTTCATCCACATGTATCAAAAGTGTTACCAAGTAAGGATCTCATCCCACCTTATTATTAAATAATAGCTCCATTAGACACAAAACATCTATCAAGCTTTAGCATGTCTTCTATTACACCCCTATCGTGGTATCACTATGATAATTACTCTAATCCGCATTGGAACTTTCTATATGAGATAGATTATCTTACGTGTAAAATTACCTTTATATAGCTCATGCATACATCGAGTTTCACACGAAAGCTTTCTACTCTAATATCTAAAAATATTTGAGGACCCTTCGATGTATCTCCTAATGTTTCACCACATAGGAGTACCATATGAAAAAATGATTTAATAGGTAAAGGTAAGGTATGTGAGGAATACATAGAGGTCATGAAGAGGTTGCACATCGTTGAAGTGTAGGATGATTGAGAGCACTCCTTTTTTTTTGGGAAGGACTACCTGAGAAGGAAAGCAAGACCACAAGATATAATTAAAAGCATCGGTTGGTGGATTTCCTAGCGAAAGCTAGATCTAGGAAGTGGGGTGCTTCTCAAAGACTGTCAATCCAAATTTTAAAACAAATTAATGCTAATAAATAACATGAAAGAGAAAATCCTACTATAATTGTATAATTTGGGTATCTCACACAAGCACAGTAATTCAAATCTAATCTAAATAGTGAATACAAGATTAGATTTTACAGAAAATAGGTGTCTATCAAGGTCTACGGTGAGGTAGGGGAGAGTATGGAGGTGCTGGTGAAGTTATTTGAAGTTATGAGGAGTTTTGGGTGGGTGAGTGAGTTTGTTGGTCTGGGGGATAATGCAAAAAATAGAGGCCGATGTTGATTAGGGAATCGATGCTTTGGTAACTAGTTATAGCCATGATCGGTTGCCTAACTAATCATGGTAGGGGAAATTAGGTGCCAAAGGGATTGATTTGGGTTATATGTGATTTCATAGAGTGTTGAGAAGGTTTGGTCGGGGTGTTGGGATTTAGGTGAAGGCTTAGTAGGGGTGAAAGAGGTGGTTAGAGGAAAAAAAAAGGTTTAGGTAGGAAGGGTATTGGGTAGATGGGTGACATATGATATTCGGGTGAGAAAGGAGTCTTATAATAGAAGATAAGAAGACATCTAATAACAAAGTTAAGAACTAACAACAAGGTTAGGATACTTATCTAAAGATTTGGAGATTAGTAGATGAAAAGGTTGGTGGGTTCTCGTAGGAAAGATGGGTCAAGATAAGGTTTCATGGCATCAAAGCTTGAGTGATTCTCCATGTGAGTGGTTCAAGGATGTCAAGTAGTAGGTTGGTCACTAGTGATAGACGTAGATTCTCTTGTCTTTGAGTTGATCCTAAGATAGTCAATTGAATTCCCAAGATATAAGATTAAAGAATGCCAACTAGAAGGAGATCACTGGGAAAAGAGTTGAAAATGTTTATTTAAAAGAACTGATGGCAGTTCCTTGAATGGCATAGACCGAGGAATATTCAATTTTCTCAAAATAGCCTATTTCTACCTTTTTTGGCATCGGTAAAAAATAGAAATGGGTTAGGAGTCTTGATTATCGTTTAAAACCAATGGGAAATTGATGGGAGAGCAGTTGGAAATAGTTATTAGGTTTAGAAATATTATCATTTGGTTAGGGAAATGATGACTCAATCTTAGGTTATTAAGGGGAGTTATGACTTAGCCTTAGGTGTTAAATGGACTGGAATGGGTCCAAGTTGAGGTAGATAGGTGAGGTGGAGGGGTGAGGTGGTAATTAACCTAATATTGATAATTAGATTAATAAAAATGTGTGAAATGGGTCATGGTAAGGGGGTATATAATTGAAAGGGGCTTAGAGGGTTGTGACCCAATTTTGGGTGTTTATACCCAAAGATCCATCCACATCTACAACCACTGAAATTCATCACTCAAAGACTATGGGACGATCTCCACAAAATTCATGTTGGAATTCCTTACCCTTGGAATTTTTGGAAGATCAAATGATTATCGATGAAGTCTTATTTCATGTAGATTAACCACCCCTACTAATTATTTTTGTTATCTATGATGCTCAAGTGTGTAGAGTCCTTATACACAAAGGGTTGAGAACTAACTTAACTTCTTATCCTCTAATCAAGAACCTAATATTCTCCATTGACAACATCAAAGGTACTCATTTAACTTGTGGGTTCAAAAAAACCAAGAAAAATCACATAGGATTCTTCTTTTTACCCATCATAGTTGAACCCAAAATGTTTCATAAAAATCTTATGGTTGTAGATCGTCCTCTATTATATAACCTCCTAATGGGCCACCCTTGGATGCATCACATGAAAGCAATCACATCATCCATGTACCAATGTATCAAATTCATTCACAGTAAAAAATTATTTAGGAATGATTCTAATCCAAATCCTTTGATGTTTTAGTATCATTCCTTAATGAACCCTTTCTAATACCCACTTCTCCCCGAGATCCAAGGAATTCCATATCCGAATTATTTAATCTTAAGTTTTAAAGTTATGTTACATTAGTAGACTCGAATGATGGCTAACCTAAAGAACTCCAAAACAAGGTCAACAAGAATAGATTACCTAATGACATTTTACAATAGTTACCACTAATCCTCTTACAACATGACCAATATCCACCACAACCCAAACCAAAAGAACATGTTTATCATGCCTCAACTTCTAGTCACTTAGAGTGTAATGAGTTAGGAATTATGTGTCTATTTTCTGATCATCGTCTCCTCTCACCTTAATATTTTATCAAGATCGGTGTCTTGGCTAAAGAGGAAGTGCAATAAGATGAACAATTTGCATTTTCCCCCTCGATGATCAAGACTACATCATTTCATAGGTTAAATCTAGACACTTTTAAGTATTACACTACCAATGTACATTAGCCCAAATGTAATCCTTAAGAATCTAATCTAACACCATGTACGCATCTTATGAACCTCTTGTTTATAAACTAGCGATAATGAGCATGAAGAGGAAACACTTCCTATTTGTATATTTACCACTCTTGAACACTCCCTAGGTATTGAAGAAACTTCAGCCCCTCCAATGCCTCTGTTATCAAAAAAATACACCTCTAATTTAACATGAATGGATGATGAGAAATCACTTTTTTTGGGCAACACGGGATTTTCTCTCAAGTTGTGGGAATTTCTATTGCAACAAACCTCTAGAGAAGGTTGGTTCCTCTACCTATTTCTAATTATAATCTACTCCTAAGTAATGAAATTCATCTATCAAATCCTAGTCAAACAATCCAAGGGACCACGGGAAGAGAAAGATGTATGAAAAGGGGAAATACTATACTAACAGAGGTGATAACACCAAAAAAAGGGTGGAGAGACACTCTCAAATTAGGGAAAATGGTAAAGGAGAGGGAAAACATGAGTTCCACAGTCCAAAACAACCTTCAAACCTCTAGTTCCATGAAACACAACTAATTTGAACCCTCTAAGGAGAATAGAAGATGCATAAAATACTTGAAAATTTAATGAAAGGAAAGAAATTGCAATAGAACAAAATCTAGGATAGATTGATAGCCACTAAAAAAAGTATTTTACTCCTTTATAAGGATGCACAATACATTATAATGTAGGTTTAAGGAAATATTCACCATCTAGATGCTCAAATATGAGGTGTGCAACCAATAAACACATGTGTGTCACTTGAAAGAGAATACAAAAGTATTTCAAGAATTTCCAACCCTTTACCAATGAATCTCTTTTACAATATATAGTAGAATGTGAAAAAAGAGAGGGAAACCCAAAATTATTCCTTCACCCACCAAAAGATGCATTAATTATCTAAAAAGTGTATGGTCTCCCTAAAAATCCATTCCCAACGATCTTTTTCTTGTGGAATAAAAAAGGGGAGGAAATCTAATAAATTATTGTTAGTGGGCCATCTAGAACTAAACTTTTTAAATCGAGGACATTTCCTTATTTTCCTTTATCTTATCCCATCAACATCAAGATTTTAAGGTTCCATAATATAGTTTTTAGAGAGATATTTCCATTGATATCGTGTTTGTCAAATTTGGAGCACATGGTTTAAATTTATGCCCATTTGAAAATTTACATGCAAGAATGAATATGAGAGTGACACGTGGTAGCGTTTGATTGGATTTGGGATTTTCCTTTTTCTAGTTGTATATTTCTTTAAATTTTTACTACCCTTTCCCTATTTTGAACCCAATTCCTTTAATAAATGCAGTTCATTTCACGACTTCAAATCCACCAGTCCATTACTCTAAGTGTGACGGGATTACACCACTTCTCCACTTTGAAGGTATATCTTACACCATGTGGAACCATTTAATTGGGCCATTTGTCCATTTTTTTCAAATTTCCCCATTGAATATGCCTCACCTCACTATAGACTCGAAAGATTATGGAATGCATCTTATTCCACTTTGGAGGCAAAAACTATGAGGAGTTGTGGAATGGTGACATGTATCTCCACCTTGGCCTTTGCTTTATAGGTACTTTGAGTATTGGGGCACTACATGAATTGAGTAAATTTTCCACCTACACATTTTATCTCGGTAGTCACCACAAGGTTCTTAGTCGGTGTTTGAATTGGGTAATCGGGTCCTAGGTGGAACTTAGGAATTGTTCTACCCGGGATTGGTTCTTCCACACCTCCTAGCCTCTGTATCACTCTTCCTCTCCCTCCCTTCACTTTTCCTTGTGGGTTGACCTTCATCACGGGAACCTAAGTTCCTATGGAACTTATTCCACATAACATCATTCTCTCAAATATACTCTCCTTCACAATACTTTGTTCATTGACTCACTTTGTTTTTCATCTTGATCAAAATTTTCAGGAACTCACAACCCGATAGAAATTTCTCCATTGTTCCTCATCCCATCAAATCTAGAATAACACTTCCCTCTATAGTTTTTTAGGACAAACCACTCTGCATGGAACCTTGGTTCCCAGGTAATTAATTCCACCCATATCCTTTGTTCCCAAAACCCACTTCAAGATCGCAAGACACTAGAAAATCCCAAATTTTCCAACTTCCCCAAATTTTTTCTAAATGTTTGGAAATTTTGAGCATAGAGAAAAGGAGGAAAATTCCTTTGAATAAATCCAACTGTCCAAAACATGAAAAATACCTAATTTCCCAGATTCTTCACGAGGACTCTATGAAAATACTCTAAATCCATATTTTTTAAGTTTTCTAATTTTCCTAAGAGTATAAAAATGGATAACAATTTGGTGACTCATGGGGTAATCTTCCTACTAGATAAAAATGACCAAGTGGCCTTATTGCATCCATTAGGCATGGATCCGGACTAAAATTCATGAAACTAATCTTAAAATTTAAAACTCACACCCCGAAAATTCTGAAGCACTACTTGGACTGCCTGATGACTTGGAGCCCGAGCTTGCATTTCTCATTATAAGAATTTATGTTTCAAGTTTTTTGAGAGTGGAAAATTGTTCTAAACTTGAAAAATTCACATGTTTCCTTGCAAGCTATGTAGAAACTAAAAATCAATCCAAATCTCAAATGCATACCATTTTAATCTTGAACTTTGATATGTTGGGTTTGGATAAATGAATTTTGAATGCTGCCCCAAAATATGATTTTAGTTTCTCTACATGTGTTCCTATGTGTATTGTAATCGACTCATGAAACCTTGAAACTCTTCTTCTCCACAAGCTTCCCTTATAATCCTTCATGAGAATTGTGCAAAGAGACCTTCCAAAAGCAACAAAACTATGCAAATCATTAAGGGAAACTGAAACCTATTCTACCAATAGACAATGTGCTAAAAACACTTAGAGGAATTGAAAACTAATCTATATGTATAAGGGAGGGTCTTCACTTTAGTAGTAATACTTTAAATAGATCTCATTGACTAGGATTTGTAGTTATTCTCCATCTAATCTTGAAAACTGGAAAGCATTGTTTAATTTGTAACTCGAGATCATGTAAGGGACACTCCATATTGCATCAAAATTTGAGTGCATACCCATATTTTCATGTCTACATCCCATTTTAGGACCAATTCCCCTTCCTATAAGTTCTTAGTCTTTTCCTTCTTGTCAAAACTCATCTTGATATGGGCATGTTCCTTTTCCATTGTGTACATATCTTGGTTTCTCAATTCTTCTATCTCCATGAACTCTATATACGTGAATTCCATGGCCTCAAATTTAGACAATTATAGCTACTTGATGAGTTTTAATGTTGGTAATTCAAGGGATATTGACATCTTTGTTTCTCTTCCATAAACCAATTTGTAATGGGAGCTGTTAGTTGATCTTTTGGTGTAATCCTATCAACCCATAAGGATTATTTCTATTTTGTGTGCCAAGTCCTCTAGTTTTCATCCAAGGTTATTCTTATGATCCTCAATAGGTTCTTATTTATGGGCTCAGCTTGAATGTTACCCTAGGGGTAATAATTCAAAGACGTGCTCAAGTATATTCCATTTCTAACAACCCAATCAGATATATTTGTGCTAAGAAATAGTAGAGCATTGCCAGAAATGATTATGGAAGGGACAAAAAATCTAGCCACAATACCTTTGTAAAGGTCCAAAATATTTGGTCGATTTGATTCCTTCAGTTCAATTAGCTTCGTCCACTAGGTGAAATAGTTTTTGGCAGTTATAATTCACTTGTTTCCTAAGCTTGAATTTGGATTAATCAACGTGAATGAAATCCAATCGCCATTACATGAAAGGGTGATCAAAAGATGGGGTGGAGTTTATGATTTGCTAGTCTTTCTTTACATACAAATAAGGCACATTTCTTGCATTTATTGACTAATGAATAACAATCATTGAATAGGTTAGGCCAATAGTAACCAAATTTTATGATCCCAAGAGTTAGTTACCCTTGGAGAATAGCGACCTCTATTTATCCATCGTGGAATTCATGTAACACCTTTTCTATCGATCCATCCAAACACACCTTAAGAGGAATCCATTCAAACATTTTTGAATAGGATTCCATTAACAATAAGAACATTGGGAATCACTTGAAGTCTGAAATACTTTCTTTTATCTTTATTCAATCCTTTGGGGAATTTTACTATTTGGAGGAAGTTGAATACATCTTGATTCCAAAATGGGTAAGATGGATTTAGCTAGTTACTATTGGTAGTCTTGAAGCATAAGGATCACTTCTTCATCAATGTGTTGGTATGAAACTGTTGGTGTGTGGGATCCTATATGTCCTCCACACATATATGGAGGGTCATCTCACATGGGTTAGGTTTAGGTTTTATTGTGTTTCATGCACTAGGGTTACTCAACACCCTATATGTATCCCTTCATTTAAAATTTATGAGTATGCCAAGAAACTTCGTTATCTTTTCTCTATGTGCAAGCTTTGTTCTATTATGCAAGTTCTTCCATTGATTGATCTATTCCTCCTTGTGATTACACTAGAGGTATTACATTTCCTTTAGAGTGTAACTTCATCATGGTGTATTTTTTTGATATAGTTCTCATAAAATCTTTCATACCCCAGCTTCGATGAAGGGAGTGTTAGTGTGTGGGATCGTATATGTCCTCCACACACATATGGAGGGTCATCTCACATGGGTTAGGTTTAGGGTTTTCTTGTGTGTCATGCACTAGGGTTACTTAGCACCCTATATGTATCCCTTCATTTGAAATTTATGAGTATGCCAAGACACTCCAATATCTTTTCTCTATGTGCAAGATTTGTTCTATTATGCAAGTTCTTCCATTGATTGATCGATTCCTCCTTGTGATTACACTGGAGCTATTACGTTTCCTTTAGAGTGAAAATTCATCATGGTGCATAGTTTTTGATATGATTCTCACAAAATATTTCATGGTGCACAATAGTCTTGAAGCATAAGGATCACTTCTTCATCAATGTGTTGGTATGAAACTAATTTCTCACATAGTCCCTTACTATAACTAGCTTGGTCAAATTTATATCAATATCATACTCCATCACCCCGGTTATCCAACCAAATCTTTTCTCATTCAAATAATTTATCAAGAGGAATTATTTCACACCAACATGTGAAACTAGTAGATAAATTTTGTTGTTGGACACTAAATGTTTGAATTTCTTCAAGCTTCTTATAACATCCAACATAGTTTTTTCAATAAATGAGTATCTCACCTTATAATATTCAATATTTTGGCTGAAAAATACAATAGGTTATTCCAATCCTTCTAAATTTAGCTACACAAGTATGGAAGATATTGTCTTATCACCTCTAAATGCATATAAGGTGAAGTCCTTTGATAAATCTGGGTTAATGAGAGTTGGGGCTGACAAAATTTCTTGCTTTATGGATTCAAAGATGGGTTTTTTTCAGTGGTCCATTTGAAGGAAATACTATTCTTTATCATCAATTCAAAGGTTTGAAAATATTGGAAAATATGGAACAAACCTTTAACAAATTTCATCCTTCCCAAGAAACTTTAGAGTGCCTTCTTGTGACTAGGTAATGGTAATGTAAGGATGAAACTAATATTTATTGATCAATGCTTAATCCTTATTTAGAAACAATATGTCCAAGGAGTTTACCTTCATGAGCTAGGAAGATGCATTTCTTAGGATTGAGAGAAACTCTAAATTCCCTACACCTTTCAAATACATGTCTCGGATGAAGAAGATGATTGTTTGCACTCTTGGAGAATACTTTGATATCATCCAGGTACATAAGAATGATTTATTCTTAGTCCCTTGAATTCTATGTCCATGGTTGTTTGGAAGGTTTATCTAGCATTATACGACCAAATGGAATTTTCATGTAGGTATAGGTTCCCCATTTTGTAGTAAAATGTGTCTTGAACTAGTCTTCCTCCTTTACCATGATCTATTTGTACCACTGAATATCCATTAAGAAGAAAACCTTTCCAAACTAGATACCATTTGTAATATATGTTTCATAGAGGTATTGGGTAATGGTATTTTAGGTAAGCCTTGTTTAAATCACTAAATTCCACACACAACCTAATTTCTCCATTCCTTTTCCACACTGGAACAAGATTGGAAACCTAAGATGAATGCTTGATAGGAAAAAAATTTTTAATCAAAATTATTTAGTTCTTTCTTCATCATAGGATCTATATGTGGTTTGATAGGTCTCTTCTTTTTCTAAGAGTCTTGGATGTTTGATCCAACTCAATGGTATGCTTATCTAAACTAGGATTATAACCTCTAAGGTATCCATAGCTCCATGCAAAAATATCAGCAAATTCTTGGCAAATTTCTACAAGGTCATCCTTTTCTTGTGAAGTGATTACCTTACCAATCTAAAGTAATTTTCCTTCACCAACTGAGATGGGCTCTGAATCTTCACCTTTGACCATTATGTTTGCCTTTTCTTTTCTAAATTGATCATTGGGGTTGAAAATGGATTCCAAGGTCACTGGGACCTTAGGGAATCTTGTTTGATCTGATTTGATCAACTTGGTCCCCATATTGCTTCTCCAACTTGTCCTGGTTTCTTGAAAAAATTATCCTCTTCTTGAATGAAATTTATGATCTGCTGATCATTTTCAAACATTTTCAATTTTTTCATTGTCTAGTATAGTAGACCTTACTATCACTTTGATGTGTGGTTGGATTTTGTATCTTCTAATGTGATCAATAATGTAAAACTTAGCTCTAATTGTAGTAATTCTATCACCAATTCATTTTATTTTCTTGGAATGGCATGGATGTTGAAAGCTTTAAAATATTCTAAAAGATAAAATACCCTATGTTTTTAGGATTTTAGTAGATCATTATTGGCTATATTTGATCCTTTTATCTCGTTCAAATCAGCTCACTATCCCCAAAATTCTACAAATTATTTATGTTCTTTTTTCTTTCCCATTGAAGACCGTGAATGAGGGACTCATACTCTGCCATGTTTTTGGAGAAACTGAATTGAAAGATGAAATAAAAATAATATTTAATACCTTTGGGAGATAAAAAGGACTACACCTCCTCCGACACCTTGTCTAGTTTCTTGATCCATTAAAAAACATATGCCAAATGCCATTATCATATTCATCGGTTGGATTGGTAACACTAGGCGGGTGTGTATCTTATTCATGTAAGTAGTAGATACCTAGGAAAACCTATTCAATCTCTAGATTTGGATCAAATTTATAGTGCTTATGTGCCCACTCATCAAGTAACAAATCAGGAATGCCCCCAATCTGAGTATCTGTCTCTTGAGTTCTTGGAAAATATTCTTGATAAAAAATTGTACAATTGGCATTGATAGGGATAGGAACATAAGGATTTATATGATATGCGATGCTTGCTCAAACTTGATAGTACCCTTAGTGCAATACTTGGTTCTAAAGAGCATGTGAGACCAATGTATTGATAAGTATCAATGAATTTGGGTAGGTAAATCCTCGATATACATAGAGAAAAGAGTGGAGGTAAATCGATTATGGATACATCTTGAGAAACGAGACATTAAGACATGTGTGCGGTGTGAGGCTCAAAACTTTGATAAATCCAAAATTTCCTGCTATTATTTCCATCTAGCTGCACTAATCATTTTAAAAGAGGTTCATACTTGAGGCCTATCTGATCTGTAATTTGTTTTTGCATTAATCATATGCTTTCTCTAGAATCGATCATGAAATTGTGCACTAAGTGATTTCCTATGATGAAAGATACATATAAAGGTGGAGGTTTCATGTTCTTGTTCAGATGATCCTCCTTTCATTGCATCAAATTGGTAATAAAATTTTATTTCTCCTTGATGATTCACTTGGAAATATAGATAAGTTGACCATAAATTCTTGCAAGAGATCTCTTTTTCCCGAGATAGCCAATGAATCCCACATAGATATGCTCATGTTAGTTTTATTCATCTAATTAAGGATGTTGAAAGGAGTTGGATTATATTTTTATTGCACCTTGGTTGTAATAGTCTTTTCTTGCACTTGTAATGATATGGAAGGTCCTTTAGGATGATATTACACATTTGGAGCAATGTTTGAATTTCTACCTCCTTGAAGTGTCAAAGAAGGTTGAGAAGGACCTCCATTTTTTACTGTCCCTCTTCTATCTAGATATCTTTTTATATCTAGTGTTTGCATCCACACCTTGATGAAGAGTCTAATTTTCTCCACAAAATTCATCCATTTTTCAGTTTACAAGTGAAGTGTCACTTGGTGGTGTCTCTTGAGTGACAATTTGTTGTTGATTTTCCTTTGGCATGGCACTTTCTTGAGGAAAAGTTCACCTTGTACCATAAATCTTGGTTTAGAATGCCATTGGGGCATGTTTCTTGGTTGTGTGGAAGATGACAAGGGAAACACCACTCATAATCTTGCACAAGGTTATTTTGAACAGGAACCAAATCTTGAGATGAACTAACCACGTTTTGGTTGTATTATTGAAAAGGTATTGTAGGAGGAAAATGATTATGATTTTAAGGGGTCAATTGGGATGAAGATTTGTTTTCTGGTAAGGGGCCTTGTTAGGTTGATGTGAAGGATGATAGGTTCTAAAACTTTTAGCTTGCTGCCTCTTAATTGATACTAACTCATTCCCAAAGTTTTTCAATTATTTCATTACCTCTTATGCAACTCAAAGAAAAGGACTTGAAGAAGTATATGTATCATTATATATTTACTTTCTTGGGGTTGGAATAGGTGCTAACTCAAGGGTTTGATTAGGGTTTTCAATCTCTAGGAAAATAGGAATTGGAGGTCTAGGAGAAAGTTTTCTAAGCCTGAATAAGACTATTCTCATCCCTAATAGCAATGTCATAAGCACCTGGTAATGTTATACCCCCCATAGATTGAATCATGACTGAAATATCACTATTTAAAGCCTTTAGGTAATAAAGAAATGTATGATGGGGTGTAGGACTTACCACTTGAGGAATTCTATCCAAGGTCCTTTGAAATCTGATGTTAAAATTAGTCATCTGCTCATTAGGGGATCTCTTTGTTGTTGTCAACTACTCTACCAAAGACAGGTGATCTGATTTTTCCTCAAAATGATTACGAAGGATTTTCCAAGTTGATCCAAATTTTGATAAAATATGGTCTTAAACTCATATCCCATTACAAATATTTTCCCTTGAAAGATGAGGCCAATTTCTTGACTAAAACATCTTCTTCAGTAATAACATGAACCAAACAAACATTAGCCACATCTTGAATGTGATTAGCTAGGGGTAGTCTAATTTTCACCAATGAAAAAAGTAATACTTTTAAGTACAACTACTTGGTATATCATGTTGTGCATTGAGAGCTAAAGGACTACCATTATTGAAACTAAAAAATGGAATATTTTTTTGTGTTGCCATTATTTGAATATGTCTTAAAACTCTAGATGAATGTAAGAAATACCTACTAGGAGGTGGAGTATAAAGAGTTTTATCTAGTGGAGATGATGATATCTGAACTGATCTTCCTATTCTCCTTCTCCTTGGTGACAAATGTAAGTAGTTAAATGATCATTCTTCTACTATTTTTGACCTTGTCTAAATCCTTCTCATGAAACTAAGGCACCACTATTGAACTAGTAGATAGAATGATTGGAGTCACCAAATGTGTTTCTAAAAGCTTCCAAAGACTAAAATTCACTGAGATACACACCAAAGATTAGTGAAAGAACAATAAAATCTCGGGAAGTCCCATCGGGTTTGCCAAAATTATTATCACCGATAAATAACACCTTTTGATTTGTCATGAATGGATGGAGAGAAATCACTATTTATGGGTAATAAGGGATTGTATCTCAAGTTGTGGACTTTCTACTTGAGAAAAACCTCCAAAGAAGGCTTGGTTCCTCTATCTAATCTTAATTATAAAATACTCTAAAGGAAGGAAATGAAACTATATAATCCTACTCTAATAATCTAATGGACTAGGGAAGAGAAAGATGCATGAAAATGGGAAATCCTACAATAATAGAGGTGATAACACTAATAAAAAGGTGGAGAGACATTCTCAAATGAGGGGAAAATGGAAGTAAAATTGTAAAGGAGAGGAAAGAAATGAGTGCCATAGTAAAAACTACCTTCAAACCTCCAGTTCCATGAAACACAACAATTTTAAACCCTACAAGGAGAATAGAAGATGCATAAAATACCTACAAATTTATGAAAGGAATGTTCTTGTTAAAATAATATGCTAGTTGAAATAAACTAACACTTAGTAGTCTCAAAGAAAAGCAAAATATACCATTAACATTATGATTAGAGCTTAAAGGAAACTAGATATCTTTCATAAACATGAATTAAATCACCTAATGTTAACCATTCCTACTCTATTAATGTATGATTGCTTCTAAAACATGAGCCTCTTTAGATAATGAGAAATCAAATTTGTGTGTTTGATCTCCAAAGAGAGGGAAGGATATCACCAAGAAATGGCTACAAGGCCAAGCTTGGATCTTCCTTTCTACTCAACAATGGTAGAATGGATGCAAAGATGAAGTAGTTATTCCAAAGAATGGAGAAGGATCTTATCATATGCTTGTATAAATCACTAGCAAAAGTGTGGTGTAAGGTATAAAGGATGTAGGAGGGTCCTTTATATAGCTTTTCCATTTGGGAAAATCTTGAATCCCAATGAATGTGGGATAAAGGATAAAGTAGATTTAGAATTTTTAAGCTTGATTAGAGGAATTAACAAGTGATTAGCAACTCATGGGAGTTGGAGATGATTTAATTAATCAATTAGGATTAATTAATAGGCTAGAATAAGATTTTTAGGCTATTTGGAGGTGATTTAGGAGGAATTTAATATTATCAAGCATTTGAAATCCAAATTTCAGCAAATTAAAGGGTTTATTGATTAAATGAATTGTTAAAAAGTCTTAATTAACTCATAATAGTTAATTAATCAATTCAAAGAGGATTATAACTAACAAAGTGTCATTAATTGGCATCCAAAATGTGATAAAAGATAGTTAATTAACGAAGTGTCATTAATTGACCAAAATAGAGGGAAACATTAGTTAATTAGTGGGAAATAAATAATTTTAATGGAAATTATAGGAAAGAGAATAGTTAGTGTAATATTAATATTAAAATTATGCATGTGGATTTTATGTGTCTACATTTTTGCCTCTTTGGGGTGGCGTAAGAGATGCTACTTCAAAGTTGTAGACAATCATAGAAAAGTAAATTTTGAAGAGAAATTAGTAGAATGAAGGATGCCCCTTGATTGTCTATAGGGGTGATTGAAGAATTCGATCGGCGATAAAAAAATAAGAAGGAAACATATAAAAGAAACAAGGTGAGGCGGGGATAAATATGATCCCTATTGCCCCAGGTGTTTTGGAAGAAAAATTGATAGTGATAAGACATGATAATGAAGAATATGAAAATAAATTTTTAATCCAGCTCATTTAATAAACAACTTTGTTTCATCACTTTACTCATATGATCTACATCATTGGCTCTTATTAAAATATACACATACAAAAAAAGTGTACAATAACATGAAAAGCTATAATACTAACATTTGTTCATTACTAAAACACTAACTCAATGCAACATACATAATGTAATGCAATACGAGAAAGTAAACAAGCTAACCTGACAAGGAAACAAGTAAAAACACACATACTCAAACAAACAACGTTCAAGACAGTTGCACCAATGTTTTTGTTATTAAGCTTCAGTTCCCAAATGTTTGAGTTAATGACAAGGGTTAAAAATGGTGCCTCAAGTGAGGATACATAAGAGAGGAATAAAGGGAAGACACAGGGGGTCCTATGAAAAATTAATCATGCACTATGAAAAATTACCCAATAAATTGTGCCAAAGAGTTCGAGATATAGTAAGAAAACTAGGTTTGTTACTAGAGATAGATCCGAGGTGATTCATGAGTCAATGGCGAGAAAAATGATGATCGAAGAAAGATGTTTTTTAGGAAAAATTTTGATGTTTGAGAAAGATGCATCCGATACGATTCAACTACATGTATGATTATTACCAATTTTTGGAAAAATTTGAATTTTACAAATTTTACAAATTTTTGGATTTCTTTAATTTTTACCAATTTTTTGATTTTTTGAATTTTAGGAAGAAAATGATTTAGAAGAATAAAAATGTGTGTGGACATTTATAACAAACACTAGGAAGCAAAAATTTGCCCAGAAGCAAAAACATGCCATGCCCCAACGTAGCAAAAATGGGTGAAAATGACTATTTAGTAAAAATAATCATTACGAATAACTACTAAAAGAATATAGAAGAGTCTTTATGGTCATATAGACCTTTGGGGTGAGAAAATGAAGAATTAGGTCAAAATAACTATAAATAGCAAGTTGGGAGGAAAAAATCCATTACGACAAGTTATTTTTTAAGCCCCTTTGAGATTTAGAGAGGTTTTTACTCTAAACCTAGAGAGAAATGGTTGTGATTCAAAAGTGGAAACACCACAAAAATAGAGTGTGAGAGTTCAAGAGGCCTCTTATAGACCTAAAATAGGTACATAAACCAAAATTTTAAAGTTTTGAGTGCATTTATTACATTTTTGAGCTAGGAAAAAATGGGGTTCACGTTAGTGCAAGCCCTAGGGTGTGCTAGCATGAAGAGTGTGTGTTGGCATGAAAGGTTGCATCTTGGTGATGACTTGCAAAAAACTAGATCTTAGGATATGTTAGGTGCACTTTGGGATGAAAATGGATAAGTTAGTGAGAAAATGGACATGCTAGTGCGAGTTTGTACCAATGTGAAAATGGGTGAACTAACACAAATAGGTTTTCTATTGTGTAACTTTTATGCCTTAGGAATTTTTGTAGAAGAACATTCAAAGTTGAGAAAAACTTAGGAATGAATAGAAGAATGTAGAATCAAGTAGAACACCTTAGGAATATTTTTATCAGAAGAAATGATGTTAATTAAATGTATTTTTGAAATCTTGCAGAGAGAATACACAATGAAGATGTGCAGAGTGACATGGGAACCTTAGAGATTATGATAATAATTCACATGGTGAGAGCAATGGGGATTGATTACATGTTACTGGTTTGACTCATATTACATAGATGCCTCACATTACACAAGACCATGCTCTCCCGATTGCCTTAGCGAGAGAGATGGAAGAGAGAGAAAAAATTTAGACTACTTGACCGATTTGAGATGAATGTGACATTAGAGAATGTTTGGTAGATCCTTAGAGTGCTCATTTAGGGAAGATTGGTGGAGTATGATGATGATTGTGGCAAGATCCTAGCTAATATTTGAGCCATGTTTTTGTGTCGGGACATACCCCAAAATGGTATGGCCATACTTTTGAATGTTCTTCGAGGATCAAAAGATTACATGGATACCAATTTACTTGATTGCTATTATCGGTAGCTACTTGCTTCCTAAAAATATTGACATGTATTTCCCACTTATATTGGGAGTGCACATGTGAAGAGGTCTTCTACTAAGGTATTTGGCCCACTTGTCTTTGGGATATGTTGCTTTCCTACCAATATCGGAAGAACTTAGGACCATCCAAACTAATACATATCTAGGAAATTGATCATATTGTGCTAGTATTCCCACTAGGATGACTACGAGTTAGGGATCCCGATGATATATCTTGTATGGGATGGGAGCTAGTGGGTGAGGATGTTTGATGACACGGGGGATACTTTATATTAGAGAAGAACATTTGATGACCTACACTTCGTATGATTACATGACGGCCCTACAAATTGTATTAGTTGTGTGATGATGGCATAGAGTTTAACACTTTGTAGAGGTTGATCAATTTATTATTAGTGTCTATAGTCACAAAAAGAGTGGTACCATGTTAACCAGGTACATCAATAGATTGCCATATCCAGGGTATATCGAGAGATGAGATGTGGTACAATACATAAGAAATGTGAGACATTTTATTTTGGGCCATGGATTAGACTACGGAAAGCTCATGATAACTACAATAATGTTTTATCATAGTGATGGATTACATAGCCACGGTGGTGGACCCTATGAATATGACAAATTATGGGGTGTATAATGTAATAGTACTTCCTTTGTGCCTTATGATCCAATCAGGTCATGATAGATGCAGCTATTGCTCTGAGAATGAGAAGGTTTACAGGGACATGCTTTGAGAGATGAGGCTAGAGGATTACTTGAGGCCGAGGTTGATTTATAGGCCTAGGATCATGTTCCATGTGTACACATGTACCCAGCTCGTAGGATCCCTCATAGGTATATATACCTCCATAGGGTCATATCCTATAATAACCATTATAGTAGCGGAACAAACACATACACATCAGGTTCCTATAAATGGTACACAAGTGCGGAGACATAATGGGTGGGGATGGATGGGATGGAGGATATGTAGGGATAGATGGGGGTCTCCACCCTAAAGTCTAGTGGGTGGAGGATGGAGATTACCATATAGATCACCAAAAGATCACCACCTAGATAAAGTGCTAGTCATACTCTTTCATTTAAGGGGTAGATGGGCCATCGATGGTCATTTCATATGAATAGAGGGCCATGGATGTGATGAAGGGAAAGATAGCATGAATTATGGTATAGTCCCTTCATAGGTAGTTAGTGAAAGTGATGATAGAGTGGAACTAGGATCGATTTGAGAGAGATCATGCCATAGGTGCACAAGAGTATCTTAGGACACACCTGGGGTGGACAAAACCCGTATTATAGGACATCATGATGATATTTACCACGTAGATGAGATAGATGGAGTTGACGATCTAGTATATGAATTTTGATATCTTCGAGTGAGGTTACACATTACAGGGCTCTATATGATGTAGTCTTTCCTGAGGCACATAGTGCACCCCCTATAGCTAGATTGTAGGAAGTGGGTCTAGATAAATATCACATAGGCCATATAGGTCTACGAGATCGAGATAGTTTCCATCACCTAGCCAAAGGTAAGAAAAATTGAGTCACAAGCCAGGAGTCCTAGCATTAGCAAGAGTCATCCTTGAATCTTTATTATACTTGATGTAAATTTTTTTATGTATGCCTCATGATGAAGGAACAATTTTGATTCGATGTATATGTATTATTTTTTATTATTCCTCAAGATGAACACACATATTTGATCCATACCCATGATGACTTATTGTATCTTATTTATATCAAGACACATTGTTTTATACATGGACATTTGTGTTTATTTATCACATTCTCGTGTTATATGAGAAACATGTTTAGCCCTAATTTTATTTATGGTCTATGATGTGGGGGAATACATATATACCCTCTCACCCCATATGATTATATTATATGATATTAACTTAACATACATGTTTAATTTTCATTTATATGATGATTTAGCTTAGAATTTATTGATATGTGATGATGTTTAGATGTGATGATAGATGATATTGATGATGAAATAATAAAAAATTGTATAAGAAAATAAGAAAAGCATAAGTTAATCAAATATAATATAAACAAAAAACTATATACAAGGATGCAATACAAAAACAAACCAAATGAAATCAAAATATCTCATTGATTCGGAGGTCTCCTTCTTCATCTCGAACCAATTGGATAGAAAATCCTAAAATATTCTATGCTCTTGAACCTATGTTCAAATGCACTTCTTATATCTTCCCAACATGTGACAAATCTTGGGGGAAACATGTAGAACCATTCAACAACTTTTCTTGGAGTGACTCCACAAAGAGCCTAACTAAACATATTCATTTTCAACTCCCAACACTCCACAAGTAGTGATGAATGCTGCTACATGTTCTTCAGGGAGCTGAGAACCATCCCCTTTGAATTTTGGGAAGTTCTTTCTTGAGCCTCTTGGGAGCTCATGAAGTGGTTGTGGAAGAGCAAGTGGACCAGTATTTCTTCCCCATGGTACGTTAGGCCTACATACTTCATGCTCATGATCACCCATTCTATTCTTGTTTCTAGCCTCCGGTCTTGCTAAGGCTACTTCTGTTGTTGCTCTTTCTTCTACTTCAATTTGGAGTCTTTCTATTTCTTCAAGTTGAGCCCTTATCTCCTCTTCAGCTCTTGCCTCTCTTTCAAGCTCTTCAAATGTGGGATCAACTTGTCCTCCTTGTCTCAGTTGTCGGGTGTATCTTCTATCAGCCAGCTTGAAATTTTATGCTCTTCTCTGGGGTGCTTGGAATTTGTCTCTTGCCTTTCTAATTCGACAACACGTTCCTCTTCTAGGTCCAAAATCCTTATGGAAATGAAGTATTGATTGACACTTTTTCTATTATGCCAAATAGCTTCTCTCATATCTCCAACAGGACTCCAAGGGCTAAGCAATGTCTCACTAGAGGAAATGGAAGGGAGGAGAAAAAACTAATGTTGTGAGTAGAATATCAGATGCCCACACACATTAATTAGAAATTTCATTTACATGCATTTATAGTTAGAAGAAAAACAAATCCGCAGGAGAAGCTACAAGACCAAATAAAATTCATTGGTCACAAGGTACCAATCAATCCCTCAATCAAAAAGGTGAAAATTCCTTCTTTTATTATTGAAGCTAAAGCGAGTTTGTACATAGAGCTTTGAGAATAGAGGAAATTCTAAGGAGAAGGGAAAATAGAAGAAGTATGGCATTTTCTATCTTTTCAGTACAGAAGCACTCTGGTCTTTTTGAAATCAATCATCTAGCCCTTGGAATGGCTCTGAGGAGCCATTATATCTCATGCCAAAATGGTTACAACTTTACAAATCATTTACGCCTCTTCAAATTCCTCCATTGTGAAGAAAACGCTCATGGCGGGTTAAAAACCAGATCTTGCAACATGAACGTTACATTTGATTTTCTAGTTTGAATACAGACCATTTGATTTTCTCTTATAACTTTGAAATTGGGTTGTCCACATGGTAGGAAGAGATTGGAGTGGGTACGGGGAAAGCCCTTTGCATTTTGTGATTTTTTAGAGATTTGGCAATTTGGAACAAATTGGCCCACACCCCTTTGACTTTTTAACTTAGGCACGTGGCACGTTTTCATTGGAAATGGGGTCATGGCCCTTTTCTCAACATTTTAACCTTTTTTGGAAAAAGGCTCAAAAACTCAAATTCTCTCCATTTCCACTTCTCCCGCTTTGACTTTTCAACTTAGGCACGTGGCATGTTTTCATTGGAAATGGGGTTGCGGCCCTTTTCTCAACATTTTAACCTTTTTTTGGAAAAGGCTCAAAAACTCAAATTTCTCCATCGACCCACTCTTGACCCACTTTGACTTTTAAACTTTTTGACATGTGGCATTTTTTGATTGGAAATGGGGTCACATTTTTCTCAACATTTTAACCTTTTTTGGAAAAAGGCTCAAAAACTCAAAGTTCTCCGTTGTTCTGCTCTCTCACTTTGACTTTTCAACGGCGGGCTTTGAGACCTTGGTGGAGCCAACTGAGGAGCATTCTAGAACTTTTACTTTTTGCACTTTTGGGAATTTGGTTAAATTTCCAAAAGTGCCCCTCATGATAAGGCCCTTCAATCCACTTTGACTTTTCAATTTTTACTTTGACTTTTCCTTTTTTGGCTTCAACTTTGACTTTGACTTTTGGACTTTTTTGACTTTTACCTTTATAGCTTGATTTGATCGGGGTTGCGGGTCACTTTTTAACTTTTCACCTTTTTTACAAAGAGGCTCAAAAAAAAAATTTCTCCACCAACCCACTTCCAATTAGGTATGTCCACGTACCCATGGATGATGGGGCCAAAATTTGATGGGGAAGAAAATGCCCATCATTCCCGACTATGGGAAAAATACACAGAGGAAGAGAACTTCATCATTTTGAGTCCAATTTTTGAATTTCCTTCACAAGCCGGAGGCATGGAGGAAAAAAATGATTTGATGACCCAGGCCATAGAACAAGTGAACAATTTTGATCAAAAAAGGAGATTGTAAAGAGGATATTACGTGCATAGACCGGGAGATGGAGAATTTCTCAAAATGAGCAAAAACAGAGATTTAAACAACACTAGGGCACGATTTTGCTATTTCTTGAACTTTCAACTTGGCTTAAATACTTTAGGAGGGCGAGAGCTCAAAATTTTGAATTTAACTTGGAAAATGAAAAGTGATTTTTGGGAGACAACAACTGGCTCTAGCTTGGGGACATGGCATGGACTGAGCATGATGAAGACATGGTATGAGGATCCAGAATCTCAATTTTTAAACCATATAACATTGACCAGTGCCTTATCCATTGGGCCTTGTAGAGTCATGTACAATTCTAAGAAAGAATGGAAGGAGGAGGAAACACACAAGCCAAACCACACACAACAAAAACCAAACAAAACTAAACCAAAACCACACAACAAAAAAGGGAAAAACACACCTACGAAATCACCTATGGTACAAGGCGGGGGACAACCACTTTCACTGATGATATAGTTTCAAGTATTTCCCACTTTGAGGCAATTCCAATGGCATTCCATCCAAGTATGAGAGGAGAAAAACATTCTCACCACAAGCTCCATGAATTTGGAATGGGCCCAGCCACAATGAATCAAACTTTCCATGGCTGCCCTTTGGTTCTCTTCTCTTGTCCCATAGCAGGACAAAATCTCCAACTTTGAAATTCCTTGCTTTGGTCTTCTTGTCAAAAATTTCTTCACTTTCAACTGATGCTCCTTAATTCTATCCACCACTTGGCATCTGCTTTCTTCCAGCTTCTCCAGGAAGAGGATCCTCTTGTCAATGGAGTCTTTGTATTGACCATCTTCTATTTCTTGCAGCAACTTGAGAGCTGGCATCTCAATTGTGAGGGGAATCTCTACCTCAACTCCATACAACATTTGGAAAGGTGACATACCTATTTCCTTCTTAGGAGTGATCCTATCGGCCCATAATGCATCATATAACTTCTTGTGCCAGTTCCTTTGATTCTCATCTACCAGCTTGCAAACAATGGTCACAATGTTCTTGTTGTTTGACTCAGCTTGCCCATTTCCTATGGGTAGTAGTCAAAAGAGTGAGATAGGGAGATTCCAAAGCCATAACAAAACTCTGAGCTCCTTGGAAGAGAAATAGGTGGCATTGTCTACAACAATTTTTGTGGTATTCCAAAATGAACAATGATATTCTCCTTGATGAAGTTGTAGACTTTGTTTCAGAGTTGGCTTGCTTGGTTGGGATGGCTTCCACCCATTTAGTGAAGTAATCAGTTGCAGTGAGTACATAAGTATGCCCTACACTAGAATGAGGATTCAGAACACCAATAAAATCTAGCCCCATTGCTGAAATGGTTCTTCAATCACCACAGGCCTGAGTGGCAATGCAGCTAGTTGTGGCTTTCCAACAAATTGTTGGCATGCTTTGCATTTGGAAACCCAATCTTGAGTGTCTGCAAAAGATGGAGGGCCAATAATATCTCCCTCTGAGGATCTTATGTGTGGTGACCATTGCTTGAGAAATGTCCACCACAAGCTTGATCATGATATGCCTGAGAAACTTTTCTTGTTGCTCCTTATCTACACACCTGAGGAAACAACCATCTAGGCCTCTCTTGTAAAGTGCATGATTCCAGATCACAAACTTGGCTGCCTTTAGCTTGAGTGTCCTTCTTTGTTTGTAATCAAGATGAGGAGGGAATTCTCCATAAGTGAGGTAGTAAGCAATGTCAGCATACCACTCATCAGTAGTGGTGACAAAGAGTGCACTGTGGACTGTCTCCTGAACAGGTTGAGAAAACCATCTTTTTCTCCTGCTATTGAGCCTTGAGAGCTTCATCTTCAGCAATCAGCTTGCACAAACCATTTCCTCTTACCAGATTAGAGGGTCTAATCTCCAAGTCATACTCTTGGGTCTTTGCAATCCAACTTCCTCTCTTAGCCCCAGGATCTTGTTGAGTCAAAATGGACTTGATTGCACTTCCAGGGACCATCACCACTATATGGGAATTGAGAATGTAGAATCTGAAACTTTTAATAGCTTTGACCACTTTGCGTAGGCATGTTTCTCTAATTGGTTGTACTTTAGCTCATGATTTTTCAAAGGACAACTCATGAAAGCAATGGGTGCTTCCAAACCTTCATCATTTTTTGAACAAGGACAACAAAGAGAGTGTATGTTCTGATGCATAAAATACATGATGAACTCCTTGTTGAAATCTAGAGATACAAGAGTTGGAGCTTTGGCAATGGCTTTCTTGATCTCCTCAAATGTTGTTTTTCCTTCCTTATTCCACTTGAAACTTGCTTGAGGCTTCATCATGGAAGTTATATGCTTAGTCAATTCAAAAAACTCAGGCACAAAATGATGAAGGAAGTTTACCTTTCCAAAGAATGAATGAACTCCCTTCTTGCTGGTTGGTAAGGCTAGTGCTTGGATAGCTCTAATCCTCTCAGGATCAATGTGTGCTCCATGTTTGTTCACAATGTGTCCCAAAACTTACCTTCTGTGACTCCAAAAATGCACTTCTTTGGATTTAGAGAAATGCCATGTTTCCTACACCTTGCAAGGACTTGCTCCAAATGACAGATATGATCTCCCCTCCTCTTTGAAAAAACCATGAGGTCATCAAGGTAAATGACAATGCAATGTTTCAAATCTTTGAAGGCCAAGTCCATTGCTCTCTGGAAAGTGGCTCAACATTGATCAAGCCAAAAGGCATTCTTGTTGTAGGAAAAAGTGCCCCAAGGTGTTGTGAAGGTTGTTTTTTTGCAATCCTCTTCTACCACCTTGATTTGGTTGTACCCTGAGAATCCATCAAGCAAAGAGAGCATTTCAGATCCAGTGACTACTTGCAAAATATGATCCATGATTGGAAGAGGGTAGTTGTCCTTGAGAGATGCTTGATTCAGATTTTGAAAGTCTACACAAATCCTTATTTCCCCATTCTTCTTCCTTACTGGCACAATGTTAGCCACCCATGTTGAATGGTGGATGGGGAAGATGATTCTAGCATTGAGCATCTTTGTCACCTCTTCTTTGATAACATCAAAATCTTTGGATTGTAGGGCCTTTGTTTTTTCCTGAAGGGCTTAGCTCCTTGCTTCAAAGGAATGGAGTGATGCATTTCCTTTGGCTGAAAATATTTGAGTTCATCATAGGAATAGGCCAGGACATCTGAGTACTTTTTTAGCAGAGAAAACAAACTTTCTCTTCTCTTCTGGTGAGCAACATTTACCAATGTTAACCATCCTTGGATTCTCTAAAGTGCCAATGTTTTCTTGATCAAAATCAGATGGACACCGAGAAGACTATTTTTCTTTCTCTTGGATGAACCTGTCATGCTTGTCAAAGAGGTCTTCCAAAGAAACTAGGCCTTTGGGGATTTTGTTTCCTTTCAGTTTGATTACTCCCTCTTCATCAATTCCCTCAATTCCTTCCTTCTCTTCTTTGGGGACTGATTCACGGTGTGGGTTTTCACTTCCTTCAAAGAAAATATTATTGAAGTTATCCCTTTGTTCTAAGAAGGCTAGGATCTGATTGTCATCATTGAAGACCTACCAGTGATTTTGCATTATCTGGTATGTTGGTCTGAACACCATCTCAATGGTCACTTTATCCTTGCCAAAAGAAGGATGAGGTGTCACTAAGGAAGCTGACACTACTAGAGAATCAACCTTTTCATTATTCTCCCTAGGGATAGCTTCAATGGAGAATGCATCAAAGGATTCAATGCAGTCCCACACTCTTGTTTCTATAGTGCCCGAGTCTAGGGTTTTTCACCTGATATTGTTGGTGGACCTGCTTTACCACAACCTCTACATCACCTTTGCATCTCAACTTCTTGATTCCCATGTCCTCTGTTGTATTCATGCCTAAGAGTAATGCTTCATACTCTGTTGTATTATTTGTATTGTCAAATTGCAGCTTGTAGGAAAAAGGATATACCTCATTGGAGGGAGAGTATAATACTACACCAGCTCCTGAACCTACTCTGGAATGATTGCCATCAAAACTCCATTGTCCAGATTTGGTCTTCTTCTTCCTCCATGAGAAGTGGCAAGTCCTCTTCCTTCTATGATGTAAGGAGGTAATTTCCAAGCCCACAATCTTGAAAAAGGATATCAGCTCTTGGATCATCATACTTCCTTACTGTGAACTTCATTTTTCTGACTGGAACAACTTCTTCATTTCTCCTTTCACTGGGATAGTTGTAGATGACCAATCCATTTTTATTTCTCCACCTAGATCTCTGCAAAAACTTCTACTCAACAACATACCAAAAGATGTTGGGATGTCTACCACCAAAATGGTCAGGAGTATCTTCTTGTCAGGGTAATCAGCTAGTGCAACCTGAGCATCCTTAATCCTTCCTACCAATGGAACTTGTTTGGATTCCATTGAGTAGCATGTGCCATTTACCTAGGTCAAAGTGAGGCCAAGAGAATTTGTAACTTTTGTTGGCATCACATTATCTGAGGCTCCAGAATCTATAATGCAATTGTTCAGCTGGAAACCTTTGATGAGAAGTGACAGGTAAAAAGGCTCAACTCTGTTGGTGGTGGAGGCACTGAGGGCTAGCATGTTTTGAGAAGATGGTGTGGATGGTGTGGGAAGTAAGCCTTTAGAATTAGAGATTGGGGATGTAGAGTTACCACCCCAGACTACCTTGATGAATCTGTCAAATTGGGTAGGATGTGTTTGTAGGTATTCAATTTCAGAGAGCTGGACTTTGGTTTTGCTAGCATGCTCTACAAAGTCAAATGAAGTTATGGTAGATGAGGAAGAGGTTCCAGTAGTGGATGAGGACTTAAATGGAAGATGCATCATTACTTTTGGTGTTGGGTTCTCCTTTTCAAATGTAGCAATTGGCTTGGAAGGAGATGGGGGTGTAGCCTTTGATTGAAATTTAGATGTTCTTGCAGAACCAACATTTAGAAGAGAATTGCTCTTAACAACTTTTGAGTTGGGAGAAGAATCAGATAACTTACTTGGCACAACAGTGTGATCCTTGACAACTGGTGAATCTGATTTCTCTCTAGCTGATTCCATGGAAGGTGGTAATGGTGATCCCCTGCTGATGATCTTGTTTAGTGGAGGCTTTGAAGAGCTATCTTCTTTGTTCTTCCTACTCTCAATTGCAACTGTTGAGGCTGAAACACCATTCTTGGATTGTGCACGAGTGAAAAAAACACATGAAAAACTTGGAGCTTCTTCATCACCTTCCTCCTCATCATCAACGTATTCAATCAAGCCATTGTGCATGCCAACCTCTTCAATTTCAAGATAGTTTTCATAGTCATCCATGCTTTCTTCTTCAGTTTCCTCAATGTCTGCTCCTTCTTCTTGATTCCCTAGTGTCACAGATGGCATTGAATGGTGGTGCTTCAAGAGAAATCCTATGAGGAGGTGGAGAAATTCTTGGTCTATCAGGAGGATTTGGTCTCCTTGGAGCATTCCTCATTGTGATTTGTGATAGCTACTTCTTCAAAGCAACTAGGTCATTTGCCATTTTTTGGAACATTGGATCAGTGGTGACTAAATTTGAACTCTGACCTTTTTGCTTCCCATTTGGTCCTTTCACTTTTCCAGAAAGAATTAGATCATCATCAGTCTCAATTGCAAAGTCTTGAACTTCCCTCAATGTTCTTGGTTGGGCTCTTCTGAGGAAGAAACCAACTTCTGATGGAAAAGCACTGATGAAGAACCTTTTCAAGTTGTTTTCGGGGGTACCACATCTTCTGGATCCTTCTTGTCAACCTATCATACCTTGCTACAAAATATCTCATTGATTCGAGGTCTCCTTCTTCATCTAAACCAATTGGACCAGCAGATCCTGACAATCTTCTATGCTCTTGAACCTATGTTCAAATGCACTTCTTATATCTTCCCAGCATGTGACAGATCTTGGGGGCAACATGTAGAACCATTCAACATAAATCTTTCTTGGAGTGACTCCACAAAGAGCCTAACTGAAACATCTTCATTTTCAACTCCCAACACTCCACAAGTAAGTGATGAATGCTGTTATGTTCTTCGGGGAGCTGAGAACCATCCCCTTTGAATTTTGGGAAGTTCTTTCTTGAGCCTCTTGGGAGCTCATGAAGTGGTTGTGGAAGAGCAAGTGGACCAGTATTTCTTCCCCATGGTACATTAGGCCTGCGTACTTCATGCTCATGATCACCCATTCTATTCCTGTTTCTAGCCTCCAGTCTTGCTAAGGCTTGCTTTCTCTATTTCTTCTTGCTCTTCTTTTCTTTTCTTCAATTTGGAGTCTTTCTATTTCTTCAAGTTGAGCCCTTATCTCCTCTTCAGCTCTTGCCTCTCTTTCAAGCTCTTCAAATGTGGGATCAATTTTCCTCCTTGCCTCAGTTTTTGGGTGTATCTTCTATCATCCAGCTTGAAAGTTTATGCTCTTCTCTGGGGTGCTTGGAATTTGTCTCTGCCTTTCCAATTCGACAACACGTTCCTCTTCCAGGTCCAGAATCCTTATGGCAATGAAGTATTGATTGACACTTTGTCTATTATGCCAAATAGCTTCTCTCAGATCAGAAGCAATGTCTTCTTGGATGTGAAAGAGTAAATCAGGTCTCTCAATAGGAGGATTTCCCAGAATAGCCATGATTTACATCCATGTAGTTTGTGTGATTATTCAATCTCTAGAAACTTTTCTTCTAGAATTTTTTTTGTATTTTATGACCCTGAGGTCATTTTTAGGTGCAGATGCTTTGCAAAATCTACCCCACGGTGGGTGCCAAAAATTGTTGGCAAGAAAATTTGTCTTGTGGAAAAATTGGTGGGTTTCAAGCCAACACTATGGGAATCTAAGTCCCTCTACTTGAATAGTGCAACTTCCATAGGTGCATGCATAAAAAGGTGGATTTCAATGGTGGCCTTTCGACCAGAGATCCAACAGGGGCACTCCACTGACCCTATGTGGCAAAGCTAGAAATGTCTCACTAGAGAAGAAACTTTGTCTTGGAAAGGGGAAGGGGAGTGGAAATGGAGGTAGGAGAAAACTAATGTTGTGAGTAGAATATCAGATGCCCACACACATTAATTAGAAATTTCATTTACATGCATTTATAGTTAGAAGAAAAAAAAATCCGCAGGAGAAGCTACAAGACCAAATAAAATTCATTGGTCACAAGGTACCAATCAATCCCTCAATCAAAAAGGTGAAAATTCCTTCTTTTATTATTGAAGCTAAAGCAGAGTTTGTACAGAGCTTTGAGAATAGAGGAAAATCTAAGGAGAAGGGAAAATAGAAGAAGTATGGCATTTTTGTCTCTTTTCTAGGTACAAAGCACTCTGGTCTTTTTTGAAATCAATCACCCCCTTGGAATGGCTCTGAGGAGCCATTATATCTCATGCCAAAATGGTTACAACTTTACAAATCATTTATGCCTCTTCAAATTCCTCCATTGTGAAGAAAATGCTCATGGCGGGTTAAAAACTAGATCTTGCAACGTGAATGTTACATTTGATTTTCCAGTTTGAATACAAACCATTTGATTTTCTCTTATAACTTTGAAATTGGGTCATCCACATGGTAGGAAGAGATTGGAGCGGGTACGGGGAAATCCCTTTGCATTTTGTGATTTTTAGAGATTTGGAAATTTGGAACAAATTGGCCCACACCCCCGCTTCAACTTTTTAACTTAGGCATGGCACATTTTCATTGGAAATGGGGTCATGACCCTTTTCTCAACATTTTAAACCTTTTTGGAAAAAGGCTCAAAAACTCAAATTCTCTCCATCCTCTCTTCTTTAACTTTTTGAACTTAGGCACGTGGCATCCTTTATTGGAAATGGGGTCACGACCCTTTTCTCAACATTTTAACCTTTTTTGAAAAAGGCTCAAAAACTCAAATTCTCTCCATTGACCCATTCTCTCTCCTTTGAATTTTGACTTAGGTGGCACATTTTCATTGGAAATGGGGTTTTCATGGGATCTTTTCTCAACATTTTAACCTTTTTGGAAAAAAAAACAAAAACTCAAAGTTCTCTATTGTTCCACTCTCCCACTTTGAATTTTCAACAGCGGGCCCGAGACCTTGGTGGAGCCGCGGAGCATTCTAGAACTTTTACTTCACTTTTGGGAATTTGGTTAAATTTCCAAAAGTGCCCCCGATGGCCCACTCGTCTACTTTGACTTTTCAATGGTGGGCTTCAACTTTGACTTTGACTTTTTCCTGTGGGCTTTAAAATTTGACTTTTTCCTTTATAGCTTGATCGAGGCTATGGATCACTTTTTAACTTTTCACCTTTTTTAAAAGAGGCTCAAAATGCAAATTTCTCCCGACCGCTTCGGGTATCACTTTTGGGGCCAAAATTTGAAATTTTCACCTTTTTTGGGAAAAAGAGGCTCAAAAACACAAATTTCTTTCCTTCCGACCCACTTCCAAAAAAATAGGTATGTCCACATACCATGGATGATGGGGCCAAAATTTGATGGGAAAGAAAATGCCCATATTCATGCCAGATTGGGAAAAATACACAAGAGAAGAAAGAACTTCATCATTTTGAGTCAATTTTTGAATTTCCTTCAAATTGGATTAAATACTCTAGAGGCATGGAGGAAAAAAATGATTTGATGACCAAGGCCATATAAGAATCAAGTCAAACAATTTTGATCAAAAAAAGATTAGTAAAGAGGATATTACCAAGATATGAGATGCTTGTCAAAAATGGACCCTCCAATGGTGTCGATGGAGAATTTTCCATGGAGTTTTTATGGTGGATTAGGATCTAGGTCTATGTCACATTTGTCTAACCTCCATTAGCCCCTTTTTCCCTATTTCATCCTCCCTCAACAGAGTATCTTTCCCCTTTTCTTGGTGCAACCACCCCTCTTAGTTTAGGATTTTATTTTTATGCATCTCTTTCTTCCCTGGTCCCTTGGAAAATCTAGGTTAGTGTTAGGATAGTTGTATTTCCCTTTCTAGGAGTATTTTAGCATTAGGATTAGGTAGAGGAAGTCAACCTTCTCTGAGGGTTATCTCATGTTTGCAAGTCCCACAACTTGACGAATAAACCCATGTTAGCATAATTACACCGATTTCCCCAACATAGAGAAAATTAGGGGGTGTTGTAATTTTGACATAATAGTTTTGGCACGCCCGATGGGACATCATAGGAGTTATATTTTTCTCATCTTTCAGAGATGTCTCATTATAAATCTACAAATCTTTAAGCCAAAATGTGACAAACTTAACAATTTTGGTAGACCCAGTGGTGGGAAATCAGTGAAATATTTACATTTCAAAAGTGTTCCACAGTAGGTCTTTGTCAAAATATCTTTTGCAGGTGTGAAGTTCAACATCTAGAGTAGACTTCATTTCAGAAATTTGGTGTGTTCTTGTCAAAATTTCAGCCTTTGGAGGTGCATGCTCAAACACATCTAGCGAATCCATCTAGTCAACAACCCCTTCTCTGAGTTACAGACCTTCCTCCATTCCATCCATTTCCATTTTCTTTCCAGCCCTCTCGCTTCTTCCATTCCATGAAATTGTGAAATCAATACTTCATTCCATGCATGGAATACACACTTATAGTTATAGTAGTGCATCCCACCTCAATATATTTCTCAAGTACTCCATATCAGCATTATGAGAAAATCATTAATCACTATGCCTACCCCTATGAGCAGTACCAGGATCAGTTTGGCTATGGAACCTATCAAGAGAAGGGATATGCATGTAGTGACATAAATTACATGGAGAATGTCGATTTGTAGGAGAAGATTCAAAAAATGGAGGTAGGCATGGTGTAGTCAAGGGCCACAACTCAGATGAAAGAGTTTAGAATTGGCTATAGGGAACCTTGTCCATGGGTTGCCCTATGCCAAGACATTTCAGCCCACAATAGAAGCTTGATTTCATGGTTGAGATACTACCCCAACTTGCATAGTGGACTAAGGAGATAGAGGCTACGAACTTGGTGCTAGGAAACCTCGTCAATGGGTAAGTCCTACACCATCATCTAGTAATTTTCTCCCCATTACCCAAACAACACCATCTTAACTTGATCTTTAATTTCCAAGCTTCCCATCCACTACTTCTATTGTGGAATCCTTTTCTCCATCTTCTATTCTCCCATCCCATCTTAATTTCTCTACCCTTCTCCCTTCCAAACCCAATTCCCCTCCACAAGAACAAAGTGATATACCTTCCCTCTCACCACCTAAAGTAATGCGAGACACCATTTTTAATCCAAACCATACCTCTTCATGCATTCTAAAGCCCATGTTGAGAAGAACCCAAAATACTAGTCAAGAAGAACAAAAAAGAAAAGAGGAACCCAACAGAGAAGAAATGATAGAAAATATGAAGAGTTGGGCTGCCAGGTTTGGAATAAAGAAGATCCCCTTGATGGTCAAGCCTTTAGAGGAGGTTAGGGTTGAAGTACTAGTGGTGGAAGGCGATCGTTATAGCTCAAAATCCAAAATAATAGAGCACATTCCGGATATAAAGGAGAACCATACGAGTTTCGAGGCTTCAAGCAAAAATAGGCCACATAATAACCTTCATTTCTTCATCCCACTTCATCCCCTTCAATCTCTAATGTTGAATAAAATTTTGAGCCTTCAAATTAGATGTTTAAGGATGAAGGGAACCATGGCGAGAAAATTTTAGATCTTGAGGACACCATAGAGGAGGCTAAGCTAATGCAGCAGGACAACAAGGAGGTAAATTATCTGTCGACTTAGAAGATTACTTCGATGAGAGGATCCCATGGAGATCACATCGAGTTACTCCTCCGTCATCCACCTTACAAGAACAATGGTCAACTACCATGGGAGAGAGCATTCAACTTCAATAGCCTGCACTTCATAACAACCCTCTGGAACCAAGGTTGGAGGATCCAAATCTTCCATGTTATTCACAGGAGGAGGAAGGGAATAATGATGACACATTGCATATCAGTCATCAAGATAGAATGTCAGTTGTTTATAGATGGGAAGATAATGGGAAAAGCATCCCACGATAACCACTTCTTCCAAGAAGGTCAAAAGGATGACTTCACTTGTGAATTTGGGATTTAGATTGTTGGGAACATCTACTAGGATCGACCATGCCCAATCAGGTACTTGGCTTCATTGGAGCCAAAGGAGAAGAAAAAACTGGTCATGTCCATTTAAGGGCATGAGGATGAGTATAAAAGAACCATGGGTCACCATCAAAACCTCCAGGAGTCCAATGTCAATCAACTTGAGAAGATATTTTTGATTAATGTTTGTACTTTAGTGATTTGGGTAGAGGATAAACCTCTTATTAGTTTTTCACTCATAATAACAACCATGTTCAATGCAAATTCATATAAATGGATGCCTATTTTGAGAAAGGGAAGTTACTTCTCCCTGCCACTTGTAGGATTTATTTGAGTTCCCTTACTTCCGGTTAGCATAGAGTAGGTAGGTTTAATTTCAGCAGAAGAAGTGCTTTCACACTCTACATATCCAACTTAGGGTGTGTATGATTTTCACTTTTGTACATAATGTGTGTTGTGGTGTGCGGTTTCTTGTGCAAAATCTATTCATTGGAATAAACAAGTGCTCATGACATAAATCATATTTTTTATGGAAATTTCATAGTGCATACATTCAGCCCCAATAGATCAGTTGTAGGCTCAGAGTTATTTACACCTTTTCCTTGATCAGATTTTCAATTTTGGGGATAGTTTAAAGATTTTATCTAAATTCCCAAAATTATCTTTAAGTTTAGAGGCCAAGGAAAATTCAGCACAAATGCTAAGTTCATACAAGTCTAGGGGACAAGTTTTCAAATGGAAAGATCAATTTCTTCAAGGTTAGGCTTGACTACATGCCCAATGGATGCTTCAAGATAACCGGAGACACATCTAGTAGGCGAGATGTCCCCAGAGGTCACCGATTACTATTCCCAAATTCACCCATGGGTCAATTTAGATAACTCATTATAAATGAACTTAGCCATTTAAATTCTTGGATGTGCAGGAGGCCATCAACTTTAGCCCCAGATATCAAAAAAGATAGCTCGGGATGGGTTACAAGTTAGAAATGAGAATATATGAGTTATCTAGTAGGCCAAGTATTGCGGTGAGATGACTCTCCATGGAGAAAGTTTGGAGCCATCTCATGTCATGCATCAATCACTTGTCATTGTTCCCCTATCATGCCCAATCATCCCTCCTCACGCATCGATTCTCTCCCTATCGTACATCAATATCCCTTTACATTACATTTCATCCATTCCCCCAATCGCAAGTCAGTCTTCCTCCTTTTGTACATTAGTGTTCCTCCCTGTCACATGTTAGCTTCCCTCCATGTATTCTTATTACACACGTCACCTCCATCTTCTTAACGCATGTCATCCACCTTCATCTTGTCATGCATCACGCCCTATTGTCACATGTCAACCATGTATTATAATTCCTCCTTTTTCATGTGTCATCATTCATCCTTGTTGCATGTTAGCATTCCTCCTGTCAAAACATAAAAATTTCTTCCCTTTTGGTAGCAAAGAAACTCCCTGTTCTTTTCAGGCATCAGCTGGTGGTTCCTGTTGGGTGACAATAAGGAGTTTTAGATAGAGCCAGTAATTAATGGCATAATACAAGGTAGATCAATAACCATTTTAATTAAGTATGGCACCCATGTGTCTTTTTAGATAGAAAAGTACCATTGAAAAACAAACCGATATGGCTGCCCATACCTCTGTACAGGAAATTAATGAATGTTGTCGAGTGGTTTGAGACATTCTTGGAGCTGGGGAAACTCTTGAAAAATTTCCCTCACTCCATTTGAGTTGCGATCCTTTTCTTGGGCCTAACAATGTAATTATGCCTTTGTGCATCAAATGTAATGGTCCAGTGGATACTTTGAAGAAATAAAAATTATGTTTTGTGGTGTTTCTTAAACCCTAGATCATTTTTTATTATATTTTCTTTCCTCTCCATTATTATTTTTGTATTTTGTGCATGTTCTTTCACTTGCAGGTTTATGATGCTATGTTCCATGGATTTTTGATGGTAGATTAGGATCTCGGGTTTATGTCCCATTTTTCTAACCTCGATCGAACCCTTTTTCCTATTTCATCCTCCCTCAACAGAGTATCTCACCCCTTTTCTTGGTGCTATCACCCCCCTTAGTTTAGGAATTTCATTTTATGCATCTCTTTCTTCCCTAGTCCCTTGGAAAATCTAGGTTAGTGTTAGGATAGTTACATTTCCCTTTCTAGGAGTAGTTTAACATTAGGATTAGGTAGAGGAATCCGACCTTCTCCAGAGGGTTATCTCAAGTTTGCAAGTCCCACAACTTGAGGGATAACCCCATGTTAGCATAATTACATAGATTTCCCCAAATATAGAGAAATTGGGGGTGTGGTAATTTTGACATAATAGTACATTGTAAATCATCTAGAAATTCTAGACTCATGGTTTAGTAATTAGAAAAAGGGCTTCACTAGTTGATCTTCCAACACCTTCATTTTAAATGACATATGATGGATGTACTCAATATAAAATTCACTAATTAGGATGATCTAATTAGCCATCATTACTATAAGTGCATGTTTTGATAAAAACTATTTAAAAGGGTCAACTTTTGATATGAGTTTGGTCTTATTATTTTGCAAATAATGACGAAGTTTTTAAAATAAAAATGACATCGAAGAAAGCCTTCTCAATCTGCGGTTAGTTGAGCTTGAAATAAATCAACGCATGACTAAGGTAGTGCACATATTTTTTCTTTCTTATCTATATCATATTGGACCAACACTGCACCAATTACAAATTGAGTAGTAGAAATGTACAAGTGGCAATGGTTCTCCTATGGTAGACAACATTAGAATAGAGGGTGGGTTTTGTGTGAGAGACGCTATTGGAAAAGGATTTGGAGGTTTAATAGGTTAAGTAACCTTTTTGGTAGGTAGTGTGGTTTTTGGTTTAGGTTGTACCTTCTTTGGTAAAGGTATTGGGGTAGTGCATGAAGTATTAGGGAATACGGAAGATGAAAGTGGACGGGTCAACCAAGGTGAGAGTGGAGGTGCGGTGAAGATAGTAATAGGAGGAAATATGAAAAGTGTAGGTTGAAGGAAGATAAAGTCATGGGTAGTGGAGTAGGCATAGGTAATGTAGATGGCTTGGGTGAAATGGGAGATTATGATAAGGATGTAGGTTTCTTCATTATAGTTTTACCTATGGTAGGAGGATGTTTGACCAAGGTTGATGGATGGGGGCCTAAGATGGATGGAAGTGGCGAAGGTGAAAGAGGAGAAGTGGGAGAAATTGGGGTACGAGGCCTAAGAGGTTGGGTCTTCCTCTTAGGTGGGGGTATAGGTCTA
The DNA here is from genome assembly GCA_018340775.1 of Taxus wallichiana var. yunnanensis. NCBI lineage: Eukaryota > Viridiplantae > Streptophyta > Pinopsida > Cupressales > Taxaceae > Taxus > Taxus wallichiana. Next base: position 212,861,626 of record CM031236.1, on the reverse strand, counting down.
GTGATATTTTGGGAAGAGGTGACTAAATCAATCTTCATGGGAGGATGGAGTAGACTCGGTGTCGACAACCCCACCGTAGTGATAGATTTCGGTGCAAGTGAAGGTATGGTGTAGGTGGTTGTTGGGGTAACTGTAAACATTTGGGTGTAGGTGAGGATGATGTAGAAGATGCTATTATAACCGAATTAGGTGCGGCATATTTTTATTCTTGAAAACTTTAGGATATATCATTGAAGTTTCTACAGGTAACATTTTCATTTGAATTGATACAAAAAGTTGAAGGTGTCCCCAAATCGTGGAGTAGTTGACATACTCCAAGTGATTGGCCAAATGGGAGAATGGTGTAGAATTGAAGGGGATACGATGATTGGGTAGTAATCCTTGTTAAAAAAATTTGATTTATTTTAGAAGAGATGAGGAAATGGTTGGCTTTAGACTTTAATGGGGATTTATCACCAATAGGGTAGATATGAGATTTGATCCTCTGAAAAAATCGAGGATGGTGTAGATCTTTAAAATCTAATGGGTAAGCTAATCTCCTCCATGGGTAAAAGAGTGAGTAATGTGGGTTTCTCAACATGTAGGGAGACAAGTGTGGTATATGCCTCTATAGATGAAGGAATAGATAAATGGGATTCTCGGTAGATGAAATGGTAGATAAGGTCAACTCCTCCATGGGTAGATGAGAGGATTAGGTGGACTCCTTGAAATGATGGGATGGAGGAAAATGAGTAGAAGTGGTTTGGTATGGTATCAAAAATGACATGAACCGCACAAACGTTGGTATTATTGGTTGAGGTTTCTCCAGCTTGGGTTGATGATGGAGTCTTATTTGGAAAGGACTTCTTAAATATGTGGAGGTTATTGTTATCCAGGTGCATTGGGGTTATCCAAGACAATATCTCCATTATCTAACTTTCCTGGATAATATTTTTAAACATCTAGTAATTACCGTCACTATGACCTCTGACATGGTGATAGTTGCATAGTAATCATTCTCCTTGTACCATGCATGCACATGATGGGAAGTGTAAAAAAGTATGCATTTTTATGGGTGTAAGATTTATGGCTGCTTTGCATTTAGAATTTTTCCAAAACAAAGGAGTAAGTTTCTCCTATGGGAGTATATCGTTGTTGTTCATGCCTGTATTGAAAATTATGAACATTAGATAGAGTGTTAGATTTTTTTAGTTGGTTTGATGGATGAGATGGAATATATTTCAGACCACCACATTTGAGAATCTATTGGGTTTTGAATGACTAGTTTTTTGTTTTGGAAGAAGAAGAGAGTCGTTTGATTTGAATTGAGAACTCTTGTTGTGAAATAGTAGCTTCTTTTCTTTGATAGCACAAATTTCTAACTTTTGAGCCATGGTGAAAGCCTCACAAAAATTTAGAAAGTTTGAACTTGGAGGTTTGGAGAGATATGTTTGGCACAATATCTAGTGAAAAATTATATCATCTTTGTTTGTGGAAGTTGAAAGGTGAGATAATTTGTAATACTCCACCAACTTGAGAAAAAAATATGCAATAGATTCATATTCGTATTGGCACATCGAATAAAAATTAGTCATGGTGACCTTATTGGTTAAGTTGATGGAGAAATTATCAAGAAATTCTAGGCTAATTGATTGAATGAAAAGATAGAGTTGTTAGGTAAAGCACTATACCAGTCTAAGGAAGGTCCTATCAAGGACATTGGAAAATTCTAAAGAAGCAAAGAATCATCATGGGAAATCAAATAACATACGTGTTTAAAAGATCACAAATGTTGTTACGGATCCTCCTTACTATTAAATTAGTTAAACTTTGGCATCTCTTCTAATGCAGGGAATAAGAATGAATTAGAATAGAAGGGTGAATAGGATCATTACAAATTTTGTCATAAGTCAAGCCTTGCATGAGCCAAAAATAGATGTTTCGGGTTTTAATCTTGTCCATCATTATCTTGATCAAATCTGTGATTGAATTAGATTGACATGAACCTCCTATGGTATAAGGAGGTGGATATGATAAGTAGGATGTAGAAGGTACACCCATATAAGGAGGTGCCAAGTAAGCAAACTATGAATGGGGGATATGATTAACGACAGATAATGACAACATATACCCTAAATGGGAAATGTAGGTGATAGGTGGTGGTTGAGACAAGGTATAAGTGGGAGGGACCTATGTAGAGACCCTCATAGCAATAGGTGGTAGAGTAGCATGTATAGACATGACCAAACTTTGAAAAAGGGTCAACACAACTAGAGGTTGTGAGGTAATAATGACTGATGATGTGAGAATCGCTACACTAAGAGTCATAGATGATGGTGAGGTAGAAGTCAAAGGTGTGATAGATGTTGTAGGTGTGATAGATATCAAATATGTGGGGATGATATGAAAAATGATAGGTGGTAAGGTAGATGTAGGTAATGCTACACTAGTGGTGGCCAATACGTAAATGGGGGTAAGGGCAGGAGGAATGGAGACATGCATCCCATATAAGCGCTATCGTGAGTAACGGATGGAGGAATGAGAAAGATAATACTACAAGGATGTGGGATTATGATCAAGGAGGTTTTGTGAACTCCTCGTCACCTACAAATATAGCAATAGAAGAAGTGGGGTTCATGGGTGAAGAAATAGAAGGTGGTGAAGGACTAGGAGGTAGTGGTTGATGGTTGACATGAAAGACCAGGGTGTTTATTTGTCTATGAGTCAAAACCATGTGAATAGTTATAGGAAAAGTTGTCTAAGCTCTGCAAATAGTGTAGAAACACAAGAAAAGAAGATAGAAGAAATATGGAAAATGAAAATTGGTCATTTTTTTGACAAAAAATTCAAAACATAGAGATCGATGTTGGTAGGGTAATCGGATCCGATAGGATAGAGTAACTAATGTCACCACTAGAATGATGCCATTCTTAAGAATAGATTATAGATTGAAAAATATGGAGATGTAATGTGTAAAATGGATAAAAGCGAACTCGGTGATGGTAACAGAGATTAAAAATGTATAAAATGACAAAAACAAGTCATAGAAAATGAATGGATATGAATTGAATACTATTTTGGAAAAATAACCAAAACAATAGGGAAATGATGTTGGTCAGTCAACCGATGGCGGTATGAAGAGGGAGTTGATGTTGGTCACCGGACCGATGCCAATTACTGATGAAATCTTAGAAGATGATGAAAATTTGAATTTTTAAGTGATTAATTCCAAATAAAACATCAACCCAGAAAATGAATATGGAAATGATGAGTCCTAACACACCGAGAATGAACTGAAATACACAAGTTATGACGGTGGGGCTTGAAGAAAATTAAAAAAATAAGAATAAATGACCTCACTCCTCAAAACCCAATTGAACAGTCAAAAGATAATAAAACATGTCAATCCTATGCTTCGATTTTAATGTTATGTGGTTTATGCCTTTTAAAACTAACTATGCATAGATTCGAGTTTTTGGTCAACGAGGGTGCCTATATAAAAGTCTATGGCTGGTATCAGGTGTGTTTTGGTTAAAGTGTCCCCAATATATACTTCACACGGTATGCGAGGCCTAAGTATGATATGATAAGTGGCGAAACACTAGCTAGATCCACCATCATTTCGATTATTAATCGTTAACGGAATTACAGGAAGGAAGATGTTTAAGAAATGAGTAAATTGTTAAAGTGATTTGGATAGGGGTGTGTGTGCACAAAGTGTGAACTACACTTAATTCCCACCAATCATCAACTGGTCATGACCTCTAGTATATAGATTATAAATAAATTTAGGTGATCTAATGTAACAATCACAAAGATGAAATGCACAGATTTTTAAAACCCAAATTGACAATAAAATTTGATGTAGAAAATGGGGAATAGGAAAAGAGAATGCTCTTTCACTAAAATGTAGGTGCAAAAGAAAGGAAGAAGGATTCTTTTTAAACACCAAATGATGAATTTACTTTAGACAAATAGAAGAAGAGAAGATTTACCAGAGATAAATTTAATGTGAACTTTTCCAAAAATAAAGAAACACACAAATAACCTAGATTTTACAATGCAAAGAACCCACAAAAATGTCCAACCGGGCATGCCAAAATGTTTCACCTCAAATTATGTGATAAAATAGATAAAGGTAATGGACGTAGGAGGAATACCTGTGAATAATCAAGAGAAGGTTGTGAGCGTTATAGAACTTGATTAGATGAATGTGAGATCTTCCATTTTTCTATGAGAAACACTTGTATAAGAAGTAAAACAATACCAAAAATAGAATTAACAACATAGGTTAGTGGACTTCTTAGTGAGAGCTAGATCTAGGAAGCGAGGTGCTTCCTAAAATGGCTCACTTTCAAATACAATTTAATGCAGCAAATAACTTGAAATAAGGAACTCCTACTATAGTTGATAATATTTAGGAATATCATACAACATACAATAAGTAAATTTAATATAACAGGTGAGATTATAATTAAATATGGATGGCTAGTAGGATATTTTGGTCTTTAGGTATGACAGAGGATGTAGGTAAGGTCTAGGAAAATCTGTTATGATTTTGGATTTTTGAGGAAGTTATAAACTTGCTGATTTAGAATATATTAACACTCACAAAGACCAATATCGGTTAGGTAATCGGTTTCGATCTTGTCACAATTACAATGTCGGTTGGGTGACCGGTGTCGGTAGGGGCAATATGGTCAAAATATTAAAAGTAGGTGTTTTGGATCTCTCTATGATTACATAGAGAGTTGAGGGGGTTCAAGAAGGATGGTATGATTTATAAAATGACTCAAAAGGGTGATAAAGGTGTTAAGATATGAAAAATGGTTTAGGTTGGTAGAATAGATGGTAGATAGGTGAAGGGTGATATTCAAGATAGAGGAGAGTCAGATAATAGAAATGAATAAAATACTTAAGATTAAAAACCATAACTAACAAATAAGAGTGAGTTACTTATCTGCAAACTTGTAGATCCTAAGGTGGTGGTGGTTTATGAGCATTCAAATATGACATGAAGTTATGTCTAGTGTTGTGATAACGAAAGCCTATATGCTCTACTATGGGTGATCCATGACTATGGAGGAAGAGATTGGATGTGGATGAAGACCTATGTGCTCTGGTTCATCATCTGGTAGCTTGAATGCTCAAGAGTTAGAATACCAAATATTGAGTGAATTAATGAAATGAAGAACCTATGCAAAGAGTTAGAAACTATTATTTAAGGTAACCAATGCCATTCAAGGATAACCAACATCGGTTAAGGAGAATTGGTCTAATTTTCCAAAAATAGGGTTTTTCTCCCAAATTTTGTGTGGTATTTGGCTTAGTCTAGGTCTGGAGTGTTGAATGACATAAATTAGAGTGTGGAATTAGTTAGAGGATTAATAGGTCATGAATAGTTAGGGTTGGAAAGAGTCCCAGTTGGTTAGGATAAGTGGGACTTGGTCTAGGTTCATTAATAGGCTAGGAATAAGTCTAGGATGAGGTGGAAAGGTGAGGTGGCTTAGTGAGATGGATATTAGTTTAATTAAGGTAATTAAAATAAATAATTGTGGAGAATGATGATTAATTTAATCATGGGTGATAAAATTAAAACTAGTGTGTAGATGGGGTCATGGCTAGGTGTATGTGTATAATTACTTAATTCAAAGGGGCTAAATGGATTATGACCTAAATTTTGTTTCTACACTTATTGTGATTTAGCTCAATATCTAAAATCAAACTTAATGTTATTTACTATCAGTCAATACCATGAGAAAATAATGCCTTGGCTAACTCCTTGGTCATATCCACAACACAATTCTAGCCACACCTATTCTCATGATACCACTCCCTTAGTAAACACTTTTCAAACTCCTACTACCTTGCATCATGAATGTTTCCAAGACATCTACAAAATTGAATCATACGCCCGCATTGATCTTTGGTATGTAAAAATTCACCAATTTAATGAATGTCAAACTTATCCTCGATGGTACAAACTCAAAAACACAATTGAGAATACGAGAAAAGGCTCTTAAAAATATACTTAAAGATGATGCGTTATATTATAAAAACTTTAAAGGTACCCTATTGTGATGCATTAATAAAAATGAGGTTTCCTTGTATTAGAAGAAGTACACGAGGCACTTGTGGTGGTCACACTACTACTCTAAAATTCCTACATATGGGTTATTTTTGGTGACCCTAGAAACTCGATACTCATGCATTTTCTAAAAAGTGAATACCTTTCTAATTTCATGATGACTTTATTAATTCCCCTTTGGCTGAGCTACATTCCATTTCCTATCCCTTTCCATTTAGTATATGGGGATTGGATTACATTAGGAAGATCCTTCTCTCTCGAGATAAGTCACGTCTTCATCCTCATAGCCAAAAATACTTTACCAAGTAAGTTGAAGCCATGCACCTGACTTGCATGTTGGGACTTACTACCTCTAAATGTTTCCTTAACTAAATCATTTCCACTTTAGAATTCTCCATGGAATCATATATTTCAACGGTGGGAATTTCAAATGAAAATAAATGAGGTAACTCTGCGCTAAGTTCAAGATCCATCATTGATTCTCAACACACTTATCATCCCCAATGCAATGGACAAGACAAATCTACAAAAAAATCATGAATAAAATCCTTAAAACTTCAGTTTGTAAATCACATATAGATTGGAATACAAAACTATATCCTACATTATGGGAATCTCAAACAAGTGTCCATACGATAATCGGGGCAATGCCTTTTTCTCTTACTTATGGAGCCAAGAATGTCCTTTAACTCAAGGTGGAACTTCCTTTTCTCCGTATATCTCTCAACAAAAATCATTCCAAATGAGGAAATATGTGAGGCGCATCTCCATGACCTTGACATCTATAAGAGCAACGTGATCATGCTTATAATCAAAAAAAAAAAAATAGAACATGGGAGATAACATAATAGGCTTGTTCATCCACGTACTTTCGATGTAGGTGACCTTTTCCTTAAGATTGACTATACCCATGATGAAGAAGGAAGATATACTCAGAAATGGTGGGGTCCTTATCTCATCAGGATATCATTGGTTGTAATACATATTGCCTTCAAACCAATGAAGGTCACATCTTAAAAGAACCAAAAAATTCCCAAATTTCTCAAAAATTATATGAATGATGATTTCTGGAATTTCAAAACTCACTACCATCTCTCATCTTTTCCTTTTCAAATTTACTACTTCAAAATCATCACTAACAATATTATCAACTCTTTTTCCTTGGCCTTTTCTATGGAATCGTCATGGTTTTGTCCATCCTCACTTAGGATTATAGTATTACTTGGATTTATTTTTTGTCTCTCTTATTCTTATAACATGTACCTCATGGTTATTTACAATATTCAATGTTTCTATCCAACCTTAGGGATAATAATATATGTTATATTTATTTGTGTATTTTCCACTATGACAATTTACCCCTATATATCCAATTTCTTAATCATGACATCCATCCCATGGGATCCTAACTATGTGATTTATGTCTTATTTTAATGATGATCATCTAGTTTTAACATTAATTTTTTCTTCTCTAGGGTTCTAGAAACATGGATTACACCAAGGTATGTGGTAGGACAACCGATGCTTCGAGTACACATTAGTCGGTATATTTCATTTTAGTTAGTCTTTAATTTACTTTCATAATGTACTTTCAAGTTTAGTGTTATGTATCATTCTTTCTATTGAATACCCCATGTTTTTCTATTACGACATGTGGTAATCAACGAATGGGGCATATGTACAAACCTATTTATTTACGCTTTCTGTTTTCATACCTATTATTAACTATTTATGATTTTATGTTAGAGATCACTAATATATCTTTTTCTAGGAACAATTTTGTTAAGGGGATTTTTTTCGGATATCGGTATGGTTATTCACATAACCATTTGGTTAAGGATAGTACATGGATAGAATAGCTTTGTATCCCATTCATGTTATTATTTTTTCTCTTACCTTTATTATTTTCCTCCATTCTTTTGAAAAATCACTTTCTCATGACCATATTTATTGTTTCTTCCATTATATTTGTTTCTCATGACACATTTCACACACCTTTTTGCATTTCCCTCCCTAGCCAACACTATCATCCACAGGTGAATGCATTAGTGTTATTTCAATCCTGGTCAAGCCTTCACCTATGGGTGATGGTGTCGAGAATAAATACCAAAAATACACCCTTACCACTTATGGATCATCAAAAATTTCAAATAAAATCACCATTAGCATTTTGTCTTGCACCAAATTGCATCTACTCACCCACCTCTTGGATTTATTTCATATTGAATCTTGACTTGGAGATTATTTTTGGTCGATTTGTTTTCTTTTAATTTTGGGTCACCTATAGTGAGCTAGGAATGGTTTGTTTCCCCTTCTCTACCCGAGAGCTACTCTCACTTAGTGTATAGTCCATTGTGAGATAAATACTTCAACGACCACCTCAACAAGTAAGTGCTCTAACCTAACTTTTCATTTTGTATAAAGTAGTCTCCTATATTTTTTATTTAATGTATGTTATCTTAGTATTATTATGCAAATGATATGTTAGCTAGTTGTATTTAAGTTCTTTATTTCATGTTATATGATTTACTTAGGCTAGAATAGACTTTACATGCTATTTTATCTTTCATTACCCCCATAATGTCGATACCTCAATAGGATTCCTTCCTCTTCTTTGAACTAGGTCCTTGGAAACCTTAGATTGTCCGAATGTAAGTGTTACTTCCCTCCGGGTATGTGATCTTAGTGGTCCCTATACCCCCTTTGAAATCTATCTATTATGTTTCGGTCTTAGTGTGTCCCTTACTCATTGCCTCAATACCATAGTTGAATGGATGATAAGAGTGCATGGTGTTTAAACACATTTTTTTCCCACCATATAGCTTACATTGTGGAATTGAAGGAGAAAAATTGATTTATTAAATTTTTGTGAAAGTATTTTTTAGTGAAAATCCTCGTAAGTATGTTTTTCACCATTCCATTGTTCTATGGACTTGGGATTTCATAGAAAACGAGTTCATGAAATACATGGTACAATAAGAAGTAGTGTTCCATATATTTTTTCCACAAAATTTCTCTAATTCCAAAATTAAAATACAAGTTACCAAATTAGCTCGGGGGTTGTTTTGGATAACGATTACAAAAATGATATAAATTCATACTATACTACTATCTTAGGTGATCAATGAGTTACATGATAAGTTGGGTAGAATCAATATTTTGATGGATATTCAAGTTATTCATTGGATTAGAATTTTCTCGATTTGGGAAAGGCTCGGTGTGATTGATATATTTATTCAAATTTTAAGAAAGATGATCCTTAATACACTTGCATAACATTTCAGGTGACTCTCCTACATATTTAGAAAATTGTTGTACATTTTTTGCATATTACAGTATAATCATATTCAAATACATCTTCATGTCACCCTTCTTCAAATTTTAAGACAAGGTTTTAGATTATATATTTGGTTTATATATTCAAAGGAAGAGGGTTTGACTTCCTAGCATTATCTTCTATATGAAGATAGTTAGGTAATAAAGAACTAACTTAGGAAGGTCATAATTTTAAGCATTGAGAAGGTCACATAGAAATGGATTAGAAGAGTAAGTATTGGAATTATTGAGTAAATAATCAATATTAAAGTAGAGGTATCTAAAAGAGATTTACTATAAATATTTTTCTAATGGGATTGGACACACAAGAAGGTTGCATAAGGATTGAGGGAATTATAAGGGATCAACTAGAAAATTTAATAGATTCAAAATGGTATCAACCATGCATAATATCTACACCTAATCTAATGGCATCTAGAAGGAGGAATTTCAGATAAGATCAATCATATAGTAGGATTAGACACATGGTTTAATAGTGTAGAGAAAGCGGGAAAAACAAGAAAATAGGGATTTTGACCTAAATAGAAGTAAAGGAATATTAAAATTGGGTCTACATGAGTGTATGATGGGAAAGATAAACATTATAATATGATTTCAAATCTAGGGATCAATTATAATTATAGATATAAAGGTTCTTAAGGAGTGTTAGATTCATAATTATAGAGGATAGTGACTCTAACCCCAAAATAGCTATATGTTTCCAAGATCTAAAACTAAGATAAAGATATGTAACTTACTAGGATTAAAAATAGGAGTAACGAAGGGTGGATAATTCCATAAGGTGTAATATAATAAGAAAATGTAATAAATTGAAGAAAAGATACATATTTTATAAATGAATGACCAACATACAACATATATGCGAAAGATAAAATAATAAAGAGAGTTATAAATACTTACCTATCACATGTATGTGACCATTGATGCATAATCATCCCTAGAGATAAAAACCAAGATAAAATCACTATGAGTGGACAAGAGGAAATCTCAACAAAAATATCTCCATTCTTAACTCACTATGGTAACCCAAAATTCACAAAGATAAGCTCATATACTTCAATTCAACAAATAAGTGTAAAGTAGTGAAAAAATGTGCAAGATAAAAGAAGATTAATGTATTAAAAAGTAATTTTTTTGTGATGGTTTTATACAAGAAATTTCAAGTATAAATACCCAACACCATCACCCATGGGTCATGGCATAAACTATTGAAAATCCAAAATAGACATCATCGTTGATGGGTGATGACATCATTCTTGGGGTAACCCTAAGGTCAAAATGTGTACAAAATGATGAATGGAGGCTAGAAGGTAAATCAAGGTGAATGAAGAAGGTCCATGGTTAACAAAATTAGGGATGATAATATTCAACAAGCATGAAAAATAGAGATAATGAGACAAGTGGACTCATGGATGTAATGTGTGAACAAAGGGAAGACATAAGGTAATTGTAGGGTAATTAAGGCATAATACTTGAAATACCTAAAAATATTTGGTGTACCCTACATGACCAAGTCTAATCACACCCCAATCTCGGAAGGCCCCTTAAGGAATTTGTAAAAACTCAAATTTGGTAGTTTACCCTTTTGATATTATCGATTGTGACTATACTCCTTCATAAAGACCAATTTCAACATTTTAGCCCCACACAGCTTTATCTTACTATCTCTTTCCCAACTTATATCCATATTCTATCCCCATACGTTTCATCTTACTATCTCTCTCCCATATTTCTTATTCCTACACAATGATGTGACATAAAATTTTGAATATAAATGCATAAAATCATCACTTAAAATCTACTTAACATGATACAAATTTCATATTACACTCACTATCATCTTTCTAACACTATGTAGTAGGGTTAGGATGTAATTTCTAGTCCTAGCATACCTATATGGTCTTATAATGACACATCATATAACATTTACTTCAATTTAATTATCTTTACTGTGTCTTTTTATCCTTATAGGTTGTCCTTTTCATTATGATTTCCATGAAATACCCTAAATGAGAAATTTTATATCACCTCTTTTGTACACCTAGTAATCACTTGGAACTCTTATGATCTCTCTTTACAAATACTAATACGAGAAGCACTCAAGGCTACCTAAAAATTCCTAAATTTGATGCACATCCATTAGGATAGTCATGGTTATAGTTTTGAAGAACTAAACTAAGTCTAGGAATTTATCTTCCCTCATTCCCAAACATGTAAAGATTCCAAATCAACATATTAACAAGTGAAAAATTTCAATGATGGTCAATCATTTTCCAACTAATATTATATAAATATTACATGTTATGTGGTGAGTTACATTTTGTTTAAGGCTTCTTTATAGTAATTCTAACATAGAGGTGCACAAATTATAGTTTAACCGAAGAACTAACCTTCTTATAGGGTCTTCCACCCATGGCTAGGGTTTGAGTTTAATTCATTTGATTTCATATGGTTTTAGGATAGTGTGATACTGCGAGGGTTTGAAAATGACATAAATTTATATACCACCAAAACCATTAGAAATTATAGAACCCCATTCCTATCGGTCAATATCGTATAATCATTCTAAGGTCGTATACATCATCCTAACATATTTGTATAGTTCTAAACCTATGTATTTCCCAGATACAATATTAGGAACAAAGCATATTTTAGTTCAACACTCCCCACCCAAATGTATCATATATCATGTTGTAATATAAGTCCATGTATCCTCTTATTTTTTTGATATTATAACATATCCTTATTAATAATTGCAAGTTTCAATGTGTTTTTATGATATTGCATGATTAATGTTGAAATTTAATTGATAAAAATAACCCCGTAAAAACTTTACATCATTATGTTTTTGTATTAACCATAACATTATAAAATAATTTTGGGTGTAAAAATTTGGTAAACTCAATGTGTGAATCAACTATTTTGTTCAATCCCTAATAATCCCAGGTTTCTCATGCCCTCTTGGTGCATATTTATTTTTATTTTTCTAGGTTTCCTTCTAGTTTTTGGGAAAGTTAATGGTTTCTTATAGTGGTTCCACCATATCCTTTCATGACTTCATTCAAATAAATCCCATATGTAAGGATATCATATATGAGGACTTTAAAATTACTTGGATTCATCCTAACACATCTTTTAGATATGTTTTATATGTCCTTCAAGAATCTTTTTACTTTGATATATGTAGTATTTTTGTCATAACTCCTCTCCAAGATATTATTGATAATAGAATTTACTCGTTTGTTGAAGTCATGGTACATATTACATTGGTAAAACATGTTCTTATTGACAATGGATTGAGACCTAATATTTGTAGCATTTCTTTTCTTCATCCTTTAGGTATCCCTACTAACTATCTCTCCCCTTCTTCCATGATTCTTTATTAATTTTCAAATGCACATCCTCAAGTAATTAGCCAAAATGACACTACCAAGTACAATAAATCCTAATAATATTGATACATTATGCTATGTTATCCTAGATAAGCATAGTTACAATATTCTTCTAGGAAAACATTCCTATTTTACAATCTTATGTTTGCTAGTTTACTAATGAAGGTTCTACTTATGTTTGATCAAGAGATCCTATGGATTTTAAAATTTGTGTTCCATCTAGATGAAAATTTACGTGGTTACCTTATGCTCCACACATCATGCTTAAGAAAATACTTGATTCAAATATTTTTTTCTCCATCCACTACTTGAGGTTGAAGTGAGAAATCCTCATGGTAAGAGTTTTAATTCTAATCCTTATTGCAACTATCATATATGTACTATTCACTTCACTAATTTATTTCTTAATATTTGAAAATTATACAACATCTTATTGATACAAATGCAATTGAATGATATGTGTCATAAATCCTCTATGCCTACTAATGATAATGCAAATATGAAAATTGTAAATGACCCATTTCCTAATATTAACATCAATATATTTACTTTAGAAGAGCACAATACTCATCACATGGTAGCACCAATAAATCATTATGATTAGTCATCTGATTTTATTTCTCCTATTTTCCCATGCATTATGACTCCCATTGCTACTTTTACCATACCTATGATTATTTTGGAATTGCATCTCACATTCACCTTCAAAATGTTACAATGTCTATGGATTTCAAATTTTTTTCTTGTAATACATATTGATACACGTCTAATGATATTATGATTACTAATCCATATTATTTTTTCATTACTTCACTTGATGCTAATACTTCACCATGATTGGAAAAACTATCTAGAACAGCTCATAGTAATTTCTCTTCAAGAACTTTAGTAGTGAGTTTCTCTTCTCTTGTGACTACACCTACTATTATGTCCCATACTATATCGATATCTTTAGGGACATCCCGTTCTTCCTATTCTATTGACAATGAAAATATCACAATATTTGATTTCCCACTAACTAATCATGACACTTAAAAATATACTTTGGAAGTGCACATTTAACAACATGTAGTATTTCACCTCCACCTTCTTATGATCACCTATCAGATTCATTGATTAATGTAATCATTACTACATAGGTTCTTTTATAGTGACTTCCACTCTTAGCTCAAGTGACACACATCTATATATTTCTTAGTTATACGCTCTTAGGGATGTTATATCTATATGATAGAAATGTTTCCAAATTATTTGGGGTATTCCTATGCCTCCAAATAGGCCTTATACTTCACATGTTATCTTTAATGGATCTTTCCCACCTAATATTCCTCATAGGTCTTTTAGTGCGCATGTTATCTCTATTAGATCTCAATTTTTAGTACTCCTTATAGGTATATTCTAGTACACATTTCTCCTTTTACATCTACTCCACATAGTTCTCTTATCAATACCTCTATGCAATATATGGAACATATTATCACTTATATACTACTCATACATGACCATCACTCTTTAACACAATTTATGCTTAAGACTCCCATTTCTTTTAGATTTTATTTTCTACTTTACATAACATGTGTTTGCCGGTATGGTTTGATAGATACATATATTTTCTATATAGTATTTACAAACTTGAATTCATGAGGTATATTGAGTTTGATTGGTAAAACACATAACATTACAGAATTACATATGTTGGATACCATGATCATTTGGTGGTATATCCTATACATTCTATATAAGTTATATTGTTTCATTATAAATTCTTCTTACTTACTCATTATTCTTAATTAAATATATTATGTACATGTTATATTTTGAGATAACATAACTAATAGATGTGTCTTTGTAACACTAAAATATCTTTCTTTGTGTGCTTATTTGCTATTTTTTATGATGCTTTTTTCACTAATGGACATCACTATTTTATATAAATGTTTGATAATTATTAGTGTCTTCTTTATTATATGTAACTTGAGTTCCTTGTTTGTCTTATCACATTATGGGTTTCCCATGCTTGTTTCTCTATTCCTCTATTGCATGAAATTTCTTCTCTTGTGAGTGGAATACGTTCCTTGGTTATCTTATGATAGTATGGGTGTTTCATGTTTACATCTCTATTCCTTGATATGAATCTTCTTTGCATACAATTACTTTTGTTTTCTCACATGAATATTGTATATCTCTATCCTTTACTATTACACATGACTTATTACAACTTGTGTTTATGTTATTTCTATCATTTCTATTTATTGAAAATTAAATTTGTAAATTCACTCTTTGAAACTACTCATTTTGACAATGCACTCCGAGTAGAAACAAAACATTTATACCCCCACTCACTACATCCCAAAGTGTCTTTTTCACTTTATTAGTATTACAAACTAATATGTCCATAAAATATGAGAATTAAATGCATAAAATCTATAGAAAAAATCAATTTACCTCAATTATCATGTTTCACATCCATGTGTAGAACTATAGAGTTTGGTTGGTTGGTGATATCCAATCTTGACAAACTTGTGCATTTTTGAACTGACATGTCCTCCATCTCTTCTTCAAATTATGAATTCTTCATTAGATCATTTATTCCCTCTAGGTCAGCCTTGTCCTAAAATTTTACCCTTAGAATCTTATATTTAAGCAAGTTATCGCACCTCATTTTCTAACTTTTCAATCATATGAGATTGCATTTGCTTATTTGATAGACCCAATTCCTACACTTGAAAAATTCAGCCAAGGCTCCCTAAATACAATTAAATTTTATGAAAATTAATTCAGAAGAAATCAATATAGGTATAAAGTATCATAAGAGGTCAAGGAATTAAATTACCTTATTTGTAAGCACTCAAAGATCCCCATTCCAAGTATTATAAAGAGCCAAACTAAACTCAATCATTATCAAGGAGTTCTAAATTGCCAAATCTTGTTACATTCATTTATATATCACATGTTAGGTGGATAAAAACGTGTGGTTTGTGACCTCTTTAGAGTAGTGATGACATCAAAACTGAAATTATTACACTATAACCCAATCAATGTTTTTAATAGAGTCTCCCACCCATGCCACAAGTTTGAGACATCAGTCAACATATTTAGAGGGATTCATAACATGATAAAAAATTATGGGTTTAGAATGAAAAATGTTTCTAGGAATGTGATATTTGGAGCATGTAAAATATCATATAGTAGGGTCAAATCCTAAACAAAGTCTTCACAGAGTTGTATGGTCACGCACAAGGAAATTTTCAATCAATTATAGGAATGAAGCATTTTAAAGTTTATATATCATAGTTCTAGTAGTCTACACATCTATAATCTCCAAGATTCATATGTAAATAACTAAGTGCACCCACCTCCTTATGTTTTCAAGTTCATATCTTATGTTATACATTATTTGTAATAATTAATACATTGTTATGATGTTACATAATTAATTATTGAAGTTTATTAATCATAATAACCTATTGTAGATACCCTTTACATCCTTTTAGTGTTTTGATCACTAGTTATAGATATCAAATCTAATAAGGGTGTATACATTTTGGTGAAATTGAATTATGAATCAATCTTTACTTTAATCCTAGTTACTTTAGGGTGGCTCTATTATATCTTGTTGTATGTTTATTTTTCTAAGTCTACTTATTCTAGTTTTTATTTCAATGTTGGCCTCCTCTCATGCTCAAAGCATATCATTCCTTGCATATCTAAATAAAAACCCACATGTGACTATGCACTCACTAACCTCCTTCAAACTTTCCTTTATCCCAATATATTTCATAAGTATATACTGAAGCTTTTCCATTGGATTTCTCTCTTCAAGTGGAGTTCATATATTTTACTTTTGATCCACCACACATGGTTATTGGTGATTATTGATATCTTTTCTAATATTTTTCTAACTATTAATTCTAATCTTGTCTAAGGTGAAGGATCTGATCATAAATGTGAACATCATTCTCATGATCTTCTCAAATATGAGGCACACCATCTTACACATTTCTTACAAGAGAATCTTATCATATTTATATTATCCTATATGCTTCTAGAAATCAACTTAATCATGCTTCATTATCTCATATAGATCCATATACTATTCTTATATCTATTGTACCTACCTCATTGAAGGAACCTAATATTTCAATGTATAATGTATGTATGTCTATTCATGTAACCACTATTATTATTATTAAATGACATATATGCAATCATAATAGTTCACACCCTTCTTCATCTAGCACTTATGTTCTTCACACCCTTATTCATAAACTATAATCTCAAATTTTAAATTATAATAAGATGCATCCACTTTTTTTCATGCTATGGATTCTAATTAGTTGTTCTATAACCCACTTTAACCAAATGTGGATTCTTATCCTTTTCCTATCAATTTTGTTTCTCCTAAAATCCCTAGATATGATGGTAAAGGAGACCTAAAAGCATCTTTGATAATTTCAAGTGGATTCTTTTACCATGCCTCTCATGATATCTTACTCATAAGGATATTCCCTTGAGTTATTAAATATTTACACCATATTGGTTCTATTATCTCCCTATACACAAGCTTTCTACTAGTTTACTATGATGAAAATCTCTTTTTGGTACAATTCTCTATCCACATTGGAGAAAGGTTTCTTAATTACAAATTTCTAAATCATGACAAGATATAATGAACCTATAAAAAATTATGTCTTAGGATACAACAACAAGATCACTAAGATAATAAATATATTTGTTTTTAGTTAATTACAAGAGATTTTCACATAAATATTTCATACCCCTTTACAAGAATCAATCATTTTTATTTTTTTAATCATTTGAACACCCATTTATCACACTTCAAAGAGTGAAAAAAAAAGTACATTGCTAACACTCCTAATACATCTAATGCCAAGTTTCCAAGGAAATCCAAATTTAAAGGAAAAGCTTATGATGCTAAGGATAATGTCAATGTTATTACTCAACATAATAAGATACAATTATAACTCACATCATGATAATTTAATCTCTTACCTTTTGATCTATACATTATGTTGAGACAATTACTTGAGTGTAACCTCATGTTTCTCCCTCCACCTATTTAACCATGAATTACATTTTAGGTCAACTTAATTAGGATCTTAAAAACATGTTAACATAGAAATAATAGCTTATATTTGTAGTTTAAATAATATATAAGAACATAATATAAACCAATCAACCTAACATGCAATAGAAAAAAAAACATATAGAGGTAATTAACTGATTACAAATGAATTCTACAAAGATTTGATACTATAAAATATTTAAAATAGTAGGTATGAACCTAAATGACTCTCCTAATAAAGGTAGTAAATGATCTTGGTGTAGAGCCATATAAAATTACTAGGACTTTACCTTATGTTCCTAACCCTATTGTATGGTTTTAAGCATGTTATTCTTTGGTTTTTATAACTTTCTATGGTTATTATGTTAGATACCAAACATAACAACCTTATTTTTTCATGGAAGATCAAAATGCTTTGACTAACATGGGATTGTCTTCAAAGACTGTGACTTTTCTCCTTGAGACAAACCTATAGAGAAGGCTTGTTTTTCTCACCTAGCTCAATGCACACTAACCTATACTACTAAAATTATAACTAAATATAAATATAAATCTAAAACATACAAGATATATGACTGATAGAAAAGGAAATTGTTGTAAAATGAAATAATGATGATCACCAACACTAAGACAAGATTCAAATATGACCAAAAATCCATTTTTGGTGAAATAATTTTAATAATGCAAATTATTAGTTTTAAATAATGGTCATGGGGATAAGATCCTTTGGGTATGTGTAGGCTCTCCTTATACACCATGGGGTCTTAGGAACACAAATAAGGGGCCACAGAACTTGAAATGTGACATGCACCTTTTAACACTTACAACACTTGAAATTGATGATTTTAAGTGACACTTACATTAAGTTAATAATTTAATGTATACATCCTCAAACTATATTTTGAATTCCTTCATCATATCGACAAAGAGTTTAAAGTGCTAATCACAAGTTATTGAATTATTTCCTTGAAACTTAGGCAATCTATTTCTTACATCTAGTGGCATAACATTTGGATAGCCACCATACCTCGAAAATTAATGGAACCAAAAGTATTAACAATAAATGGAGGTTTGGGTGGAGGATGAACCATATTTTTTGAGGATTTGATCTTACAGGGAGAGACATAATGATGAGGAGTGAGGAGTCTCATGTGGTATAGGGATGTAATTTTTAGAATGATTACCTTGTAAAGGCTCTATCTCTTGGAAAATCCTATCGACTTTGGAGAATATAGGGATAGAATGACATGAAAATCTTTCAAATACAAAATAAGGACCATATCTAGTTGGAGAGTTCAAATTTACAAAGAGACTACTTGATTCAAAGGATTGAGGAAGTATTGCAGTCTTCAATCATAGGATGATCAATTTCACCAATGGAGATCTCTTTTCTTGATGCTTGATCTCCAACAACCTTTTAAATTCTTCTTCCTTCTGAATTATACTTTCCCAACTATTGAAACTACCTTCTACTAGGGTCCCGATGAAGAAATATCTTCTTCCTTCCAACTTTGCAAATATTAGTGACAAATCTTACTTGATATATGTGAAGATAATGATATTTATAAAGAATTTAAACAACACAGAGTCACCACTAAATATTTTCACCTTAGCTTGTGAAAATGCACTATGAAAGAACTATCAAATGTCTCTCAATACTAGATTCATGCAAAGCTTACAAGATCTAATCCTCTTCTACCCAAATTTATCAATGATGATACAAAATTTAGTGCAATAACTGTATAAGCTAGAAATATTGCACTTAGAACTCATAACTTTGAACAATTCTTACAGATTTAAAAAGATAATGATGTTTTAGCAATGTATTTGCACTTTAAAATCTATAAAAAGCATTACTAGGGTCTGTACGTGTACACCTTTGTTCAAATACTTCAAATATTCCTCGGTAATGGCACCATCGAGTGTGGTATACAAATTTGTTCACCCTTTTAAATTGAGTAGAGATGGAGCTTAGAGGTAGATAGATCATAGTGTGTGTCATTTTGTAGCTAGGGATGAAATCTAACTAGCCCTTTGTTACTCATATTTGTGGAGAGATGGATAACACCTTTAAGAGGATTTGACCTATCCTCACTACTTTAGGTCGTGCCTCTTCGACCAAGGTGAGAGGACCCTTAGTGTAACCTCTTGTTTGATGAAGGAGATGGAGATATCCTTTATTTGGACAAATTTTATGAAGAAAACCTTGGGAAAATATGGTCAATACTCCATAATTTAACTCTTAAGAGTTGTCACTTCTAAATGATGGAGATACTTTCAACACAAGGCTAAGGTTACTAAAGACATTAAGAAATCCTAAGTGTTCTACATATTTTAGTAAGTAGATTTTGTTCCTTTGTTGATATACAAGGAAAAATAGGGGTAGTTCAGGATGGATCAATGGTTTTTGAATGATTTTGGTGGGAGATGAAGTAGGATAAAGTTGATTATACCAGATCTTGAAGGGACTTCACAACAATGAACAACTCAACAACAGAATACTTCAAAATAGTTAAGACGTTCCTTCAACGAAGGTGTGCTTCAATGGAGGACCCAGAGATCAACATGTTTTCACCTAATATTTGAGACTCTAACACGAAGGCTTGAATTGAAAGACTCAATTAAACACAAAGTCTCTATCAATCATGCCTAAGGTACACCCAAAGACTTACAATAATCTTTATTAACAAATGACAAAGGATTGATTTTAAATTTTCTTATATCATCCAAGATGAAGGATCTTCTTGAAATGAAATTGCAAATACCATTAAACTATCATAGGGATGAGATCCTATGTGATTTCACAAATATTTCAATGTAAGATTGCAATAGGAATGAAAGAAAGTATTTACAGAGATATTTTGAAATAAAGCGATACACAAATTACTAGAGATTGGACACAAATTAATTTCAAAATTGCTTAATTTCAACAAGGGGAAAGCTTCTAAATAAATATTAGTGCTTGTCAATGGCTATACATCTGTAACCAACTTGACATGATAGAAAATCTAACATAGAATAAAATAACAGGTTATCTCAGCTTTGGTCTCTCACGAAGATGAATTTCTCAAATTTTCTCTTAGGAATTAAAATTCTGACCATTTGCAAGAGTATTCTCATTGCATTTATACATTTTACTCACTCAATTTTCCCCCAAAAGAAAGAATATTTGAGGGACCTTTTCTTGTTAACCATTTGCTTCAGAAAGTGACATTTTAACAAATTTAGATCCGAAAGCTACCAAGTGGACCAATTGTGAACTGATCACATTTCTTGGGCCCTCGACTAATGACTAGGATGTCATGCCACAACTTCTTGGCAATCCTTCTAATCATTATGATTCTTTTATGTGAGAAATCCCCTCTTAATAATTTCCTGAGACTCTGCATAAATATGACTTATAATCCTTTTCACTCTAGAGGAACACCTTTTCATCTTTTGTGCACCTACACTTTCATCATTTCATCCCTTTTCCATCTCTTTCCTCTATAATTCTACCCCACATCCATTTCCTCTGGTAATTCCCATTTTTACGAGTGCCTGAGAAATTCCTACTTCAAAATATCGACCATTAAAATCCTTGGACTCACAATTTAAGTTTAAAATCCAATCAATGAAACCATACGGATAGAGATGATAAGGAATTTCATCAAAGAATGATGAAAAATAATGCATATTCACATCTCTAGAGTCTTAGAGAAAAAATGAAAAAAAGGTGAAATGCACAACAACAACCATTGATTCTTCCCCTTTTCCACTTTATGTCATAGCCGTCTGTGTGTTTCCTGGCACATCTACAAAGGAGAAGCACAGGAAAGTCCCAAAAAGCGCGAGCCTTCCATGTGCCCTTGGCCCAAGAAAAACACATTTTGGCCTTTGAAAATTCTTAGTGTAAAAAGGAGCCAGTGGAATCCTCCACGTGTCTTCATGGCACTCTTTTGATATGGTGCCTAGAAAATTAGAGACCCCAAACAAGTGCGGGCTCACCACGTGTCTCAGTTAGGAAGAGTTTGTTAAAAATATTGAAGGTTCAATGGAAGGTGCCATGTGTCTAGGGTCCGAGGCATTTTTCTTTGGCTGTTGAAAAGTCGAAGAAAGGGAAGAGTGAGTGGAATCCTCGAAGTTTCCTCCTTGTGCTTCTTCAAAATAAAACTTAGGGGCCAGTCCCCAAATAAGAACAAATTCCCTCCACATGTCCTGACCATTAGAAAGTTTCTTGAAAAGTCTAAGCATGGGAAGACCCGACATGAAGCCTTCACGTGTCTTCATGTCAAAATTCAGATGGTGCCCAAGAGTGGAGACTCGAACAAACATGTGGCCTCACCACATGTCCCAAGCCTTACAAAATTTATTTGAAAAGTTTAATTACAAAGAGGAGCCGACTAGGTAAGCCTCCACATATCTCCTATCATAATTGTTAAGGTGGGACTCTAAGGCAGATCCTCAAATGAGCGTCAACCCTCCATATGTCCATGGTCCGCAAAACCGTATGCATGCATGAAATTTTTTTCTAAGTCTAGGCAAAGCAGTAGAAACCTCCACGTATCCCCCGGTGTAACTCCAAGGCCAAACCAAAAGGAGAATTTTCAAATGAGCGTCAATCCTCCACGTGGAAAGTTTTGGGTTTTAAAGCGAGCCTTAGAGTTTTTAAAGTGCCCCATCCGAGCTACATCCAAACAAAAAGGCCACGTTTCCACTAATGCTGAGATGTAAATTTGACTGGGAACAATACACCCATCAAACCATAAAATGCAGGAAAATCACCATTTGAGCCCGAAAAATGAATCTTTCTTCAAGGAAGGAGAATTTGGAAATGTTATAAAGCTCAAATATGATCCTCCAAGATAGATCTAATCATGTTTCCATAGATATTTTGGAAACAAATGATAGGACAAAAAATGTGACTTGTGAAAATGGAAGGAAAGGAAAAACCTAGTTTTATGCCCAAGTTATAGACTCTTTCAGATGGACGAGGAACGAATTTTTTTGGACCTTTAAGTTATCCTCAACCAAGGAAGGGACTGATCATGGCAACCAAATGGAGGAAAAGTTGTTATGCATCAATACGGAGATAGATAAAATGAAAGAGCCCACAAACTAGAGAACTTCAATGATAAATGAGGCGAGACTAATTTGATCACCAACATCGGTTCGACTTGGGGATGGGCACTCCCGAAAGTGTTCACAAGAAAAATAACAAACCAAGTGCCATAAATAGACCATTGGGTAATGGAGTAAGGAATAAACTTCCGCAGTGGAGAAACCATAACCATCCTCCAAAAAATGAACTGAGAAAACAACAAAACCAGGTCACCAAGAACCAGAATGAACAAAAACACAACAACGAGAACAAAAGAAAGGAAAATATACACTACATAATGGAGTATACCTTGATTCTGAGAAATTAATCAAGGAAATGTTTCAAATTCCTTCCATTAATAGGAAATTCAAGAAGTTCCCCATCTAAGTCTTTTAGAAAGAAGGTATTTTCACCAATTCGAATATCAATGGAATAAGGGCCCATCCACAATGCATCAAATTTACCATGCTTTCCCTTATCTTCATACATACTATCCCATAAAAGCATAAGATCCCCAATGCTGAAAGATCTTGGAGTCACCTTCTTGTCAAATAACTTCTTCAAATTTTCTTTGAACTTCACATGTCACCGATAGGATTCCTTCTTTCTTCATCCAAATCAATAATTTGATTGATTCAAGCATCATATGGACTAACTTCTTGATCTTTAATTTGTTAAACAAACTGAAATGAAGAAAATTAAAAATGAAGGGGCATAAAATCTTGAGTTCCATATACCAACTCAAATGGGCTCTTACCAGTAGCTCTTTTGATAGTGATTCTGTCATCCCAAACAACAAACTTCATTTTCTCACCCCACTTCTTTTTGTTCAACTCCAAGGTTCTTCTAATGATCTTCAACAAGTTTTTATTACTAGACTCTTCTTGTCCATTTCCTTGGGGATTGTAGTTAGAATCATATGTCAAATTTATTCCATACTCCTTGCACATTGCCACCAAAGGTTTGGCTCTAAAACTCATGGCATTATCAGGAACAATTTTAGTCAGCACTCCAAATCTGCATATGATTTGATTCAGCATGAAGTCCATGATAACTTGGTGTGTTTCCTTCTCGGTGGGGATTTCTTCTTCCACTTAGTGAAATAATCAATGGCTATAAGAATCCATTTATAACCAACATTGGAAGGATAAAAATTTCCCCAATGTAATCCATTCCCCATTGTCTTAATGGGGCTTCAACTGACACAAGATGTAAAGGAAGGGATCCTGGAGCTTTCATTCTTCCAGAAAAACACTGGTAACTTTCACATTTCCTAACCAATAGAGTTGTATCCTTGAAGAGAGTTGGCCACCAATAACTAGCCCTCAAGATTTTATGTGTTGTAACTCTTCTAGCAAAATGTCCCCATAGACTCCTCCATGGAGATCAAATTATTTTGGGGGCCTCATCTTCAGTAATGCATCTCAAGAGCAATCCCTTTGGGTTCTTCCAAGTTAATCCAAAATCAGTAATGACATACTTTTGAGAGGCTAACTTAAGAGATCTTTTCTGATTTTTACTCAAATATTCAGGCAAGCATAGATGTTTGAGATAAAAGATTATATCTTTGTACCATTCATAACTTACCAAATTTTCATGGACATCCACCCTTTATTCTTCTACTTCATTCACCTCAATAGTTTGCAAGTTACTCTCATCCATAAGATTAGCTAGGCCCAAACCTCTTACCAATTTCATGGTTTGGATATCCATGTCATACTCCTCCAACTTGTTCACCCATCTGCATCTTTTGCTTAAGACCTCCATCTCGATAAGATGTCTTTCACTATGGTGTGGGGAACATAAGCAAACAACTTTAGAGCTCAAGATTTAGGGTCTAAAAACCCTTGCTTTCTTTCACCAAGGCAAAATGATTTCTTCTCCATGATGGTGTACTTCAACTCAACTCCCTACAATGCCTTCCTAAAAGGAAATTGGTCTCTTAGACCTTTCATCATCCTTCTCATAACAAAATAGATGCAATGGTGTTTTCTGAAGAAAAAAAAACACTTGAAAAGGATTCTTGTAATTTAGGTATGCCAAAATAGGGGCATGCTTTAGTGCTTCTTTGATCCCATTGAAATCTCAAATGGAAACTTCTCCCCATTTGATAACTTGGTCCTTCTTTAGCATACTAGTAATGGGGATGATCAATTCAAAAAAGTTAGACAAAAATCTTCCGATAAAGTTTATTTGTCAAAATAAGGATTGAATTCCCTTCTTAGTTCTTATAATTGGAACCTTGTTGATGGCCTCCACTCTCTCTCTAGATCAACCATGACCCCTTCTTTTGATACAATGTGACCAAGAAACTTTTCCTTTTGCACTCCAAAATGGCACTTCTTGGGATTCAATGATATGCCATATTCTCTACAACTTATAAGAATTATCTCCAAGTGTTGCAAGTGATCATTTGTTTTTCTAGAAAACATAGTTACATCATCTTGATAAACAACGATGAAGTCACTGATATAACAAGAAAATGCTACATCCATTTCTCTTTGGAAACTTGCTCTAGCATTCATTAAGCCAAAAGGAATCTTGACATAGACATAAGTTCCCCAAGGAGTGGTAAAGGCAGTCTTTATTCTTTCTAACTCCTTCACAACAACTTGATTATAGCCAAAGAAACCATCCAGAGTGGATAACAATTCAGAACTAGTTACCAATTGTAGAATATTCTCCATGTTTGGAAGAGGGTAATTATCTTTTAATGATGCTTTTTTTAGGTTCCCAATGAAGTCTACGCACAACCTTATATCACCATTATTTTTTCTGATAGGCACTAGGTTTACAACCCAAGATGAGTACCTTGTGGGCTAAATGATCCCTCCATCTATCACCTTCTTCATTCTTCTTCTTTAAAGAAAGGAGTGGATTGATGGGCCTTTGTTTTTGTATGAAAGGCTTGGCATTAGATTTAAGAGGAATCTCATTTGGAACAAATCTTCCTGTATTCCTTCAACTCAAAGTAAGACCAAGCTAGGTAGTCTTGATATTTCCTCAACAATTACATATACAGATCGCTTGTCTTCCTTACTAAGATTACTTCCTAACTAGATTTTACATGGCTTTTCCTTTGTGCCCAGGTCGTGCTCTTCCACATCTCTTGAAACCAACATACTCCTTTTAATAATGCAATCAACATTATCAAAGTTTGATTCAAGAGCCACCAAACCTTTGGGAATTGTGTTTGTCTTCAGTTGGATGATGTCTTTTCCAAATAAAGTTTCCTTTCCTTCAACAACACACACCATTGGTTCCCAATCTATATTTTGGTCAGAAAACTCACCTTGGTTCTACAAAAACCATTTCACCTAGGCATCATCATCAAACACTTTCCAATTTTTAACATTATCAAGGACAAATGGCCTTGTTAGTATTTCAACATCATACTCACAAAATGGAGACACTGTAAAATTCCTAAATCTAGATCCTAGCATTGCTAACTTGTTTGCAAACAACATTAAACTTTCTATCATGGTGCACAATATTAAAAGAGTCAAACATTTCAATCAAATCCTAGACTGCATGCTTGTATTGTTTCATTCTCTTATTTTTAGTAGCATACAGTTTTCTAATTTGCTTGATAATAAATTATGATCCCCTTTAACAATGATATCCTTTATACCATATTTCCATGTAATTCTCAAGCCTAATAACAATGCTTCATATTCAAAATGTTGTTAGTGCATTCAAAGTTAAGTTTGAAAGAAAATACAAACTCTTCTTGGCCTGGAGAAATCAGAACAATGCCAACACCATTTCAAGACATTTACATTGATTAATCTTATGCTCTTAGCCATCAAAAAACCCAAAAAAGTTATCAACATCTACATCAACATACAACACTTCATAAGAAGCATTATTTGATCTTCAATGAGGTGTAAAATTTTCTTCCTCCATATAACTTTACAAGGATGCCTTCAATTGGAATGGTGGAAAAATACATATCCATTTGAACACTTCCACCAACACTTTTAGCCCACTTTCTTGATAACATCATGCCCCATTTGGTAGGGAAATCAACAATGACACATCAAGTTTCAGGTTCTTACCTAGATAAGTTGCAAAGTTGTATGACCAAACCTTTGTACACACCCTATAATTAGGGATCTCTAGAATCCATTGCATTACACTTGCTAGAAGATGTTGTTACTTTAATGTTCAATTCATTCATGAACTTCCAGATGGGTATAACATTACATGATGCTCCGAGTCAAACATACAATTGTGTAACAATCTGTCTTTAATAATCGTGTGTTGTAAAAAATGGATCAACATTTAATTGAGACTCAACTAAAGATGTCCCCAAGTAGACTTCTAGGTGGTTCACCTATCTCCTCTAATGTTGGTGGTTTTTCTAGGTCTGCAATGGTTGAAGGAGGGATGTTTACATTATTTATATTCCTTCCTTAGGCACTCCTATCTTTCTCTAATCCCAAATACTCAAAAGCCCTCTTCTTGTGCTTATGAATCCTAAGTAGTTCCACAATTGGGACATAAATCTTGATCTGACTCAAGACTTGGGCAATGTCATAGGGAATGTATTTGGGAAAAGCAACATTTGGAGAAATATTGACAAACTCATTAGATGGCACAAGATTTTTCACATTTTGGGCATGGGTGGGAACACTAGTTCTACTTGAGACAACAAGGCCTTTTCTATATGCATCTTTCTTTGGAGTCTCTTTTGGGACATTGGTGAGAATTGGGGTCTTTGGTTTGGCTTGAGGCCCTACCCCTTTGACAACTTTACTTCTTGTGTTATACTCTTTTTCTTGGGCCACAACAACATTCATTAGTAGTTATCTATCCTCTTCTGATGGGATTCCTCCATCATACTTATTAATCATTAGATCTCTTAGGTACTCAAAATCATTATTAGGAAGTTCAAATTCTTGTACCATATCTAGTTCTAAATAATGAGAGGGATGAAGAAGATGTACTCGGTGAATGCAGTCCCAAAACTTGTAGCATTTCTTGCACTTATTACCTCAGTTGAAGTTTCTCCTTATTGTGAGCTTGTAGAGTAGTCCACCATGCATGCATCATCATCAATGTTGTCATCATCATCATCTTATTCAACTTGCTGATCTACTTCACATGGTTAGTGGGGTAAGAAGCATTTATCACACCAATTCATTTGATTTGTCTCTTCAACAACAACAAATATGGCATTTAGAGGATCAGGCACTACTCTAATTTCCTTAGCTTGGGGTTTTCTAACTCCCATGGGTCCTTTACCTCTTTCATCAGAACTCGATCATTTCTATGATGATTTGCACGTCCGTCTTGTCCTTGTTACCTATGCTGACCACGAGAACCTTGTCCAGCCTTCCTTTCTCTCCCTGGGCCAGCTTGTAAGAGATTTCTTTGATAGCTGAACCAAAGTCCTTAAACTTCCTCAAGATCCACAACCTTACTTGATTGAGTCTTCTCGGGGTTGATTAGTTTAACACCCTCCCTATTAGGAGGTTTTCCAAATTCTTTAATGTTGTTCTCAATTTATAGAGCCATGGTAAAGGCCTCGCCTCAATATTATCCCTCAAAATAGTAAGTAACTTTTTTTATCAAATAGATCTGAATACTTTATCATGGTTCATCACATGGCCTCAAATTAAATACCGTCTTCTCAATGTTTTGTTAAATCTAGTATTGAAATCATGTACTTGATTCATTAGGATTATTTTTATATTTTCAAACTCCGATAAAAGAAATCTAAGGTTTGTTTTATCACCATAATGCATTCTAAAAGCATTCTTCATCTCTATCCAACAGTTAATGGAATTATCTGGAAAAGATTTATATAAGTCCCTTACATCTTCTTCTATAGTATGAATAAATAATTTAATGTAACCTCCTCAAAATCTATTTTGAAGTCCTCCATCATATTAACAAAGAGTTTCAAGTGTTGATCACAAGTTATTACATAATTTTCTTGAAACTTAGGCAATTTGTTTCTTACATCTTGTGACACAACATTTGGATAGCTACCCATACCTCTAAAACTGCTGGGACCAAAAGTATTAACAACAAATGGAGGTCTAGGTGGAGGTTGAGCCATATTATTTTGAGGAGGTGATCTTACAGGAGAGATAAAATGATGAGGAGTGAGGAGTCTATGTGGTATAGGGATGTAATTTTTAGAATGAATGCCCTCTAAAGGCTCTGTCTCTTGGAAAATCCTATCAGCTTTGGAGAATATAGGGACAAAATGAGATGTAAATCTTTCAAATACAAAAGAAGGACCCTCTCTAGTTGGAGAATTTAGATTTACAAAGAGACTACCTGATTCAGAAGCACTTGAGGAAGTATTGCAATCTTCAATCATAAGCTGGCTAGTTTCACCAATGGAGATCTCTTTTCTTGATGCTTGATCTCCAACAACCTTCCAAATTCTTCTTCCTTCTGAATTAGACTTTCCTAACTCTTGAAAAAACCTTCTACTAGGGTCACTGGCAAAGAAAATCTTCTTCCTTCTAGCTTTGTAAATATCAGTGACAAATGTTACTTGATATATGTTAAGACACTGTATTTATAAAGAATTTAAACAACATAGAGTCACCACTAAGGATTTTAACCTTATTTTGTGTAAATGCACTATCCTATCAAATGTCTGTCAATACTAGATTCATGCAAAGCTTACAAGATCTACTCTTCTTTACCTAAATTTATCAATGATGATACAAATTTTAGTGCAATAACTATATAAGATGGAAATATTACACTCAGAACTCACAACTTTGAACAATTCTTATAGATCTAAACAAATAATGATGTTTCAGCAATGTATTTGCACTTTAAAATCTATAAAAAGCATTACTAGGGTCTGTATGTACACCTTTGTTCAAATACTTTAAAGAGTCCCCAAAAATGGCATCACGAGTGTTGGTATATAATTTTTTTCTCCCTTTCAAGATGAGCAACAACACATATTGGACATGGAGCTTAGAGACAAATAGATCATAGTGTGTGTCATTTTGTAGCTAGGGATGAGATCTAACTGGCCCTTTATTACTCATATTTGTGGAGAGATGGATAACACCTTTAAGAGGATTTGACCTATCCTCACTACTTTAGGCCATGCCTCTTCGACCAGGGTGAGAGGACCCTTAGTGTAACCTCTGTTTGATGAAGGGGATGGAGATATCCTTCATTTAGACAAATTTTATGAATAAAACCTTGGGAAAATATAGTCGATACTCCATAATTTAACTCTTAAGAGTCGTCACTTCTAAACGATGGAGACACTTTCAACACAAGGCTAAGGTTACTGAAGACATTAAGAAATCCTGAGTGTTCTACATATTTTAGTAATTAGATTTTGTTCCTTTGGTAATTTATAGGGAAAATCGGGTAGTAAGGATAGATTAATGGTTTTTTTTTGAATGATTTTGGTGGGAGATAAAGCAAGATAAAGTTGATTATACCGATCTTTGAAGGGACTTAACAAAAATGAACAACTCAACAACATAATACTTCAATAATAGTTAAGACATTCTTTTCGACGAGAAGGTGTGATTCAATGGAGGCCTAGATCAACATGTTTTCACATAATATTTGAGACTCTAACACAAAGGATCAAATTGAAAGACTCAATTAAACACCAAAGTCTCTATTAATCATGCCTAAGGTACACCCGAACATTTTAGATAATCTTTATCAAGTGACATTGAATTGATTTTAAATTTGTTTATCTCATCTAAGATGATATTCTTTAAATGAAATTGAAAATACCATTAAAGTGTTATAGGGATGAGATCATGTGTGATTTCATGAATATTTCAATGTAATATTGCAATAGGAATGAAAGAAACTATTTATAGACATTCTGAAACAAAGCAGACACAAATTGCTAGAGATTGGACACAAATTAATTTCAAAATTTCTTAAATTCATCAACAAGGGAAAGCTTCTAGAGAAATCTCAGTTCTCTTCAATGGCTATACATATGTAATCAACTTGACATGATAGAAAATATAACATAGAAGAAAATAATAGGTTATCTCGGCTTTGGTCTCTCACGAAGATGACTTTCTCAAATTTTCTCTTAGGAATTAAAACTATGACCATTTGCAAGAATATTCTCATTGCATTTATACATTTTAATAACTCTATTTTCCCCAAAATGTAAGAATATTCGAGGGACTTTTGCTTTTAATCATTTGTGACATTTTAACAAATTCAGAAAGTGACCATTTTAACAAATTCCCTTGAATAATGAAAGTGTCATGCCACAACTTCTAATCCTTTTCTTCTCTTAAGCAAGAAATCAAATTTTTCATCTTTTATGAAAGCCTCCTTTTCTCTCTCGAGCAACACCTTTTTCATCATTTCATCCATTTCATCCTTTCCTCTCTTTCCTCTGAAATTCTTCCTTCATTTCATTCATTTCCTCTGTAATTCCTATTTTTGCGAGTGCCCAGAAATTCCAACTTCAAAATATCAACCATTAACGATCCTTGGAATCACAATTTAAGTTTCAAATCCATTCAATGGAACCTTATAGACAGAGACAACAAGGAATTTCATCAAAGAATGATGAAAAATAGTGCGTATTCACATCTCCAGGAGTCTTGGAGAAAAATTATAGAAAAATAGGTGAAATGCACAACAACCATTTATTCTTCCCCTTTTCCACTTTATGTCATAGTCATCCACATGTTTTCTTGGCACAATTCAAAAGGAGAAGCTTAGAGGCAAGTCCCAAACAAGCGAGCCTTCCATGTGCCCTGGGCCCAAGAAAAACACATTTTGGCCTTTGAAAAGTCTCAATGTAAAAAGGAGATAGCGGAAGCCTCCATGTGTCTTCATGGCACTCTTTTGCTATGGTGCCCAAAAAATGAAACCCAAAACGAGCGTGGGCTCACCATGTGTCTTATTCGAGAAGAGTTTGTTAAAAATTTTGAAGGTTCAACGGAAGGCACCATGTGTCTAAGGACCGAGACATTTTTATTTGGCCATTAAAAATTCCAAGCAAGGGCGAGTTAGAAGAAGTCGCCAAGTGTCCTTTTCGGTGCTTCTTCAAAATAAAATTTAGGGATGATCCCCAAATAGGCATGGTCCCTCCACGTGTCCCAGGCCTTTAGAAAGTTGCTTGAAAAGTCTAAGTATGGGAAGACCTGATGGAAGCCTCCACGTGTCTTCATGGCACAACTTTGAGATGGTGCCCAAGAGCGGAGACCCTGAACAAGTATGGATTCACCATGTTTCTTAGGCCTTAGAAAATTACTTTGAAAACGTGTAAGTACAAAGTAGATCCGGTGGAAGCCTCCACATGTCTCCATGTCACAATTGTTAAAGTGGGAGCTTAAGGTGGATCCTCAAATGAGCACTAGCCCTCCACATGTCCATGGTCCTCCAAAACTATACCGGATACATGAAAAATTTGTCTAAGTCTAGGAAAAGCAGCGGAAACCTCCATGTGTCCCTCCTGCAACTCCAAGGCCAAACCAAAAGGTGAATTTTCAAATGAGCGTCGTTCCTCCACGTGGACAAGTTTTGGGTCAAGCGAGCCCAAGAGTTTTTAAAGTGCCCCCAAGCCACATCCAACCAAAAAGGTGATGTTTCCATTGATGCTTTGAGATGTAAATTTGACTAGGAAAAATACACCCATCAAACCGTAAAATGTAGAAAAATCACCATTTGAGCCTGGAAATGAATCTTTCTTTAAGGAAAGAGAATATGGAAATGTTATGAAGATCAAATATGATCCTCTGAGCTACATCCAATCATGTTTCCATAGATATTTGGGACACAAATGACAGGGGACAACAAAATGTGATCAGTGAAAACAGAAGGAAAGGAAAACCCGAGTTTTATGCCCAAGTTACATACTCTTTTAGATCGGACAGAGGAATGAAAAACAAATTCTGGACCTTTAAGTGATCCTTGACCAAAGAAGGGACTAATCATGGCAACTAGATGTAGGACAAATATTTTATGCATCAATATGGGAGATAGAGAAAACGACAGAGCCCGCAAAGTGGATAAATTCAATGACAAATGGGACAAGACTTATTTGAGCACCAACACATATGATTCGGTAGATGAGGTAGCATCCATGAAATAAGATGAAGGTTTGTTAGTAGTGAATAAATGAAGTGTTATGGAGTGGTTATGTAGTATGGTGTCTAGTTAAGTTTTATGGTTCTTAGTGCATGGTAAAGAAAACTAGGTGTTATAGGTGATCCCAACATGTTGTTAGATGATACCATGACGTATAGAATGATTATAATGTGTTAATGATTAAGTAATAGGTTAATCAAGTTAGTTCATGAGATTCATGTTGTGAAACAACATATTCTAGGTCTCATTCCCGACCTAATGAAATAAAAATGAGATGGTTGCATGACATATGAAGTAGTGCATATTGGTAAACTCCGTGTAAGGAATTATGACATTATATAACATGTTTAGAAGGCATATAAGATCATATTTTATAGGTATAATACATATACAATTTCATTTTGGAGAAAGTTAGTAAAGACTAGTCACGTAAGCATGGGAAAATTAAATGGAATGGAGAGTTTCAGGTATGGAAAATAATGAATGATTATTGGAAAACATGGAGAGAGGTTTCTACTATTTTGTGTGCAAAGTTTCAGGACAAGGCATTGAAGAAAAATACAGAAATTTCATTTTTATCTCTATCAAGCTTTTAGAGAGGAAAATCAAGTTTGATAGAAATTTTATTTTTCTCACCCAAACGTGTTTTTATTCATGGGTTCCTAAGCCTTTAGGGGATGATAAAGCATGGAATCAATACTATTTTGTAAAAATAATGAATCAATTTAGTCATCACATATTAATAAACCGTTGTTAACAAGGTAAAGAGGTCTAAAACCCTAGTTAAACCCTAACAACAGAAAGTGATAGGTGAAATATGAAGTGTATGGGCATAAAATGATCAGGGAAAGCTAATGTGAAGGATTAGGTTATAGAGGAATATTTAGGGCTCATGATGGTGGAATTTTCAAGTTTCATAAGTGATGGCAAGGTATTAAAAAAACTAATTTTGAGGAGATTTACAGTATAAAAGATGAGATAGAAGTTTCATGAAGAAAAGTAACTTATTATAGGAATATTGGAATGTATTATAAGTGGATAGGAAATAGATTATTAGGTTTAGCTTGAGAAAATTTAAGAAACAAGTCTTCCAAGGTGCCCTACCGCTTGAGGGTTAGAGAGGGAAAAACCAATCTTGTGGTTTGAAGTGAGTTTGATGAATTTATAGGATAGAGTAGTGGTCATAGATATATTTTTTGTGTCTAATATGATGTGTTGAAGTGCATGGTTTTATCTCGAAGAGGTTTTTTCATGTTGAAGCCTTAATTTCCTAATTAACCCTATCTAGGCTTGTCAAAGGTGAATAAAGCATCTGTTCAAGTGACATATTATCCAAGTAACATATGCATGTTTGTGAATGAATAGTTGTGTTAGGTTCCTTTTTGAGTGTTAAATAGAATGGTTTTTTTGGAAGTGGTCTTTGAAGTGTTTGAGCATGTTAAGTAGAAGACTAGTTCTTGAAATGTAAAACATAGTTTGAGAAGTTTGAGAGATGGAGTTGTTTCAGTGTCTTGTGATATATTTTGGTGATTCCATGAGTTGTTTCAGATATAAGACATCAAGAAATTTCTAGTGATATGTTGCATGAGCCATGAATAGGTGTTTTGATATGTCATGCCATTAAATTTTTGAGACTTATTTTTAGGTTCTTGAGACCTAGTTGAAGATGTTTTCCAAATGGGGTACTTCATGATGATGATAATGGATGTATATGTTCTTGAGCCTATTGATGATGATGAGAGGGTGTTACTTGTTGAAACATAATGATTAAGTGGTTTGACAAACCTTAATGTATATGGGTCCATCACTAATATATAGGTTAATATTTAATAATATGAAATATTTATATTTCTATTATTAAATATGCTAACCTAGGTATATACTTTAGGTTAAATATTTAATATCATGAAATGATTATATTTCTAATATTAAATATTATAAACCTAGGTGTATGTGTCAACCATTTTAGGTTGAAAATGTGGGTCGGGAGACATATCTGATCACCTTATATAAAAAGGACTTTAGGTCCTCATTTGATATATTTGGGAAATATATCAAAGGTTTGCAAATCAAGTGATTTGGTTTTACCCTTGGTAAATAGGGTTTTAAAGGAGGAGGTAATCTTACTGGATGTAAAATAAGTTCACTGAAGTAAAAGGTTATTTTCAAATTAGGTTTTACCCTATTGGGGTTTCCCACTATAAATACTATGTCACATGTGTTATTTATTTCCTGTAAGTATTTCTTTATTTACTTATGTTATGATGTAATATTTATTTAAATATTTAATGTAACATTATGTAATATGCAAGTTGATTAAATCCAGTATTTATTAGAATCCTCAAATTCTAACATTAGTAAAGTGTGTGAATCTTGTTGATTATTGATAACGATGTATTGTTCCTCAAGTCCAAGAATAATTCGTTGGAGATGGAGACTTAGTTTTAGGCCTAATTGAGTAATCTTGTGCAAGTTGGTGTCTGAGGCCAATTATGACCTATATGGTTTTTTCATGTAATCTTATATGATGTTGTAGATTTTTTTAATGTTTGTATTTCTGACTTTATTGGTTTTGGATGACCTATGTCATTTTGTAAGTAAGATTTAATTATTAAAGTATGTTAGATATGCTCATTATGAATAGTTATGATAATGGGGATGTGAGATAGATAAAGGAGGTGAAAGAAAGATTAGAGGGGTCATGAGAAGAGTTGAGAAGAAGAATTAAGAACAAATAAAATTATAGGTGAATGTATTAAAGGTCACTATACCTAACCAATCAATCAATTTTAAGTGAAGAGTTTGTTTGAGAGGTTTTTGGGTGCATGGAGTTAAACTTGTGGTCATAATAAATTGTTGGAGAAAAAAATTAATCAAGTGATATTAATATTTAGGTGGATGATTTAGTGTTTAGTCATCTTAGGGGTTTTATCCTCCTTGTGGGGTGGGTGCCTCACTAAATTAGGGTTTAATGTTCATTTTAGGATTGGTGTCCTACAAAACTAAGGTTTGGTGCTCTCTATGAAGTTGGTGGTTCACTAAATTTCCTTTTGTTTTGTAATGTATGCAAAGGTTTAGTGTGTTTTCTTCCATTGAGTTCTTCCCACTTTATATCTTTTTTTCATGAGTTATTTCTCGTCTCTTATACTTGTGGATGGTTATTGCACACTTAATAAGCTAACCTTG
The DNA here is from genome assembly GCA_018340775.1 of Taxus wallichiana var. yunnanensis. Classification (NCBI taxonomy): domain Eukaryota; kingdom Viridiplantae; phylum Streptophyta; class Pinopsida; order Cupressales; family Taxaceae; genus Taxus; species Taxus wallichiana. Next base: position 212,825,408 of record CM031236.1, on the reverse strand, counting down.
ATTATGAATGTTGATGGTTTATTTGAATGATGAATGCATGGTATGGAAAATGGAGTAAAATGTTTTGTATGAATGATTAAACCCCTCTCTTGGTCACTATTTTTCTAACATGTGAATTGATATAATGGCCTATCGATATATTCATAGTGATCGAGAGATAGGTTTTCAAATGGTGGGCTTAGTTTTCATTATTAAAATATTCAATTTTTCATACTATAAAATTTTCATGAAAACATTTTGATCTAGCTTGGGGACATGACAACATAGGGGGTAATGAAGAACCTCACGTATCTCATAGATTAGTATCATAGTGTCTTATCCATTGAGCCAAATATCTACTACACTAAAAAATAGAAAAGCTACCAACACAACCAAGAAAAACACAACACAAACACATAATGGAAAAGGAAAACATACAACAGAAAGGGAAACCATGATACAATATCCTAAATCACCTATGGTATATGTGGGGGACAACCCGCTTCCACTCAGTAGCATTTATTCTTCTCTTAATATTTACCCATGCATAGGTAACACAAAAATACCTTTGTTATGCAAATCCATTGAATGGATCACTAAAATATGACCCCATTCTATTTTTATTAAGAAAATTTGAATGATTTTTATCATAAGTGAGTTTCCACTAGACAAATCATTGCCTTAATTACTTCAATATCTTATTTTTGTCATCTTATCCAATTATAAATTCATCCTAATTTCTAATCTTCTATTTATACTACAATAATGAGTTTTGATCTTACTAGTACTATCATTTTCATACAAAGGCTTATGGTGTTTGATAGATAATTTGACTTGTCTAGCTACCTACTTCATGACCATAGTATCTATGAGCTACTTCTTGGCATGTATAATGATATTTTGAACACTATCACAAGCCTCTTGATGCTCTATGTTTCTCAATTTCTCCATGAATCTATCCTTCATACAAATTTTCTCACCCTCGACCCACTTCTCACTATGATGTGATGTGCATAGTGTTTCATCCTCTAGGAAAGAAAATAAGCACAAGATCGGGTATGAAAAATGAAAATTATAATTTTCCTCTCTCAACCATCATGAGTTTTGAAATTCATTTCCATGATGAAAACATACTTTCCTTTAGTGGATACAACTTTGAAAGATTCAAGAATCTTCTTATTCATATATTCATTTTCGAGAAAGTATTCATCTTGAACATAGTCAATCTTGTGAGAATCAAGCACCATTTGATCCATCTATTCTTCAATGAGAAAAAGAAGGTTCAAAATTTACAATCATTTTCATACTCACCAAACGAAAATTCATATCAGACCTCAATAGGATGATTGGAAATTTGAGATTAACTTGATTATAATTCATTTGATGTCACTTCTTCTTTATGATTTTAATTGTTCAACATTTTAGGATTGATTTGTTGTAAGTCAAGATATACAAATTCTTCATCCTCATCAATTAGAGAACTTACATGATTATTCAGTGGGAAGAAAACACTATGTAATTTCAGCTCCATCAAGTCATCATGATGATTTCCAATTGTATCCGTCACACCTAGGTACTCATTGATAACAATGGATAGCTCAACATCTTCCTCTCAAGATATGAAAAAGTTTTCATACCTTTAATCTTGAAATAGGATGTCTACCCTTGGGTCATCTAGTTTTTGAACCATTTATTTCAATTTCCTAATGGGAAGGAGCTCCTTCATCTTACCATTGATGGGTATGGTGGCATATGAAAAATCCAGCTTCTATATCTCAACCAACATCTCAACAGAAAATCTAGCTCAATAACATACCATACGAAGTGGCATGTTTGTCACCGATTTTCATCATGACATTATTTTTATGGATATATGAAAATGACACTTGATCATCCTTCACTTTTTCAATGATAGCTAATTATATGGTTTTTATGTACTTAAAATGGCTAGTAGCAGAGGGAGTGTAAGACTAGGGAATTTAAAATTTTTTGTGGATATGACATTGTTAGAGGAATTAGAGTCAATAATGTAATGATTCGGTTTATACCCATTGACCAACAAGGAAAGATAAAAAGGCTCTACTCTCCTAAAGGTGGAGGATGTGTAAGTAAGGAGGTTCGGATGAGTGGTGATATGATTTTAAATTAGTTCTTTGATGCTAGCATTTTTGGAACACGAATTTTAACTACTTCCTTTGATAAATTATATAAGTCTACAAAATTGTTTGGGGCAATTTTTCAAGTAGTTAGATTTCATAAATATAAATTTGGATTTCTTAACATGATAAATAATTTCAAAAGGTGAAGAATTTTAGGCACATCGTGAATTATGAAAGCCTTGACAAGAGTAGGATCTTTATTTTTGAGATCAATAGAAGTAGACACGATTCGATAAGAGGAGATGAAAGAGACTTACTCAAAAAGGTATATGGAGATTTAATTGAGGTAGTATCAATATTCTTCTTGGTTGACCCCATAGTAGTAGACAAAAATAATAATCTTTTTTGTAAAGTCACCATTTGAAGATTCAAATGATTTTCTTGGGTAGAAAAATAAGAGGCTTCTTTCTCCATTTGTTAGTAAGTTACCAATGCAAAAGAGCAACTACTCATGGAATCTTCAAATCATAATTCAACGAGCATAAAAATACCCAATCCCGACACATCCATATACTTCTTCTTATTAAATTTATGATTCAATAATTTCTTCTCCTTCATCTTCACAAGTTTGACATATTGCATTTACTAGTGGAGCTTCCAAGGAGAGCCTTGGGGTGCTCCTATAATATGATTCTTTTTATTTTTAGTACATGGAATATTGACGTATTTCCTTCTTCAATGTAGTTAATTCATTGAACTTTTTTTTGTAGCAATGGATCAACTCTTACATCTTTGAAACTATGAAATTTATTCTTCACCGAATAGTTCTTGATCTTTACCCAAAGTGTTCGATTGAGATATTCCTAGAATGATGCCAAACTTAGGCATCTAATCATTTTTGAAGAACCTCTTTTTATTATCTAAAATAGGATGAAAATCAGTAGGAATTTTATTAACTAGATTGTTAATTTTTTCCACAAATTATCTCATGGGATCTTGCGGTTTTTCTTAATTTGAGCTAACTAAGAAAGGAGGGAGTGGTAATATTTTGTAATCTTGAATATTTCTTCAAACCTGGTTTTCTTGTCATCCCATCAGTGATTTAATGAGGTTCCAAGTAGTAAAAATTATTTTATTTGGTGGAGAACACAATATAAACCTATCTTATTATAAATAACGTGATAAATCACATATATAATAAACTATTAAAAACAATCAAATATATAGAATTACCTCACATAAATTTGATCACTAAAATAAATAATTCCTAACATCCCCCCCAGTGTGAACATGGGAGAAAACACATATCAAGAATTTGATATTAAATTGTATGCATACTTTTAGCTTGGTACATCTTGTCTGCGGCTATGACTATCCACTTCACCACACAAGGTGAATCCATATCAGTATAATCATACTTCCACCACCCGATCAATGAAGAAATATGATAGTCGATAATCATATCGAGAGGATCACCGCAGGCACCACCGTCATATATAACTATTCTCAACATCCACAATACAAATTCTTCTCATTTACAAATTCACACCATAAAAATAAAATAACCAAAATAATAAAAAAAAGGTTCCACTTAGTGATCTATGTGACCCCGTCATTAGCAAATGATGGGAGGTCGCTTGATTGACCTCTTTCCCTTGTTTCTTCTAGCCTCTAATGTGACACTATTAACTCAAATAGAATGTGATCATGGCACTCATCAATTTTTCACATTGTGTTTATTCCCGTGCAATGTGAAACACTTTATTAGAGGATGTCGAGTAATATGAAATATATGTCTCTGTGAGGAAATTGTTTTTTTAAAATTTTCATACTTTTCGACAAAGTGATCAAAAATAAAAGTTTGACGATGATTGGAAACAATATATTTAAAAATTACGATCGACATCGTGATGAAGTTTATAAAAAGATGACTTAAAATTTGGACACTCTTGACATCACACTATGATTTTTTACAAGATATACATTTTTTACACAACTCTTTTAAGGCAAAGGTGACTAAACACTATGGAAAATAACAAAAATAAATAAAATGAATACATTAATTTAATTTCTATGACATTCATTTATAAAGACACATAAGATAATATCTAAAGACATAACAAAAGATAACTATGAAGACACTTAAGATATCAAAATATACTAAACAACTAAAGTAGACTAAAAATAAATGAAAATTGTGTAGTTTTAATATGTTAATCTAATAAAGTAATTAAACCACTATTGTAACAAAAACACTCTTTGTAGTGCTTGGAAATGCCTAGTTATCAAAATCATGCTTCAAAACCTTCTGGTTTATATCATGTATCTCTTCTTTATTCTAGCAACTATCACTGATAAAATAGAGAGAATTAAGAAAAAATTTCTTTGGATGGGAACTTAAGAGAAGAATAAAATACACTTGGTTACGTGTGATAAGGCCTCACATGATAACAAGAAATCAAGAGGCATTGGAATAAAAAAATAAGAACTATGAATGTTGCATTGGTCTCCAAAATGGGATAGAGACTTATTAAACAAGAATGCCCATGAGCCGATCACATTAAATCTAAGTACCTAAATCAAGGCAATGTTCAAGAGTTTTTCAACAAGTGATATCCATTCCATTGGTTCTAACTTCTGGAACAACATGGCCAAGATCGAAAAAGAGATTGCTTCAGTCAGTAAATGGATTTTGGGCCTCGGAGAAAACATAAACTTTTGGAAAGATAGCTAGGATGATTTTAGTAATCTAGCCAACTATGAGCAATGGGACCAGCTTAAATACAACCTCACCGCACTTTGGGAAAACAAGTTAGTGGATATGTCTAGAGCCTAGAAGGTAAAATGCAATGGAAAAATCTTAAGGCAATTATCCCTAATAAAAAGGAGATTCTTGGGGACCTTCAAAAAATTCTTAGTCATATCCCCATTAGTCAAATTTAGGCTGAGGATGAATTTACTTTGGCACTTTCCTTTGATGGAAACTATTCGGTGAGATCTAGGTATCAATTGTATGCTAATGAAACTCTGTAGAATATTTTGTTGGTGAAAGATCTATTTCAAAGAATTAACCCCTAAAATAAACCAATTCCTCTAGTTTTTTCCTAAATAAAGGTATTATCACCATTGATAACTTCATTAAGAGTGTCTCTACCATGCCAAATAGGAGCTACTGACTATAAAAGGACAATGAAACCATCTAGCATCTCCTGCTTTGCACTTTCTAGTTGTAAGTGGTCTTTAGAAGCTCATCTTCAATAGTTTTGATGTTAGCTGGTCTTTCTCGAAGGACATTAATCAAGTATGGATTCAATGGAAGACTCCCTTTAAACATGCTCTACTTTACAGATTCTGTAGGATCATTTCCCCCATACTATTTGGAGAATATGGAAGTATCGCAACTCTCTCATATTTATAGGTACCAATAAAACTATCAAAAGTATCTTGAATGAAATCATTATTGCTACTAAAGAAAACATTATTAAATTCAATCCCCCCAAAAATCTATGTATCCTCAAGATGAGGAGAGAAATTTAAAGGCTTGGATTATCAATTCTCAACATGTTTCAGTTCCCCCATCCAACATTGATAGGTATCTTGTGTAGTGGAAGGTTGGCCTAAATTTAACTTCGATGGTGCCTCCAAAGGTAACCCCGATCGATTAGTAGGTGGTGGAGGTCTTATTAGAAATCATAAGGGTCATCTAATTGCCACGTATGATGGTCCTATGGGCAAGAAAACCAACCATTATTCGGAGGCCCTAGTAGCTCTTCACTCTGGGAATCGATTCTCTAGGAATCTCAAAGTTGTCAACCTCATTATGGAAGGTGACTCTATGAAAATCATTAAAAATATTTCTAAAACCCAAACCTCGAGTAGGACATAAAGATACTTTATTAATGAAGCTTATACTCTATGCAATGGTCTCAACATTATGTTCCAACATGTGTATAGGGAGGGAAATAAATCAAGAGATATATTAGCCAATGTTGGGGTGTGCATTAATAATTACAACAAATGGTATGATATCCAAGACATCCCCACAAAATTTCCCCATAATTATTAATGAAGACACTTAATTATTTATTAATTACCTTATAATTAATAAATCCACATCTCCAACCCTGCCACCTCACCTCGCCACCTCACCATGACCTAGCCCTAACCCTAAACTAACCTAATTAAGACCTATAACTTGGTCCAGACCCACACCCATGACTCATCACCCCTCACCCACACCAAAACAAACCTAATAATGACTTGACCAAGCCCACAACTGACCCCTCGGGAGAAAAGGAGGGAAAGTTGGCTATTTTACTAAAAATAGCCAACTTTGACCTAACCGACATCGGTCCCTACGCGACCGGTGTCGGTTAGGTAACCACCATCGGTTCCCTATAAATGACCTCCCCCAACCAAAACAAAGGATCCAAATTCATTTTGCAAGAGAGAGACAAGTGAGAGAGAGAGAGAGAGAAGAGGTTGCAGAGAGGAGTATTGAGCCCAAGACTGAATCGAGCAACTAGATCACTGGTCACACACTCATCCAAACATTGGGAGAGTCGAGGATAGCTTCATCAGCTCACTTCCGATTGCCGGATCATCCCAACTGAGCCTTGCCTTCACCACTGCATTCCTTGGACCTACATCCACATCAAAACTAGTAAGTAGTCTCTTTTATTACCTTGTATGCTTCTAGACACTACTTTGTGAACTTTTGATTCATAGTGATTATAAGCTCACTCCTGGATCTACCACCCGGCAGCACCCTGCACCTAACCTTCATTCATCCATCTCTATATTGCCCCAAAGACAACTTTCTCACTCTCTGAGTCTTCTCTATCACCCTACTACTCCCCTCAACCATCTACCAACCTTCTAAACCCCATAACCACCTTACAACCAACCTCCATTTAAAAGCCCCTAAATCACTGCCCCTACCGATATCGGTTATCCCCTACCGGTACCGGTTTTATAACCATGGTCGGTTATCCAGTGACCGGCATCGGTCACTGTGACTTATACCAAAAACCAACCTTTCACCTATTTACCTCCAAACAATCTCATATCCAGCCTTGTCTATCCCTGTAACTTGATCTGAACGTATCAATAACCAGTGACCAAACAAACAACATGACATTTTATTATTGGTAGTTTAGTCTCTATTGCTTTTAGTAACGAGGTACCTAAATCATGATTTCGCAATAGCTTCTTTATTATCATTTGCATTAATTTGTATTAAAAGGGAACTGACCACCTTCGAAAGGAAGTCTAATATTTCCTGGGCCCAAGGCAGTTCCCTCACTTATTGTTTAACGAAAATCTGGTGGTCTTGCATTCTTATTTACAGGTAGTCCTTCCTAGACAAAAAGGAGCTCTTCACAATCGGTCTGATCTCTCTACGGTACGCACACACCTTCCCAACACTCAACAGGTATTCCTCCTAGCCCTAACCCTTATCTGTTTCTCAAGAGAATGAAAAGATAGAAATAACTCTATTCTGGAACAAAATTCTGTGTGAAACATTTTGGCACGCCCGGTGGGACCCTTCTCGGGTTTCTTTCTTTCTTGCTTGTTTTCATATAGGGAGCACACTTGTTGTTTCTTTCTTCTAAATATTCACAAAATATTTTGTCATTTTGGTAAAAGAACTTGTCTTTCTTTCGCATCTTTGCATTAGTGAAAGTCATCTTCTTAACCTCTTCTCTTTCTTTGCTTCATCGAATATCATTTTCGATTTGGGTTTAAAACACGTGCATCACATTCTTGCTTGTTGTTTTTAATTCTAGTGAACGTAGATTAAGTAACAGGTCATACACGTGGGGGTGATATCCATGGTATTGATGAGAAATTAATCTTACTCTCACTACACAACACATACCAAATCACATCATAATCTACACAACATCTCAAACATCCCCCCTTCCCGCGGTATTCCTCCACCCGATTGAGGTAGCCTTACAAGCCAAAACAAACTTGACATCTCCCTTAGGTCTTTTGTTTAGGATTGACATCATCTTGCATCTAAGGCATAAGCCCAAAGTGATTAAAACTAATCCTAGGGTTAGTCTCTTGATTTGCTTGTGTATCTTGCTTGTTTTTTTTTTTTTTTTCAGTTCTTGTTTCTCTGTTATACCCTGTCTCAGTGATCACTTCAGACAGTTTGGTGGGTATACTAAGCCTTGTTATCCCCAAACCAAGCAGCTCTTACATTCTCTCTTTGCCTTCACAGTGACCGACACCGGTCCTCTTCTACCGACATCGGTTACACTGACCGACCGCTACCATACCACGACCGACACATCGGTTACTTAGCACCGATATCTGGTTATTGTGTTTCACAGTTCCTGACAAACCAACAACCTACCAATTCCAACATTTTGTTGTTGTTTCTATTCCTGATTGACTAATTCCCTATTGTATCCTCTTGTCCATGGTTGTTATCACCTGAAACAAGCCACAACCATGGTTTCACATGCTTGTTCCGTGTCTTTTCCTGAGTCACCCCCTTTGCATCCTATGGGGAATCCTACGGACACCAGTGCTTTTCCCAAGATCCTGTAGGAGATCCGACTTTGCCAAATTTTTGGATGCTAATCCTAGCACCGTATATATATTATTTGTCTCATACCCCTGACCGTACACCCGACGGTCAGCTCCTCTTTGGTATGCCTATTAGTATAGCCACTCACTTAGCCCCTTCCCCACCTAATAACTCCGCCTCACCATCTTCATCCTTAGCCCCGTCTCCCAGCTCAGTGGCTTTGGTGGTTCATACTGCACCAATTGGCCTTCCTTTGGTTAATCTGGGGCCCCACATATCACTACCATCCACTGCCCCTACCTCATCTCTCCCGCAGATTGCCTCTTTCATAACTCACTCTCTACCATCTATCCACACGAGCTTTCCCTCTCAGGCTCCGCCCACCTTTTCATTTCCATGCAGACTCATCCGGTGGCCTCAACATCTTATATAGGACACCCTTATTCAGCCACCCCAACACATTCATCATCATTACCTTATCAACATTCAACCCCACCATTGTCTAGTAGCGGCTCTTGGCCCAATCCTCCTCCGTTTACGATGACAACACCATCATCTAACCCAACCAATGATTTAATCAAATAGATGATGGACAAGATGCAAAATCTTGAGGCTTCTATTTCAGGAAGCCATAACACCCTGACATACGAGCAAGTTTTTCGGGAGCCTATTCATCCTTCTGTCCCCCTTCATACATATCCTCCTCAATGGGAATTACCAAAATTTACTCGCTTTAGTAGTAAGGAGGACCCTCAACAACACTTGCGATCGTTTAGACATGCCTGCTATCTGATTGCTCATGACGATGCCTTACTACTCATACCTTCCCCATGTCCTTATCAGGACCTACCTTGGAGTGGTACAGTGCTTTAGCCCAGCACTCAATCTTCTCCTTTAACTAGTTAGCCCAATCTTTCTTGGATCACTTCTCCATCAATATTGCCAAGAAAGTATCCATTACCGACCTCTATGCCATCCGACAATTTGAAGATGAGTCTATCGCAGATTTCGTTGGACGATGGCGGGGCCTCATCAACCAACTTACTTATGCCTTACCTCAGGCCGAGCTCATCAAACTCTTTACGCGGGCCTGCACTAAACACATTTCTCCCACCCTCCAAATTCAAACTTTCCACACCTTTGATGAGGCCTTTACTATGGCTCGAAACTAGAGATTCGAGCCTTAGAGGAGGAGAAATTGAAGTTGCACAACAAAAACTCAAATTTCCGAACCCAAGACTCCACCAACAAACCCAACACCACCAACTCTCACGCATCGGCTGCTTCAAATCAAAAGGAGCCATACACATGCGGTGACGGTCAAATCTCAAGCACCGTCTAATACCCAGCTGAAAATCCACCTATAAGTATAAAGCCGAGCCCATCAAGTACACTCCCTTGGGAGAAACTTATGATGTGATCTTGGAAAAATTGCTTAAAGCAGGAGCTATCACCTTGCCTCCTGTTAAACCTCACTCCGGGTTTGATTCCACCCATGCTATACCTTCTTGGTATAAAGAAAATGACTTCTGTAACTTCCATCGCGTGAAGGGACACAACCACGAAAACTGCAAGATGTTGAAAAACATAGTGCAGGAAATGGTTGATGCAGGGGATATAACCCTCGATAATCCTAATGCCCCTACTAATCAAAATTTAAAAATCTTCAACAAACCATTTCCAAACCATTCATCTAACAGTAACACAAACCAAGAAACCTCAGCCGAGGAGAAGAGTGTGCATGAGATCCATGCGGTTTTCAACTCCCAACCAAGGGCTTCCATCGAGGAAATTCTGAATCGAGCCTCTTCACCAACGCAGGGGTCCTCGCCCCCTTCTCCTTCATCAGGACAAGAGGACAGCCCCGCTATTCCTTTACCCATAAAGGAATCAACCACCCAGAGTTCTCTTCTCACAGAAGAGCCTTCTTACACCACATCCCTGCAAGACTGTGAGCGGATGTTATCCAACCTATCTATTTCCCAAACATCTCCTTCCACCACTCTTGCTGCAAAAGAAGAAGGATCACCACTTTTTCTATCATCCTTAGAGGAGAAACCCCTCGAGCCTACATCACCAAACTCCTTAACCATGATGGATCCTCTAGAACATGCCCTCCTCCCTATCAGTTCTTCATCGCCTAAATCTTTCCAGCGACCGGTTGACCTCTTAACACCCATTGATACAACACCTCATTCGCCCCCTATATCACACCCACAGTGGACCGGAATCACAGCCCACTTCTCTTCCATACCAAAATTCCCATCCACACGTGAAGATTGTCATCCCCCAGAAGATAGACGAGTCTTATGGGAACGTTTGAGTACACCATGCTCTACTCAAATGCAGATGACTAATCCAGACACCTCTACCATATGCCCGAAGTTTTTACAAAAGCTCAAAATGCCTATGTCCTCACCTTCACCCCCCTCATCTCTACCGAATACCTCATCCACCTCTATCAACCTAACCAAACCTTCCCCTACGCTTGGGACTTCACCAATACCCAGCCTGACGCACCCACCTAAATGGTTAGATTTATCCAAAAATAAAGCCGTCAATCCACCTAGGAGACAGACCCAATCTCCTCGAGTCCAATCTATGCCTCCGCCACAACTAAAACCCTCACCCCCGATCACACCGGTACAGCAGGCATGGTTTCAACCCTCACCATCACACCTACCTTCTATATTGGGGCCTCACCCCTCCACCTTGCCTCAATACACCATGCCTCCCACGTCTTCTTTAACACGACCTGCACCTTCTGCACCCATACAAAAATCCACGGGCATCTCAACACCGTCGCCCCAAGTATCCTACCTACCTACCAACCCTAAGCAAACTCGATCATCGAAGGACTTGTTTGTTGTCACTCCTCTTTCCCCATGGTTGTTTCCTGCCACCACGTCATCTGTGGCCTCATCATCTAACCAGCTAAACATGACTTCTGCACAGAAGAAGCCACGCCTAGTTAAACCCAATCATCAAAATCCCTTGCCTAAACCACCACCCGTATGAACCACTCATACCCAACCATTACCAAAACAATCAATAATCTCACCCACTCAATCAATAGCCTCATCTTCATCTGAATTTGACCCACTCAAAGGATCTTACGCCAAGATCCTTGATATGTTGGTAGGGGATGCGACCATTTCCCTACCCCCACTCAGACCCTATGATCCATCTAAACCTCGACCTATAGGTTATGATGAATCTAAAATCTGTGCCTACCACCACACACCAGGACACAATGTAGAAGGATGCAAAGCTTTGAAAGCCATCTTTCGCCAGTTGCCTATCTCGGATAGAAAATCTAAGAAAGACAACTTACGGAGGAAAATCCTTAGCTTCGATCCCTTCTCCTATACCACCTGTCCCCGCCTCACCAAAATCTATCATCATTGCAACCCCACCTCTCGAGAACAATGACTTATCCCTACCATCTTCCTCATCTCGTATTCACGAGATCAACATGATTAGCATTGCTACTCGAGGTCAGAAAAACAATGGAAAAGCTAAAGAGAGCACACCTGCGGCCTCTCTTTCTCCTTCCGCCATCCCGATCGCACCACCACCTAAAGTGGTTATTCATGGACCTACCTATCCAGTCTCTGATGGAGTTTCCCATCGCACCATGATCAAACAACTTCACCAATCTCCTATAAAAATGACACTCTATGATCTCATTCAAACATCTGAATCTCATCGACAAGCTCTAATTGAGATCCTCCAAGGGATAGAGGTCCTACCTAACGAAACCCTACCCATCACCTCCATCTTAACACCCAACCACGTCACTTCTCTCACCAAACAACCTACCTCCACAACCACCTCTGTCCTTGTACATACAAGCCGCTGTTGTCAGTTTTTCAAGAAGAAATTGTCGTCTTTGGTGCAGAAGATCCTGACCCCACTCTTTTCATCTCGGCTTACGTCCAGGACATCCGGTACATGTCATGTTATGATCGATGGGGGTGCTAGCCTAAACATCGTCTCTTCCAAAGCCTTCCAATAGATGAATATCCCTCCTAGCTGCATGTGTGCCAACCCCACCATGTTGCGTTCATTCAACGATGCTATTACTTCTACCCTAGGCACCGTGATCCTTAACATTCATGTAGGGCCACGTACCTTGCCCGAACTCTTCTATGTCCTTGAGGGAGAGTTCCAATACAACATGTTGTTAGGCCGCCCTTGGATCCGGCTATGGGATGCGTTCCCTCCACCTTACATAGATGCATAAAATTTGAGTATGAGGGGAAGTCATACACCGTCACAGCTGACGCTTCCCCTTCAAAACTTGTAATATGTTATACCACCCTAATGATGTGCTTGTACCAGTCAAGGCACCCATTGATCCGACCCAACCATCTACTTCAACCACGCCTCAACCATCCACCTTAGCCACACCCACACCTTCGACCAATGAAACCACCGACGCGAATACCTCTTCCTTCCCCGCGACAACATCCCAACCTCGGATCCCTTGGTAGGTGTTTTTCAATGCCTTACGCTGGGGGAGTACCACCTATACAACGTTAGCACCTTCCATACCCCACAAGAGTATGGACAGTTACATGCACATCCTACCTACGACCATCGTGTGGGGGAGGTGATCTCCTACGGACCACCTAATTTCCACACCAACCTAACGTATGGGGGTGTCGACGCATCCTCTGTCACCCCTAAACCTCCCCTTGGTGTGGTTCCCTTCCAATCTGATTTTCAATATCTAACCAACCATCATTTCCCTCACCTTCCTGACTCACTGTGCTTGGAAAGGTTTTGGTTTCGGTCTTTATGAACAAGGCCGACATACGATCATTCCCATGACTACACGCAAACACAAAGATCGTAGTGGTCTTGGATTTTCTGAACCACCTACACCGAAGAAACCTCATGTCAATTGTATCCAGGAAGATGATGAAGTCACCCCTTCCGAACCATCATCGCCCATTTTTCCATCTTCACCCACGGAGTCGATAGACCCGGAATCTATCCCTCCTAACTTTTTTTTTTTTTTGTGAATGCTATCTTCCTAGGTCCTCTCACTTATCAACGCGATGGTGAAGACCCATCTTCTCTCCCCCTTTTGTATCCAGACATGATCGAAGAAGACTCACCTTCGATTAATGTTGTGGAGTGCCAGGATGACGACTCCATCCTCACCTACCTTGGTGCGGATGACTCTTATATTCAACGCGCCTTACCATCTGAAACCCAAACCATGTTGAATGAGTCGACTATAGAAATCAACATCCACATGGAGGACGATCCTCACATTGTAAAGATCGGACAATCTCTCGATGCATCAGAACAAGCCACCTTCACTACCTTCCTCCGTGCCCGCAATCAAGCTTTCGCTTGGTCCTACGCCGACATGCCAGGAATCGATCCTGACATTGCTGTCCATAACATCACTCTGAAACCAGACTCCAAACCAGTTAAATAGAAACTAAGAAAAATGCATCCACGCATTGCCCTCTTGGTTAAAGAAGAGCTTCAACGACTCCTTTCTGTTTCTTTCATCTTACCTATTGACTATCCTCAATGGATTTCTAATGTCGTACCTGTCACTAAAGCGATGGGGGGACTTCGGATATGTATTTGGGACCTTAACCTCACTTGCCCAAAGGATGACTTCCCCCTACCTAGCATTGATCAACTTGTTGATCTCACTTTGCATGGGCCATGAGATGCTTTCTCTCATGGATGGTTTCTCGGGATACAATCAAATTTTAGTAGCCCCGGCCGATCAACATAAAACCACCTTCATTACCCCCTGGGGGACCTTCTACTATCGTGTCATGCCATTTGGCCTTAAGAATGCTGGTGCGACCTATCAGCGGGCTATGACTTACATTTTTCATGACATTATGCACACTATCCTCGAGGATTATGTCGATGATCTTCTTGGAAAATCCAAACATCGCAGTGAACATCTCGATGTTTTAACCATTATTTTCGATCACTGTTACAATACTTGTGTTCATCTTCAACCAAAGAAATGTGTCTTTGGCATCCTTTCGAGAAAACTCCTTGGCTTTATCATCTCTTTGCGTGGCATTGAGGTCGACCCAACTAAAGTCAAAGCTATCTTAGAAATGCCCCCACCCACTAACCTAAAACAATTGCGTAGTTTGCAGGGCAAAACTCCAATCTATCCGGTGTTTCATCTCACAACTCTCGGATCGATGTCAACCTTTCCATCATCTCCTTAAAAAGGACATTGTCTTTCAATGGAGCGAGGAGTGCCACCAAGCCTTTGAGGCTCTTAAAGCTTATCTCTTGCAGCCACCCGTGCTTATCCCACCTCAGGACGATCACCCTTTCTACCTTTACCTTTCTACCACCGACCATGTTGTAGGAGCCATGCTCACACATCGTGACTCTGAGCATCGAGAGCAAGTAGTTTATTACATAAGCCATACTCTTGTGGATTACGAGACTAGGTATACACACGTAGAAAAGTTGTGCCTAGCCCTATCATTCGTGGCCACCAAACTCTGACATTACCTCCTGAATCACAAAACTTTTGTCATCACCAATGCTGATCCCATACATTATATGTACGCCAAACCTCATCTAAACCAACGCATCACCCGATGGCTTATGCTCCTCACCGACCTCGACCTTGAGTTTGTACACCAGAAATCAGTCAAAGGACAAACTATCACGGATCAACTCGCGGAAGCCCCTTTACCTGGGGAACAATTTACCAATTTTACTTTCCCTGATGAACTCATCGCAACCCTTTCACTCAGTGATGCATCTTATCCGATGACCCTCTTCTTCGATGGATCTAAATGTCAGCGCGGCGGAGGGGCGGGTGTTGTTCTCATTCCTCTTGATGGTGAACCTATGCCTCTTTCATTCAGGCTCGATTTCCCTGCACTAACAATACAGCGGAATACGAGGCCCTTGTTTTGGGTCTCCACGTTGCGTTACACTTAGGTGTGAAGTCTATTAACATTTTCGGTGACTCTCAATTGGTAGTAAATCAAGTTACTGGCATCTACCAATGTAAAAATGAGGAACTTCAAAAGTACAAATGTTACGTGGATTCACTTTTGACCTTATTTACTCATTATTCTATCCAAACCGTTCCACGCTCAACTAATAAATTTGTGGATACTATGGCTTGCTTGGCCTCACAAATTCCTACCTCACCAACTGACTCTGACATATTTGTCTTGGTCCAACAACTCTTTGCCCCATCTTACTTAGTCCCGGATGTTTGTATGGTAAATAATGTATCTGTTGATTCGCAGGATACCTGGTATCACCAATTTCACGACTACCTTACAACCTCTGTTCTCCCACCTGACCTTACTAGTAATGGAAAACACACTTTTCTTAAAAGTGTTTCTCATTATGTCATCATGGGGGGACTCCTCTATAAACGTGGCTTCGATGGTATCCTCCTTCGATGTCTAACTAGCGCTGAAGTCACCCATACCATCCAACAAGTCCATGACGGAATTTGTGGTGGGCACTTTAGTGGCCTTGCCATGGCCAAGCGGATCCTTCACCTAGGATATTATTGGCCTACTCTTAATAAAGACTACTGCTGAATATGTTAAGCATTGTGTTATGTGTCAACAACATGCCAACCTTCAACATACTCCCAGCCACCCGCTACAGGTCGCACGAGATCTTTGGCCTTTCTCACAATGGGGTTTAGACCTTATTGGTGAGATTCACCCACCTTCTTCGCAGCGTCACCATTGGATCATCACGGCAACCGAATATTACACTAAATGGGTGGAGGCCATTCCACTCATTTCAACCAAAAAAAGAAAATCATTGAGTTCATCAATCATCACATTATCTGTCGTTTTGGTGTTCCTCATCGCTTGATAACAGATAATGGAAAATCTTTCAAAAATAAGTTGTTACGAGCCCTTTGTGACAACTTTGGTATCAAACTTAGCTTCTCGTCACCCTACTATCCACAAGAAAATGGTCAAGCCAAATCTTCTAACAAAACCTTAACCAAAATTCTCATGAAAGTCATTAACGATTCTGGAAAAATTGGCATGATCACATCCCCTTTGCCCTTTGGGCTTATCATACCAGCATTCATACTTCCACTAATGCCACACCATTCTCTTTGGTGTATGGTACCGAGGTTGTCTTGCCTCTCGAAATACAAATCCCTTCCCTCAGAATATCTCTCCAGGATATTCTCACCAATGATGACTTCCACCAAGAGCGGTTAGCCCAATTGGAGCTTCTTGACGAGCGTCGTCTTACAACTCTTGACCACCTTCAAATTTATCAAAAGCGCATCAAGCGTGCTTATGATAAGTGAATTCATGAGTGTACCTTTAAGATTGGTGATCTTGTCCTCAAAGAGAATCAACATGTAACCAAACTAGAAAAGAGAAAACGTGGAAAATTTGCTCCTAATTGGATTGGGCCTTACATTATCACTCACACTTATGGATCAGGTACTTATCGTTTAGCTTCAATGGTAAACTTGAGCCTGAACCCCTTAATGCCTTGCATCTCCGACCATTCTACTATTGAATTTAGTGTTACATCACTTCTTATCTACCTTGCGCTCGTCCCTTGAGCTCATTTACCACCTCATACACCTTGTTTCGTGCATCTCAAAGTAGAATCAAACTCACGTGGTTTGATCATCACCTCCTCTTAAAGATGCCTTCCCCTTTTTAGTCTAGTCCATGACTTAAAAGTATCAAAATAACAAGTTCTCAATTATACAATTCTGGGATATTCTTGAGTCAAACTTCCTGCAAAACTAGATGCTTCATGCCAAACGGACATCTAGACCTCTAAGCTATAAACTAGACTGCTCCCTCGAAGGACAACTATGTGTAAAGCCGCATCTGCTACTATAAGTAGACTGCTCCCTCGAAGGACAGCTATACAAAGTCAGCCTCTATCAGAAGCTTCTCGCATTGATCAGCTTCGTGAAGACCTCAAGAACAACAAAATGCATATCCCATATAGACTTCCCGCATCGATCAGTCTATATCCAAAAAAATAAAAGTAGTATTCAAAAGCACTTTTGAGTCATGGACTTGTCTATTTAGGTTTGGTTCTCTTTCATCAGAATAATCACCTTATAACAAGTTCTCTGCGCCCCAGCTATACCATCCACCTCACCTCACCATTCTTCAAAACAACAAAACTCAAGGGACGTGACGTATATCCGATATATTGTGATTATACAACTCTTTTCACCTATCGACTTCTCACCTATGCAAGGTACCTAGGGATTCAAGCTCATCCTACGATAATACGTGGTTTGTTTAGCTCTTTCCAACTATGGGACACTTTTGCCTCTTTTACCCGAATCTAGGATTATGTGTTGACCTTAATCAGGACACGGTTTCCTATGCTTGGGTAAGCTAACCCTCACTTCACCTATACCCACACCAACACCGCCAATACCTTACCAACACCAACAACATTACCCTACCAACATCAAACTTTTACCAACCAACAAATTGCCTAACCACAACCAAATTGCCTGAATTCACCTCTCCCTGGTCCTAAGGGAGAACTACATCGGTCTGAGGCCCCTCCTTGCTTTGTGCAATGGGCTATGTAGGCAGCACTTAGGAGACATGGGGTCTCCCAAGGTTAGCTCGACCATCCCCTACCATAACCTATCATGTGTTGTGTTTTCCTTAAAAATATAAATATTTTCACGTATTTATATTGATAACACTCACCTTTGTCCTTTATCAATCCAAACATTCAAAACACAAACATTCTTATTATTATCATAACTCAAATCAACATACATATTCAGTTTTATTTAGATGTTAAACAAATACATCTTCTCTATTATCGATGCGCAGGTCGAGTCCTTATTTATTCTTCTACCCCTATGTATGAAACTCACTTAGGCCCCCACGCCTCGTCCCGAACCAGGTAGCGATGGTGATCATCGACACCACTCACCTGGCCTCTCCATCCTCAAAGGTACCACTGCTATTGGTTCCTCCCACTGATCCACCAATCTCTCCTGTAACATATGAATATGCCCTCTCGCGTGGAGGAGTCTTGCCTCTAGTCTCTCCACTCGTGACTGCGAAGCCTCTAACAATCCGTGGTCTCGTTCACCTGTGTTTGAAGCTGGTGAACTAAACCCTGTAGGTGGTCTCTCTCCATTGTAATCACAACTATGTCAGGATGATCGGCCCTCTCGTGTGTACCTCGCAGCTCTGCTGCCCACCATAATCTATAAGACTCTTGTCACTCCTGCATCCATTACCCTGCGATCGGCTATCTCTTCTGGTCCTTCTGGAAGTGTTGGCCGTGGAGGTGAGAATGGTGCCTCGGCATCGATCCTCTGTATGGTCTATGATCCATGGGTATATCCTGAACAAATCCAAATTGTCACCACACACGTGATCTAGAGGAATCCTCTCGTACTCACCTAGCCTGTGTCCTGCGATCCACCTCAATCACTCTACACCCCTCAAATCCTCGGCTATGTTCACCATCACCATGTAGTTCCCGTAAGGCCTCCAATGGATATCTGCAATCGTCACCATCTCCAACATCTACCTATAATACTCGGCGTCATCAGTCACGGTCTCGGCTCTTGCCTCTTGCTCTGTCTGGACCCATCGCTTGAATCCCAACCTCTGCAATCCTGTCTCTCCTGCCTGGATTGGTCGGCCTATTGGTCACACACACACAATGTGCTCATAGGCCCAACAATGTAATAAGTATGCACAATCCAGTGTAGTCCTGTGATTTCACCTGCATGCCCATAAACCCCTGTATAGCTCACTAGATATGCGGGTGCCCATGTGAAAGTAATGCTACCTTCTATCATCTCACGAATAATACACATCAATGATTTTGGAAATCTTCCCCCATCCACTCTAGGTAATGCATAATACCCCACTACTATCATTAATACCATGGCCAACCTTGTTGCCTCAGGGTGTGCCGCAAACATTATACCAAAAGTAAATGTCAAGCCTCGCTGTGTCAAATCTCGTGCGGCTGGACCAAATACTACCGTTATCGCTGCCCGCGCCACGTTGGGCCTGCTGATACACTGGTCTTCCTGTAATTGGAAGTCTCAAAATTTGAAACACATCTTCTAACATCACTGTCATCTCCCCTGTTGGTAGATGGAAGGTATTCTTTTATGGATTCCATCTCTCAATCAGCGCCTGCAACATAGCATGATTGCGTGTGATTCGTGAATAATAGCAGATTCCGCTTAACCCCACATGGTTTATTAATGCCCACTCAGCTGGTGTTACATCCGCTCGGACCCGTGACAACAAAGCTGGCACCCTATCATTCATCCTCAACCCCGCCTCTGCCTGCACATCAAACCAACAAACAACAAATAAATCCCCAAGTGTTTTTTATCAAAATCTGCAACTTTACATAGTAACCGATATCGGTTACCTAACCGATACCGGTTAGGCATAAACCGATATCGGTCACTGTCAATTCTATCCACCCTACTCAAAAACACCACCTATGATAACTTATTCACTTGTTTTCCCCTCTCTATACCTAAAAACATATCTAAACACCTGATTACCTACCCCATAACACTCACCCCATCCCAAACCCTTGCCTATCACCTTTCTTTTCATCTCTACCCACTTACCTTACCACATCCTATTCATAAGCATGCAAAATCTAATTCCAACCAAAACTTATACCTCTTGGGATGCAGCAGCTTGAGGTGGAACCTGTCTTCCTTCTCCTCTCTACCCATTGGATGCTTCTCCTTGTT
Organism: Taxus wallichiana var. yunnanensis; assembly: GCA_018340775.1. NCBI lineage: Eukaryota > Viridiplantae > Streptophyta > Pinopsida > Cupressales > Taxaceae > Taxus > Taxus wallichiana. The sequence goes on along the minus strand of CM031236.1, from coordinate 212,805,034 downwards.
CAGCCATGTTCACCACCCTCTTCACTATAACTTGCCTTTACACCTTCTTAATCCAAGCCCATGATCACTTTACCTATCTCTTTCCTCCTTATCACTCAATTCTCCCATGTAACTAACCTGTATGGACGTCAACAGCCTCGCATCCTCGTATTTAACATGTTGCATGACTCTAAAAATAAGAATTTAAGTTGCCTCCCAAGCTTTTCTATTTTTAGAAAAGCTCATTTTAGCATAACCGATATCGGTTACCTAACCGGTATCGGTCACATAGTGACCGACATCGGTTAGCTAACCGATATCGGTCACCTGTCTCCTTTTGCTTATACCTAGGCCTTTTCTTTGTTTTTTTACAAATTTTTGGTGGAGCCCGCCTCTTTTCCCTACATAACGACATCACTATCAACATCCATCATCATAATAACATCAACATTTCAAAACATATGCATATCATCAAAACATCATCAACATCATCTATATACATCAAATTCCAATACCATCGACAAAACACATGAAACATTATAATATATGCATCAAATCAAAAATTATACACACCATGTGGATCAAACTCATCATCTATATATCATCAAATCAATGTCAAAATATACAAATTGCCCTGCATGGGGCCTCTGTAATCCAAAATACAAAGTCGGCATGCAGGCCACTGTCTCTGTCAAAATCTTGACTCGGCTCACAGGCCGGTCTCTCATGTCAAAAATATACTCGGCTCACAGGCCGGTATCAACTATACAAAATGTACTCGGCTCATGGCCGGTATATACAACAAAAATGAATACATAAATCCTATGTGGGCACGCAGGCCCCTATATGCACACTCGGTTCGCAGACCGGTGTCTCTATCAAAAATCATCTATCCAACTCGACCAAAAATGTCTCTGCTCCTGGGGCGACTCAGCTCTCTCCCCCTCCCTCGGCCCATCCCTCAGCTGGCCCCTGTGCTAGGGTCTCACCTCCTACCTGTAACCGACCCACCGGCTGTGGCTGTGGCCACCTGTGACCTGTGACTCCGGGAAGTCTCGGCTCTATGAGCCGCATATGGCTGATAATCTACACCGGTACCATCTAGTAGGTCCTGATAGTAATGGGCCTCCGCTCTAGCCTCCATGTAATGGGCCCGTGCAACCATGGCTGGTGGGGCTGGTCCCGGCTCCTAATAGAAGTGGGCCCTGCCCTACCTGTGTGCCCTGAACCTGAGCCGTACCTGTGGTGGTGGTGGAGCTGCCATCGGAGCACTAAGGGACAGGGGACTGAGGTTGCACTGTGCACTGCATGTGCTGTGCACAGGCTAACTAACTGCCCTGTAACACCCCAATCTATGCCTGTGTGGCGATGAAGCTACCCTGTAGTAACTGCTTTGACACCCCGGAGATGGTCCCTCTCCGTTGTAACAGCCACTAAATCTGGTTGTGTTGGTTGTGCTCTCTCACGGCCACCCTCTGCCCTACCCACCAAACCAAAAATGAGCCTGTAACCTCGACATCGTCCACTTGTGTCATCTGTCGGTCTCTCTGCTACCCAGACTAGGTCAAATGGCTGTGGTAGAGGTAGTGGTGCCTCTACATCCTCCCTCGATACTGTGGGAGGGGAGGTGGCACATCCTGCCATAGTCCTAGCTATCGTCATACCCTCTCTAGGGGAATCCACTCATACTCCCCGGGTCTCCATCCAGCTATCCAGAAGATGTATTGGATCCATCGCAGCTGTGCTCGGGCTCCTCCACGGGGCTGATGGCCTCTGTATGGCCTCCATATAATATCTAATGCAGTCAGGCCCTCTAACATATGCCTGTAAAAGGTGACATCCCCCTGCGACCACTGCTCGTGGCTGGCCCATGACCCCCAACCACCTCTGAAACCCATATCTATAGACTTCCTGTGGCCCTAGCTGCTGGGGCAAACCCTACTGGTCATATATACACACGATGTGCTCATATGCCCAGCAGTGTAACAAGAATGTCGAACATATACCGAATCACCTCATACGGCGATAGCCCCAGAGCTCTCTGTATAGCTGCACCAGATACACTGGTGCCCATGCGTAGTAGGTGTGCTCCTCCACCATCTCCTGTAAAACTCCCATCAGAGCCCATGGGAAGTGGCCTCCCTCTGAGTCAGGGAGGGTGAAGCAGGTGATACCGACCATCATCAGCATGGCAAGCCATGTCTCCTGTCGATGAGCATGATACATCTCACCATAGCAGATGCTCGCACTATGATACGTAACCAATGGGGCTGCATCCCCGAATACCTGCAGGATGCTATCCATCATTGTCTCGGCATCCACCTGGAACACCTCCTCACCTATGATCGGTAGTCTCAGGATGCGATACACATCCTCTAGGGTGACTGTCATCTCTCTCAGGTAGGGAGATGGAAGGCATTGGTTACTGGATCCCATCTCTCGATGAGGGCAACCATCAGGTTGTGGTCCCTATCCACAGCCCTATACCTCTGGACTCCACCGAGTCCAACCTCCCACATAACTACCCACTGCTCTGCGGTCACATGTGGCCGCATCCGCTCTAATAGGGTGGCATCCGATCTCGCATGGTCAACTGCTGGCGTGCCTGCAAAAACAACCCACTCCATCAGGCCTACCCTTAACAAAACAACCAACCTAACCCTCTATACTTACTCACCCACCCAATCACAACCCAACTCTGTAAACACATCTACACCCACCTATCTTACCCTATACATCTCAAAATCCCTCTCACTCCTACAATCCATCTTTAAATATCCCACCCACTCCAATCAAACCTATCTCACCTAATCTCCCTCAGAATCAATAACCCCACCCAAAAAAAAAAAAAATAAAATCTAAACTATCCCCTTCACCTATCCCACACCCTACCAACCACCCCAACAATACTCCACCCGATCTACTCTAAGCCCTTTAACCATACCCCAACCAATTTAACCCATCCCAATCCATACATAACCCATAACCTATCCTACCCAGAACTAACCCCAACCACCCAATTACCCCCCCCTCACCCCATAACCTATCCTACCCCAATCAACTTATCCCACCTAATCCCCACTAGTAATTCACCCACCTCACCCAGCAAATCTACCTTCTCCCCCCTCAACCCTATAATCTATCCTACCCGCCTAAAAACACCCAAAAAAGCAATTTTACAACCCTACCTCCTACCCATGGTGACCACTATCGGTCACCCTCGACCGCCATCGGTCCCCCACCACACCCTATGTCCAAATTTTAAGAACCGACGTCGGTCGACACATGACCAATGCGCTAGGTCTCTGCACTGCTAATCTACACAAAAAGCTATGTGATCGATGCCGGTCGACTAGTGACCGACATCGGTCACTGTGGGGTTTAGGGCCGAACCAAAAATGGCCCCCAAACCCCTTTTTCCCTATTTCTCCCAATTTACCCAGCACAATTGCCTAAAACCTTACCCACCTACTGACGTTTTTGCCTACCTAACATATCTACCCAATCCATTTTACTGTTTACCTTCATTTATTCATTATTTTATCAAATTTTGGATTCCTACCCCAATACCCAAATCCCAGCTAAATTCATAAAATTGATAGAAATAGGGGTTCAGAGCCTACTGGTACGACTACACGTCATCGTGGTGGGATAGGTGGTGGTGGTCCAGCTCCTCCAGCACCTCCAGCACCTCCTGCTCCTCCAGCCTGTGCCATAGCTCCAAATCTCCTCAGCAGGGTCCTCAACCAATCAAGCTCTGCCTCCCGATCTCTGGGGCCTACCAATAACTCACTCACCCACTCAACTAGTGCCAACTCAGCCCAAACACTCGACACAATCAATTCAAAACTCAACAAGAGATGTTTTGGCACTCAAATTCACAATGTGAAAATGACATGCCACTTTTTTTTTTTTTATAGGTTTTGACCTCTAACCGATATCGGTTAGGTCGTGCCCTAGAAGACCGATATCGGTCTTCTAACCGATATCGGTCACCCCTAACCGATATCGGTTACCTACTTATTTTAACCTAACTCCTGCCCTTATCCACCAATCTCCATTTTTCACCACATCACCTACCCCGGCTTTGCTAAATAGCCTTATTTTGAATTCATCGGCCCGACCTAAGGCCTGACCAACCAATCGGCCCGACCCAGGCCGAACTCAATCCCGACCCGAGGCCGCAAGGCCAATCGCAACCCAAGCGCACTGACCAACTGATCGGCCGACCCAGGCCAGGCGCAACCAATCGGCCCGACCCAGGCCGTAACCAATCATCGGCCCGACCCAGGCGCACGACCAATCGAGCCGACCCGAGGCGGCCCGACCAATCGGCCAACCGACCCGAGCGTAACCAACCAATCGGCCCGACCAAGGCGCGACCCCAACCAATCGGCCCGACCGACGATCGCGGCCGAGGCCCCAACCAATCGGCCCCAAGGCCAATCAATCGGCCCGACCGAGGCTGACGACCAATCAATCGGCCCCAAGACGACCCCCGAGGCGACAAATCGCCGCCCGGCCCGACCCACGCCCGCACCCAACCAACGGCCGACCCAAGACCACACAATTAAGTACCTCGAAGAGGCCCACAAATTACGATTCTATCCACCCATCATGTAGTTGTTTGTTCAATCGAGCTCACTGTTCATGTTTTAGCATGACTAGGATACTTGAATTGATCAGCTGACCAACTTTTCCTAGACCCGAGAGACCATGACGTTTATCTCAACCAAACCAACCATTTGGTACTGCCGAACATGCCTAAACGTTCCGGTACCTTACCCGTTATATCCCCTGGAGCTACTTCCTATGCCTTGGATACTAGGATTATATCAACCTTGTTTGGATAAACTATTGACCTTTGCTATGAATTGCTTGTTTGCTCTTGAATCGTGTACCACTAGTCACACTCTTTGCATTTCAATGTACTGCTTCCTTGAACTTACCCCACCATCTTACCATCATCTCATCATCATTCACCCTTTATCAACCCTATCCCGATTTCACGTCGCCTCAATCATGATAGATTTGAGGGGATTACCTATACCCTTAAGCCCAGGGCAACCACTTCTTATTATTGTCGGTGCGGCTTTACTGAGACAAGCTACACGACAACAAGGGGAAAATGTAGACACCAAATTTGGGTCTTACGACGCCTTGTGTGCCCGCATCTCGTCTCATGACCTAACCCTACCTCACCACCTAAACCTTACACACTTAATTATTTATTAATTACCTTATAATTAATAAATCCACATCTCCAACCTACCACCTCACCTCACCACCTCACCATGACCTAGCCCTAACCCTAAACTAACCTAATTAAGACCTATAACTTGGTCTAGACCCACACCCATGACTCATCACCCCTCACCCACCAAAACAAACCTAATAATGACTTGACCAAGCCCACAACTGACCCCTCGGGAGAAAAGGAGGGAAAGTTGGCTATTTTACTAAAAATAGCCAACTTTGACCTAACCGACATCGGTCCCTACGTGACCGGTGTCGGTTAGGTAACCACCATCGGTTCCCTGTAAATGACCTCCCCCAACCAAAACAAAGGATCCGAATTCATTTTGCAAGAGAGAGACAAGTGAGAGAGAGAGAAGAGGTTGCAGAGAGGAGTATTGAGCCCAAGACTGTAACTGAGCAACTAGATCATGGTCACACTCATCCAAACATTGGGAGAGTCGGAGGATAGCTTCATCAACTCACTTCGATTGCTCGGATCATCCCAACTGAGCCTTGCCTTCGCCACTGCATTCCTTGGACCTACATCCACATCAGAAACTAGTAAGTAGTCTCTTTTATTACCTTGTATGCTTCTAGACACTACTTTGTGAACTTTTGATTCATAGTGATTATAAGCTCACTCCTGGATCTACCACCCAGCAGTACCCTGCACCTAACCTTCATTCATCCATCTCTATATTGCCCCAAAGACAACTTTCTCACTCTCTGAGTCTTCTCTATCACCCTACTACTCCCCTCAACCATCTACCAACCTTCTAAACCCCATAACCACCTTATAACCAACCTCCATTTAAAAGCCCTAAAACACTTGCCCCTACCGATATCGGTTATCCCCTAATGTTACGGTTTTATAACCATGGTCGGTTATCCAGTGACCGGCATCGGTCACTGTGACTTATACCAAAAACCAACCTTTCACCTATTTACCTCCAAACAATCTCATATCCAGCCTTGTCTATCCCTGTAACTTGATCTGAACGTATCAATAACCAGTGACCAAACAAACAACATGACATTTTATTATTGGTAGTTTAGTCTCTATTGCTTTTAGTAACGAGGTACCTAAATCGTGATTTTGTAATAGCTTCTTTATTATCATTTTCATTAATTTGTATTAAAAGGGAACTGACCACCTTCGAAAGGAAGTCTAATATTTCCTAGGCCCAAGGCAGTTCCCTCACTTATTGTTTAACAAAAATCTGGTGGTCTTGCATTCTTATTTATAGGTAGTCCTTCCCAGACAAAAAGGAGCTCTTCACAATCTCTGATCTCTCTCTCTATCTCTCTCTGTGTATGCGCACACACACCTTCCCAACACTCAACATAAGGGTATTCCTCCTAGCCCTAACCCTTATCTTGTTTCTCAAGAGAATGAAAAGATTTCTCTTAAGGTTTATAATAAATATGTTAGTTAGTGCCTTTGTCTTTGTGTTTTCTTTGCAGCTATTGTGGTGATGTTGTTTAGATACATTTTTTTTGTTATCTATTCATTGTAGGGATTCTTGTATGCAGTCGGCCCCTACCTATGTACTTTATATGTTTTTTTCTTTTATCTCAGTGTGGCCCCCACCTATCAAAAAACCACATTGCTCTTTATTGTTCATCTTGGTTGTTGAGCCTTTTGGTTGTACTCATGGGTAAGGTCCCTCCAAAACCTTTTACCTTTAATAAAAAAACATACAATACTATTTATGGATTTAACTGATAGTGATGTACATCTACTAGAAATGCATAAGATTCCAAACAACATGGGATAAAAGGTATACCAATCCTAACTAGTATACAACATTTAAATGGTTGAAACATATATATGTGGGAAAGCTTGAAAAATATGTAGATTGAGATGGATTTATGAACTAGATATTTATTTTAATAGAAAACTATAAAATCATTGAGCCTATCTTACCATGGAGTCTCACGAGCATGATCTTACCTAGAAGTAAACACACTACCAAGTGAGTATAAATGATATGGAATGAGTGAAATGGTATGTGATTTTGTATCCCAACCTCTCTAACAATTTACAATTTGGTTGGATATACAAACATTCGAAAAAAATTAGAGATGGAGTTACCGATTTAGATGGTCAATGCTACCCATAATTTAGTTTAAAAAAATTAGGAAATGAACATAGATCTCGTAAGATGTTAGGAAGTATTTACAAATTTCATGCAAGGAATATTTTGATGCAAATATAAGATGGATGAACATTTATTTTTAGATATATGTCAAATGTAAATAAAGATACAATAAGGGTTAAAATATTAGACTAGCTTCATTCCTTGAGAGAAGGTAGCATGATCGAGGTGTAAGTGATATCCAATGAAATCGAACAGAAATATGGACAGATCCAATCGTGAGCATGATCCACTAGACCAGGAAAGGGTCAAGACTTGTGCACGATCAACATACAAACCAGGATGGTAATTTTGAAACATGTAGGATCTGCAACATATGGGTGATAGAGGCTTAGATCAAATATTCTCAATCACCATTGATGACACCAACATCCAAACCTCTACTAGGACTGCACTATATGAATGTCACAAACTCTTCACAATATTTTTATAACTTTAGAAATCTTAAAAATACATGGTTTCGACCTATCAAGGACCTTAATTTTTCTAATACCAATTTTTTTATTTGGATGAGAACACAATATAAACATATATTATTATAAATAATGTGATGAATCACATATATACTAAACTATCAATAAATCTCAAATACATAGAATTATCTAACATAAATATGAGCACTAAACCAACTGATTCATAACAAAACCATTCCACCATAACATCTTTCAATTAATCCATGAATAAATTAACAAAAAAATTCATGTTCCACTCCATAAACACCACATCTTATGATATAACTTTTGATATGATCATTTGGACATTTCTTTCCATCTACATAGAGTTTGGGAAATTTCTTTCTTGATCCTTTTGCTAATTCATGTATTGGAGGATCCAATGCTAGTGGACTGGTGTTTTGACCCCAAGGTACAAGTGTAATAATTTCTTTTTATTTTTCTTATTCTAGTGAAATGATATCTAATAGTTTTACAAATGATTCTCTAATGGGATCTTCAAATGGATTTTTAGAACTTGTATTGGGATTTTTCTTTGAAAAAGTATGAAATATTATTTATCTTGTGGCTTAAACATAAGATTACGAAAGACTACTATTCCAAATACTTGATTTTATTTAATGAATCTTATTTCTTCAAATTTTTATTATAGTATTAGTAAGTAATGAAACTAGAAACATATATATTTTCCAATAGGATTATAACAAGGATCTTAAACATTTAGATGGGATTTTTTTGGAATATTTTAGTTTTCGATTTCTTTGGATTTTTAGAATATGTATTTTTATTTTCGAATATATTTTAAGGGTGTAGAAAGTGTAAATATTCCAAAATGGATTCACCAAAAACTATTGTTGAAATATATTTTCATAGTGCATATTATTGGTTTTCACCAATGGTGATGGGTATAAGCCCCTCCTTAGTTATTGGGAGGATTCCATTATTTAATGAAAAATAACTAGAACTATGGGGTGGTTGTTAGGATGGTGATCACACATGAATAATCCAATAAACATGTGGTAAAGTGCTTGTGAAATGTACAAGGAAGAATTTACTTTGAATGGAGGTAAAGAGGAGTAGGTGAAATGGGAAAACATGGTTAATGTTTTGAGTAGGAACTAGCAAATTCTGACTAACAATAACTAGAGAAGTTCAACATTCAATAGAATAACAAAACAATGTAAGAAACAAAAATAATAATAAATCAAAGACCCAAAATTATATAGATCCATTAATCAAGGAAAAAAATATCTTTCTTGGTTATATAATATTACAATTATTGCAAAGTTGTAAAGTAGAGAGGATGGAGGAACATAAACAAAGAGATAGAAGAATGTTGCTTTTATTGCTTACAGGTAGTAGTGAAATCTAACAACTTATAATAATCAATAATAACCAAATCCTTTGGAATGGAGAATCCTTTCCAATTTATAGCTTAAAAATATATATCTCCTTTCCCCTATGTGACCTCTCATCTCATCACTACTTGTGAATTTTAAAATTCACTAGGAATGACGTTAGGTCCTTTTCTTATTTTTAAAAAGGGAATTTTACAATACAAAATTAAGTCACTTAAGTGAATAAGATGAAAGAGTGAAAAATTACATTCCAAATTAATAAATAAAATTTTAGAGAGAGGGATGGGGGAGAGAAGAAGAGAGAGAAGTAAAAGTATGGAGATGAAAAGATTATGTTGATGAAGAACCTTCTTCCGATGGATCTTGAGTGAATACTCTATGAATTTTGTTTCCTACCTTTGACCTCCGGTTAATATAGAACACTATTATTTTAAATTACTCCTCCTATGAGATGAAGAAACAATCCAATGTATTGAATGAGTGTTTAGAAATAATTATTTGAGAATCTAACTAATATGAAAACATTATGATCATTTTTAAACACAATCTTGGAGTTAGAATGCACAGAGATAATCACCTTTCTCTTTTTGGCTTTAAAATTCACCTCTGTGACATATATGTTTCCTTTTTGAATGGAATCAAACCCATGATGCTCTAACACATTCTTTATTATTTTTAACTCATTGGAAAAGGTCTTCTCCTCCAAACAAAATAATTTCCCCTTCATTCAACTAAAAGTGCATAATGTGAAATCACAAATATGTTAAGTTACTATGATGATCTACATTGATTCAAACATATCTAGGTACTATTTATTCAGAATAGGAGGCTCAAAATCCTTATTTCTTGAACCATATTATTACACTTATTAATTTTAGTAATTTTTATTTTGATGAGTTCATTTTAGTTACAAGTTTCTCAATTTATAACTTTTGGGTTACTCCGATGTGTAAGGGGTAATCAAAACTTTGAGAATGAATAGTTTACAACACTTACTATTTATAGAAAATGAGGCTTGGGAAGGATTGATATGTTTAGAAGTGGGTTTTCCTAATGTTGGAATGGAATGAGAGTGGTCTAAAAGTTTTTTTATCTCATAAGGATACTTTGCTCCAATTTTTAAGGATTTCAATTTCTAGAACTCTATAGATCTAAAAAATGAGTTTTTATTTTGGGAAAGTTTGTCTAACCAATGAAAATAATGTAGACCACCATTATATGTGTTGACATATTCAAATTACATAGTCACATGGAGAAATGTGAGGATCTTATGTCTTACTCATTTTAGGATCACTTAAAATGTTATTTAGTGCATGAGTTTTAGGGTATTGGGTATTTAGACTAATAATAAGGATGTTTTTTGGATTGTTATTCCTTTTAGTGCCACTCCTACAATTTATTTACTTGATTTATCTTTGAAAATATTATCTAAACTAAGTTTATATAATGGTGGTGCTAAAATAAATATAAAATGGAAAAAATGGTAGAGAGAAAAGAAATCTACTAAGACAAATATATTCAAGATTTTTGTACATGATCCTAGAAATAACATGCTTTTCCTATGAAACAAGTAAGATAAAACTAAAATACCACTCAAATTTTAATGTCACTGATGCATAAATTCAAAGGAATCAAAATTGTAAACTAAATTTACCATGTCAAATTGTTGGATGCACATTCAAAGGATAAATCTAATTTATAAAAATATGTAATAACTGAATTTAAATTTGCAAATTCATTATTTAAATAAATCTCTAAAGTAAAGATAACATGTTATACATCAAACACTGAATATTATAAATAGAAAATGTCTAATGTAGGATTTGGAAAATGTAACTTAGACAAATTCAACTTACATGAGATAAGTTAAAACTAGCTCACAATCATTTATCAAATAACATCCCCGATTTTTTAAATAGGAGATGCATACTTATATAATTTCAGTGGTCTTCCTTTATTTCCTAGTTTTAAAAATGATTACAAAAGATCAAGGAATATTAAAAGTACTTGGTCATTCCTCCTCCTAAAAGACCCCACGATGCAATCCCCCATCCTCCCCCTCTAACAATGTTCTATGTAGAAATAAAGCCAAACATGACCCCATACATTCTACTACCCTTCCCCTTTTCCCATTGGTGAAGGGTTTCCGCTCTTAGTATTTTGGCTATGGGTGATAAAGATACTACAAAAAAGCTAAAAAGCTGGGAACATTCGAAATGAATTGACCTACATAATGACATCCTCATGGCTTAGGAAGGAATGAAAAGTCTTGATGGAAAATGTTAGAGGGTGTAATATTACTATTAAAAGTGGGAGAAATGATGAAAAATTAATGGAAGAGATGGGGAAGATAATCAAGGCCATTGAAGAGGAGAAAGAACAAATTAGAAACAAGCATTCTAACATCCTATTTATCCTTAAGGGAAAGTTGGATATTCTCTCAAACATCACCATTATTTTGGAATCTATTAAAGGAAATAAAAAGGCCAAGGATGGTAATTCTATCAAGGACATCAAGGAAAAATTAGGTAGCCTCAAACAGAATTTTTCAAAGACCACCAAAGAATGGTTGGATATGCTCTAGGTTGTTTAGGTTTTTTTACTAGACTTCTATTTTTTTGTTGTGGTTTCCTTGGTATTACTAGATTTTAGCTACTCTTTTGTTATATTACTGTAGTTTCCTTATCTCTCTTTTGATGTGTTTCTCCTTTGTAGTGATCTATATTTCTTTTTGTTTGGTACTTTATTGAATATCTGGGCATAGGCCTATTCTAACTTGGTAGGATCATAGTCAAAAACCTTTTTTTTTAGTAAAAAATATGGTCATTCAAGAAATATCCTAACTAATTCTTGTTAGGATAATTATAATGGGTGAAGGTAACATGAAAAAAAGTACAAAAATCTTATAAATCATTGAGGCTTCTTCTTGATTATGGGACCATTTTTATCTGGGCCCACTAGTGTAGCTTCCTCTTGGGATGGGTCAGATGATGCTAGTATCCTCCATACAACAACGAAGACTTATTTTAATTTTTGATAATCATTTTCTAGCTTTAAAAGGTCAAAACATTCTTCTTAAAGAGTATAGGAGCCATATCCAAGAAGGACATTTGGGTAGTCATAACGTTTCCCGTGATTTATTTAAAGGTGTTTATTTTTTGGAATTTTTTTCTAGTATGAGAAATCTCAATGACTTAAGATGCTTCTTCCTCATTTTCCCCTGATTTATTATTTTGAATATTTTCTAAGAATTGATTGAGAAATCCAAAAATTAACTCATGGACACTAACTCTTGGTCTTCCTTGAAGACCCCTGTGATGGATTCCCTAAAAATAATTAACTTCCTCTTGAAATTACATCTCAATCCAAGGAGGAATTTTACCCATTTGATCAGTCCATTCCTTCAAATTTTATTTTATATAATTGGCATATGTATCTTATATACCAGTATAATCGATAGTCACTACTTCATAGTCCTTGGATATTCCTTCTTCAATGGCCTCGAGTGATGATCCTCAACATTGTATGCATTACAACCTTATTTTTAATTATTGTGTTTTTCTTTTTTGAGTAGGCCTATTATTTCTCTCTGCATCAATTATTATTTTGATTACATCATATACGATGAGTAGGGCCTCTTCTACATTTGAAATGATACCTTTAGGAATAATTTATCTAGCCTGAGTTTCAACTTCATTATTTTTGGTCTACATTCCCTTACCAATTATTTTGCTAATTATGTGGAGGATTTTATATAAGATACAAGATCCTCCTCATATTGTACCACCCGAGAACCTTTGACTTTCTTTTTCTTAGTAAGGAAGATGACGTCTTTTTATATTTCATTCCAAATGATGGACTTTTGTGTAAATATTCTCTTTTTGTTACCCTTTTAAGGTCCCTATCCTAGGATTAAACTCAATGTTTATTAATGCTTCCTATTGAGATGTCTAATATGGTTTCTCCCTATGGGAAATAATTTCTTTTCAACCCAAAGATTATTGAGGATTAGTAGGAGGAATAACTATAAGAGTTGTTTAAACTATCTCACTTTGTGCTTTATTTGTTGGAGTCTTTACTTGTGTAGCCTCATCAGCTAAAGAAGTTAAACCATATGAAACAAAAAGAAGGCCATTTAGTTGGCTCCATAAAATTATAGAGTGAAAGTGTGAGGGAAAGAAATATCTATGTGCGAGTTCTCACACATATGAAGTGTGAGTACCCAAAATTTTGAAATGTAGGTGTCCTTTTTAAAATAATTATAAACTAAGTAAAGAATTAGTTTAATTAATTCAATTAAGTATAAGCACTAACATTTATAGAGTAAGTTAATCAGTACTTAAAGTCAATTCTAAAGCTAAAGGGTAAATAATTCCAATTTACCAATTTGTATAAACCATAGACAATGCTTATAAATTATCGAATAGTTTTGCAAATGAATATAATAATAATCATTGTATATATCTCAATATATTATTTGTCATAATATATTGTAAAATACATTAGGATATTATATAACCATCGTAAAGCTAAACAACCTCCTAGAAAATAGGAAGGTGTTACAACAATTAACGCAGAATGTTATTCATGGGTATACAAACTCTAAGAATAATATATTGTTATCTGCAACAATCTAATAATTATACTAACAAACTATATTACCATATTTACACACGATAACAGTAAATAATAATTTACCCATGTAAATATTAATTTCCTAACATTCCCCCCTTATTGTTTACATGGTAGTAAAAGAATTTTCACACTTCCTCTACATCATGTCGCCCATGCTTGCTCATGATCTTGGTACACACAACTAAAGATATAACAAGGAACACATCAAATTATTATCGACCATGAACTATCAGAACACATCTCGATCAAGAGGATGGGAACACACTCAAGAATAATCTTCTTATCAACCAATCACTCTAGGGAACACAAATGACCTAGAAGTGTTGTAAGCGAAGAAACACATATGAATAGCCTTCAATGGTTTTGAGGAGGCTAACCACAAACCTAGGTATTAAAAGGAACACATTTGACTATTCAATCTCATCAAGACTCATGATGCTACATTTGACTGTGTTATTTTCTCTTCACTATGTTTTTGTATTGGGGAATTTATGTAGGAATAACTACATACTAGTGAACATGAACATTCCACATCTGATCTTTTTTTTAACACTACGCGAAAATGCTGAAATCCATACTATACTACAAAACAGAATTACTATGGAAATGAAGCACTCAAGTGAAAGAAAAATCACACAAAAAAATTCCGCCATGACTCTATGCGCCTGTCCTTGTCTCGTGACCGACGAGAGGTCGATGTTTGACCTCCAGCCTCCGTTTCCTTCATCCTCTAATTTCATGTTGTTCACTTAACAAATGTGTTCATGAAGCTCAATAGTTTCCACATTGTACTTTATTTTGTCTTCCCTCCCGCAATGTGAAACACTTTATTTTCTAGACCTCGAGTAACACCAAAATACGTCCATCGTAATACATATATATACACACAAATATACATATACATATACATATAGATATATATATATTGAAATTTAACATACTTTTTATAATGACATGAATTTTGATGACAACTCACAAATTTGAAAATGACACTTTTGACTCAGATAAGAGGACTTGACTAGAAATACATTTTTAAATGAAAATGACATACATTGAATGGATAACACAAAACTTTATAATGAATGACAAGACACCAATTGGACTAATAAAAATTTTGACATTGAATTTTGATGACACAAAATGACATTTGATTTCTTTTCTTTTAATGTAACAAACTATTTAACTTAATGACACTATGAACCCATAAAATAAAAGAATGCCTTTAAATAAAGACAATTACAATATTACATTAGACGGACACTCAATAATTTAAACAATGAACCCTTGTAAAGACTTGAATTTTGTGTGGACCTAAACCCTAAATAAGATACATGGAAATCTATATTAGATCCAAAAATGCCTATATAAAGAAAGTGAGGAATGATTCAACAAAACCATTCAAACTAGCCAGGTTGTATGGAGATGAGTAATACTTAAAGTTTTCTTCACAAGAAAAGAAAAATCGTTACCTCTAAAACCTGGTGCACATAGGATTCAAGAGCCAAGGATGATTGGCTTAAAGTGAGAACAATAATTGTGGGGAGATGTGTTGAAATATTTTGAATGCTACTCAATGCAAACTGTGATGCTCAATCGATAACCCAAGTGACAATGCATTGACATCTTCTTCAATATAGCTGCACTGGTAAAGTCAGAGGAACCTTCCAGATCAATGAAGCTGAATTGTACACATATATTTCACCTTTACGCGCTCTCACCGGAGGAATTCGACTTCATATTATCTATAGCATGAAAATATTTTTAAATGAATATGTATTTGCAAACTTTTACAAAGACAAGTTAACACACCTCTTTGTATTTAAAGTCAATTTTATGACTTCGGAGGTAAACTACCTTGGCTTTTGCATTCATTCCAATGTATAGCAACTCACTCCACAGATTGACAAATATCATATAGACGCCTTGCGAATCAATCATGCAACCGGGTTGAATGGAAGATGAGTGATAGGGATTTCAACTAAATCTGCATGAAGGCAATAACACATGCAACTATCTAATCCA
Organism: Taxus wallichiana var. yunnanensis; assembly: GCA_018340775.1. Classification (NCBI taxonomy): domain Eukaryota; kingdom Viridiplantae; phylum Streptophyta; class Pinopsida; order Cupressales; family Taxaceae; genus Taxus; species Taxus wallichiana. The sequence continues at coordinate 212,789,191 of CM031236.1, read as the reverse complement.
TAAAATCTAGTAGAACTGAAATGGCAGAGGATTCAGATATTTGATGCGTATGAAGATAGTGTTAACAAATATCCGATGTACATGGATTGACAATAGCTATTGAGAATAATTTGATTAGCGATTCCAAGAGTAATTCTCGACAACCGATTGTTGGTGTAGAACTTGATGCAAAGTATTCAAATAACAAGTTATCACAAATGATACATCTACAACTGATATGATGTTTAGCGGACACCTCTTCGATTATTATGCAATTGTTTTAAATGCTAACAATTAGATAGTGATATGAAATGGATCTATAGAAATGAAACCACAATATAGTTACCATGCACAGGGGCAATGAAGAACATAAGGCTGCCCCCAATCAAATCAATTATATTTCCATTACATGGATTGACACAACTCGATACCAAATATAAATTATCGATAGATTTGCACACGAATATAATAATAAAGACTGTGTATATATATCAATATATTATTTGTCATAATATCTCATGCAATACATTAGGCTATTATATAGCCATCATAAAATCTAAAAAACCTCCTAGAAAATAGGAAGGCATTCCAACAATTAATCGAGAATGTTATAAAAACTATAAGAATAATATAGTGTTATATGCAAAAATATAATAATTATACTAAAAATTATATTACCGTATTTACACACTATGCATGTAAATAATAATTTACCCATGTAAATATTAATTCCTAACAATTGCTCGCCTATTTAAATGAAATCATTTTTCTAAGCCAGGGGGATTTATACAATAAAAATGGTGACTTACAGGGGAAAATACTACCAAGTATGTATAACCCGCATCTCTAGTTTTGAATGTATTTGTGAATATTTTTAATTTAAAGATAAATATCTATAATTAAACAAACCCCTATTCAATTGAAATACCAAAAAATCAATGACATACTAAGTTAAAATTATTTGAGAGGAAACCAACTTGTGTGTTCTTATGAATTTATTAGTCTTTGTTCTTTTACAATCATGATGTTATCTCCAATCAAATAATATTATTTGATAATTTTGCTAACTAGTTTTACTACTTCATCTATTTTATTTTTAATTCAGGATTATTCGGGAGGGAAATTTTTAGGAATTTCTCTAATACCACAAAGATGTCCATATGTTGAGATATCTTGGTTCCTTTCATGGCCTTTCTCCACTACCAACCATGCATCCATAGCCCTGAAGGATTTTAATAGAAGTACCCCTTTTAGATAATTTCTTTGGATTTCTAATTTTAAGTTCCTTTAAAATATTCTCTTTGGATTTATGAACTAAAATAGCTTGTTTTGTTCACTATGTCAAGTTGACTCATCTTGGAATTTCCTTGTGATATCACCATGATTGAGTAAAACCTTTTTATATTTAAGTAACACTCATTTTTCATTTGAAAGAATAGAACTATTCTTGGATTTACTGTTACTTCAGATAATCCAAATTATAAGAGGTGGATTGAATAAGAGATATTGAGTTTTACTTTCAAATTCTCCAAGATGTTTTCTACTGCACACCGTAAGTCCTCAACAAATTATTGTTTCCTTATATATGAAAATATTTCTAATTTGTTTCACTTCATTATGAATGAAAGGAAAAAAAGATGTAAAATTAAAAAAACATAGCAAAAAATAAAAAAATAAGGAAAAAGGGTTAACCTAGATTACCAAAAGTAGAAAGTGTAGAAAAGGGAAAACTAATCTATTAAAGCAAGAAATTAAACTACTTTCCTATTTGGTAATTCCATTAGGACTTGCGATGGATCTGTAGAGAATTACTACTTTAGGAACTAACCATTTACTTTTAGCATTATCTCCCTTCCTTGTTGATACTTCAATCTGAATGAATTATGATATAGGATTTTAGATATTTAGTAAGGCCTAATCCATAATGGTGAAAACTTTCCATGTTTCCCCATTTTCTTGTTGGCATGTGTTTAGTGAGATTTCATTGGTGAAAAAGGAAAATTAAGTATAAATTAGAATTGCGAGAAAGTTAGATGGAGCTTGGAATGAGGTTGATAATACAAGAAAGGAAAAAGGCTTGAGAACACATGATTAAGCACCAACTTCTTGAGTAGCTAAAGTGACCAATATAGGCATGGTGATGATGTGAGGGAATACCATTATTAATTCATGCATGGTCCAACATGTATATGATGTGGAAACAAGGTCATAATGATGAATACATGGGTACATGAGTGGAATTGGTTAGATTATCTCGAGTTTAATAGGCCTAATCCTAGGCCTAGTTAGCTAAGTGGCCTAGAATGGGAGTGAAGTAATGATGTAGTTGGTGAAACATTGTAGAGGCATGAGACAGATGATAGGAAATTTCTAAGGGGATATATGGTGAAGAAAACCAAACATGATGATCTACGAGTGTAAACTAGCTCATTTGGGCCTATTTCAAGGATCTAGAATGAGGGCATGAAGAAAAACAAGCTATTTCAAGAAAACAAAATCATGGGAACTATGTAGTGAAATTTACAAGAGTTCCCAGTATGAAGCTAAAAATCATAAATACACACTTAGAGGAATATTTACGGTCATTTGTATGTCCGTCCCTTCGAACAAACACATTTACCATGCCCAAATGAGATGGGGTTAGAATTTACAATTTGAACAATGGAAAATTAACCATTGGAGATCATATAAGAGGTATTAATTAAGATGAGTACAAAATTTGTGGACCATAGGATGAGTTTTGTGTAAGAAATTTAATTTTTGTCAAAATCGAGCTAAACAAGGTATGCCAAAATAATGCTCGACTTCTTAGCATTTGATCTAAATTAACAATAATTGTTCTATTAAATACTAAGAGAAATTTTTTAATGTAATAAATAGAAATAGATTATGAAAAAATATGAATTCAAAAGGATGAAGAATAAGAAAGTTCTATCCATTTTTTTAGGACTCTGACTAAAACCATCCTAAACCCTAGTTATAAGTGGTATGGAGAAAATTGATTGGTTATGCTTCCAAATGGTGTTTTTATGCTTGTGAAGTGATTTGAGTGTGTAGAGAACTCATCGAGGTCATTTTCAATGTCTTTTGAGCTTATGAAACATTGGGGACCCCACAAGAAAACAACTAATTTGTTAATAATTTATCAGACAAACTAAATTTGTAAAGGAACCCATGCTCAAAATTTTGGTGAAAGATGTCGGGGATGTTCTCTTAATGTTCATTAAGTCATCCGGTTAGTTATTTAGAAAAATTTAATGATACATGTGTGTTTTAATCCTATTAATTGAGAATGTTAAACAAGGAAAAAACTAGTCTTTGTGTTTGAAAGGTAAATGTGCTTCTCTCCATATAATCTTCAAAGTGAAGAATTGTAAGTGAAGTAAAAGTAATTTGAGAATTATTTCATGCATTTGTTGAGCATGAAAGTGAAATTTAAGTGTTTGAAGCCATACAAATCAAGACTAGTCTTTGGGTGTTTTGAAACCAATTTTAGATGTCTCTGAAATGTAAGGTTACTTGGCATAAATATCTTGAGATGGGGCTAATTTGTTAGTATGATGAGTTGGATACAGATGCATACCTTCAAGAAATGTTATTTATATTCCATGATTAGGTGAAGTGAATGAAAGAGTTGGTGAGAATCATATCAAAAATTGTGCACCACGATAAAGTTACACTCTGAAGGAAACGTAATAGCTCCAACGTAATCACAAGGAAGAATCGATCAATCAACTAAAGAACTTGCATAATAGAACAAAGCTTGCACATGTAGAGAAAGATAGTGGACTGTCTTGGCATACTCATAAATGTCAAATGAAGGGATACATACATGTTGTTGAGTAACCCTAGTGCATGACACACAAGAAACCCTAAACCTAACCCTAAACTTAACCCATGTGAGATGACCCTCCATATGTGTGTGGAGGACATATAGGATCTCACACACCAACAAACCTACTTCATAAAAGCTGGGATAGCATTTATGATGAGTCAAATAGAAAAATAAAATACTCCTAAACAACTAAGAAAGATGTGTCAATGCGGCCCGACAACTAAAGGCCTGATAAGGTGATCATGTACAAACAACATCTTCCTAGAAGAAGAAGAAGAGGAGGAATATATATCCCAAAGCGATGAGAAGATGCATAAGACCTCACCCCAAGGAGAGACTACAGTGAAGAAACTTCACCTCAGTGAAGGGCTTGGTGAATATATCTGCAATCTAATCAGTTGTCTGAATGTACTTGTCAATGATACCATCATGAATAAGCTCTCGTATTAAGTGCATATGGATCTCAATGTGCTTCATCCATTGATGCTGAACTGGATTTCTACAAATTGAGATAGTGCTTGTGTTATCACAATAGATAATGGTGGGTGGGAAAAGTTGATGTCAAACTCTATCAGAATACCCTATAGCCAAATAGCTTCTATGGTAGCGTTAATCGCTCCTCTCAGAGATGATATCAAAATTTCCTTCTGCTTCTTTCTAGACCAACTACTAGGACCCAAACCAAGAGAGAAATTGTAGCTAGAGGTAGATTTCTGATGATCTAAGTCACCGGCCCAATTAGAATCTATGAACCCAATCAAGTCAATATCCACCCCTCCATGATAGTGAATGCCATCAGTATAGGTGCCACGAAACATAATGAAGGATCCATTTAGCTACTTTCTAATGCAGCTCATGTGGCTCCTACATGAATCTGGACATGATCCCAATAGCATATGATAAATCCGGTCAAGTGTGAGTCAAGTAAATCAAGATCCCCACCAACTGTCGATAAAGGGTACCATCAACCAAGGGAGTAGAGCAATCAGAAACCAACTTAACCCCGGAAAGAAAAGGAGTAGGAGAATACTTGCAATCAGACATCTGAAAATGAGCAAGAAAATCAAGAGCATACTTAGGTTGTGAAATCAAAATTGTGAGTCAGATTGTGAAATCTAGATCCCAAGAAAGTAATGAAGTAGACCTAAGTCAGTCATTGAAAACTTGTTGGCCAAGGCAGGTTTCACAAAATCAATGATAGAGGAAGATTTGTTGGTGATCAACAAGACATTAACATAGAGAATAAGAATGAGTATGGAGTCATCTTGCCATAGAATATAAACATTTAGATCAGAGTGACGCCTAGTAAACCCTAATGTAAGTAAAAAGGAGTCCATATTGGTATACCAAGCCCGAGAGGCTTGATTAAGGCCATAAAGAGAATTATTTAACTTACAAACGAGGAAGGGATCATGGACATAACCTAGAGGTTTTTCCATGTAGATCTCTTTCCCTAGGTCACCATGAAGGAAGGCACCCTTAACGTCCATTTAATGGAATTTCCATTTATTTTCATGCGGTAATGGATAGGGTCAAATGAATAGAAGTCATCTTCACAACCGGAAAAAAGGTTTCATTATAATCAACCCTAGCTATCTTGGAGAAACCCTTAGCTACTAATCATGCTCTAAAATTTTCAACATCTCCATCTACTCCATACTTTGTTTGGAACACCCTCTTACACGGAACAATTTTTCTTCCTTTCAGAAGAGGGGTGAGATCCCAAGTATCGTTCTTCATGAGAGAGGAAGACTCCTCATCCATGGAAGAATACCACTCAGGAATACCAAAGCCTCCCGTAAAGACTGTGATCATAGGCCGAGGTAAAGAAAGAGTGGGGTCCAATGAAATCTGAGTGAGTACGTCTCACATCCAAAGTATGTCCAAATAAATCTCTCGACACTTTATAGAGTTTTCCTAGCCCAAAGAGGACTAGGAAGATCACCCTTTAGTCGGAAGATTCGTCACTTGAGTGAAAAGGGACATAGTCCTCATCATTACTATTTGTCAAAATCAGAGTACTCAAGGGTCTGATGTTCGGGAGGATCGGGAAGAGGAGCATGCTCAACAACATCATCCGAATCAACAAGTCAAGAACATCAATAGGTAGAAAAGTAGAAGTCTAAGAAGACTCATCAAACTTAATGCTTCTCTCAATACAAAGCTCATGAGAAGTATGATTCAATAATTGATATCTCTTCATGCCATAAGGATACCCTATAAATATGTAAGGTTTTGATTTTGGTTCTAATGCCTTACGTTTCTTCTTGGGAATCCAAGCCATACGTTGGATCCAAGACTCAAAAGTGCTCAACATCGAGGCTTTTGCATCCAAACCAAGCTTCAAAGGGTGTCATCCTCTTACTACCTTGTGTGAAACATGGTTCTGAATGTAATTAGCACATTTCACTACTTCAACCCAATACAAGTGACCATCTCTTTAAGAGTAAGGTTCTTTCTTTCTCGCTAATCCATTTTGCGAAGGGTCAGATGCAACTATATGCTGCAAGGAGATCCCTTTAGATGTACATAAATCCATGAACCTATTGTTTACATATTCACCTCCATTTTTGGTTCAAATAACCTTGATAGATCGTTCAACTCGGTTTCTCAAAAAGATCCTTAAAGTCCTAAAATGTTCAAAGACTTCGACTTAAGCTTAAGAAAATATACCTAAGTATATCGCGAATAGTCAAGAAATGAAGGTTAGCACATAAAGAGCTCTAGTAAACTAAGGAGATGGAAATGGACCAGAGATATCACTATGAACAAGATCCAAAGGATGAGTAGCTCTCCGGGTGAGTGCACCAAGTTGGGGGCCAAAAGGGGGTCTTAAGTGGACACATTTTTTGAAAAAAAAACTTCAACTTGTATGAGTTTTTCAAAATAGTTACACTCAAAATTGGAAGATGTTGTAGAAATATGAATCATATCATTTTGAGTCTAGTTTCTAAGCTACTAAATTTTATTGAAAACGGATAAGTTTAAGTGGGTCAAACAACTAAAATACCAAAAATGCTCATATTTTTGTTAAAAAACATAATAGAGTGACTTTCGTGCCCCCACCATTTTTTGAGCACCATTTAGTATTTTTGAAAACCCTTTGGTAGAAAGATAGCTAGGAGCATCTAGTTTGGGCTCCATTTTTTAGATTTTTTTAGCGAATATTTTTTTATTTATGATTTTTCTACTACAATGAAATTTTTTTTTTTGAAAAATAATGGAGTTCAACCGTGCCCCCTAACTACCTCAAAAAATATCGAAAATTAATTTTTTTTTTTTTTTGAATATGTATAGAATTATGCCTAGTTTGGGCTAGTATTTTTTTTTAATTTCGATCACCCAAAAAAAGATACACCATGAAAGATAGACATATTTACACTTCAAAAAATAGCTATAAGAAGGCATAGTTAGAAAATAAATAATATGGAAACCTTATATTAGTCAACAAAATTTGGAAAATTATATTTTTAGAAAGAAGAGACTCTACTCTACGTCATGGTATAATTTTTTTAAAATGGATCGATTTTTTATTTTGATTTATCATAGAGGAAGTGTCATTTTTACATTTTCTTGTAAAAACTCATTGTTTGCTATGTTTGTGCAGGTTACATAATGCGTACGCATTTTGCTTTGTTTTATATATTGTGGCCCCCCAATGTCCCTTTCATTTCTTTCATGGGAATTCTACAAACATTATGTTTTATCTCGTAATATTATCTACATTCTTGCACAATTTTTAGTATTTCATTTTGTCACCTACCCCACTAGTTGATTTTTTCTAATCATGGGTGATAAATTTTGAGCTAAGAACAAGAGGAAAGTCAAGAATAAGATACCGAGAGAAATTGGAAGGGAAGAGAATAAAGAAATTAAAGAGAATGCAAAATCTTCGAGTAGGGCAAGGTACACCCACTATATCAAATATAGCTAATGTATTAGAAAATTAGGATGAAATACATAATGAAAATGTAGAGAATAATGATATGAATGAATTAAATGATAATTTTGGTATGGATGAAGAAATTGATATGAATCCAATTGTTGAACCCTTACTTGAGAATCCAAATGTTAACCCCGAAATTTGTATGAAAACATTGAATGAAGAAAGTAACCTTGTAAACGAATCTTCACCTCTAAGAACACCTCCTTCCATTTCGTGAAGAAAACCAATTCACTTAATTTAAATTGATGAAAACATTATAAAACCAATGCCTAACAAAATGTTTGAAATAAATGCGAGAAGAAAATCTAGTGGAATTTGGGATAATTAATTTGAGAATTTAAATGATACACAAAGATGTCAATTATTTGTTTCATTGATGAAATTAATTAAGATGAGACCTATAATGAAGACCATGGGGTTAAGAACATCTAATGTTGTTGATCAAAATGTGTCAATTGTTGAAAACATACATAAAGCATACCAAATTGTAGGTGGCAAAAGATGCACCAAAGATAGTAATGCTACATGACGTGCACTAATTAATTATATAGTAAGTGATGAAACCGTTAATAAACGCTTGATTAGAAAAACAAGCGGTGCTTTAAAGCTAAGCAAAAAACACTAATGAAAGCAATAGAGAGACGTAAATGTCTTGAGTTATTCAATAACACTAAATATTGGGATTTCTCTAGCGAAATTCTATGAAAAGACAAGAAGAAATCTGATATTCTAAAAGAATTAATTGTAAAATTTTGGATTGAGAACACAAGGGTGTCATTGAATAGAAGAGACATACTAAAAAGAAGAATAGGTTCTCGTAATCGTGAATTGTGTGCAAAAAAATCCTTAGATATGACTCAAACAAAATTGTTCTCTAAGTTTAAAAATGAAAATCCACAACTTAAATTTAGCCAAAGATTCTTTAAATGAGCAAACCCTTTTATGTAAAAATTGATCACTCATGTACCACTTGTTGTTGCAAGAATCATGTTGAATTTTCAATGCATTATGATGTTTTTTTCCAAATACGTAGTGTTTTACATACCGACATCATGTTGCAAGAGTGTTGAATAAATGTCCCACAAAAATCTTCAAGGGAATTTATTTGGAAAATATTTTGTGAAAAATCAACAAGACAATTTTTTTATAACAAAGCATGTTTGGATGGAACATGCAATGTATGCGATGGCTTGCCAAATCTGAAAAGTTATATCCACGAGGAGAGTACATATTCAATAGGAAAAGAATTGGTTGATTTCACCAAATATAAATCGGTGGCATATCAATTCAAAGATGGAAAAGAATGTAAGAGGTGTGAGGTTGTTACAAAACAATTACTTGTATCGTAATATATGGTAAAATTCAAAGAGTGGAAATTTTTATGAGTATGCAAGGCACACACATAGAGTTCAATGGTTGGATGAAAAGTTCAAGTTAAGAAAGGACACATTCCCACTTGGTACTATTGTTTCATTAGTTGACTTTGTAGAGAATTACACATTACACCATAAATGGAGGTTCCATCTCAATATTATAACTTAGTGTAAGTTTCTATTTTCATGCATATAACATTCATGCACTCTCCTGAAAGCACCGATAAAGATCAAAAAATATTAAAAGAGTATCAATTCTACATCGTGATGATCAACACATTCTTTTGACAATATATACAAAGGTGTTTCTAGGTGTTTTATGTGAACTTGAATGAGAGGAACATTAGTTTTGATCAACATTACATTTGGTTAGACAACTCGCACATCACAATTCAGAATGCATGGAATGTTTTATTTGCTAAGGGATGAAAAAAGAAAAAAATGTACAACATATCTGGATTTTTACTGAGGCAAGGCATGGAAAAGGAGAGCATGATGGTGTAAGAGCATGTGTGAAAAGAGCAATTACAAGAGAAGAGTTAAAGTTCAAGGATGGTGCTAAATTCATAGATGAAAAAACATTGTTGATTGGTGTGTCAAGAATATGGGCCATGAATCTCAAGAGAGATCAACGGTTCGTAGATATTTTTGGTTGATAGAGAAACAACATCTAACAAACTTTGAAGATTGTATGACAGTTGCAGATCAAGTGATATGCACTCATTCCGTAGTTTAGATGCAAATGCTTGGACTATTTATACTAGGTGCATGACATGTTTTTGTATATCATGCATTGATTTTACGTGGAATGAATGTGAGTCACAATAGTGGGTGGATGAGTGGACTTATAGACCTCTAATTCCACTCGACACACATCAAGTTCCACGAGCATTACAACTTAGAGGGTCTTCATATCAAATGACAACATCACTTGACTTTGACCAAGTCTCTGATTTAGTGCAACAAGGTACATACATATATGTACATGCCATGTTTTAGATTTATAAATTATTAAATGGTCAACTCTTAATGTATTTATAAATTGACTAAACAATTTTACTTTGTGATACATAGGGCATGTTTTTATAGTTATTGCGATGGAATTTAACGAAGAGGGAACAAACTACTTATCTTGTTGTGTAGAGGGGGAAAAATTGACTTCCACAGTCATTGATGGTGAAGACCTTGAGTATCCCACTAGATCGGATCGTGGTAGTCACTAGAACTTGGCTTCGATGATATCCTATCAAAAATAAAGCATTTGGTTATTTGAAGACTATGATGAACATCGGAAGATACTTCACTATTCACATTTTGTCCTTGCAACAAATATTAAATTGATCAAATATAGAGGTCGGCCATCAAACAAAAATCCGTGGAAGGTTTGTGAATTAGATCATGAAGCAATTCTCAAGCTCATCAAGAATAGATTTGATCCTTCGGTTCATTGGATTGAATTTTTAAAGTATGTTCTTCATGAATTTAATTTGAATATTTATTTAAATTATTTTGTTTAAATTTTGTATGATTAAATTTTTATTTAATTCCTTAGTAACATGTTTATGTAGGTTAGTGGTGCCAAAAAGCATCCACCTTCATGTGGTTAAGCATCACAAGAGAGAATTTATTATTCTCAAATCCAAGTGAAGCTAAGAAAAATTAAATATTAGAAAGGAACAACAAACAAAAATTCTCATTTCACGACCTATATTGTAAAAATATCTTATTAAAATTCTCATTTCACCACCTATATTATATTATTCAGTGATTGGAAATGGACAACCTTACAATGACTAGTCTAAATGGAGATGAGAAAACTATGAGAGGCATTTGTAGAGATCCCCAACATGGAGGTATCCGATCTAACGTGACGTCTCTAGTGCCACGAGTCCGAGAATTCACCACAAAGATATGGCATGTTTGGGCGTCGGGGGCTTTTAAGTTACTATGCCCCAACAGGTAGCCCGAAATCACGGAGCAGCATAGGGAACCAAAATTAAGACTCCACTAGCACTCACTAGGCCACCCCAAATTTTTGGCATAGTTGGTTTAGTCCCACAAACTTCCATTTGCAAACTACAGCCTTTGGCAACCCTACACTTACTCAAACTGCACTATTTCTCACGTTTACAAACAATAAAACAGCGAGAGAACTAGATGGAGAAAATAAAACCGTGAGAGGATTTTTTAGAGGGCCCCAAAATGGATTTTAGATCTAATAAGATGTCTCTAGGTGCCATGGAGTCCAAGAAATCACATGTCAAAGATATGGCGTGATTGGGCCTCAGGGCTCTTAAGGGACTACGCCTGACGGGTAGCCCGAATGCATAGGAGTGTAGGGAACCAAAAAAAATAATCCACTAGCATTCACCTATCATCCCCAACATGTTCGTGTAGTTGGTTTGGTCCCATGAGCTTCCATTTGCAACTATACCATCCGACAACCCTTCACTGACTCAAATTGCACTATTTCACGTGTTTGCAAACAATAGCACAACAAGAAAAATAGATGGAGACGGTGAAAACCGCGAGATAATTTCATAGAGAGCCCCTTGAAATGGAGCTCTCAATCTGATGAGATGTCTCTAGGTACCATGGAGTCCAGAAATCACCCTCGAAGATATGGCGTGTTTGGGCCTCAAGGCTCTTAAGCGACTACACTCCCGAACGAGGTATCCCGAAATCATAGGGAGTGTAGGGAACCAAAAAAATCCCCAAATAGTATTCACTAAGCCACCCCGATGTTTTGGCATAGTTGGTTTTATCCTATGAACTTCCATTTGCAAACTATAGCCTTTGGTAGTCCCTACATTGACTCAAACTACACTATTTCACAAAATAATAGGACTATGAGAGAACTAGTTAGATATGAAAAAAATGAGAGGATTTTGTTGAGTACCTAACATGGAGCTCTCGGATGTGATGAGATATCTCTAGGTGCCAATGAGTCCGAGAAATCACCGTCAAGATATGATTGTTTGGGTTCACTACTCTTATGAGACTACGCCGAACAAGGTAGCCCAAAAACGAGGAGCGTAGGGAACAAAAAAAGCCTCCACTAGTGTTCACCTTGCCACCTCCACATGTTGGTGTAGTTGGTTCACTCCCACAAGATTCCGTTTATAAACTACAACGTCGAACCCTACACTAACTTAGACTTCACTATTTCACGTGTTTGCAAACAATAGCACAATGAGAGAATTGGATGGAGATGGTAAAAACTACAAGATTATTTCGTAGAAGGCCCTAACATGGAGTATTGGTTCTAATGAGGCGTCTCTAGGTGCCACGGAGTCTGAGAAATCACCCGTCGAAGATATGTCATGTTTGGGTCTCGGCGCTTTTAAGATACGACACCGAATGAGGTAGTTCAAAACAATGGAAGTGTAGAGAACCAAAAAAATCCTCCACTAGCATTCACCAAACCATTAGATGTGTTGGTGTAGTTTGATTCATTCCCACATGCTACCGTTTGCAAATAAAACATATAGCATCCCTACACTAACTTAGACTACACTATTTCAAGCGTTTGCAAACAATAAGACAATGAGAGAATCGGATGGGATGGAAAAAGCCACATGATTGTTTCATAGAGTAAGGCAATGTGGAGATCTCATATTTTACGTGACATCTCTAGATGCTACGAGTCTGAGAAATCACCCGTCGAAGATATGACGTGTTTGGGTCTTAGGGCTCTTAAGAGACTATGCCCGATTAGGTATCCTAAAAGCACGGGGAGCATAGGGAACAAAATTAATCCTCCAATATTGTTTACTTGGCCATCCCAATGTGTTTTGCGTAGTTGGTTTGGTCCCACGAGCTTTCGTTTGCAAACTACAACCTTTGGCAGCCCTATAATGACTCAAACTACACTATTTCTTGTGTTTGCAAACAATAGCACAACGAGAGAACCAGATGGACATAGAGAAAACCATGAGAGGATTTCATATAGGTCCCCAACATGGAGTTCTTCGATCCGACAAGACATCTCTAGGTGCCACGGAGTTTGAGAAATCACCATCGAAGATATGGCTTTTTGGCCTTAGGGCTCTTAAGGGACTATTCTCTGACAGGGTAGCCCGAAAGCACGGGGAGCGTAGGAACCAAAATAAATTCTCAATAGTGTTCACCTAGCCACCCAGACATGTTGGCATAGATGGTTCAGGTCCCCACTAGCTTTTGTTTACAAACTACAACCTCCTGGCATGCCTCACATTGACTTAGACTGCACTATTTTGTGCGTTTACAAACAATAGCACAATGAGACAACCAGATGGAGATGGTGAAAACCACAAGATTATTTCATAGAGGGCCTTGACATGGAGCTCTCGGATCTGATGAGCCATCTCTAGTTGTCATGGAGACCTAGAAAACACCCATATAAGATATGATGTGTTTGGGTCTTAAGGCTCTTAAGAGACTACAACCAAATGAGGTAGCCCAAAGCACGGGAGCATAGGGAATAAAAAAATCCTCCAATAGTTTTCACAAGTCCATTTGGATGTGTTGGTGTAGTTGGTTTGGTCCCACATGCTACGATTTTAAAATACAACATCTAAAGCACATATTGACTTAGACTACACTATTTCATGCGTTTGCAAAACAATAGACAACGAAAAGAACTAGATGGAGTTGGAAAATATCGTGACTTACATATATTACCCTAACATGGATCTCTTGGATTTTATGAGATGTCTCTAGGTGCTATAGAGTCTAAGAAATCACTCATCGAAGATATGATGTAGTGCCTATTTTGGACATTACATTAGGATATTTGATCTTATTAGACATGTATGGAGATTTAGGCATATAGCGCCAATTTAGCTTGATTACTATGTTGTCACCTTATCTTATGATGTCATGGATACTAACTGTTATGATGTTGTTCGGACCTCATTTATATTTGATGGATACTCAGTTTGATTGCATGTTTGGATTCTATGGATGAATGTCACTTTATCATTATGGCTAACTCATGGTGGATTGTGTATAATTATGCATGTTGTCACATTTTCGATTCCAAAATGATGATATGCTAGCATAGAAATTCTTGACTTCTTATTGATTAGTTGATTCACATTTTATCAGACAGTGTGTTTAATGTGTGCAATGAGTGTGCAGGTGACAGGTCACAGGAGAACGTGGGATTCAGGCCAGCTACACAATTTTGCACAAGCAGCCCATGGGGCTAAGCCCTAACCATGTTTACTGTATGAGGCCTTAGTATTAGAGTTTATTGTTTTGGGCACCATGAGTGACCCTCATTTGTAATGTAATATGTCTTGTAATATTAATCTTGCTTAGGGTGTTTAGTTTGTGTTGTAAACTTGTTTTGGGGACTTAATGGCCCCACTTGCATTAAGTTTTGAGTTTGTATAATGATGTGTTTAATCAAAGGGATTAGGGTCACATGTGAACCCTTGGGTGGGCCCCACATCCTCTACCCTTGTGCCCAAATGTGCCAAACCCAAAATTGGGCTATTTTAGGCATTTTTAGTGACCCCTTTTTAGTTTGGGAGTTCACTTAGCATGAAAATGGGCCCTTGGACCCTACCTAATAGGTAGGGGGCTTAATTCCAAGGCATAGAGGGAGTTTCCTCCCATTTTCCTCCCTTTGGTCACATCCATGTAAGGTGGATGGGTAAGTGTGCTTTGTTAAAAGTTGCACAAGTTTGTTTTGTTGTTCATTTTGAGTAATTTGGGAGAAGAGGGTTAAAAGCTATTTTATCCTTTCTCCCTTTTATTTTGAGAATCTTTGACCTTGAGGGAAGAGAGGGGTGACACATGTCACCCCCTCATTTGTGAGGATTTTTGTTGGCTCCTCTTCAAATTCTCCCTCATGGGGAAAGAAGAGAACTTTTTTTTGGGAGCTTTTGCTTGGAGGCTTGTGGATTTTGGAGCTAGAGCTTGCTTGGACAAAGAAAGGGAAAAGTTAGAAGTGGAGAGATTTTGGAGGTAGGCTCCTTGAGTTCATTTTTGTGTTTATTTCATATTAGATATTAGTCTTGTTTGTTTAAAATGTGTGTTGCTACTTGTGTGTTACCATTTGTTGTTATGTTTGTGGTTTATTTTCCTCCATCCATCATATGGCATGATGGATTTTGGAGTTTGTGGGGGAAGAGAGAGGGATTTTTCCCTCTCAATCCTCATGGCTTGATGGGCAAGCCATGTAGGATTTTAGTTACTCCCCTCAAATGGTTTGAGGTGGGGAAGGTGGTTCATATGGTTTGAACCCCCTTCCCCATTCTTGGTGAGGAAACCTTTTGGGTTTGAAAATCCTCCCAAGAAGGATTTGGTGAATGGATGGAGAAATAAGGAGGGTTTGATGACTTTGGAGGAATAAGGAGGTTGTGGAGATCTTTTTTTGCAACCAATGTTGGTTACACTTTTGACTTTTGGAGATCTCTTTCTTCTCTTCCCCATCTTAGAGGTAGAACATGGTTTCCCCTCTTTTTCATCTTTGCAAATTGGTGTTTTGTTGTAATATTTGTCTTGTCCTTATGTGAATGTAATGTTGGTTGTTCTCCTTACTCTTGTGCAAAGTTGTGGATAGTAGGCCTCTTTCCCATGGGCTTGGGGGAGGCTAGCATGCATTCCAACCTTGGAAAGGCATGTAATGATGCCTAAAGGTTGGGTGGTTAACAAGCCTTGTTCTCTTGGAGTTGGATTCATGTAAGAGTATTTGAGTTTGGAGCTCAAGTTGGTGATAGTTGGAGTTTCCTTGTCATCTTGGTTCTCTTTGTTTCCATCATCCTTTTATGGACTCTTTTGTTATTATATCTTGTAAAGAGGCTTGTAATATGTTTTTCTTGAGTAGTTTCATGTATAAAAAAAAAAAAAAAAATTGTATGGTGAGTTTGAACTCCTTGAAAAGAAATCTTGTATTAGATGTTTTCTTTTTATATGAACTTGTTGTAACCCCACTTGAGGGAAAGTAGATAATTGGAAATGGATTATTACATTAGTTGTTTTCTTTCTAAAAAAAAAATGAATTTGTTGTAATTCCATGTTGAAGGGAAGTTTATCTATGGAAATATTGTAGTTTTGATATATGATTCTTTCTTGTAAAATGTGTATAATATGACTATATGCAAATTTAAAACATCATTCTTGAAATACATCTCTTTTTGGATTGTTTTGAAAGTTAGTGAATGAAATGAAACTAGTTCTCTCTCCTTCTTTATTGTTAAAATGAAATGAATAAATTTGGTGAGAATAGTGAGTTTTATACCTTACAACATTGTCCAATCACTTCCTTTATGAATAACTTGGGATGACCTCTTGGACTTGTATGAAAAGAAATTATATATAAACTGAAATTCAATAAAGAAAATAATAATAATAATAAAGGATGATTTAAAGTATGATAATGGTGATTGTCTTGCACTATTGGGACTATATTCAATTTACCAAGATACATATTAATCCGGTATTAGTCTAGTTGTATATATATCATTCCTATAAATTTATTAGCATTCCATTTTAATGCAGACCATGTTCTATACTTTGAGATATTGGGTATTATATTTTATAAATTTGCTATATAAGTATATAATACTATATAATAGGTGGTAACTTATATTTATTATAATATGGGAGTATTATAATATTTAAATATATATTTCATATGTTATAATGTTTGAAAAAAAAACAATAATCAAATGAAAAGATATATATATATATATATATATATATATATATATAATTTACATTTGAAAACAAAAAAAAAAAAAAAAACAAAAAAAAAAAAACATAGGTTTGGGGAGGGCCAAAACCTCCCCCACTCCCCCTTCTCCCACCTCCACCGCCCCCTACACCCCCACTCCCCCCCTCCTCCCACGTGACCTAGCCACCTGTCCCCTCTCCACCACTTCCTCCCCCCACCTACCACGGCTCTCCCTCACCACCACCGCTCCCATCCTCCTCCACGCAACCCTCTCTCCCCCCACTCCGTGATTGCCATCCACCCTCCCGCTCACATGCGCACCCTTTCCCCACGGCTTCCATTCGACCCCCTTCTCCATTCCCGCTTCAACCGTGGAGGTGTATATGTGTGTGTGTGTGTGTGTGTGTGTGTGTATTTAGATTTATTTACATATTTATAAATATAAAACTGAAAACAATATGGAGATTTCTCCTCTTAAACTAGAAAACTCCATGAAATTATCTCTCCTTGAGCTCCTCCATAACCTGTGCATGCAAGTAACCACACAAAGCAAGTGAGAGAAGAATAGAAAAGAGAAAGAGAAACATAGAGAAAATTAGGGCAACCTTAGGGTAAATTTGAAATCAAGGGCCAAGATTAGATTTGATCCAAGGCCCTAAATCAACCCTACATACTTTAAGTCATGAGATTTTTAGGGGTTGAGAAATAAAAATTAAGGGAATGAGTGGGAAAAACTAATATACAAAAAGGGGAAAACTAATTAATTTAAAAAGGTTGGTGGACTTTTGTTTGGGGACCTTAGTAAGCTAAATAGAATAAATAATTAATTTGCTTTGGGCTATTATTAGGGATGGGAAAACTAAAGTTGTGTAAATTAAATTATTAATGGAAAAGGGTTCAAGGGACTAATTTTTAATTAATCATTTTTAAAAAAAAAAAAAATTTACCCCAAAATTTTTAGTCATTCTTGGTGTGTTTTTCGATGTCCCGAGGTGGGGCATTACATTTGGTATCAGAGCAGAGGTTCGCACACGTGGACACTCTAGGTAATTAATTAACTAGTTGACTATATTTTAATAACATTAAAAAATAAATAAATAAATTTTAAAAAAAATATATAATTTAATATCTCTATATCGTGCATAGGATGGCACCCATAGACGATGTTCGGTTAATCACTTATATAGTTCATAACACCCACTCACCTCATGCACCCGAGTTAGGGTCTCGATCTTGAGGCTCTTCAACATTGATCGGTGTTGTGCGGCAAGGTTTCCACCACCACGGGGGCGAGAGAGAGGAGATCACCTAGGAGATGAGGATCCGATAGGCGAGGACACCACTTAGAGCCTCGAGATCTTAGAGACTACTTCAGAGTGGGAGAGTTCATGTAGCCCTTCCATTCACCACGAGAGGTTAGCCTCATACCACCACCACTAGCCAGGCATAGTCTTGAGGGGACCCTTTGGGGATAGGTGACCCCACTCACCGATGGTTGCACTATCAGCCAGGATCGGGATATACTTAGAGACCTTCTTCACTTGCAAAGCCGCCTACTTCACATACTCCTCCACAGATGGATTTGGGGTTGAGTCATGGCTCAGCTGGATAGTTGCTTGGCTTTCACTCTTATGAGAGGGTATCAAGGCAAGTTTTCATACACCTCCTAGAGACAGGACCCTTTTGGTGGAGGAATGAGAGCGAAGCTCCATTTGACTTGAGACTGACATCGGGAGTTGTTCGAGGAGTGATTAGGACCACTATCTATCAAAGCATTTCTATAAAGAGCTCCATGAGTTTCAAGACTTACTTACGATAGGGCTTCATAGCTCCTTAGCATGATAGTATGGGAGTAGGTTCTGGATCTTCTACAATATGTGGACTACTCTTATGAAAAATTGAGGTAAACAAGTTTATTCGAGGCTAGAATGCATACATATAAGCCAGTTAGGATGTTATCTCCTCCCACTTAAGAAGGTTGTTGAGAAGGCCTACTTAGCTGGAGGATAGGACCAAGGCTCAGGGCATTTGCACCTAGAAACAAGAGCAAGTTTCGGGATAGGATTCAAGGTCTTTCGAGTCGAGGTCATGGGGGACAACACCACCCCCTAGAGGAGGATTCTAGCCTCCACCAGCAGCTACGAGGGCTCCACCGCACCCACAGTAGTAGAGATGCAACATCATGGCCACCAACAGCAGAGGGCTAGATAGACTTCGGAGCTTATAGAGAGGTGGTACTAGAGGAGGTTTTGGTGGAGCCAGGATCGAGATATAGGGCACTTAGCAGGTACAACCAGCCCACATGTAGTAGTCTACTAGGGTTGGACCGATAGGATCGGTTCACTGAGTAGTACAGAGGGACCCCATCTTAGAGGGGTACAAGAGGATGTTTTATTTGTGGGTCTCCTAATCACTATGTGTGTATGTGCCCTACACAAACCCAATACCATGGATACACAGAGAGCCTCTAGATCTGAGCAGATGGTGGGTGATGTGGGACATGCCCATCATGTATATGTAGCAGTTGACAACCACCGCAGTTGAGCATCGTGCCACAATCATTGAGATGATAGTACTATCAGGGGTATTTCTATCTCAGTACTTTTTGATTCAGGTGCTTCAAATTCTTTTATATCTCCTTCTATAGTGGACTAGTGTGGGCTAGTGGTGGCTAGGCAACTAGATAGTTAGCAGGTTGAGTTGGCCTCTGGGGCCAAACTCACCGTGGACTCATGTGAGAGTTACATACTTGATTTGGGAGTCTTCTCCACTACACTTGACCTCCGAGTTATTCCTCTAGGATCCTATCAGGTAGTTTTGGGTATGGATTGGCTCGAGGCTCATCGGGCTAAAGTAGATTACAGTAAAAATAAGGTCATTGAGTGTCAAGATGATCTTGGGAGTAATTGTGATATCAGGATGTAGAGGCCTATCTCTTTGTGTATGATCTCAGCTAAGCAACTCAAGTGGAGCATGTGTAAAGGTGTCAGTTGTTCACTATCACCATCAGTGATCGATCAGAGAGCACCCCAGAGCATTCACCCTTAGATGATCATGCAGTTTTGAGGGAGTATGCAGATGTGTTTCCAGGTGAGCTTCCAGGTTACCACCCCACAGAGAGGTGGATTTCACCATCAATTTAGTGTCAGGATCTGCACCAGTTTCTAGGGCACCCTATCGGATGATGACTCCAGCTTCATGAGCTCAAGATTCAGTTAGAGGAGTTGTTGGAGAAGGGTCTCATTCATCCTAGTGTATCTCCTTGGGGAGCACCAGTCATATTTGTGAAGAAGAAGGATGGTTCTCTTAGACTTTGTGTTGACTTCAGAGCAGCTCAACAAAGTCACAATAAAGAACCATTATCCACTCCCCAGATTGATGACTTGTTTGATTAGATGCGGGGAGCTAGAGTGTTCTCCAAAATCATCTCAAGTCAGGGTACCATCAGTTGTGCATATCAGATGTAGACATTCATAAGACAACTTTTTACACATGTTATGGGCATTATGAGTTCACAATTGTTCCATTTGGTTTGACTAATGCCCCAACTGTCTTCATGAGCCTCATGAATGGAGTATTCAAGACCTTTCTGGATCGGTTCGTCTAGTGTTCCTAGATGATATATTGATATATTCTCATTCTAAGGAGGAACACGAGGAGCATTTGAGATAGGTACTATAGGTTTTGAGAGAGAAAAAGTTGTATGGGAACTTGGAAAAATGTAGCTTCTTTCAGACAAAGATTCAATACTTGGGTCACATCATATCAGGAGAGGGTATCTCAGTAGATCCCTCTAAGATACAAGCTATCATGGATTGGCCAGCACCCACATCAGTCACTGAGGTGAGGAGTTTTATGGGCTTAGCAGGTTACTACCACAGGTTTGTTCAGGATTTCTCTAGGATTGCTCACCCTATTACTTCTCTTTAGAGAAAAGGGAAGAAGTTTGATTGGTCAAAAAAGTGTGAGTAGGCCTTTCAGTTGCTTAAGGAAAGGTTAACCATGGTGCCCATCTTAGCAGTTCCAGACCCGACAGAGGATTTTGTTGTTTGCAT
Organism: Taxus wallichiana var. yunnanensis; assembly: GCA_018340775.1. Lineage (NCBI taxonomy): Eukaryota > Viridiplantae > Streptophyta > Pinopsida > Cupressales > Taxaceae > Taxus > Taxus wallichiana. The sequence goes on along the minus strand of CM031236.1, from coordinate 212,768,337 downwards.
TGATGCATCACTAGAGGGTTTGGGAGCCATTCTTATGCAGGAGCATCGGTGATTTCCTTTGAGTCACGTAAGCTCAAAGACTACGAGCTTAACTATCCTACCCATGATTTAGAGCTTATAGCAGTCGTTCATGCACTTGTGCGTTGGCATCATTTCCTTTTGGGTAGACCTTTCATTTGAGGACTGACCACCGTAGTTTATAGCATATCTTCTCATAGCTAAACCTCAATGCTTGAAAACGGTGTTGGATGGAGTTCCTATGTGAGTACGACATGGAGGTATAATATATCAAAGGGAAGGAAAATGTCATTACAGATGCACTTAGTAGATGATGACATGTGCTTGCTTCATTGACATTGCAGTCAGATTTGAGAGGTAGAATTCTTGAGCATCTTCCAGAGGACAGTTTTATGAGGGTGCTAGATAGATGTTGGAGTCACAGGGTTCCTTAGAGGGAAGATATTTAGGGTGCATTTTAGAGACAGATGGTTTACTTCGGTTTCATAGATGCATATATGTGCCTAAGATAGGTGATCTACATAGCTTCATCCTCATAGAGGCTCATCGAGCTCCATATGCGGCACATCCAGGAGTGAAGAAAATGCATGCCGATATGAGGGAGTTATATTATTGGCCAAGTCTTTGACGAGACATAGCATATTTTGTTGCATGATGCCTTGAGTGTCAGAGGGTCAAGGCAGAGCATTCTCATCCCATAAGACTTTTACATCCTCATGATATTCCCGAGTGGAAATGGGATGTGATCTCCATGGACTTCATAGTAGGACTCCCTATGTCTTCTTATCATCATGATGCCATTATGGTCACTGTGGATAAGTTGACCAAGGTTGCGCATTTCTCACCAACCAAAGTCACCTATAATGCACAAGCCATCACCAAAGTATTTATGGAGGACATTGTTAGGTTGCATGGGATTCAAGACCATCATCAATGATAGGGATACCATTTACACTTCATTTTTGGACTTCCTTTCAGAGCTCTTGGTACTCAGATTAATTTCAGCTCAGCTCACCTATCATCCAGAGATAGATGGATAGACAGAGAGGGTTAATCAGGTATTGGAGGACATGTTGAGGATGTATGTGATGGACCAAAGAAAGTGGGAGGATTACCTTCATTTAGTTGAGTTTGCATACAACAACAACTATCACAGTTCCATTGGTATGGCTCCTTACCAGGCTTTGTATGGACGACCTTGCAGGACACCTCTAAGTTGGGATAGACTAGATGATAGGATTATTCTGGGACCAGCTTACCTACAGACTTAGAGCAGCAGGTTGTTCTGATTAGACAATGTCTTGAGTAGGCTAGAGCACGCCAAAAGGCGTATGCAGACACCAAGAGGATTGATCATCACTTCTCAATGGGTGACAAAGTCTTCTTGAGAGTTCATCCTCATAAGAGCCCAATCCACTATGGAAAAGGTTCTAAGCTATCACCTCATTTTGTGGGGCCTTTTGATATTTTAGAGGTCATCGGTCTAGTTGCCTACTACCTAGCTTTGCCACCATGCCTTGCACGGGCCCACGATGTATTTCATGTTTTTGTACTTACATAGATATGTACCAATGTTTCTCATGTTTTGGATTGGTCGGCATTACAGGTAGAGGATGGAGGGCAGTGGAGACTGGAGCCCATACGCATACTGGAGCACTAGAGGTTGGCCCTTGGTCGAGACTTGGACAAGGTTAGAGTGCAGTGGGACAGATATGATGACACATAAAGCTACCTGGAGGATGCTACACCATTGAGGGCCAGATATCCCTATCTATTTCAGTGACTTCCAGGAGGAAGTCTAATTTTAGTAGAGGGGGATGTAGTGCCCACATTTTTATAGCCTTAGTTATTTGTTGTTCTTTTACTCATAGACATGTTTTGGCAGGGATTTGATATATTTTGGACATTACATTAGGATATTTGATCTTATTAGACATGTATGGAGATTTAGGCATATAACGCCAATTTAGCTTGATTACTATGTTGTCACCTTATCTTATGATGTCATGGATACTAACTGTTATGATGTTGTTTGGACCTCATTTATATTTGATGGATACTCATTTGATTGCATGTTTGGATTCTATGGATGAATGTCACTTTATCGTTATGGCTAACTCATGGTGGATTGTGTATAATTATGCATGTTGTCACATTTTCAATTCCAGAATGATGATATGCTAGCATAGAATTCTTGACTTCTTATTGATTAGTTGATTCACATTTTATCGACAGGTGCATTTAATGTGTGTAATGAGTGTGCAGGTGACAGGTCACAAGAGAACATGGGATTCAGGCCATTACACAATTTTGCACAAGCAGCCCACGGGGCTAAGCCCTAACCATGTTTATTGTATGAGGCCTTAGTATTAGATTTTATTGTTTTGGGCACCATGAGTGACCCTCATTTGTAATGTAATATGTCTTGTAATATTAATCTTTCTTAGGGTGTTTAGTTTGTGTTGTAAACTTGTTTTGGGGACTTAATGGCCCCACTTGCATTAAGTTTTGAGTTTGTATAATGATGTATTTAATCAAAAGGGATTAGGGTCACATGTGAACCCTTGGGTGGGCCCCACATCCTCTACCCTTGTGCCCAAATGTGCCAAACCCGAAATTGGGCTATTTTAGGCATTTTTAGTGACCCCTTTTTAGTTTGGGAGTTCACTTAGCATGAAAATGGGCCCTTGGACCCTACCTAATAGGTAGGGGGCTTAATTCCAAGGCATAGAGGGAGTTTCCCTCCCATTTTGCCTTCCTTTGGTCACATCCATGTAAGGTGGATGGGTAAGTGTGCTTTGTTAAAAGTTGCACAAGTTTGTTTTGTTGTTCATTTTGAGTAATTTGGGAGAAGAGGGTTAAAAGCTATTTTATCCTTTCTCCCTTTTATTTTGAGAATCTTTGACCTTGAGGGAAGAGAGGGGTGACACATGTCACCCCCTCATTTGTGAGGATTTTTTTGGCTCCTCTTCAAATTCTCCCTCATGGGGAAAGAAGAGAATTTTTTTTTGAGCTTTTTGCTTGGAGGCTTGTGGATTTTGGAGCTAGAGCTTGCTTGGACAAAGAAAGGGAAAAGTTAGAAGTGGAGAGCTTTTGGAGGTAGGCTCCTTGAGTTCATTTTTGTGTTTATTTCATATTAGATGTATTAGTCTTGTTTGTTTAAAATGTGTGTTGCTTGTTTGTGTGTTACCATTTTTTGTTATATTTGTGGTTTATTTTCCTCCATCCATCATATGGTATGATGGATTTTTGGAGTTTGTGGGGAAGAGAGAGGGATTTTTCCCTCTCAATCCTCATGGCTTGATGGGCAAGCCATGTAGGATTTTAGTTACTCCCCTCAAATGGTTTGAGGTGGGGAAGGTGGTTCATATGGTTTGAACCTCCTTCCCCATTTTTGGTGAGGAAACCCTTTTGGGTTTGAAAATCCTCCCAAGAAGGATTTGGTGAATGGATGGAGAAATAAGGAGGGTTTGATGACTTTGGAGGGATAAGGAGGTTGTGGAGATCTTTTTTTGTGCAACCAATGTTGGCTACACTCTTGAATTTTGGAGATCTCTTTCTTCTCTTCCCCATCTTAGAGGTAGAACTTGGTTTCCCCTCTTTTTCATCTTTACAAATTGGTGTTTTGTTGTAATATTTGTCTTGTCCTTATGTGAATGTAATGTTGGTTGTTCTCCCTTACTCTTGTGCAAAGTTGTGGATAGTAGGCCTCTTTCCCATGGGCTTGGGGGAGGCTAGCATGCATTCCAACCTTGGAAAGGCATGTAATGATGCCTAAAGGTTGGGTGGTTAACAAGCCTTGTTCTCTTGGAGTTGGATTCATGTAAGAGTATTTGAATTTGGAGCTCAAGTTGGTGATAGTTGGAGTTTCCTTGTCATCTTGGTTCTCTTTGTTTCCATCATCCTTTTATGGACTCCTTTTTCATTGTATCTTGCAAAGAGGCTTGTAATATGTTTTTCTTGAGTAGTTTCATGTATAAAAAAAAACATTGTATGGTGAGTTTGAACTCCTTGAAAAGAAATCTTGTATTAGATGTTTTCTTTTTATATGAACTTGTTGTAACCCCACTTGAGGGAAAGTAGATTATTGGAAATGGATTATTAAATTAGTTGATTTCTTTAAATGAATTTGTTGTAACTCCATTTTGAAGGGAAGTTGATCTATGGAAATATTGTAGTTTTGATATATGTTTCCTTCTTGTAAAATGTTATAACATGACTAAATGTAAATTAAAAACATCATTCTTGAAATGCATCTCTTTTTGGATTGCTTTTGAAAGTTAGTGAATGAAATGAAACTAGTTCTCTCTCTTTCTTTATTGTTAAAATGAAATGAATAAATTTGGTGAGAATAGTGAGTTTTATACCTTACAACATTGTCCAATCACTTCCTTTATGAATAACTTGGGATAACCTCTTGGACTTGTATGAAAAGAAATTATATATAAACTTGAAATTCAATCCCCCAGAAAATAATAATGGTAATATAGGATGATTTAAAGTATGATAATGGTGATTACTCCTCTTGGCACTATTGTCGACGTTGGGACTATATTCAATTTACCAAGATACATATTAATCTAGGTATTAGTCTTGTTTTATATATACCATTCCTATAAATTTATTAAGCATCCCATTTTAATTATTGTCCCACTCATGTTCTATACTTTGATCTTCATATTTCATGGTTATATTATTTTCCTAAATTTTCTATATAACCGAGTTGTGGATAATACTATATAATAGGTGGTAACTTTCATATTTATTATAATATTGGGAGTATTATAATATAAATTATATATATATATATATATATATAATAATATATATATATATTTATAGTATATATATATATATATATATATATATATATACATATTAATCCATATTAGTCTAGTTATATATATCATTCTCATAAATTTATTAATCCCATTTTAAAAATGTTCATACTTGAATATTGGGTATATTATTTTAAAATTTGCTATATAAGTATATAATACTATATAATAGGTGGTAACTATATATTTATTATAATATGGGAGTATTATAATATTTAAATATACATATATATATTATAACATTTAAAAAAAAAAATAACCAAATGAAAACATATATATATATATAATTTACTCCCCATTTGCAAACAAAAAAACATAGGTTTGGGGACCGCCAACCTCCTCCACACCTTGTTTTCACCCTATCCCCATGCCTGCCCTCCTCCCACGCAACCTAACCACTATCCCCTCTCCATTCTTCCTCTTCCCCACCTTGCCACGGCTCTCCCTCACACCACCGCCACTCCCATCCTCCACGCAGACCCCTTCTCCCCCCGACATGTGTGTTTCATCCACCTTCCCGCTCATGGTGCACCCCCTTTTTCCCCACGGCTTCCATTCACCCCCCTTCTCCATTCCCGCTTCATCTGTGGAGGTATATATATATATATATGTATGTATTTATGTATTTATTTACATATGTATAAATATAAAAACCTAAACAATATAGAGATTTCTCCTCTTAAATTGAAAAAACTCCATGAAATTATCTCTCATTGAGCTCCTCTATAACTTCAGTGTATGCAAGTAACCACACAAAGCAAGTGAGAGAAAAATAGAAAAGAGAAAGAGAAACATAGAGAAAATTTAGGGCAACTTTAGGGTAAATTTGAAATCAATGGTCAAGATTAGATTTGATCCAAGGGCCCAAAATCAACCCTACATACTTTAAGTCATGATATTTTTAGGGGTTGAGAAATAAAAATTAAGGGAATGATTGGGAAAAACTAATAAACAAAAAGGGGAAAAATAATTAATTTAAAAAGGTTGGTGGACTTTTGTTTGGGGACCTTAGTAAGCTAATTAGAAATAAATAATTAATTTGTTTTGGGCTATTATTAGGGATGGGAAAACTAAAGTTGTATAAATTAAATTATTAACAAAAAGGGTTCAAGGGACTAATTTTTAATTAATCATTTACCTCTTGCAACCCTACATCGACTCGAGACCGCACTATTTCTCATGTTTTGAAACAATAGACAAATGAGAGAACCAGATGGAGATGGAGAAAACCACGAGAGGATTTCTTACAAGTCCCTAACATGGAGCTTTTCGGATCCGATGAGATGTCTCTAGGTGCCATGGAGCTCGAGAAATCACCCATCGAAGATATGGTGTTTTTGGCCTCGGGGCTCTTAAGGGAATACACCTAGATGGGGTAGCCCAAAAAGCACAGGGATCTTAGGGAACCAAAAAAATCCTCCACTAGTGTTCACCTAGCCACCCCAACATGTTGGCATAGTTTGTCCGGTCCATGAGCTTCGTTTGCAAACTATATCGCCTAAAGATCCCTACACACGACTCGTGAGACTTCACTATTTTGCACGCTTTACAAACAATAAGACAAGTCATGAGAACCGGATGGAGATGGTGAAAGCCGTGAGAAAATTTTGTAGAGGTTCTTGACATGGAGATATCGGATCTAACAAGAAGTCTCTTGGGCACCATGGAGTCCGAGAAATCACCTATCAAAGATATGACATGTTTAGGTCCGAGGGCTCTTAAGAATGAGCCCGTAGGTAGCCCGAAAGCACATGGAGTGTAGAGAACAAAAAAATCCTTAAATAGCGTTCAACATGCCATTCGGACATGTTGGCGTAGTTGGTTCGGTCCACACTACCGTTTGGAAAATACAAAGATTTAACAACCCTTCACTACTTAGACCGCACTATTTCACATGTTTGCAAACAATAGGATAGTGAAAGAACCAGGATGGAGATGGAAAACCGTGAGAAAATTTCATATATCACCATGATGGGAGCTTTTAGATTTGACGAGACATCTCTAGGTGTCACGGAGTCTAAGAAATCACCCATCAAAGATATGACGTGTTTGGGTCTCAGGGCTCTTAAGAGACTACGCCGAAACGAGGTAGCTTGCAAGAATAGGGAGCATAGGGAACCAAAATGAAGCTTCCACTAGTGTTCACTAGGCCACCTGACATGTTGACGTAGTTGGTTTGGTCCCATAAGCATCCGTATGTAAACTACAACATCCGGAAGCCCTACACTAACTTAGACTACACTATTTCGGGCATTTGTAAACAATAACATTGTGAGAGAATCGATGTAGACGGTGAAAACCAAGACAGATTTCATAGAGGGCCCTACCATGAGCTCTTGGATCTCGATGGGACATCTCTAGGGTCCACGGAGTCTAAGAAATCACTCATCAAGATATGACATGTTTGGGTCTCGTGGCTCTTAAGATACAACACCTAAACAAGGTAGCCCAAATCATAGTGAGTGTAGGGAACCAAAAAAATACTCCAATAGAATTCACTAGGTTAGTTGGATGTGTTGGTGTAGTTGGTTTGGTCCCACATGCTACCATTTGCAAAATACAACATCCACCCTACACTGACTAAGTCTACACTATTTTGTGTGTTTGCAAACAATAGGACAATGAGAGAATCAGATGGAGATGGAAAAAACCAAAATTTGATTTCATAGAGTACCCCGACGTGGAGATCTTGGATCTGATGAGACATCTCTAGGTACCATGGAGTTTGAGAAATCACCCATCGAAGATATGACATGTTTGGGTCTTAGGGCTCTTAAGAGACTACGCTCAACGAGGTAGCCAGAAAGCACGGGGAGCGTAGGGAACCAAAAAAAGTCTCTACCAAAGTTCACCAAGCCATCCCCATGTGTTGGCGTAGTTGGTTCATTCGCACGAGCTTCGCTTTGCACACCGCAGCCTCTCCAGCCCTACACTAACTCGAGACTACACTATTTCTCACGCGTTTCTAAACAATAGACAACGAGAGAACTAGATGGAGTAAAAAAATATGATAGGATTTCATAGAGGTTCCCAACATGGAAATATCATATTTGACAAGACATCTCTAGGTGCCATGGAGTTTAGAAATCACCCGTCGAATATATGGTGTGTTCGGTCTCGTGGCTCTTAAGGGAGTACGCCAAGATGGGTAGCCCAAAAGCACAAGGAGCATAGGGAAAATAAATGAAACCTCCACTAACATTCACCCAACCAACCCGACATGTTGGAATAGTTGGTTTGGTCCCATGAGCTTCCGTTTGCAAACTACAACATCTAACAACCCTACACCGACTCACCGCACTATTTCACGCATTTACAAACAATAACATAGCACGAGAACCGGATTAGAAGGCTAAAACAAAGAGAGGATTTAGTAGAGGGCCCAAACATGGATCTCTTAGATCTGATGACACGTATCTCTAGGTGCCATGGATTCTCGACAAATCACCCATCGAAGATATGGCGTTTTGGGTGTTAAGGCTCTTAAGAGACTATGCCCGAACGAGGTAGCTTGAAAGCACGGGGAGGGTAAGGAACCAAAAAAATCCAATAGTTTTCACTTGGCCATTTAGATGTGTTGGCATACGTTTTTTTGGTCCCACATGCTACCGTTTGCAAAATACAACATCTAAAGAGCCCTATATCTACTTAGACTACGCTATTTTGTGCGTTTGCAATCAAGAGGACAACGAGAGAACTAGATGGAGATGGAAAAAACCACAATATAATTTCATAGAGTACCTTGACATGGAGCTCTCGATATGATGAGACGCTCTAGTGCCATGGTTTCTGAGAAATCACCCATCGAAGATATGAAGTGTTTGGGTCTCGTGGCTCTTAAGAGACTATGCCCGAACAAGGTATCCAAAGCAAAGGAAGCGTAGGGAACCAAAATGAAGCCTTCACTAGTGCTCACTTAGCCAATTTTATGTGTTGGTGTAGTTGGTTCGGTCCCACAAGCTTTCATTTGCAAAATACAACGTCCTGAAGATCCCTACACTCGATTAAGACAACACTATTTCTCACATTTTGAAACAATAAGACAACGAGAGAAGTGGATGGAGATGAGAAAACCATGAGATAAATTTTTATAGGTTGCCAACATGGAGCTCTGGATTTGATGAGATGTCTCTAGGTGCCACGAGCTTGAGAATTCACTGCACAAAGATATGGCGTGTTTGGGCCTCGTGGCTCTTAAGGGACTACACCCGATGGGGTAGCCAAAAGCACGGGATCATAAGGAACCAAAAAAATCCTCTAATATCATTCAACTAGCCAACCCACATGTTGGCATAGTTTTATCAGTCCCATGAGCTTTCTGTTTGTAAACTACAAAGTGTTTGGGCACTCTATACCTACTCGTACTTCACTATTTCACACGTTTACAAACAATAGAATGGCGAGAGAACCGAATGGTGATGGTGAATACCGTGAGAGGATTTCATAAGGTCCCTGACATGGAGCTATCGGATGTAACAAGAAGTCTCTAGTGCCACAGAGTCCGGGAAATCACCCTTCAAGATATGATGTGTTTGGGTCTCGTGGCTCTTAAGAGACTACGCCCGAACAAGGTAGCCCGAAAGCACGTGGAGCATAGGGAATAAAAAAATCCCCAAATAGCATTCACTAGGACATTTGGATGTTTTTACATAGTTGGTTTGTTCCCACACTACTCAAGCTTGCAAAATACGCATCTAGCAAATTCTTCACCGACTTAGACTACACTATTTCACGCGTTTTTTCCAATAAAACAGATAAATAGAGAAAACCAGATGGAGATGGAAAAAACTACAAGATAATTTTGTAGAGTACCATAACATGGAGCTCTCGAGATCTAACGAGACATCTCTAGGTGCCACGAGTCTTAGAAATCACCCGTAAAAGATATGATGTGTTTGGGTCTCGTGGTTCTTAAGAGACTACGCCCGAACGAGGTAACCCAAATCACTGGGAGTGTAGGAAACCAAAACAAAGCCTCCACTAGTGTTCACCCAGCCACCCTAATGTGTTGGCATAGTTGGTTTTGTTCCATAGGATCTCTTTTTTGCAAACTACAACATCCCGCATCCCTACACTAACTTAGATTACACTATTTCGTAGGTTTGCGAACAATAAGACAGGAGAGAACTAGATGGAGATGGTAAAAACCACGAGAGAAATTTTTGGAGGGCCCTAACATGGAGCTCTTAAATTTGACAAGACATATCTAGGTACCACAGTCCGAGAAATTACCCATCGAAGATATGACGTGTTTGGGTCTCAGGGCTTTTAAGATATGACACCCAAACGAGGTAACCCGAAAGCACGAGGAGCATAGGGAACCAAAAAAATGCCCCAAGTAGCATTCACCAGGCCATTTGGATGTGTTGGCATAGTTGGTTCACTCCCACACGCTACTATTTTCAAAATACAACATCTAAAGCAAATTCTACACCGACTTAGACTATACTATTTTGTGCGTTTGCAAAAAAGAGCACAATGAGAGAATCCGATGGAGATGGAAAAAAATACAAGACAATTTCATAGAGTACCTCAATGTGGAGATCTTGGATCTGACGAGACATCTCTAGGTGCCATGGAGTCTAAGAAATCACTGCCGTTGAAGATATGACGTGTTTGGGTCTCGGACTCTTTAGAGACTATGCCCGAACGAGGTAGCCCGAAAGCACAAGGATTGTAAGGAACTAAATCAAAGCCTCCACTAGTGTTCACTAGGCCATCTCAATGTGTTGGAGTATTTTGTTTGGTCCCACAAGCTTCCATTGGAAAACTACAACCTTTGGCAGCCCTACACTGATTTAGATTGCACTATTTCTCACGTTTGCAAAAAATAGCACATCGAGAGAACCGGATGGAGACGGAGAAAACCATGAGAGGATTTCATATAGGGCCCTAACATGGAGCTCTCGGATCTAACAAGACATCTTTAGGTGCCACAAATCCAAGAAATCACCCGTCGAAGATATGACATGTTTGGGTCACAGGGGCTCTTCACATCCGACACTCGAATGAGGTAGCCCGAAAGCACGGGGAGCATAGGGAACCAAAAAAATCCTCTAGTAGCATTCACTAGGCCATTTGGATGTGTTGGCGTAGTTGGTTCGGTCCCACATGCTACTGTTTGCAAAATATAGCATCTAAGCACCCTATAATGACTTAGACTATACTATTTCGTGCATTCGCAAACAATAAGACAACGAGAGAATCAAATGGAGATGGAAAAAACTGCAAGAACATTTCATAGAGTACCCGATGTGGAGATCTTGGATCTAACAAGACATCTCTAGGTGTGACAAATTTGAGAAATCATCCGTCGAAGATATGATGTGTTTGGGTCTCGTGGCTCTTAAGAGATTACATCCAAACGAGGTAGCCCGAAAGCACGGGGAGCATAGGGAACCAAAACGAAGCCTCCACTAGCATTCACCAAGCCATCCCAATGTTTTGGCATAGTTGGTTTGGTCCCATGAGCTTTGTTTGCAAACTATAGCCTCTGGTAGCCATACATTGACTAAGACTACACTATTTCTCATGTTAGCAAACAATAGATAACAAGAGAACTAGATGGAGACAGAGAAAACCATGATAGGATTTCATAGAGGTCCCAAACATGGAGCTCTTAGATTTGACGAGATGTCTCTAGGTGCCATGGAGTCTCGAGAAATCACCCTGTCGAAGATATGGTGTGGTTGGTCTCGGTACTCTTAAGGGATTACGCCCGAACGGATAACTCGAAAGCACAAGGAGTGTAGGAAACAAAAATGAAGCCTCCACTAGAGTTCTCCCAAGCCACCCCACATGTGTGGCATAGTTTGCACAAACTATAGTGTCCGACAGCCCTACACTCACTCGACTCTGCAATATTTCACGTGTTTACAAACAATAAGACACGCAACAACCGGATGGAGAAGGTGAAAACCGCAAGAGGATTTCATATAGAGGGCCCCGAATATGGAACTCTTAGATCTGATGAGACATCTCTAGGTGCAACGGAGTTTGACAAATGACCTATCGAAGATATGATGTTTTTGGGTGTAAGGGCTCTTAAGAGACTATGCCCAAACGAGGTAGCCTAAATGCACGAGGAGCGTAGGGAACCAAAAAAATCTTCCAATAGTGTTCACTAGGCCATTTGGATGTGCCGATGTAGTTGGTTTGGTCCACTTGCTATTGTTTGCAAAATACAACATCTAGTAGCCATATAATAACTTAGACTACACTATTTCGATGTTTGCAAAACAATAGGTCAGGGAGAGAACCGGATGGAGATGGAAAAACCGTGAGAGGAAATGTCATAGAATACCCCGACATTGAGCTCTTAGATCTAATGAGACATCTCTAGGTGCCACTACGTCGATAAATCACCCGTCAAGATATGACATGTTTGGGTCTCGGGGCTCTTAAGAGACTATGCCCAAAAGGTAGCCCAAAGCACGGGAGCGTAGGGAACAAAAATGAAGCCTCCACTAACATTCACCTGCCACCCCGACATGTTAGCATAGTTGGTTTGGTCCCACGAGCTTCCATTTGTAAACTATAGCCTCTGGTAGCCCTACACTGACTCAAACTGCACTATTTCTCACGTTTGCAAACAATAGCACAACGAGAGAACTGGATGGAGACGAAGAAAATCATGAGAGAATTTTTGTATAGGGCCCCAATGTGGAGCTATCGAATCTAACAAGACATCTCTAGGTGCCATGAAACTCGAGAAATCACCCATCAAAGATATGGCGTGTTTGGGCCTCAGGACTCTTAAGGGACTACGCCTGGACGGGATAGCCCGAAAGCACAAGGAGCATAGGGAACCAAAGAGAAGCCTCCAATAGCATTCACCCAGCCACCCCAATGTTTTGGTGTAGTTTTTTTGGTCCTACGAGCTTCCATTTACAAACTATAGCATCCGATAACCCTACACTAACTTAGACTATAATATTTCACGCGTTTACAAACAATAGCACATCGAGAGAACCAAATGGAGATGGTGAAAACCACGAGAGGATTTCATAGAGAGCCCTAATGTGAAGCTATCGGATTTGAAAATATGTCTCTTGGTGGCACGGAGTCCGAGAAATCACCTTTCAAGGATATGACGTGTTTCGGTCTCAGGGCTCTTAAGAGACTACGCCCAAACGAGGTAGCCCGAAAGCACGTGGAGTGTAGAGAACAAAAAAATCCTCCAATAGTGTTCAATATGAAATTTGGACATGTTGACATAGTTGGTTTGGTCCCACACACTACCATTTGCAAAATACAATATCTAAGAACCCGACACATTGACTTAGACTACACTATTTCACATGTTTGCAAATAATAGGACAACGAGAGAACCGGATGGAGATGGAAAAAACCATGAGAGGCATTCGTAGAGTACTCGACATGGAGCTCTTGGATCTCACGAGATGTCTCTAGGTGCCATGGAGTTGAAGAGATAACTCATCCAAGATATGACGTGTTTGGGTCCCGGAGCTCTTAAGCGACTACTCCTGATGATGTAGCCTAAAAGCACAGGAAACATAGGGAACCAAAACGAAGCTGCCACTAGCATTCACCCAGCCACCTTAATGTGTTGGCTTAGTTGGTTTGGTCCCACGAGCTTTTGTTTATAAACTACAGCCTCTAGTAGCCCTACACTGACTTAAACTGCACTATTTCTCGTGTTTGCAAACAATAGCACAACGAGAGAACCAAATGGAGATGGAGAAAACCACAAGAGGATTTCATAGAGGGCTTCAATATGGAGATCTCAGATCTGATGAGATGTCTCTAGGTGCCACGGAGTCCGATAAATCACATGTCGAAGATAGTTATTGATTGGGCCTCTGGGATCTTAAGAGACTACGCCCGAACGAGGTAGCCCGAAAGCACAGGGAGCGTAGGGAACCAAAATGAAGGCTCCAATAGTGTTCACCAAGCCACACCAACATGTTGGCATAGTTGGTTCAATCCCATGAGCTTCTATTTGCAAACTACAGCCTCTAGCATCCCTACACTGACTCGTACTCGCACTATTTCTCGTGTTTGCAAACAATAACATAGTGAGAGTACCTGGATGGAGACAGGAGAAACTCCTTGAGATCTTCCCGTCAAATGGATTAATAAAAATAATCAACTTGGCATGTTTTCCTTAAGATTATCCATGATTCTATCGATAACATCACATATATATTCTATTCCAATTAAGTTAAGTTTTGATCCTTCTACGCTTCCCATTTTTCCTTTTCTTCCACTCATATATTCTCTTTCAGCTTCTTCCAGATGTTTTTTGGGTAATCAAATCAATCTTTATGAATTTCAGGAGGCATTCCTTCTTGAATCATAGTGACATGTTCACCTAATTTTTTTCTTCATGATGTTAATTATCATCTAAAGTTGAAGACTGATTATTTATATGACCTTCGACTTCTTTTTGGGCACAAAAACCTTTTGTAATGTCCAAAAAATTTAGGCTCTTCATTCTCTCTGTTTGATTGAAGATATTCATTCTTTCATAATGAATAGTTGGAACATTGGTGGTCAACCCAACAAAACTAAGTTCATAGTCTACATAGTTGCATCCTATGGAAAAATCATTGAACATTGGTGGTTTCCTCCACTCGTGCTTTCGGGTTACCCCATCCGGCGTAGTCGCTTAAGAGCCATGAGGCCCAATCACGCCATATCTTCAACGGGTGATTTCTTAGACTCTATGGCACCAAGAGATGTCTCATCAGATTCAAGAGCTCCATGTTGGGTACCTCTACGAAATCCTCTCGCAGTTTTGTCCGTCTCCATCTGGTTCTCTCGTTATGTTATTGTTTGCAAACGCGAGAAATAGTGCAGGCCTGAGTCACTTAGGGCCACCAAAGGCTGTAGTTTGCAAATGGAATCTCATGGGACCAAACCAACTATGCCAAAATGTTGATGTGTCCTGGTGAACGCTAGTGGAGACTTTTTGGTTCCCTACGTCCCCGTGCTTTCGGGCTACCGTGTTCGGGCGTAGGGCCGCTTAAGACGCCCGAGGGCCAATCAATAGCTATCTTCGACATGTGATTTCTTCAAATATGTGGGACTTAGAGATGCCTCATTAGATCCAAGAGCTCCATGTTGAAGCCCTATATGAAATCTTCTCGTAGTTTTCTTTGTCTCCATTTAGTTCTCTCGTTGTGCTATTGTTTGCAAACGTGAGAAATAGTGCTGATTTGAGTCATTGCAGGGCTATAAGAGGCTCAGTAGTTTTCAAATGGAAGCTCATGGGACCAAACCAACTATGCCAAAACATTGGGTGGTTTGGTGAATGCTAGTGGAGCATTCGCTTTGGTTCTCTATGATGCCCGTGCTTTGGGTTACCTCGTTTGGGTGAAGTTGCTTAAGAGCATTGAGGCCCAAACATGACATATCTTCGACAAGTGATTTCTCATATTTCATGGCACCTAGAGATGTCTCATCGATCCGATACCTCTATGTCGGCACCCTCTATGAAAGTCTCTCACATTTTTCTCCATCTCCATCTAGTTATATCACTATCCTATTGTTTGTAAATGCACGAAATAGTGTAGTCTATGTCAATGTATTGCTTCCAGATTTTATATTTTGAAAATGAGCTTGTGGAACCGAACTCGTCTGGGTCAACAAGTTGGGGTGTCCTGGTCTATGCTATTGGAGCATTCATTTTGATTCCCTACACTACCCGTGCTTTCGGCTACCTCATCCAGGGCGTAGTCGCTTAAGAGCCCTGAGGCCCAAACATGCAATATATTTGATGGGTGATTTCTCAAACTCCGTGGCACCTAGAGATGTCTCATTAGATCTAAGACCTCCAAGTCATGCGCCCTCTACAAAAGCCTCTCGCAGTTTTCTCTATCTCCATCCGGTTCTCTCGCTCATATTGTTTGTAAACACGTAAAATAGTGGCTCCTAGAGATGTCTCATCGATCCGAGATCTCCACGTCAGGGTACTCTTCAAATTGTTTTGCAGTTTTTTCCATCTCATTCGATTCTCTCACTTTGTGCTATTATTTGCAAATGCACGAAATTGTATAGTCTAAGTCAGTGTAGGGTCACAGATGCTTTATTTTGAAAATGGTAGAATGTGGGACCAATCCAACTACACCAACACTTCTAAATGGCTTGGTGAACGCTACTGGAGGCTTTTTTTGGTTTCCTATGATCCACGTGCTTTTGGGCTACCTTGTTCGGGCGTAGTCTCTTAAGAGCCCCGAGACCCAAACACGCCATATCTTCAACATGTGATTTTCAGGCTCCATGGCAGCTAGAGACATCTCATTAGATCTCGAGAGCTCCATGTTGAGGTACTCTATGAAATGCTCTCACAATTTTTTCCATCTCCATTTGGTTCTCTCTTGTCGTCCTATTGTTTGTAAACGTACAAAATAGTGTATTCTAAGTCAACAGTAAGGCTCTAGATGTTGTATTTTGCAAATGTTAACATGTGGGGTCAGTCGGTTACTAGGTGAATGCTAGTGGAGGGTTCATTTTGGTTCCTTACGCTCCCCGTGCTTTTGGGATACCATGTCCGGCGTAGTACTTAAAGAGCCCTAAGGCCCAAACATGCCATATTTTTGACATGTGATTTCTCGGACTCTATGGAAGCTAGAGATGTCTCGTCGGATCTAAGACCTCCATGTCAAGAGGCCCTCTACGAAATCCTCTCGCGGTTTTCACCTTCTCCATCTGGTTCTCTCATTGTGCTATTTCTTGTAAATGTGTGAAATAGTGCAATTTGAGTCAGCAGTAGGGCTGATAGATGTTGTAGTTTACAAACGAAGCTCATGGGACCTAAATAACTACGCCAACATGTCAAGCTAGCCAGGTTAACACTAGTGGAGGCTTCATTTTTGTTCCATATGCTCCCGCTTCTTTCAACCAACCCCGTCCTAGGTGTAGTCGCTTAAGAGCCCCTAGGCCCAAACACCTTATATCTTCGACATGTGATTTATCAAACTCCATGGCACCTAGAGATGTCTTGTCGAGATCTAAAACCTCCATGTTGAAACCCTCTATGAAATCCTCTCGTAGTTTTCTCCATCTCCATCCGATTCTCTCGTTGTCCTATTGTCTATAAACACGTAAAATCATGCGGTCTAAGTCGCATGTAAGGCTGCTAAATGGTGTAGTTTGCAAAGAGAAGCTCATGGGACTGAAAAAATTATTCCAATAAGTCGGGTGTGTCATTTTTGTTCCCTACACTCCCGTGCTTTCGAGCTTCCTCATCTGGCATAGTCGCTTAAGATCCCCGAGACCCAAACACGCCATATATTCGACAGGTGATTTCTCAGACTTCGTGGCACCTAGAGATGTCTCGTTAGATCAGAGACCTCCACTTCGGGGCCCTCTATAAAATCCTCTTTGGTTTTCTTCTTCTCCATCTGGTTCTCTTGTTGTGTTATTATTTGCAAATGTGTGAAATAGTGTAGTCTAAGTTAGTGTAAGGTTGCTAGATGTTGTAGTTTACAAACATAAGCTCATGGGACCAAACCAACTATGCCAACACATTAGGGTAGCCAGGTGAATGCTAGTGGAGGCTTCGTTTTGGTTCCCTATGCTCCCGTGCTTTTGGTTGCCTCGTCTGGTGTAGTCACTTAAAATCCACGAGGCCCAAACATGCCATATATTCGACGCGTGATTTCTCAAACTCCGTGACACCTAGAGACATCTCATCGATTCAAGACCTCAACTTGTGGCCCTATACAAATCCTCTCATAGTTATCTCTCTATCTCCATCCCGGTTCTCTTGTTATGCTATTGTTTGCAAATGCGTGAAATAGTGTAGTCCGAGTCGGTGTAGGGTTACCTCATTTGGGCGTAGTCTCTTAAGAGCCTTGAATGACTAGATTGGCCTAAGAATGAATTTGATATGGGTATGTCTAAGAACACCCAAGAGTTATCAATCACCTAGTAAATCTTTCTTATTTAGTTCGGATGGGAGTCACCGTGGCCTACGACTTAGTGACCTTCCATTCATTAATCATTTATGTTATGATAAACCCATGGATGCTTTCAAAAGTGTCTTAAAAAGGATAGGGGTAGTCATCAAGCCTAGTGAATGGTGTGATGTGATTTCTACATAACTTGAAATTCCTATGGATTTAAAGGTAGTAACACGAATTAGATAGGATTAGACAATCAAGAATCATTGAGTGTCCGAATCGAATGTAATTGCATCCGAAGACATTCTCAAGCATTGGAGTAATGTATATGGAGATACATTCTCAAAATATCAACAGATGAAAGGCATCAAATTATGACATTTTTTTAGTGTTTTAACAGGGAGAAGACTATGAAGAATAGAAGAATGTAGTAAGTGCATGATAAGATAGGAACCAATACAAAGAGACCATGAGCAAGAAGAAGCGCACGTAAGGTAGATACACATATACACATTGATAAATTGAATGAATAATTACTTAGATTAGGTAACTCTTTATATACATACATTATATAAATATTAATTTCCAAAGTTTTATGTATATTATACATTGAAATTGCTAAATACATGTACATCACCAATAAATGAAAAAATAATCCATAATGTCTTAAATATTGTCAAGTGCACATCATATTAGATTCATGCAAAAATAATATCAGAAATGTAAGGTATCATACAAAATTATCAAGTTCCAAATAGTATTTTAATGTGCATAATAAATACAAAAATGCCCAAATAGGTCATATACCATCAAGTTCAAATGCCATATAAAGCTTACATACAATGCCATGCACATAGGCATACAAAAACAATGTCATGTAAGACATATATATTTCCTACTCATCAAAATCTATCTCTTTCTTGGCCTTGCTCAAAGAAGGCCCTCCTTAGAGAAGATGGAGATCCATGAGATGACTTTCGATCATCCGAGCCCATGCTTCGAGTCTTATTCTCTGAATACTTGCCTCGTAGATGACCTTGTAAATGCAAACAATGTTTTTTTGTAAAAACTTAAGTTATATATGTTTTCAACATGTATTTAAGACCATGCTAGAATGAAAGTATTTACATAAATACAAACACTTACCACAAGTTATCGATCATGCCAATTTACATCTCATGCTCGGATGAGTCATCGAGAGCTCTTGCAATATGAATGGGAGTATGAAGACAACGAGATGGAGGAGTCCATGCCATCAAGTCAAAATAGAGGGGTTGAAGTTACCTACATACACATAAGATCAAAAATATAACATCGAATTAGCAAAAATAGATCTAAGTACATGTATCTACATAATGACAATATTTTAACAAATTTTATCAATATAGAACTATTGTTTTTACCCCGCCACGCCTGTGAATCAAATGAACAAGGTTGCGCCCTATCACAGGTAACTCCTGCATACACACAATGAAGGAAATTATTAACATAATTTAATAATTCTACAATTAAAGACATTACTAACATGTAATTTAACATAATATGAATTACACGAGAGATTAATAACAAAATTTACGTGTTGTTTGAATACCTCAGTGAGTTGCTTTGCATAGATGAAATCGCAGCGGCAACACCTTTATCTACTTGTCGTAGAGATGGTGGGGTGTCTAGTGAAGTCAACATCTTTATCAAACATGTATATCACATGAGTTAGATGGACATACAAGAACATACATATATTTGACTTCAAAACTAATATATATATATATATATATATACATGCAAATACACACACACACACACACACACACATGTATGTGAAAATTTTACATAATTAACATTCTAAATAACCTCTATGAATGCTTGTGTAAATGCATGGTGCTCACCGCCTATGGTCAAGATGAAGATGCACCTCCCGTGTGTTGTAATATCAATGCATGTACATGTACAAATACAATTATTTCAAAAATTTAACATATATAAGTAAATCAGGTACTCCAAACTTTTTGTAACACACATAACAAAACATATCAAATTTACCTACGAAGGTGATGCCGATGAATGTAAACTAAATGTATCACTCAAGAGGACATCTACATAGTGACATTATCATGTTCATCCCTAGCACCAGTGCACCAAAATCATTACGCATGAAATTATTTTCCTCCTCATGCCCCAAACATATGCTACCACATGATGATAAAAATGTGGCCTCATGCTAATACTCCCGAGGGAATAATTTGTGTACCTCTCGTGAGTATCTAGCTCTGTAAATCTCCTCGTATGTAAAATAAGGGTCACAGAGATAGCCCTGAAGCACATGGAATGTATCAATCTCTACTGTCTCCTTCACTGCTTGAGGGACAATCTCAGGGTGAGGGGGCTTCTATGTAGGGAATCTACCCTGCTGAATAGGTGCACATTGTGCACCTGGTCGATCATGTGTAGATCCTTTTCCTCGGCCCTGGAAATCTCAGAAATCAAAATAATTTGGGATCTCGTTGAGGATAAACTCGCAATAGAGTTTCCTTAGAAAGTATAGTGGCACCTCGTTGTTATTACAAGGTGGAAAATCAAACACCATCCACCATCGGTCCCAAAAATTATTTTTAATCAAATTATTATTGCACCAATGGATGGGAAATCATTTACATGTCAACAAAACAGTAAGATTAGTGCGGGGGTCCGTGAATAAGGTGCATATGAGTTCTTTTGAAATTTCTTTTTTCTTTACATCCACATATGATAATTTGTTGGAATAATAAACCCTACAACCCTCTCTGTAAGTTGTCCAATGATCAATTTTCCTGTTTCCATGTTAATTTGAACAAGTAATGCCTCTAATGTGTTTTCAAGAGAGGTGTGGTGGGGGTTTTTAGATTGTGCATCCCTCATTGTTTTGATTAAATCCTCAATTTCAATTTTGTTTTCAACTATTTGGGCTACTAAATCTTCTTGACTACCCGAGGGATGTTGAGAAATTATGGGAGTTTTAGGAGGGATGTCAAGATGAACAGGGTTTTGTTGTGGTTGATTCCTCCAACCTCTAACTATAAAATGAAAAATATGTACTCAATTCAAATTTTAATATATAATTATCATATTTCAATGCAATTTTGAGAAAAGAATTGTGCTTACCTCTTCTCCATGGCACCATCATTGATTCAGATCTTCCTAGTGATCTAGAAATGATCCTTTGAGCTTGAGATCCAACTGAATGAAAAAACACGAGGGCACAAACAAGCTCTAAAACTCGCATTTGAGGGAGGAAAATGATAGAGGCTTGGGCCTCTTTTTTTGTTTATAGTCGGCATAACGCGTATGCATTACATAACGTGTACATGTTATGCTTTGGTGATTCCCGAGCCAAACAAACTAAAAATGAGCGCGTTTTAACAAAATACGTATGTGTTTTACTTTTTTCAGATTCTTGTCCACTTTTGGCCCCCCAACTTCGTGCACTTACCCTCCAGGATTTTCTTTTGTCAAAGTTATTTTCAAGATCCTTTCAAGGGTACAACCCTCATAAAGACCCTTAGAGAACTTGACATGGGGTAGCCCATTGACCATTTCTTTTTGGATCAATTGTTCAAGGTAGCGATAATCTAGATGTCCAAAATGCTCATGTCATAGCTTAGTAACCTCATTTGCATGAGTGAGAAAAGAAATGGGCGTAGAATCATAAGTATAGTGGGAAAAGGTATATAACCATGAACGGTGATCCACCTTTCCCTCAGCCATTAGTAGTGTCATCATTAAGCTCACGAATAATCACCGAGTTAGGACCAAATTCCACTCGCTTTCCTTCACCAAGGTGAGTAATTTGGTAAACCGATAGAGATTGGTAGAGAAATCGGGAACACTTAACACTTGGTTGAATGTTCACCCATCCATCAATACCGATCCACTACCAAAATTGACACTATCATGTCATTACCCATCATGATTTGGGACATACCACAAGGCTCGATGTTGGAGAACTCAACATGCAAAGAAGCCATGTGGTGCGAGGCACCGAATCAATAATCCATGTCGATGAAGGAGAAAATTTGGCTACAAGGGCATTTCCTTTCTTCTTATCAGATTTAGAACTTTTTGCAAAGAGAGGACTTAGCCTTTAGATCATTTTGTTTGATAGACTCAGAAAAACTATTTGATTTTTCTTAAGTAAGTAAGGTAATCAATTTGTTTTCTCATACATGTATGCTCTTTATGACTAGGCTTCTTGTAATAGGAACAAAAATACTTGTCTTCTGTGCTCTAGGCTCATAATTTGAAGTGTTCATGTTAAATTTACTTTTGGTCTTGGTTTCCTTCTTATTTTGATCCTTTTTTTCTTTCTTCTTTTCAGTTTTCTTTTCCTTACTAGTACTTGCTACAAGGGCATGAGACTTAGACTTGAGAGACCTCATTTGAATGAGTTTTTCCTATTCTTAAATGAGTTGGGATGAAAAATAGTCAAAGGAGGGCATATTCCAATCCTTGCTCAAGGTAGATTTTGTAGCGTAAAAAGTTCACACAAAGACAGAATATTTAGGACCTAACTTAGAGAGAATTGATATGATTAGTTGAGAATCTTTCTTCTCTACTTGACATTCCTTTAACAACAATCTAGTGTGGACAAACTTAGAGAATAATGCTTGTAGGTTTTCAAAATCACTAGGATTTAACCCTAGTAGTTCATTTTCCAACTCATGCGCTTTCATGTCATCTTGTTTTCCAAACATCACATCCAACGTTTTCCATGCAGAATTAAGTGTTTTGGACAACTCAATGTGGAAGAGAAATTCAAGAGAAATGGACATGTAAAGAAGACCTAAAGCTTCATCACTATAGTTTAACCACTTAGATTTTTCAGGGTCATCGTCTGGTTCAGTCTCAATTCCCATGGTGATGCGAATAACCCTTTACCCCTTAGTTTCATAATTATTTTTGATCTCCATTCGAAGAAGTTGAATGGCATAAGCAAAGGAATTGAAAGTGCATCCATAGTGAAAGGAGAGAGAAGGAATGTAGAAAAGAAACACAACCACCCAGGACAATATAATAACCCCCTACTTTTGGCACTTTATAGTTTAGTGTGTTGAATACAATCAGGTCCAAGCGTGTGTCTAGAAACACTTGGTAACTCACCTTGTAATCAGCATAATAACACGTAAGAGAGGAGACCACAATCATGTTTCAGGGAGCATAACAAAGTGACACTGTACACAAGCAAAATTGTAAAAAGCTAGGAAGGAGGTAAAATCAAATCCTGGTTGTGAGAAAAAGCATCTCATGTTGCAATGGATACACCTTTGCTACAAGGTGTGGTAGATGCAATCACTAGTCAGTAAGCAATAATAAGGGTAAAAACAAGGTTTTAACTAAACTCAAGATGGGTCCTGATAATCTTTAGAATGCCGGAAAGGCACACGGAAGACAAACAAGTGCTCAGAGTGTCACTGTACACTTGAGCGCACGATTAGTAAAAAAATCAACAATAACGCCTAAAAAGGTTACCATTTTGAAATGTCTAATTTAGCTAATTTAAGAGATTTTAGAGTTTTAAAATGATTAAAAAAACATTACTATAAAAATGACTAATTGTTTTGGAGAAAATTGTAATTAATACAAATAGATTTAATTAAATCTAATTAATTACAAAAATGAATTAAGATCTAATTAAAAATTAAATCCTAATTAATATTGAATTGATTTAAATAAATCTAAAAAAATTGAAAAACAAATTAAGATCTTTGAAGATCTAGTAAATCAAACTAATTAAGATTTATTAATAGAAAATGATTTAATAAAAAGGTTACCATTTGTTTGAAATAAAAGAAAATTAGAAGACTTACCAAATATACCAAACTTGTGGTGGAATAAATAAATCAAAAATAAATAAACTCACCTATTACCGAATAGAACTCCCAAAAATGTGTGTTTTTTGTTCGTTTCTATTTGCAAAGTTTTTTCTATAAAACTGTTTGGTATATATTTTAGAGTGGCCATTGGAGACTCTGCAGTGGAGATACGGGTAGAGGAAGGCACAACCATGGCATGGCTAGGGCGAGGCAGAGAGGGGCATAACCGCATGGGAGTGGGGACAGAATGTCTAAGGTACTCGACATGTGGGTATGGAGAAAGTAGCTAAATGGATAGGAACATGAAGAATGAAGAAGCTCATGGGTAGGTAGCAGAGATCCCGTGGGGCTAGAAAACAACAAGGCCAGGTTAAAACCCACACACCAAAACACAAGCCAAGAGAAACCGAGATAAAAAATGATGTCGGTTTAAAAAAATCCTGAGGTGAGTTCAAAAAATGAGGAGCATAGTTTGAAGTGGTAGGTGCTCGGTTAGAGAAAAAATAAAATTTCTTGGCCTCAGTGAGAAGAAGCTTGCCAAGTATAAGGATCTCGGTCTAAGGGAGAGTTTGTGGCAAGCTAGAAGGGAGCTCACTTTGGTTGAGAACCACAACACCATGCAAACCACAAATGATACCAGAGATTTTTAAACCTATGTTCTGTAAAATACATGCAAAAAACAAATAGAGAAACTAAACAAAGATATGAAAATTTACTTCCAGTTTAATAAATTGGATTAAAAACTAGAAAAAGATAACCTCTTATTTTTAACTGATCTCCAAACTTATCCACAACTAGCTAAATGTAGTTGTAAAACCCCTGATAGCTTCAATGAGATTTGGACATGCACAAAGAACAAAGCAAAAATGAAAACTTTCCAAGAACAACTTGTTAATAACGTTAGTAATGAAAATATAGAATATAATGATCGAAAAATTTACACGAGGAGTAAAAAAAAAACCAAGAGTAATCACAACTCAAAAAAATGAGTGCACATTTACCCGGTCTCTGCTCTGATACCATGAAAGAGTTGGCAAGAATCGTATAAAAACTATGCACCATGATAAAGTTGCACTCTGAAGGAAACGTAATAGCTCCAACGTAATCACAAGGAAGAATTGATCAATCAACTGAAGAACTTGCATAATAGAACAAAGCTTGCACATGTAGAGAAAGACAACAAAGTGTCTTGGCATACTCATAAATGTCAAATGAAGGGATACATATAGGGTGTTGAGTAACCCTAGTGCATGACACACAAGAAACCCTAAACCTAACCCTAAACCTAACCCATGTGAGATGACCCTCCATATTTGTGTGGAGGACATATAGGATACCACACACCAACAAAGTGAATAGATAACAAGCTCAACATGTAAATGTTGAATTTAGGAGTTTAAAGGTCTTTGTGTAGGATGTTCAAATCAACATGTTCTTGCTTGAATGAGACTGATGAAGATTCTATTTGTATATGCAAGTTGTCTACAAATCATAGTATATCATCTCTATTATTTAGAATGATTTGAAGTTGCATGTATTGTGTTTTATGAAGAACTTCCATTACTGTAATTTTAAGTCCTCCATGACTAAATTTAAAGCTCCAATGAGGGTTTAAGGAGAAATAATGAGGAATGAATGTATTCAAAAATTTGAAGAGAAATAGGGGTAGTATTGTATTGTCCACAAATCATCACGAGATCAATTACATTTCTTATAATAGCTATAGGAAAATAAAACTTTCCAAATGAAGAGGACAAACATGTCATATTAGTTATAAGTCGAGTGTCATAAATGTCATAAACCGATCAAGAAAGGACATCATTGTAATCTGCCATATATGCAAGTGAAATGATTATTTTTAACATTGTTAGATGGTGTCATTCAACCTCCTATTCAAATTTAATACATGAAGTTGAATATTTCTCTTAAAATGTGAAGTGTAAGAGTCTTTTACATATGTATTATCTAAACAATATATGCTTGGTTGAATAAATATAATGCTTCTATTGAATATAGAGCTCATGGTTATATGTGAGAGAAAGTTGAAGAAGGAGGTATGAAGTATGAAAATGTTTGGTTGATGGCCATTCTTTAAAAGAGCTAAAGGACATGTAAAGAAATGAAAATATAGATTATTTTAATGCCTTTATGACTGCATATTAACAATAGGTTGAACACTCGACAAAATTAGTGTTTGAGAGGATAATTAAAGGGGAATTATGTCAAGAGTATGTGTATGATAGAACCCTTGTATAATAGTTTTTGCAACGGATGAAGAGAGTGGAATGAGAAGATATAAGGGATAATTTAGTGGTCACAACTTCTTGTTTAAGACAACCAATTCAAAGTGATAAAAACATTGTAGAAGACAAAGTGGTGGCTTAACAAATAGAAGTTGAATCTTTCCTCGTAAGTTTTACCTTACATAAGAATCAGGTAGAAGCTTGATTGGAGTTTTGGGAATTGTTACTTCCAAGCAAGTTATGGCTTCCAGGAAGGTCAAGTGGCAGCTTGACTAAATTTTTGAGTTGTAGCCTCATGTTGAGTGGATTCTCAAAAGTGAAATCATTGTAACATTTGGAGGACATTTTTTCAAGTTATTTAATTGGTTTAAGTGGATTTTTCTCCATGAAGATTTTCCCAAATTAAATCCAGACTCTTTTTATGTGTTCTCTTATTGATTTCTTATGAATAATGTTTTGGTTTTATCATAACAAAGTTAAATACATTGAATTTTTGTCAAATTTTGAACAAGCATGATTCAACCCTCCTAGTTCCTATAATTTCCAACAATTGGTATTAGATCATGGTCCTCTTTGAATAATTTAAACAACTTAAAGGAGATATATGAGCACAAGCATGGAAAATTTAGCAGAAGTAGTTTAAAAAACAATCTTGATATTTTTCATTCCTTGAATAATGGATTGAAGAAGGAAATAAAGCTTATGGAATTTTATCATGGCTAATCCCTCAAAGTTTACAAAATATAGCTGAATTTTTTTCAAAAACCTGAAGGATAAAGAAGATTCATGCCTTAGACATGAAGAAGAGTTTATAACCTTGAAGGCTAAATTAGAGAATGAAAATAGTAGAATGAAGGTGTATGCAAAGATGGAGAAGAGAGAGGATGAAAAGTCTTGTAAAAGCATATAAAGAGCCATAAAGATGACCAAGGAGACAAAAAAAAGAAATCCCAAGTCAGTTAGACAACCAAATGCATCCATGTATGAAAGGAATTTCAATGGCTACTATTTTTCTTGTCACAATTTTGGACATAGAGCTAAGGAGTGTAAGAAGAATGTCATAGATGACCATCCATGGAGAGATAACAGAGATGAGAGAGCTAGGAACATATTATGCTTCAATTGTCAAGAGAAGGGTCATACTGCTAAGTATTGTCTCTATGAATCATTTAGTCAAAATTGGAAAAATGAAGGTCCTAAAGGAAAGAATTATGTTGTGTGTTTCAATTGTCACAAACAAAGGCATTTGAAAAGACATGTTTTATAAGTCTCCTAGACATAAAAACAAGATTCATGAATTAAAAATGAAGGGAAAAAGGCATTCAAGATGAAGGAAAATTATAAGAATGAGACCAAATCATCCATATTTGAAAGAGACACTAGAAAGAAGAATGTGAAGTACATATACAAGGTCAAGGAAGTCAATTCTAGATTTGAAGAAGAAAATAATAACAAGAAAATAGCAGGGTGATGATGAAGAGACAAAGAAACCTATGAATGTCATAGGAGAAGCAAGTTCAAGAAAATCATCAAAAGGTAATGAAATCCAAGAATAAATCTTACCCCTAGCTATGATAGAAAAATACATGATATATAACATATATTCTTGTCAAGTAATCGATCAAAGAATAAGTTATAGGAGATGATGTTATCACACATAGAAGTGTATCCAAGAATATTGATAAGGTATCCAGGAAATAATAGAAAGGATATAGTTATATTTTTCTTTGATGAATGTCTACTATTCTAAGGTAATCCAATAAGCGTGGTGTGCTTCTCTAGGATTCTTGAAGGAAGAATTGGTGAATTTTGGAAGTACATTATTTTCTCTGTAGCTACTAAAAAGTCTTCGCCATGATGATTTTGAGTAAATAGTCAAAGGTATGTGTGTTAGACCACATGATAAGGTATTTATGCAAAGAAAGTGTGTACAGTAGGTTATAAGGTCTATGTTTCCTTACTAAATGCTCTCAAAAACGAGTAGTGAATGAGTCATCCTTCTTAGATTGTTAAAAATTGTCAAGTACCCTCACTTGTGGTTCCTTATCAAGGCAATATCTTAGCATGTGCATTCATATTGAGTTAATTAAAATTTATAAAAACAAAGTCAATATACTGGTAGACATTAGGGGGTGAAAGGGTTTAATTTATTATTATTTTGAATTAGGTATTGGGGGTAGGTTAGAGAGGTGGGATAAAGAAGAGGTAGGGTTAATTTTAATATAGAAATAAAACATTTGAACCCTAGATTTTAAATATAAATACATTAAAATTGTAAAATGTTCATGGTCATAAAGTTATATTATAATATCTTTTTGAATAAGGAAATTTGAATTAGGAGATTCTTAAGAAAGAAATAATAAGATGGTAAAAAACTAGGATTGAGTATGCTTTTCAACACATGATATTATTTCACCATATTAATTATTTGAAGAAATATTGATAAATGGTTAAAGTTTAACATTAAGGTAATTGATAATAGGTCTTAAATGGCTTCAAAGTCTCTATCTAGAGAAAATACATATTAAGAAAATAATATTGGAAAACATGATATATTTTTTGTTTGATATATTAGGGTATAAATAAAAATGGGTAAATAAAATTATAATGGAAAAATGGGTAAGTAAGGTACATGGAAAAAATAGGGGGTATTTTCATTATAATAATATAACGGGAGTGGGTATTATCAATTGAATAGTTGAGGTATAAACTAACATTAAGGGTATTATTTAATACCCTTCAAATGAACATGTTATACCATACATTTACTAAGTGAACCCCTATGAGTTTCATTATCTCATGTCCGTGTAGAAGTTGATCCAAATTAGTTCACTAATTGTGTCATGGTAAGATAAAACAACCTACCAAAAGTTTGACTTAATCTTGAATAAGTGTCCTGGTTTGAATGGGTGTATGCGTATGTATCTTGAGTGCACAAACAGTGGGCTAATATTAAAATTATAAATCATACAAAAAGTGTCAAAAGTTTGTATTAACTATTTAAAAATAGATGGTTTATTATCCAACTGACATCCTAAGAATATAATATCTTATCATATGCTAGTATGATGAATAGATTTCACGATATGATTATATTCTCCACAAGATAGTGAAGGTAAAATCCACCATGAAGAATATATATGTTCAACTGTCTTGAGCTTATTGAAGATTGTACAAAGGATGGAAAAAGGTTCATAAGGTCTCATTGAAAACTTAAGAAATAAGTATCAAGTCTCATACCAATTAGAATTCCATCAAAATTCTATCAAAGGTGTAAAAGAAGCTCTGTAAAGGATTCAAAGCATGTAAAGTTGTTAAAAGTGTTTAAATGTGTGATTTTGGTCATATATGAAGGATTACCTATCATATTGAGTTTTGTTTGCCAATCTCCAAGATTGATTCTACCAAGTATAGGTTGAATCACACTCTTTAGGTCTGTATGAAGATCTAAATGATGATACAATCAAGAGAAGTTGGGTCACAATGTTATGTCAATCCATTAGAGTCTTATTTGACCATTGTTCCTATGGTCTTAAAATTTGCATAGGTATTCATGTTTGAATACAATCATCAACCTTCCAATTTTTTGAAAAATATGTGCTCTTTGATATCCTTTATCATGAACATGAGTGGTACAGTAGTATGGTCCATTGATTTTTGCAGGGTATATGAAACTAAAAATGTAACATTCTCGTGCTCAATGTTGAAGGTGCATGATGGATAATATGATAACCTAAGCCAAGAAGGATCTATCACTCATATTGTTCCAAGGAAATAAATATATAAAGATCTAAATATTTCTCAAAGCTAATTAAAGTACATGTTATGGACTAGAAAGGTGAGAAATGCATGACTAATAAGAAATTATTATCAAGAAATTAGTCAAAAAATATTGAAGTATACCAAAGGAAGTTATTGTGATCTTCAATTCATCAAAGGATGTCATGACTAGTTAAGATGAGAGTTATAGATGTCTAAAAAAGAGAGGTGTTTGAATGATCTAAAAGGGTCAGCACGAGTTAAAACATAATAAAACCATGTTCATGGTTTCATAGAGGTATGAGTGAAAATTTGAAGAATATTATATATCTCATGTAAGGATAAGAAATATATTTGATTCTTAGTCTCATCAAGGTGAGGTTCTATCCATTGAAAAATATCTAGAGATTCAAATAAGGGAAGTAAGTCAAGAGCCAACAATTAACACTAGAATACCTTGCTCCAAGTGTTAGAGTTCAAAGAAGTGATCTTATTGTGATAAAAGAATACAATATGTTCCCACCTTCAAATCAAAAGACTAATAGATATACATATAAGAATTTATTTAAAACCTTAAAATATTGAATGGTTGATCTCACACTTGTCACTATGTAGAGTGCCTTGTGTTAGGTGAAGAATGCATGAAAATATTAATAAGATAGTGAATTAATAACAAAAAGAGAACCAAAAGAGTAATAAGAAGTGAATGTGATGAATTCATAATAATGAGGTGATAACAATGAGAACAAGTAAAGAGAAAAAAATGTCACAAAATGAGGAAAATAGGGTCGAAAACATTTTGTTCTTAGAAGAGAACTAGAAGGCCAAATGTGTAAAATGACAAATATGATGATTGAGGGATGTGAATACCTAACAAACCTATTTCCCAAGTCTGAATGATGTGATTGAAATAATATGTAAGGTTGAAATCAGTAAGAATATGAAAAACCATAGAAGGTGAGCTCAAACCCTAGAAGACCTTGAGAAAGGCTAGTAAAAGAGGGAGTTATTGAAAAGAAAGTTTCATTAGGAGTTTAATGATACAAATTTATATGAAGAGATAATGCCAAAAGAGTAGCTAGAACACTTCTTAGCTTTGTAAAAAAAAATTGTACTTTTCTCACAATTACATAATTTGTCTCCGTGTAGGGCTAATTAGAAGACTTCACTTTGATTAGTAAGAAGAAGATTAAAATTCATGAACATATAAGTGGATTATGAAACTTTGGAATCTACCAAAAGAGAGAAAAGGGTATTTAGAAATGTTACAAGAAAAATTGTATGGTATATATTTTGTTGAATACCTAAAAATTTTCATTCTAAAGTGCTAGAAACTATAGAAGGCGAGTGTGAGCTAGAGAGATAATATCTTTATGCTTTCTCAATATTTCACTCAATACGAAGGCTTGTGGTACTTGAAAGGGTCAAATTTAGTATGTTGAAGGTGGGTGAAGATTATGTCAAACAATAAAAGGTTTTTATGGGTAAGTGATGGAGAAATTTCATACTTAAAGAGTGTCTCAAAGTCAAAGACGAAATGATGCGAGTTCTTATAGTGTACCATAGTTCTTCAATGCATGCACGAGGTATCAAAATTTATCATGATTCACCAAAATGGTATGAGGAAATACAAGGTGTATACATTGTAGGATATGTCTCCTTGATCCATTCTTAAGATGGTGAGTGTGTTGAAGGAGGTGTAAAAGTACATGAATAGTTGACATGAATATCATGATAATGTTGATGGGAAATGTATGAGGGAATGTGTTAATGGAAGCCAAAATTTAATGGCATAAATTCTAAAAATATATCAATTCTTACATGGCTACTCTAATGAAAATGTGGAAAAATCATAAAGAGTGAATGGAACTCTAAAAATACATCCTACAAACTCACGAAGTCGATCCTACAGTCAAAGAATACCAACTCAAGACAAAGGAGATTTTTATTATCTTAAAGATAGTATTTGTGATGTTGAAAAGTACAAGAGTGGAATAATGATGGGTGAATGTGTGACTATTCCAAGGGGGAGCAAGATTGACAACCTAGTAAGCCTATATATCAAAGCTAATAAGACCATAGACACGAGAAAGAGTTTAAGGATAGAGGTACAAATGAGGACCCACCTAAATGACATAAGTAAAAGATATAAGATAAAATTATTACATGGGAAGATAGAGGTAAATAGATTGATCCTATTGGGATCAACAAGGAAGAGTTTTATGCAGTGTATGATGGTCTAGAACATGACAAAATTTTCTAAAAATTCTCTTAAAGTTCGGTTTAGAGACCTAATACCTAAACGTTTCTTGCAATCATAATGTCATAAGATCAAGCATAGAACTGAGCTTATATAGATGATAAATACATTTCATGATTGAGGAGGATGTTATACCTCAAGGACAAGGTTGTTGGCATGTATATGTGTCATGAATGAATCTTCATAGGGGGCTATATTGAATTTAATGCATGATGAAGGAAAAAAAAGTTAAGGAAGAAGAGACAAACTAGAGAGATTGAGTGATGAGTTTGGTTGATGTTTCCAACCAAAAAGGGACAAAATAAGTTGATAAACAGAAGACCAGGTACTATAGATAGACACTTTTCGTTGATGCAAAAACATTAGAAGAATTAAGAGGGTTTTCATCAAAGAAAAAGGGGAGTTTATTTTGATGTGTTTAGTGAGTTGTCATTGATGAAAAAGGAACATTAATGAAAAAATAGAATCTATGAGAGATAAAGGGAGCTTATAATGTGGTTGAAAAGGTAGGATAGGGAAAATTCTTGAGAACACATGATTAAACACTAAGTTCTTGAATAACTAGTGACTAGTAAAGGAAGGGTGATGATGTGAGAAAATACAAATATTATTTCAGCATGATATAACATATATATAATGTGAAAAAAAGGTATGAGTGATGAATAAATGGATACTTGAGTGGAATTGGTGAGATTAGATGAGTTTACCAAGCTTAATCCCTAGGCCTTAATAGAAAAGTGACGTCGAAAGGTGGAGTAAAGCGTGTGAAGTATATGATAGAGGCATGAGACACATGATAAGACATGTCTATTGGGATACATGATGAAACACGTACATGCATAATGATTTACAATGTAAACTATCTCATTTAGACCTATTTCAAGGAACAAGAATGAGGGTATGAAGAAAAACAAGATATGTCAAGAAAATTCAAGCATGGGAAGTATGTAGGAAAATTCCAAGAGTTCTCGATGAAGCTAAAACTCATAAATAAACACTAAGAGGTATTTTTAGGGTCTTTTTATGACTACCCTTCAAGATAACTACTTTTAACTTTCCCAAATGAGAAAAAGGTTAGAAGTTCCAGAGTGAACCATGAAAATTATCCATTGGAGATAATGGAGGATGTTTTCATGAAGGCGTGGAAGAAAATTGAGCACCATAGGATGAGTTTGGGCAAGAGATTTAAATTTTGTCATAACCGGGATAAACAAGTTATGAAAAAATAGTGTAGTGAATTCTTAGCGTTTGATCTAAATTGAAAATTATTTTTCAGATAAATCATAAGAGATGGTTTTGAATAGTATAAAGAGATAGGATTATGCAAAAAGTATGAGGTGAAAGGGATGAACAGTAAGAAATTTCTATCCATTTTTTCGGCCTTTGTATAAAACCCTCCAAAACCCTAGTTGGAAGCGGTATGGCAAAATTTATTGGTTATTCCTCCAAATATAATTGTTTTAAATGGAAAATGACTTGATTTTGTAGAGAACTCATCAGAGGTCATTTTCATGGTGGTTTGAGCTTATGAAACATGGAAGACCACACTAGAAAACAAATATTTTGTGAATAATTATGTGTATAGACTAAATTTACAAAGGAACCCATGCTCAGAGTTTTGGTGAAATTTGTTGGGAATGTACTATTGATGTTCATAAATTCATCTTGCCCAGATTATTTGGGAAAAAAAATGATATAAGTGTGTTTTTCTCCTACCACTTGAGAATGCTAAACAAGGAAAAAACTAATCTTTGTGTTTGAAAGGTAAATGTGATTCTCTCCATATAATATTTGCAAGTGAAGGTTTGAAAGTGAAGTACATGTACTTTAAGAAGTGTTTCATGAATTTTTTCAGCATGAAATAAAATTGAAGTGTTTGAAGCCATATAAATCAAGACTAGTCTTTAGGTGTTTTGAAACCACTTTTAGATGTCTCGAAATGTAAGGTTACTTGGCCTATATATCTTGAGATGAGGCTTTCTGTTAGTATGATGAGTTGGATAAGGATGAGTACCTTAAATAAAAATTCTTTATAATCCATGATTAGGTGAAGTGAAGAGAGAAAAAGCTCACCATGTAAAGGTAAAATTTCTGAGTTTGAAGGTCTGTGAGTTGCATGTTCAAATCAGCATGTTCTTTCTTAAATGAGAGTGATGAAGCTTTATTTGCATCTAAAGGCTTTATACACATCATAGTCTATCATCTCCATGATTTATAATTATTTGAAGCTACATGCATTGAGTTTGATGAAGCACTTCCATGATTGTAATTTTCAGTCCTCCATGACTAATTTTGAAGCTCCAATGAAGGTTGAAAGAGAAGTGGTGAGGAATGAAGGAGTTCAAGAAGTTTAAGAGCAAGAGGGGGATTCTTGTAACATCCAAAAATCCTCATGAGATTAGTTACATTTCTTAGAATAGATAAGAGGACAAGAAAAATTACTAAAGGAAGAGGAAAAACATGTCAATATTACTTACAAGTCAGAGTGTCATAAATGTCATAAACCGATCAATAAAAGGACAACACTATAAATTTCACATATGCAAGTGAAATTATTGTTTCGTAACATCCATAGATGATTTCATTCAACCTACTAATTTAATTGAAGGAATTAAGTTGATGATTTCTCTTTAAAGGTGAAGTTTAAGAGTCTTTTGCATATGTCTTGTTTAAACAATATATTCTTGGTTGAATAAATATAGTAATACTATTGAGGATAGAGCTTATGGTTATATGTTAGAGAAAGTTGAGGAAGGAGGTATGGAGTATGATTTTTTTTTGATGGCCATGCTTTGAAAGAGATGAAGTACATGTATAGAAAATATAAGTATAGAGTATTTGTAATTCCTTCATGACTGCATATTAGTAGTAGGTTGACCACTTGAGAGAGTGAGTGTTTGAGAGGATAATTCAAAGAGAGATTTATGTCAAGAGTATGTGCATGAGAGAAGCCTTCTATAATAGTGTTTGAAACTGATGAAGATAGTGGAATTAAAATCCATAAGGAAAAATTTAGTGGTCATAACATATTGTGTGAGACAACCAATTTAGAGTGATCAAAACATTGTAGAAGACTAAGTGGTGGCTTAGAAAACAGAGACTCGAAGCTTCTAGTAAGTTGTAGCTTAGAGAAGAACTAGGTAGAAGCATGATTATAGTTTTGGGAGTTTTGCTTCCACTCAAGTTGTGGCTTATAGAAGGTCAAGTGGTAGCTTGACTAAATTTTGGAGTTGTAGCTTCATGTTGAGTGGATGCTCAATAGTGAAATCATTGTAACATTTATAGGACATTTTTTCAAAGTTAGTTATTTGGTTTCAGTGGGTTTTTATCCCTTGAAGGGTTTCCCACATTAAATCATGACTCTCTTTGTGTGATATCTTTTCGATTGATTTTGAATGATGTTGTGATTTCATCATAACAAATTGAATTAAATTGAAATGTCTTTCAAATTTTGAACAAGCACTAATTCACCCCCCTCTCAGTTCCTATACTTTCCAAAATTTCTCATGAGATTTTTCCCATAGAATTACTAGGTTTGATATTCTATATGTATTAACCTTTGATATCTTTTCAAACCACCTTTTGAAAATACATTTGTGTTTGTTGAAACTTTATAATGCTTTATCCCTTGCATCTTCCATTTGGAGGATGTGGATTCTTTCCTCTATGTTTTCTTATTTATTCATATATTGTTGCACTAACTAATAGTTTGGAAACCTAATGGTGATTGGGATAAATAGTTATTTTCTATACAAAAATAATAATGAAGAATATTTCTTATATTTCTTGTATCTTGTCCTATCAAGCCACACTGGACACTTTAGTGGAGAATGTCATTCTCTTAAATTCTTATCGACTAAATTTTTATGACATTGATCCGATTTTTGTTTTTCGACTAAGCTAGTCCATTTCCTTAAGGATAATGATTTGGTGATTATATTATTATCATAGAATCATTCAGGTGGATTTAATAGAATTAAAGGTTTGTCCATTATCACATATGAAAGAAAAAGGATACACAAACCTAGTTATGATTATTTCTTCCAAGAATTGAATAACATCACTCATCCTATAATTATTAGTAGTTGTAACATTAGTCCAACTCTTTTATAATCAATTATAGTTAGTACATCATTGTGACCAACTGATTAATTTGGCTTTATAACTTCAATGAAATCTGACCCCAATTATGCCAATGGTCTAGTCTCAATTATTGGTTGTAATGGCGTAACAATATGTTCCTTCTTATTGGAGAAGGATTGACATTGATGGTAGAGTATTACATGGGAATGAGCATATTTAAATATGGTTGGCCAATAATAATAAAAAAATCAATCTTATGGGAAGTTCCTCTCCCAAATGGATGGCCATTTCCTAGTTTTTCATGAAAATTGTGCATGATATCAACAATTTCTTATTTATAAACACATATTAAGTAGATGCCTTTGTAATTATTTCTAAACATGACTCCTTTTTTACCATGAAATGGAACTCTTTGAGCCCAAGTGATCTTATTTGTTCTCTTTTCAAGTCATATGGGCATGTACCATACAAAAAATAATGGATAACATTCATATACCACTCATTTTTTTGCATGCTTCCTTCATCTACTTACATTAATTATATCCTTGTATATATATCTAGTATAAGTTATGTTAATCGAGGAAATCTGACCATCTTGGATGAAGTTATCTCCAAATCAAAATCTTGTAACTTTTTCACCCATTTTCCTCTTCTTTTTCTGATCTCATTTTGACCTAACATCAATTTTATGTTTAGGATCTATGATAATAACATGGAATTTATTTCTGAGTATATATTACCTAAACGTCTTTAATACTATGAACAGTGTGAAAGATTATTTTTCCATCATAGTAATTTATTTGTGCATGTTTGAATTTGGTATTCATGAATGTGACGTGATGTTCATTGTCTCTAAATTTTTGAATGAGTACAACTGCAATGGTGTGCTCACAAGCACACGAGTACAAGAATAATTATATGGTGAAATCAAGACTGATTAGAATGAGTTCTTGTGTTATTTCCTCCTTGATAACTTGGAAAGAATTCTTGGTATCTATTTTCATAACTACACTTTAGAGTCCTTCCTCAACATGTCATTTAATGGCGTGAAAATTTCAACAAATCAAAAGATAAATTTCCTTTCAAAATTAATTTTTCCAAATAAATATTTTAATTCCTTTATGTTTTTGGTGAACCAAAATTTGAAATTCTATCAACTCTATCACGGTCAATATATACACCATCCTTTTTAGGACATGAGAAAGTAGTCGAACTTCTGTAATGTATAATACACTCATTTTTAATTTTCAGAGATGGTGTAGATTTTACATATTAAAAAAATTGGAAAGTTCCTCATGTAGTCTAACATATTTATAGAGA
Source organism: Taxus wallichiana var. yunnanensis (assembly GCA_018340775.1). Classification (NCBI taxonomy): domain Eukaryota; kingdom Viridiplantae; phylum Streptophyta; class Pinopsida; order Cupressales; family Taxaceae; genus Taxus; species Taxus wallichiana. The sequence goes on along the minus strand of CM031236.1, from coordinate 212,731,101 downwards.
AGAAAGTTACATCATCCATGTAAATGATAATACATTTTCCACAAAGACCTTGAAAATCACGATCCATGGATCTATGAAATGTTTCTCCAACATTAATTAAAATAGAGAGCATCCTCTTAGAGGAAAACATTTCCCATTTGGTGGTGAAATTAGTCTTTATCCTATCTTTTCTTTTAGCAGAACATAGTCGTATATTTAGAAACCATCAAGGAAAGACATCATCTTAGATCCACTTACTATATGTATAACTTCCTCTAGAGAGGGAAGAGGATAATTGTCCTTTTTTGAAGCTTCCTTCAAGTTTTAGGAATCTAGATACAGTCTTATCTCTCCATTCTTTTTCCAAACATGAACCATATTAGCCAACCAAGTTGAGTGTCTTATGTGAAATATTACCCCAACAACCAAAATATTTTTACTACTTTGTAAATTAAAAGATCTAGGAAGGGGGTTTTTAGTGTTTGCATTTTCCTAAAAGGTTTGTGATCCTCCATCAATAGTTTTGTATGGGTGATAAATCTAGGATAAAAATTCTTTAAGTCATCATAAGACTATGCTAGAAAATCTATGTAACTTTTTAGGAGAACTATTGTTTTGATTATTTCCTCATTTATTCAAGCTAGGCCTATGTTTACAAACTTGGGATGTTCCTTGGTGCCAAGATTTATTTTTCCATAATCATTTTCATAAATGATTTAGGACTCAAAAACTATTTAGGAACTGAATGATTTTATGGTCATTGTTAAATACATAAAATTGATCCACATTATCCGGTATCAAGGGGTGGGAATCAATTCCAACAACATTAGTTTTGTGGAAAAAAATTCATGCACTTTGGGTAACTATCTAGTCCTAGTTGTATACTATTGTTCATATGATTCATAAGTAAGAAAACTACTAATTAACCCATGTATTTGACCACCTTTATTTTCTTTCTATTAAGAATTTTTTTGTGCACCCTTTATTTCTCATCTACATTTTTATACTTCGTCATTTATCATCCTAGACATCAGCACCTAGGGAGGATGCCAACGCCAGTGCCCTCTTCCCCTGTGGGTGCCCTTGTCCCCTTCGTATGATTTCCTCACAAATTTTGGGTCATTTGTAGCCATTTGAGCATATTAAATTTTTGGTAGTTGGCCTTTTTGGGGTTAATTATGAAATTCAAGAAATGGAATCATATAAATATAAATTTATGTGATCAAAATAAAGCACCAAGCACCAAGTATTATCTATCACCACCTAAGGTTGCATCGATCAAGGCATCTAAGAGCTGCATTGCATCCATATAGCTCCATCATAAGGGACATAATGGATGTTTTTTCGCATCACTCTTCATACAAGGGAAGTTCATTCTATTTGATGCACACATCTATTACATTTTACATCTAGCCACTTGCTTAGTATCCATTTGTGACACGCACAAGAAAAACCTAGGAACAATTTTGCACACACACAAAACTACATTGGGTCTAAGATGTAGTGTAGTGCATAGTTGTAATTTTACCATTGTGACAGAAGAGGAAAATATGAACCCTCATTTTTCATCTTTCCTTTTGAGGATTTGATGTTTATTTGAGGGTTTTGTAGGTCGATATTTCATTACGAGTTTTTGGCAACCTCAAAAATCTTGGTGTGACCTTATAGTGACCAAAGGTGACTAAATTTGAACAACTTATGACACCTAATTGGAGGTTTTTTTTTAATTTCCCATACCAAGATGCCCGAAACAGTCCAGGGTGCCCATGGGCACCCCTGTCCCTCTCCAAATGCCCTAGTCTAGCCTATCTCTTTATATCTACATTTTACAGGGGCTTATGTGTGAGGTTTCTTCCTTCTTGTTAAGCTGGTAAAATCTTTGATCAAGTTCAAATTTCACTAAGAATCAACTAAGGTTTTCTACCTCTCTTTTTACATTAGGGTTTCATTATTTATTGCTTAATTTTTTGTGTATCTTTGTTGTACTTAATATTTCATTTATTTAATGTTGCAATAACAATCGATTATGCTCTTATATAAATTTTATCTTAATCATTTTGATTAACCCAAAATTTATCTTCACGTTCTTAGGGTCATAATATTTCTAGGGTCATTCCATCATGAGTATCTCTATTAATTATTTCTTTCTCATCAACTTTGAATTAAGAGAAAGAGTAAAAAAATCCTAGCTACCACTCACATTCTTGCTAATATCCATCGAAATTAAGTCTATTAAATGATTCCTTTTTGAGAACATTGCTTTCTAATATAAACCTAATGTTGATCTTACCATTTTTTACAATGACCCCACATTGCACATCATGTTTCCCATTTACAATGTGGGTGTCAAGCATACTTTAATTTAAAATGGATCTGAAATCAATATTTATCACATTTCATTCCTCGAAAAGATTATCCTTTTAGGTATTAATGTAATTCCATCATCTCCTTCTCTTCATGCATATGATGTCTCTCTTCATCCATGCTTAGGTCATATTAATATACCTATTACACTTGGACAAAAATTATCAACAAGGTTTTCTTTGTCATTGACTTCACTGTTTCATACAACTATTTACTTTTTAGGCCATGGAATCATGACATGTAATTGGTTCCCTTTATAGTACATCATTGTATTGAATTCCTACATGAGGGTATTGAATATACTATTTTTTGTGACCATCATCCATAAAAATATTTCATCCATGAGAAAAATACTACGCTTCCTACTCCATGAACCGATACTACTAATGAACCTCCAACCTATGGATACTCCACCTCATTTTCCACCACTTGAAGGTGATATTTGTGTGATAGATACTCCTCATATATGCCATCACCTCCACCTACTACTACTACTATTTTTAATTCTTTTATTAGGGGTTGTTCCAGTCTATAGACATTGATCTATCCCCTACACCTTCACATGATCCACTTTATAAATGAAAATCGACACGTGGCATTCAACTACACTCGACCTCCCGAGGCCATGCCAAGATAGATGATGTGTAAGATGTGGATGGATATGGATAGATAAATAAAATGAATATGTGGTATACAGAAAAAATATGTGGGAATGGGACAAATAAGCTATTAAGACAAAACAATGTCCTCGATGTGTAATATTGGGATCTGTTCGTCAAGGATAAAGAAGGCCCTTCTAACTCAAATGAGTCTAATGGATGGATGAGAAAGGATGGCCACATGAAGACTCCAATTAATATCAAGATCCATGGAAATTCCTTCCAATGGTTGTGGAATATGAGGAAAACCAATTGGTTCCTCATAACAATTTAGATAAGGTATTTGAATCAATGAGGGAGAGGCATTGTTCCATTGGCTCTATGGTTAGTTAGCTAGAGTGGTCCAAAATATGAGGGCTTTCTGAACCTTCTTCATTCATAAAATTCAGCTATCTAATGATGTCTGGTTGAAGTGGGGTGAACATAAAGACTAAAGAGCATAATCCCGAGTCAATGTCTACCTAGTCTTAAGGCCCTTACATTACAATGTAGGAACGTGTGGATCAAAAAAGTAAACTCTTGGTGGTTGTGGTCCTTGTATGGTCATACTTGTTTAAATAGTATTGCAAGGGGTAGTCCACTACTTGTAGGCTTTGTCATCTGCGATGCTTAGAATATTTAATTGTTCAATTTTCTCAATTATCATGTTTGTGTTCGATGACATGCACAGGGAGTCCCATATCTATGTCTATAACTAGTTTATTCCCATTTGGTTTTGGAACCAATGGATCACTAGCATATGTTTTCTTCTTGTATGTTTTCTCTTGTTGTGGTTCATTTATGGTCATGTATGCATTCAAAGTGTTTTAATCTAATCAAGGTAAAAAACAATCTAATCTAAATAAAGCAAATTCTACACTATCTTTTTGTGTTTTGGAATGGAATGGAAATAAACAATTCAAAAATACTAATCTAAAAATACTAATCTCCATAGATTTTCCCTAATATTTCTTAGATAACTTCATTTATCTCTTAAAAAACTTCCATATGGTTGAAGTATTCCATGCCAACTACTAGACAATGTCAACATGATATAGTATGGCTAAAAATAATCGGGCTTTTAGTGCTTTGGAGAACACTTTTCCATCTCGAGAGCTTAGTATTATCATGAAATCAAACTTTATTTATTCCCCTACACATGAAACAAACTTTAAAACTACATTATCCCTTTGCTCTCATTTAGAATAAGGGTAATTAGAACCTTGAGGGGTTACGTGAGATGATAGGATGGTGAAGGAAGTATTCATAATGATCGGGATAGGTTTTAAAATTTTGGGCTTATTTTTCATTGTTAAAAAAATTACTATGGCATGCTAGAAATTCTCTAAGATAAAAAACAAAAATAATTACATATGTAGAAATTTAATGGAAACATAGAGTTCTAAAAGAGGTGAATGAAAACAAGATGGTAAACATTCATATTCAATATAGATAATTCAAAGGGAAAACAACTAGATATGTATTTGCATTTAGAGAGTATTCATCACATTTTCAGAGCAGAGATTAGGAAATTCCTGAGAAAATGTTAATTGTAGAGGTGTTGTGTTCAACAAAAATTTGTAAAAGCCATGAAAATGGGGTAAGAATCTCTAGAGAAACCCCAAAGGTTCTTAACAAACTAATCAGTTGACCATTAGATAAGAAAGAAACAAGGATTCATCACTTTTCATTACTTAAACTTGAAACATAAAGCAACCTAACATATTTAGTAATCCTCTATTCTTGAAATCTTTAACAAATGAACCAAGTAAGGATTCTAAGAAATTTGTTTTTGATTACGAGAATGGGAGCTCACCATTAATGGCTTCAAGGCCAATGGTTCTTCCCATTTACTCAATGCTTGTGTGTGTGGTGTAATGGAAATGAAATAACTTAATAAAGAAATGAAATAAGATCCAAACCTAAGAAAATGATATAGTTTTATGTTAGGAAGAAGGAGAGTTCTTAGAAATGGTCTAGGGAAGTGGGCTATTTATAGTTTTCCATTTGGGAAAGTGGGGAATTTTGGTGCATGTGGGACTAAAAAGGAGTCAAAAAGTTGATTAGGGAGTCAAAGTAATATTTGACTAGGTTTAGAAGAGGTTAATCATGGTTTAGGGTAATTAACCTAGGTCTAGGCTAGTTAATCTTGTTTAGAGAGGAATTAGGGTTTTGAGAGGTCTAATCAATCCAATGAAATGGATTGATAGTCTAGGAAGTTAGTAAAAGTGGTATAGAAGAGGATGAGAAGATGGTTTAGCTAATAAGGGACTATATTAACCCCATTAGTTGGTTTATAGGAGAAATATGACCAAAAGAATGTCATAAACGATGAGTTAGAGGAGTCAAGTTGATGAGGTATTGTCAATTTGCGAGAAGGAGAATAGTTAATGAAATATTAGGAATAATAGTTCTTTGACCAAACTACAGGTGTCTACATTTTCCCCTCTTTGGGGTGATGTAAGCTATGTCACTTCAAAGAAAGTAGACAAACATAAGAAAATGAATTTTTTTGAAGGGGTAGAAGAAAAATTAGTTAGCTAAAGGGATGCCCCCTCGAGTGTTGATGGGGTGATGGAAGAACTCGATCGATGATAAAAAGAGAACAAAAGAAAGAAAAGTGTGAAGAGAAGATGAGAAAACAACAAGAAAAGGGGATATTGAGCTATCCACAAACCATTGCTTACGTAAACAATTTTTAATCATCATTTTGCTTAGAATCCTCATCATCAATCCTTATTAAAATGTAAGCATACAATAACATGAGCGTAAAATGACATGAAAATGCCAAGATATAAACAACTATCCATTAATAAAATAAAAAAAATCCATGCAATACACAAACATGAAATGCAATATGAGAAGTAAACAAACTCACTTAACAAGGAAATAAGTACAATCACACACACTTAAACCAACAACACTTAAGACGGTTGTAAAAACATTTTTTTTTGAGTTAAAATCCTAAATGTTTTGATAAATGAAAAGAGTTTAAAATGATGCCCCAAGAAATTTTTATATGCAAGGGAAAGGATGGAGGACACTTGGGCCTAATGGAAAAGCAATGTGCATAATGAAAATAGTACTAAGCAACTGATAGTGCCCAAGTATAGATAAAGTAAGCAACATAGATTTTGTAAATGATTGTAGAGTTAGGTGATCTATGATTCGTTGTTTCAAAACATGTGAAAATGTCAGCAAGATACGATATTAGTGCCATTGAAGAGACACAAATTTCAGCCGCTAATGATTTTTACCAATTTTAGTCCATTTTCAAAGTTTTTATGATGTTTTTAGATTTTTGGATGATTTTTTAATTTTTAAATTTTTGATCGGTTAGAGGAATTTAGGAAATGGAAGGTCACCTAAAATCATGTAAAAAATTCCCGAAGGTAAAGAGAATGGGTGTCGGTGGCAATAAAATGCCCCAATGAGAAAACACATGGGCCGATAATAGTATTTAAAAATAATCATGGTATTAGATAAAATAGAAGACAAGAAGCACCTCGAAATATTTAAAAATACCCCAAGGTGAAAAGATAAGCGCTAGGTGGAAAATAGTGCCCAAGGGTGATTTAGATGATATTGGTGTGGGGGATAGATTTTTATCATGCGTAACCCCTCATGCCCCCATTGATGATACGATATATGATGATTATCCTAGTATACATGCATGATATAAAACTTAGCATTTTTTTATATATGATGTATCAAATGATGCTATATGTGATGAATGATACATGGTAGATGTGATAACAAACAAATGTGTACTAAATAAACGCACAAGAAAAATTCAGCTAAACAAATTTAACAAAACTAAACAAATATACAACCAAAACTATACAATCTAACAACCAAAAGTAATTTAATCATTACCTTGTTTTTTGCAGGACAAAATTGATATATTTTCCAATTTCTTGGGTTATCTTGAAAGATAATTTTTCAAGGCTCTTGTTCACATTGTTTTCAAGGTTTCCTAAGACAATGTTGTGAAGGTGGTGTAGCTTCATTCTAAGGGGGTTTATGAATGTTTACATTTTTGTATCTTTTTTTGAATGTTTTTTTATTTCCTAAGGTCATGTTACGAAAGAAATTTACAAGGAAAAAGAAACATGGATTTCCTCAACATGATATGGGAATATACAAATGGAATAATGCCACATGTATATGTAGAAGATATTGGAATGTGAATGTGCCCCAACATTAGATGGGAACATACAAAGGCACATCATTCACATAGATATAAGAGAAAATAATCCAGATCACGGCTTTTGCAAGATAGATTTGGTAGGGTTCCTAGACCTAGAAAAGGGAACCAACCCTAGAAAGAGGTGAGAATTACCCATCTTGATGTAAGAGTAACTTGTGACTGGTGAATCCTCCTTGAGCAATGAAACCAGTTTTCACCTAAAAACTTTCCCACTGCGCCACAATTGTGTGGTTTTCACATGTGGATGACCTATTTTTTCTTTACTTTGTTTTCTCAAATTTTCCATGTTTTCTTTTTTTTTTCTTTGTTTTTCTAATTTTTAGTTCTTATCTAATATTCATGCCATACTTAAGCATAAAAGTGCTTCATATGCATGGTGTTCATAGGTTCCGGAAGTTATTCACCATTTGAATATGCTATTTTATAAGCTCCTAACCCATACTTAGCAATCACCACATAAGGCCCTAGCCAATTGGCCTCAAACTTTCATTTATTTTCTCTTTCTTTGAAGGTGTTATTCTTATTTTCTTTCAGCACTAGATCACCTACATCAAATTCATGATGAATGATTCATTTGTTATATCCTCTTGATACATGATTATGGGTAAACCTTGAGGTGATTAACCACTCTTATATGCCTTTCATCAATAGCTCTAGCTCTGCTGGTCAAGATACTCTATATTCTTCATCCTTATCAAGATAATATCGGAAAGGAAGCTCCAATTCCAAATAATGGTATGATGAATTATATGCCATAGAAAAGTTTAATATGGGTTTACACCCGTGAGTAGGAGTTTAGATGGAGGTTTGATAGGCCCAGATGGGGGATGTATCTATAAGTGCCAATTATGTCTAGTCTTACTTACCATTTTCTCCATGAGATTGTATAAGTTTTTTATTAGTAGCTTCGATTGTCCATTACCTTCGAGGTAATAAGGGGTAGACTATTTGAGTTGAATATGGAAGCATTGACATAATGTCTTAACTATTTTGTTCTAAAAGGATTTACTATTATCTCGTGACTATGGAGGAGGGGATACTTTATGTACATATTAGATGATTCATGATGAATATGAAAATTTACACACTAGTGACATAAGTAAGAGGCACAACCTATACCCATTTAGTAAAATAATTAGTGGCGGTAATAATATGGGTATGCCCATATGAAGAAGAAGGATGGAGCTTCCCTATGATATTCAGGCCCTATTTAGAAAATGGAAAGGTTTCACAATAGGTTGTAAATCCTCGATGGTGCATGTATTAAGCTTCTATACTTTTTCATAGCTCACATTTCTTGATGAAATTACAACATTTTGCTTCCATGGTGGGCCAATAATAACCTACCCTTAAGATATTATTATCCAAGACCATACTACTTGTGTGTGCTCCACAAATACCACCGTGCACTTTGTTAATAGCGTGGACTCGAGTCATTAATATCCAACCAATGAATAGGATTTTTGTCGTAGCCACGATGATAAAGGGTTCCTCCTAGGAGGGTATAATGGGCTATACAGGGGATAAGGGTTTTCTTCTCAGAATGGGTAATGTCCTAGGAAATTTTCCATCTTAAAGGTATCTAAATATAGGTTCATACCAAGGAGAGGATTGACCAAAAATTTGAGATGCCAAACAAGATTGAGGCATGTCATATGTGGGTATTTGTAAATTCTCTACAAAGAAAGGAATTTTTCTCTCCTGAGGTAGAATGCATAAGAGAGAACCAATTGTATCCATAACATCTATTGATCTATTATGCGACCTTGTTGTTTCATCAAAGATAATCTATGTAAAATACTCCTTCAAGGATTCAACCAATTTCTTATATGGAATAAGTTTCTCATCTTTAACCTTATACTCATCATTAACAATAATGAGTTGGGAGTCTTGACTCGTAGTATGCGGCCAACTTGAGGCCAATGAGAGCCTCATACTCTGCTGTAATGTTATTAGTGTAATGGAATCCCAAAAAAAAATGCTCTTGGAATAACCTCACATGTGGGAGGGATGAGCATAACTCCTACTCTTGATCCATGGAAGGTGAATGAGCCATCAAAATGGACTTTCCACTCCACGAATATTCAACAACATACATCATGGATGCATCTATAAAATCTAGAAATAAAGGTTCCATTCTTGGTAGAGGAGGTTCTACCAACTAATCCACTAACACTTGTCCTTTCAATGATTTCTCGGTTTACAAATTCAATGTCAAATTTAATTAGGAGAATGATCCAATTAGCCATTCATCCCATAAGAGTGGGCTTGGATAGGAGGTATTTTAGAGGATAAAATTTAAATATTAGCTTGGTTTTTTATTAAGGAGATAATGAAAAGTTTATGAAAGGTGTAGATGAATGCAAAGCATGATTTTTCAATTTGTGGCTAATTCAGGTTCATAGGCAATAAAGTTTTGACTAAGATAATAAAATTCCCTTTCTCTATGGTTTAGGTCATATGGGGAAATTAGTTAACCAATAGAAATTTGGGTAGTTGAGATGTACAAGAGGATAGCTTCACTTGGTTTCAAGGCAGCATGAGTAGTGACGGGTTGACAAGGTATTGTTTAAGCAGTGTAAATGCCTTTTGACAGTTTGGTCCCTAGTTGAATGCAACATCCATTTTGAGGAGATGTGTAAATGGGTGGCACTTATCCACAAGCTCTAAAATTAAATTGCGGATTTCCTGAATCTTTACTTGTAAAATTCTCAGTTGTTTGAGATTTTTAGGCGGAGGCATTTCTATGATAGATTTAACCTTGGTAGGATCTACCTCTATCCCTCTCTAGGAACCAATGAAAGTGAGGATTTTTCTTGAAAAAACTCAAAAAAAAACACTTATTAGGATTCAAAAGTACTTTATAATCTCGTAGACGTTGAAAAATACATTTTAGCACTTTAGGATTCTCTCCTCTACTTTTGACATTTAAAAATATCATCAATGTAATCCTCCATGATTTCATTCATCATGTCATGAAAGATGACTTTCATTGCATGTTAATAGGTGGCCTTAAAATTCTTGAGTCCGAAAGGCTTGACCTTGTAAAAAAATTTCCCCAAGGGGTGATGAAATTTGTTTTATGTTTATCCTCCTCTACAATCTTGATTTGGTTATAACTTGAAAAATCATCCATTAAGGACAACATTTTATAACCAGCAGAGGAATGTCATGATCATGTTAATATTAGGCAAGGGGAAGTCATCTTTGGGATATGCCTTATTGATGTTGTGGAAGTTGGTATAGATCCTTATGCCAACGTTTCTTCGAATTAGAACTATGTTAGATATCCAATCTGAATAGTCAATAGCTTTAATAAAATCTGCAGCTAATAACTTTTCAAGTTCTTCTTTAACAAAGGGTGCAATTTTAGGGTGTATATTTCTCAACTTCTATTTCATGGGTTTGGTGTATAGGTGAACAACGAGGTTGTGCACGACCAAGTCTGGGTCCAAACGAAATATTAGTGTATGAGCATGCAAATATATATACATTTTCTGTTATTAGCTCTACAAAAACCTTCTTCTCTTGATCTAAGAGCAAAGATCCCAACTTTATCATTCTAGGTTCCTCTTCCGAGCCAATGTTTACACTGATGGTTTCTTCCACAAACATCTTAGAGGTATCTTCTATCCACATTGGATCAGCGGGAAGAGTAAGGTGGATCTCCTTAGGTACCTCATCATCATCCTTGAATGGATAGATTATTTTGTCCATAGGTTCTTCATTTTTTTGTCTACATGTACTTCAAAAAGTTTATTGATATGAGACTTACATTTATTCCTTGCACAAGGTTTATTTGAAGTATTCTTACTCTTATTTATGAATTTCCCATTTAAGTGTCCACACATCTATTCTTCTTTTCCAAAGTATGCACATGTGTTTAGTTTAATTGCAAAGCCTTTCTTGTGATCCCTAGATAGAATAGAATCCCTGAGTCCCATGAATTATGAAAATGCCTCATCATTTTCAAAGAAATCGATTGACACATTAAATTGTTGATCCCAATATATATGTTCAAGATATACAAGGGTTACTTTATAATTTGTTTGAGGATTGGATCTAGATAAGCTAAGGAAAACTTAATTAAGAAAAAGGTTAGTAGAGGCAAGATCCTCATAGAGTCTACATTGCATGAATCTATGTCATTATCGGAACAGATGAGTCATCCTCATGTTCTGGAAGAGGTGGCATCAATCTCAAAGGGTGGATCATCATGTGGTATTATTCCAAGACCATGCTTATTTGATTTGAAGCGAGGGATATGAATGGGTTATAATTACCCTTGCACATTGATTCCACATCCAAACCCATTTTAACCCATGACATACATCATAGGGTGGATTTTGACATATAACGGAGCATGATGACATGAAGCCATAGTACCTTCAGGTACTCTATTGGTGGAATCTTCTAACATCTTTTCCTCATATAAGAAACCACTAGGAAATGAACTTTTCCAATGGTTTAGGGAATTGATCCAAAGTCCTTTAGAACTAAAAATAGGGTTTACCATGTGTCCTAAGCAACATGGATAGATCTGATATTAATAACACCTATTTAAGAGTGAACAACTCACTTTGGGCCATCTTTTTCTGAAATAGCCTCCCATGATGTGAAAGGGATGACCAAAAAGGAAAGTCTTGACTATAAGGAGTGAGTGAATACGGATCAACACATTCCCTTATAGCCTTAGTTTGTAAAGGAACAATAATTTTTGCAAAGTGGCATTTATAAGTTATATGAGAAAAACCATGCAAGGCTCTCTAATGTTTGAATGGTTCGGATCACCCTAAATGGTGATTATCTGTCCTTTGTGGAAGATTTTGATAATTGATGGAAAGGTTAAGGAATGGCCTACATGGCATGGATTCATGGGTGTGTCCTATGAGCATGTTGTATGGTAGATCTAATTAAAGGACATGGAATGTTGTATCATGAAAATTTGGCCCTACTTCCATTGGAACTACTATAGTGCTTACTAAATCTCGCTCCTCATTATCATAGGCCATGATTGTAATAGTTTTGGCACCTAGATCCATTTTTGAGTGGCCTAGTTGCTTAACCAACTTCAAAGTACAAATGTTTAGACCAGATCCACCATCCACAAGTACTCTCTTGATCTTGTAATGAGTAACAACTACTTCTAGATATAAGGGTAAGTTGTGTTCTAGGTCATTACGTGGGATTGTAATGTGATCAAAAGTGATATGATCGTTGAAGTCAAGGTTTGAATCATGGATTAGAGGGTGCATGGGATCTACATCGGTGGAGATTCCTAAACTCTGTAGTATTTTTACAATATATTCTTATGGGGAGTAGAAATTTTAAGGAGATCTAAGTTTGATATCCTAGTGGGAATTTTCTCTAACCGTTCTATTAGATTATACTAACCTTCCTATTGGATAGGTAGGGATCTTGTATGATTAAATGAGTGCATCACCTCCCTACTATAAAACACTTTTCTAAGATCCTAATAGTATTGACTGTTCATCAGATGAATGGATACATCCTATAAGGGAATCAAAGGGACTATCATTGGTGGGGTAAACATAGGAAGCAATCCTATAGTCATTGGAAGTTTGTTTGTGATCTAGCTTCCTTTTATTTTTATCTACATGGGTTACAAAGGGCTCTTTAAAGATACCCATTTTCTCATTTGGACTTTGTCCTGAGCTAGGGGAAGAATCTATAATGATTTTAACCTCTTTAATGAGGTCTTGTATGTAATGGTGTAGTCTCAAGCATCTATCTATTTTGTGCCCTTTAACATGGTGGAAGTCACAATACTCATGCTCTTTGAACCAAATGGGTTTTGGAGCATTTTCTGGGTATGGTACCATCACGGTTGGATATTCCACCATGTTTACATTATCTAATTATTTTAGTATGGCAGATAGGGATTTTGTTAATGACATGAACATACGTTTGGTGGGTACCTTGGGAGGTCCTTATGACCAGATTTAAAAGTGGACCACTCTCCGCGGTTTGGAATCTTTTGGAGTCCGTAATGCCATCACCAACGACATGTTTTTTTTTTTGTTGAAGAACTTCATGTTTTTAAGGATTTTTCTTCATGTTTGTCTTTGACAACCGGTTTAAGTGTTCCCTTTGCGATGAGGTCCTTTTCAATTTGACTACCCTTCTCTATAACTTCTTCAAAGTTAGAGGCATAGTGCATTTGTAAATGGAAGGCTATCTCTGGGTTCAAGTTAGGTGCACATATGTTTACTAGCCTTTTTTCTTGAAAGGAACAAGGAAAAAAATTTCCAACCCTCACCATTGTTGTAAAAATATAGCAAAGGTTTCATTGGGCTTATTCTTTGCATTGTAGAGGTCATTCATTGTGAGATCATTTTCCATGTTTTAGGAATAATGTCCTATAATTTTTTCTGCTAATACGGGACATGTTGTAATGGAGCCCTTGGGTATGCTAAAGAACCATTCCAATCCTAGTGCTCCTAGGCTGAGAGGGAAGATTTATATTAAGAAATTATCATTGTATGTGACCTCTTGGACAAGCCATATAAAATTCTTTTATGTGATCATGAGGATCACCTTTGCTTTTATATTTATCGAATTTAGGAATGGTAAAATGTTTTGGGAAGGGTTTTCATAACATGTCCTTATCGAAGGGGTAAGGGCATAGTTATTCATACAAATATTTCCTACTATGTCTTACATTTCCCTCTTGTAGCATAGTAAGCATGTATTTCATTGATTGTAATTCTCGTTCAATGAGTTGTTCTTTGGTAGATGACATTGGTCTTTGTGCCTTAGCCACTTTAAAGGTCATGTCACTATACAGATCAAAGTGGAACTCACTAGATTTTATTTTGAGTTTGTCTTTGTATTTAAAGTGGTAAATCTGATGCAATCTCTCGACGAGGTACACTAAAACTAGTTTGAATTCCCATGAAAGCTAAGTTTTCAAAAAAATGGAAGTTGCGAGTATGTATAGCATAACAACACTATCCTAATACACTAACCAAGTAAGCAAGGTGTTAGTATCAAGATGACATTATTTTGGTATATATAAGGCAATATCAAAACTCTCAAAAATACTTAGATGAATTTGGAATTGAAATGAATTATGAGTATAGCAAGAAGTTGTTAGTTGCATGAGTAGAGTAACCATACAATAAAGTGACTTATATCCAGCTTCAAGAAATTGAAAAAATGACGTAAGTCCTAAAATTGTGTGATTAAAATGCAAGAAAAAACTATCAATCTAAGGAGAGATAAATGATGAACCAAAATCATAATGTTGAAGACAATCTTGAAATCAAGATAAAAGAACTATCAAAGACATGGAAATGTACTTGCACACTTTAGAAGTTTAACAATCCATCCGTAAACATGGATGGGCATAAACAGAAAAAAAAGTGGTGAGTACTATCTTTGATATGACGTGCGAGGTATGCTTCCTTCTCATCCCAAAAATGAGTGTTGAGAATGCAATGGTATAGATAAAAGGTGAAACTAAATGAAGTTCCACTTGGGCATATTTTCACCTAGTCCAAAGGTAAGAAAGAAACCGAGATAAATGAAACGTCATTTAATTCCATGATAAAATACACTTAGTTTTAACTTACATGGGCTCTTTTCCTTTTTTGAGAAAGAAGGTTTAGACTCAAGTGAAATGTCACTTCTTAATGGCTTGATGCGACAACGGACTAACAAAGTGGGCTCCAAGACAAAATGGATTCCCTAATGAGATCTCTCAACTAGGTGTCACAAGTTGTCTAGAAGTGAGCTCAATTTACCCAAAGAGTCACAATGACTAATTTGGGAGTTTCTTGGATTTACTTTACCCAATTCAAATATGATTATAAATTAGTGCATTCATGTGTATTCTCATTAAGGTCATGATACACACAACTTTGAATCTAACTTACAATGTAAAATCTAGTCAAGTGGGTAAGCGAAGCACTTCTTGTTTCATCCACGAGGTTACTCAGCGGTGGATTACTTTAGGGTTCCTATAATCACCCCCATTATTGTATCTTAAGGAATTATGCCAAAGGGGTTATGTTCTAGTTGAGTGGATAAGGATGTACCCTTTTCGAAACATGCAATATAATGTGATGAAAGTGGTGTGTTTTTTTTTCTTAACTTAATGTGATTTTAAGTAGCACACCATTTGGCAACCTGTATGAAAACACGTGTATTAGAGGGTTTTTTTGTCTTGAATTCACCTTTCTTTGACAAGTGTTAGGCCCTACATGCAAGGAGTTAGTAATTTTCCATCAAATAAGAAATTTATTTTGCACATTGTTTCATATTCCTAAGATCACCAAAAAGGCATGAAGGAAGATCATACACAATCGAAAACTCTACTAAAACAAGTTTTTATGAAAAATATTTTATGTGTTTTCAAAAGGAAACTTTTTTATCCAACTTTGAACTTTAATCCACTTTAAAGTTTAAATTTAAGTAATTTGGAAGCAAAATAGAAGGTTTTTTTAAACTGTTTTTATTCCCGCATCACGTAAAGGCACGAGGGAAGAGCATACACATTTCAAAGGACCCCTACAAATGAAAAATGTGAACACTCAACTAAGTTAGCATAAAAATATGAAGGAAAAGAAACCTACAATCTACTTCCGAACACCGTGAGAAATTTAGAAAACCAAGAATATTAGAAAATTCCATAAATATATTTTTAGTAGTTTTTCAATAGTTTTTAGTATTTTGCATTTTCGAGGTCTCCAGGGAACTTTGGGAGTTTTATGAAAGAATTAATGATACTAAATATATATTACTTTTGAAATTCCCTTACAAATTTTTCTTCATTCTCTTTTTGATGCCTATTCAAACTCCGAAAACGGGTCAACGGGTAAAGAGATATGACCCAAACTAGGAGCACTAAAAATTATATGAACAAATACGGATCAAACAAAGATACTTGTGCCCCATTCAAGTTGTATGTGTGTCGTTTTGGGTATGTGTGTGTGGGTTATGGTTTCTGTTCCTCTTAGTAAACCTACTAGGTTTGGAGGGTGCTTGTGCCACCCGAGAGATGCCTACACTAGCATAAGTGTGTCTACGCCAGAGAATAGGTGCTTGTGCTAGCGAAGAAAAAAAATGGTAAAAACTATGACAAAGGTGCATGTACACTAATAGGGGTGATTTTCCTAGAAAAATGGTGTATGTGCCATGGTTTGGTATTGTGTGCGCCTGTTAATTTTTTTACAAAGGGTAGAGAATACACAGGGTGCTTGCGTATGGGTTTGGGTACCTACGTGCCCCTAGGAAAAATGACGGGTTACGGATGTTTGTGCTAGCAGTAGAAGGGCATGTGCGCCATTATTTTAGTGTGTGCCTTCTTTTGTGTACTTATGTGGTTTTGTGTGCTTGTGCACCTCTACTAAAAATGACAATTTAAAGGAACTTGTGTTGGTAGAAAGATGTTTGTGCACCTTCCTAAAAACCACAAAAATGGAAAATGAAATTTTAAAAGTGTCAACAAGTTGTAATTTAGCCTTTAAATGTAGTTTCTAACATAAAATTAACAAATAAGCATGAAAATGAGGGTTAACTACATAAAACATAGCTAAAAATCTCAAGGCAAAAATATTTAACCCTACAAAAACATGTAAAAAGTTATAAAATGAAATAAAAGCTTCAAAATGACCCAATTAATGGAGGATGGACTAAGTGTCCCACCTAGCATGACAAATGTGTTCAATTAAAAGTTGGAAAAGCCATGGACATGGGGTAAGAATCTCTAAGGAAAACCCAAAGGATCTTAACAAACCAATCGATTGACCATCGATAAGAAATAAGCAGGCATTCATCACCTTGCATGCCTTAAACTTGAAAGAAACAAGCAACCTAACATATTTAGTAATCCTCTATTCTTTAAAGCTTTAACAAATGAACCTAGTAAGGATTATAAGCAATCAATTTGTGATTATGAGAATGGGAGCTCGCCATTAATGGCTTCAAGGCCAATGGTTCTTCCCATTTACTCAATGCTTGTGTGTGTGGTGCAATGGCAAACCAATAGCTCAATAAAGAAATTAAATAAGTTCTAAACTCTAAGAAAAATGTTATAGCTTATGTTAGGAAGAAGGAGGGTTATTAGAATTGGTATAGGGATAGTGGGATATTTATAGTTTTCCATTTAGGAAGCTGGGGAGTTTTGGAGCATGTGGGACTAAAAATGAGTCAAAAACTTAATTAGGGAGTTAGATTAAGATCGACTAGGTTTATAAGAGGTTAATCATGGTTTAGGGTAATTAACCTAGGTCTAGGCTAGTTAATCTTGTTTAGAGAGGAATTAGGGTTTTGAGAGAGTTTTGAGAGGTCTAATCAATCCAATGAAATGGATTGATAGTCTAGGAAGTTAGTAAAAGTGGTATAGAAGAGGATGAGAAGATGGTTTAGCTAATAAGGGACTATATTAACCCCATTAGTTGGTTTATAAGAGAAATATGACCAAAATAATGTCTTAAATGATGAGTTAGAGGAGTCAAGTTGACGAGGTATTGTCAATTTTTAGAAGGAGAATAGTTAGTGCAATATTATGAATAATAGTGCTTTAATCAAACTACATGTATCTATAGGTGTGAAGGTAAAAATTTTGTTGTTCTAAAGAAGAGTGTAAATTTGGTAGAAAATGATTCCTTACAAAATTCCTTTGCATATACATTTATAGAACATGACAATGGAAGAGAGAGAGAGAGAGAGAGAGAGAGAGAGAGAGAGAGAGAGAAAGGGAAATTCATATTTGTAATTTTCAATGAATGAAGGAAAATATACCATCCATAGATCTTATCACCATAAATCTACCTGAGAGATTGTCATTTTCCTTTATAATACGCCATCATAATTTGATTTGAAGGTGAGAGAATGGGTGCTATTTATGAATTAATTCAGGCATGTGAGGTGGTTGGGCACTTGAAATGATAAAATTATGTTGTATTTTTTTCCATAATATTTAATGGGGTTTCCTTCAACTGATTCAATCCTATAATTTTATATCCTAATGTGAATCCCTCAAAGAGATAAAGCGAATGTAAAAATCTCAACCAAAATCGAGCTCCATGTCAAAAGTTACGGTGAAACCCTGTCTCTTTTTACGGTATGTAAATGTGTTGAACTTTGTTATGCCATGTCTTTTCATTTGGTGCAGATTTTAAAATTCCCATGCTCCTGTGGATTTTATAACATTCCATAGCCCTTTGAATTTAAAGGCCTTTACGGATTTAGAAAGCTACAAGATAATAACTCTCGCATATCTACGAGACTCTTTACTCACACTGCTGCAAATTTCCAAGTCTTTGCACTCAGGTTCCTGCACATACATCCTCACATCTAAATTTGTGAAGGGTTTTCTACTTATTCTCTCAATTCACTCGTCCCATGGAATGACAGATTCCACATAACACTGTGTTAGGAGAACCGATGGAACACTCGGATAATGTTTCATGGTTTTTCAACTTAGTCATTTGTTAACCTATTTTACCGCCTTATGGGTCCAGTGGTGCTTTCATCATGCATAAAATTATTTTCACCTTATTACAAATGAAGTGCTATTAATTTTCATACCATAGAAACCCACATTTGTGTTGCACGGCGCTTTCATCATTAGCCAAAATTTTTACCTTTTACAAATGTGAACAATTTGCTTCCTCCAAAACTTATTTTATAGATGTGGAAAACTTATTTTTACATTTTAGATGGTCTAAAATGTTATTGATTTGTTCTAAATATGCTAAGAATCCATAGAAAACAAAAAAATTTCTACAACACTCTGCAAACTTCATAATTAGCATTTGTTTTACATCGGTGCCAACAAAGAAGTCACATTAGTCTCGAACTTGATGAATCATAAAAACCAAAAAGAGGGGTGTTGTTTTGGATAACATTTTGGAGACTCAATGGGGTTATTTGGCTATAGATTGGTGATAAGTTTCCTTGAGCGATCGATTGGGTAAAGAGTTCAGCGTATATCTTTGGACTTATGACCTTTGATTTATATCTCCTTGAACTTTGCACCATTCAACATCTGATGAATCCATGGAATGTTAAAACCTCTTCAAAAATTTGAGAATGTAAATGCCACCCGAGGTAACCAAAAGAATACGCAAACAACTTAGGGAATTTGAAGATACACTACAAAAATAACAATGTATTGAACAACACTTAAAGGATAGTAAATCTAATATAGTTTGTACATGGTGAAACCTTGACTTCCAAAGTAACTCTTGAAATATATCTCATCCTCTAGGATCATTAGCTCTTCTCCATCTAACATTTTTAATTAGAAATAATTGTGTGGATTTCATCCTAAGATAACATATGGGCCACTCCATATGACATCATATTTTGAGTTCCTTATTAGTTTGGCCTATCTTGGTCCCACTTGATGATAAGATATCCTTTCTTAAAGCTTCTAACCATTTCCTCTTGTGAAAACACTTCTTAAGCTATGTATGATTATTCTTTAATATTTGCATTACTTATTCTTTTAACTCCTCTAGCATTATGAACTATACATACCTAACTTCAAAGGATTAAACATCAACATCTATAGCTTATTTATGAGCTCTAATATTAGAATATATATATATATTTGTAATTTATCTTCCTTACCATAGACAAGATTTAAGGGTGAGGTATTGTTTGATCTCTTAGGGGTAATTGTATCAGCCCATAATATCATTTTAAATTTGTGTTCCAAGCTTTTGATTCTTGTCAAAAATTATTCTAATTATCCTTAGAAGAATCTTGTTTGTTGACTCAACCTTGTCCATTACGTTGGGATTAGTACTTTGATGATGTGATCAATATATTCCATTCTTGAAATCTAAATCAGATATATTTATGCCAAGTAATAAAAGAGAATTATCAAAAATTATTATGGAAGGAACACCAAATCTAGTCACAACACTTTCATAAAAATATAGATTGTTAGCTTCATTTACTTCCTTCAAAGAAACTTCCTTTGTCTATGTGGTGAAGTAATCCATGGTAAGTTTGTTTCTAAACTCATAGGCTATGACTATTGATCACGTATAAGTAAGGGAAGGAAAATATGGTTGTACATGACCTATCTTGTACCTTCAAGGATCAAGTCTCCATTTGTGTAGTATCCATGTCCATACAAAAATGGTTTCAAAAACTCTAATAAGAATAGGACAAGGATCCATCTATGAAACATATAATATAAGAATTGGTGTCGATCCTAACTCCTCCCCACACTACCCTTGAGATGGAACTTATTTACGATATAATGGATGTTTGGTGTCAATGTATAAAATTGAGCTTTCTCATAGAATTATTCTCAAACATAATTCTTCTCCATATGCATGTCATTCAAGCTTCATAAAACCTATGAGAGGATTAATAGATTTTATTTTTGTAGAGAATGATGGTATATATCAAATATTTTGTGGTGAATTGTGATACATGTCAATGAAATAGGGGTGAAACAATGAAAACCCAAGATTGTTGTCACCATTTCCATTTCCAATAGAGATCTGGATCGATATTTCCATGAACTTCATTTAAGGCCTCCCTAAAAAGGTGGGAATTCAATAATCCTATAAGTGGTGGAGCATCTCTCTAAATATTCATATATATATTCCTTATCCCAACAATATACTACCTTAACCATCACTAAAACTTTTATCAACCAAATTTTTTGTCTCCAAGAGCATACCAAATTTAATTATCTCAAACCATGATGTCACTTTCACTTGCCACTTTTGGAAATAATTATTCCATAAGACATGCAATCAATTGTATATGATCTCTAGATATCACCCACAAATAGATGGCCAAACTAATATTGTTAGAAAATGTTAGGAAATATTCCTTCAACATTTTATGTTTGAACACTGAAAATAGTTGCTCAAGTGGCTACCTCTTGTTGAATGGTGGTACAACACATTGTATAACACCTCTATGAAAATTACTACATATGAAGTAGTATATTTCTAGCCTTCACCACGTCTCATCCCTTATACTCCTAGAATTTCTCAAATTTAGGCCATCAACACCGCTCTTAGCTAATTAGACAAAATTAGATACACTTTTTTAGAAAATATCCATAAAATAAATTGTATAAAATAATAGGTAGATCGGCACCACTAATACTGTATCTTGTAGCAAGGGGATATGGTTTATTTACTCTTATAACTATATAAACATTATTCATTTAAACTATAAGGATGTCAAAATCTTTCCCCTAAGTTGTATGCACCCTACAAAGTTCTCTAAAAGATTTTTGTAGTTGTCCATAAGCTTGAGGTTCCACCTCATTCAAGAATAGATCATATATTTCATGGCTCTTTCTTGAAGAAACTTTTTGAAAACACATCACTACATAGATAGTGGTACTTGAGCTTGATAATGAAAGATCCATACTTCTTGGACTTGTAATAATTTTCCATAGGAATTCCCAAAACTTCACAACCACTTTATCATGAAGGTATTGACCAAGTGGCATGACATGAAACCGTAAGATAAACTTAGGAACCCATTATCCACATTCAATAATAGCTACCATACTTTAAAATTTGAGAACAAATATTTTTTAATGGGGAGAGATGTTAAGACCCTTCATCTTACAGTTATTTTATCCTTATTATTGCAATATATGTTATTGATGTG
Organism: Taxus wallichiana var. yunnanensis; assembly: GCA_018340775.1. Classification (NCBI taxonomy): domain Eukaryota; kingdom Viridiplantae; phylum Streptophyta; class Pinopsida; order Cupressales; family Taxaceae; genus Taxus; species Taxus wallichiana. Next base: position 212,709,285 of record CM031236.1, on the reverse strand, counting down.
TATGCTTTGTAAGTGTTCACTTGAGATATTATGAATAATATCCATGCATGGGCAAGATATTGATTTCTAGAATAAAAATATTATAATAAGGAGTTCTTAGGCCAAGAAAGGCATCACAAATATTATTGTATCTAGATTTCTCAAAGGAGGTTAGTTCTCGAAGTGTCCTACAATCTAGTAAAGGGATTTAAATATTTTCATTTAATAACTCATATATATCACATGGTGTTGTTATATTAATATGTCACAAGATGTTCATTACACCATTTGAAAAAGTTTTAAAGAATTTCTTAGATTTCCACCTATGCATACAAGTTTAATTCAAATTTCCACATCGAGAATACAAAATTTAGATTAGTACAGAGTGAATGTATTTTTTCTATCCTTCACATCAACATTTAGTTTTAAGATCTTTAGTTTTAATTCAAATTTCCACATCGAGAATACAAAATTTAGATTAGTACAGAGTGAATGTATTTTTTCTATCCTTCACATCAACATTTAGTTTTAAGATCTTTGTCACTTATCTTATGGCCACATATCTCCTTTCTAATTCAACATTGATAGAAAATTTATAACATATTTCTACATTGATTCAACTCACACTTAGTTGTGTGGCATATGGGGATATTTTGGGAGAACCTATTATCTTTAGTATTTTATGTCCTTGTTTGTAAAATAAATTATAGAACCATTTTCATCATTGTGATCCATATGGTTATGGAAGGTAGTGAAGAGGTTAAGGGATTTGTGTACAATATTTTATCTCCTATTATAATCAAAGGCAAAGATGTCATAGATGCTAGTTGCTAATAATTTTGGTACACAATATTATTCCTTTGTATGGGTGCATTTATGACTTTTCTTATCTCTCTCTTGCCAATCCTCATGTTGGGTTGCATGCACATAATACTCTCATTTATCCTCAACAAAAATTGGGGACTGATCACCCCAATCCTTTAACAAAGTTCAATAAATATGAATCTTAAAGCAAAGAAAAAGCATGAGAAATTGGTGTTTGTTTCCCTTGATTACATATTTTCATTTTACATATATACAAATACAAATTTAAGTTTACATGTTTTATGTGAGCTAAGGTCAATTCTATATCATGGAAATTGAGAACACTCTATTTTGTACGTTTCATCATGAAGCATGCCAAAACCAACCAAAATGACACAACCGTAAAAAAACATTCATGTAAAGGAAAAGTATGTTTACACACTCAGGTATTTTTTCCTTTAAACATGTAATTTTTAATTCATACTTAAATGGGGGAAAATGTAGACACTCAAATTTGGTAATTTATACTTTGAAACCCTTGATTTTACTATTGAATCTTGCTATGATAAATACAACTTATCCATTCTAGCTTAGAACTTTCTCGAGGGCCATTGTTTAGCTTTACTTTTCTTTCATATTGACATGTTGACACATTTTGAGAATGTAATACACAAAATCAATTCAAAAACATCATTTGAAAGGTCATAAACATCACTTTACATATTTTCTACTACCAGTTAGGCCATAAATTTGGTTAATAATTTATATCTTGTCCTTACCTATTTGTATGGTATTGGACCAACATGTCATCAAAGTATTCTTTCAAATCTATATCTATATTAGGTATTATACATTATTTGGTATTTCCTTTCTTAGATAAATCATCTATATAGCCCTATATAGGTTAAATACTACCTCACTTACTAACGTAGAAATCCTAAGGAAATGCACTACGAAATCCTTTGTACACTTTCAAATGGGACCAAAATCTCCCAAATCTCATCCTAGCACATTTAAAGTCATTTAGGCATCACCACATTAAGTATAAAGTAAAAAGTAGGCCAAAGAAACCATATACATTGGAATGTCGATGATGAGTTGTCATTTATTTCAAAGACACATTAATTACAAATAAGGATGTAAGAGATCTAGAGGGAGCTTTGAATGAGGTTGACAAGGTCTAGAAAAGGCATGGTCATGAGAAAACAATATCAAATACTGACTTCTTGAGTGTCTAGTGATTGGTACATGTGAGGTGATGATGTGAGAGCATACCAAGATGATTTCATACCTAGTATATCATGTATATGATGTGGAATCAAGGTTAGAAGGATGAATACATGGGTACATAAGTGGAATTGGTCAAAATAGGTAAATATAACATGCCTAATCCCTAAGACTAGTCAACAAATGGACCTAGAAATGTGGAGTCAAGATGTGAATAAATTGTAAAATAATTGTAAAGGTATGAAACACATAATAGGACATGTTTAAGGGGTTACATGGTGAATAATAAGACATACATGATTAGTTACAATGTAAACTAGCTCAATTTGGCCTATTTCAAGGACCTAAAATGAGGGTATGAAGAAAAAAATATATGTCAAGAAAATTCAAGCATGGGAAGTGTGTAGGGACATTTCCAAGAGTCCTCAGATGAAGCTACATGTCATAAATCATCAATTAGAGGCATATTTAGGGTCATTGGTATGTCTTCCTTCATCAAAATTAGGATTAGTATGCACAAATGAGATTGTTCAAGAAGGTACATGTGAATTTATGAAAAATTAGACATTGGAGATAATGGAGGAGGTATTCATGAACATGTGGATAACATTTTAGATCATAGGATGAGTTTTGTGCAAGAAATTACAATTGTCAAAACTAGGCTAAGTAAGGTATGATAAAATATTTCCTAAACCTCTTAGCATTCAATCTATATTGATAGGAATTCTTCAAATAAATCATAAGAGAATTTTTTTAATATCATAGAGAGAAATATATTTTTCAAAAATTATGAAGTCAAAAGGATGAATGACAAGAAAGTTCTAATCATTTTTCCGGCATTGTCCGAAATGGGCTCCTCCCAAAAAGTCCTCCTAAATTTAAAGTAATATGGAGAAAATTGTTTGGTTATGCCTCTAAATAGAATTGTTTTTCTTGTAAAATGACTTGAGAATGTACATAAATCATCAGAAGTCATGTTATTTTTTGTTTGAGCTTATGAAACATGGTGGGCCCTACAAGAAAATAATTATTTTGTGAAAAATTCATTGTACGAAACATTTTACAAAGGAACCCATGCTCAAATTTTTGGTGAAGGATGTTAGGGATGTGATCTTTATTTTCATGAAGTAATTTTATTTATTTAGTTGGAAATAATTTATGATACAAGTGTGTTTTTCTCCTACCGTTTGAGAATGCTAAACAAGGGAAAAACCATTCTTTGTGTTTGAAAGGTAAAAGTGCCTCTCACCATGTAATATTTGCAAGTGAAGGTCGTAGATAGCTATTAAAGGTCCCACACAAAAATTTTGAGCCCAAAACATGATGAGATGAAGTTATTTAAAGATCTAAATGAAATGGTTCAAAACTATCATTTTGGGCCAATCAAGAAAGCTTATAGTTTTGGCATTCAAACCCATGTTTTCTTCATTCAAACTATGCAAGAGTATCCCCAAATATTTTATTCCCAAACCTCCAAAACTAACTCACTTCATCCTTTTTCAGCTCAACCACCACTATAGATTCTTCTCTGCGATCCTAGGATGAGACGGATCCCTCTTATAATCTATCATGGCTAGTTGAATCGGCCCCGGATGATTCATTCAACTCATCCTCCGCCATGTGTTCAAATCATCCATCTATGCCACTTCACTATGTATGCATGAATTCTCTCATGTTCAATCTCTAGGGACATGCCATTCACCATGCCAACATTTTTTTTTCATTATCTCCTAGTCATACTTCATTGCTTGGATCGAGCTAGGTGACTTCAGCTCCCATAACTTACTATGACAAGTTCACCTAATCCATCAAGCCACTCCATACTTCATAAGGATGCTCCAACCACTACCTCGACCCTAGCTAGGACTTGATCCTTTGACCACTTGGAAAAACCTAAGTTCCTATCATTGCAATGAGCTCCTTCCTTTGGATCACCTCTACCTTGAACTTTCTAAAGACATCCGAGCTAACTCTCTTCATCACCATTCCCAACAACATTAGAGAGATCTCCTATTATTTCCATAGCCTATGCCCTTGGCTGATTTCACCTATTGTATTAAAATGAGCCCTATCTTGGGCTATCTCTCCTACCTCGGCTCCTCGCCACCCACCTTGACTCACCCAAGTGAGCTTCATCAACGCATTTGATCCCTCACTAGAAAGCTTCCACCATTTTACCTAGCTCGTTGAAGCCTCACCTTAACATGGGTCACCGAGATACTTGGCGAGTCATTCCCATATCGCCCCAATAATGTAACCTTATTTCTTGTCAAACTCCCCTTTTAGCTAGGTGGGCCTCAAGGCCAAATAATGCAAATTTGACCCTAGGGCCCTATTTCTTGATTTTTTTGAATTTCTTCATGTTGGAGACCTTACTGAGACTGAATAAAATGTCTTTGGGGCTTGACATAATTTTTTTCCTATTTTTGGTTATTTTGGCGGATGTGGTCCCACGGGCCTTCATTTCAACATTTTTAAGATGACCTTAAGGGTCAAAACCAAGAAGAGGAAAAAAATTCTCAATTATGATTTTCACCTCGGACTCTATTGAAAGTGATACCAAGACCCCAAGAACCACCTATAACATGTTTCTCCTTATGGATTCCTCTTAGGTGCTTGTTGTCTGATTTGAACTAAGGGAAAAAAATGGATAGAAATTTGGTGACATGTAGGTACATCTACCTACTAGATGTTCATGAACTAGTAGCTTGTTATGTCCATTGGGCAAAGGAGTCATAACTAATAGGCTGCAATTGTTTTGTACAATCGTTTGTTGAAATCACCCTAAAAATTACCTCCTAACCATAGACCTATTCTGTCTTCTTATACTCTCAATATTTATAAGAAAATATTGATGTTAAGATTTGTGAGAGTGGAAAATTGTTTTAACATGAGATTTCCGCATGTTCCTCTCTACCCGATTTTCCAAGTACGAAGCATACACAAATGATGATTGGCATGCATTACATGATGCAAAGTTTTTAATAAGGCATCCTTAAAGTTTTTACTTCATGGAACTTTATTAAGACTTTAATTCTTTCTTTTTCCTAAAATTTCCACTCGCAGTGTGCTACTAAGGGATGTAGCTATCTGAATTTCTGATCTTGTGAGGACACCTAGAAGTTCATTGTTGATTGATCTTGAAGGACTCAAATAATTAAAATTAGTAAACTTGTCCTTGATCCCAATTTTATTTTCTCGAATTTTTTTCTTTTGAAATCTACAAATTTTTCCCATAGGTATGAACATCCTTTGCATGTAGGAGGTCTACTAGAACACCATGTACTACATTGGAGCAACACGAACCAAAAACTATGTAAAAATATCAAATCATACATGCCTAATTAGGCATTTAGAGTGTGTGAGAGAAATTTTTATCTTGAAAACAACCTATACTACCTTACACTAATCGAAGCAAGGAGACCTCAAAAACAATCCCGCAATATTTGGATGTGAGAAGTAGCTTCCTTACTTGAAACATGCAACCATGCATGTGATTTGGCATTGATTATGGCTCCTAACAACATTGAAAATTTGTCTCGAAGTCGACTTTCCATTTTATAAACCAAGGTACAAACAAAAATTAAGAGACACGCCCCCTTTAATATATAATTGATTAACAAATCACCACTTATTAATGGTTAAATATGTTTAGATATTTAAATTTATTAGACCCATTTAAATGTTTTAAATAGCTATGTGAATAATGAAACATATATGTAAAAATATATGTTTTATAATAATGAACTTTAAATTAGTTTTACTTTTTACATATGTTTAATGCTTTAATTTCCTAATATCCAAATGTTTAAAAATTTAAATGTTTTAAAAAGATATTATAATAATGAAAAATATGTAGTAGTATTTTTGTATAGACATTCAAAATTTGAATATATAATACATTGACAAATCACCTCCTTTTAATGCTTTAATATTTCAAATATATAATGCATTAACAAATCACCACCTATTAATATAATTTAATATGATTAGATATTTAAATTTATTGGACCCATTTAAATGTCTTAAATAGCTATGTCATCGTAATGAAACGTATATATGTAAAAATATATGTTTTATAATAATGAAATTTAAATACATTGTACTTTTTACTTATTTATTGTATTTTTATAATGGGTATGCTTAGATATTTGAGTTTCTTGGACCCATTTAAATGTTTTAAATATCTATGTGAGTAATGAAACATCTATGTAAAATATATGTTTGATAATAATGAAATTTAAATACATTGTACTTTTTATGTATTTATTGTGTTTTAAAATGGACGGCCACTCTCACGTCATATATAAAGTTATAAAAAAATTGAAACTGTCCTACAAAATAAATAATAATGAAATCATGAAATTTTAAATAGTAGAATTTATTGTCATTCCTATTTATTGTGTTTTATAATTGGGAACCCATTCTAATGACTTGTATAAAGTTATGAAATTGATTGAGTGTTTTTACATTCTCTTTATTGAATGGTAAAATTCCATTCTCATATAGGAATCATAAAATGCCTGCATTGGTAGATAAGAATAAAAAATAATATTGTTTGTATGAGAATGTGGAGAAAATGCACTCACCCATTGTCATAAAAATTTGTATTTTCTTTTAGGGAATGTTTAGAATGGGCACATGCTTATTCTAAAAAAAAACATATTACTTGTATTACAATGTTTAGAATGTGCATATGCTTGATTATAATGGGCATATGCCCTTTTTGAAAGGAATAATCAAATTTACTTTGTTTTAGAATGTGCACCCATTCTCACATCTTGTTATAAGAGATATGAAATTGATGGAGCTTTTTTGCATTGTCTTGTATTGAATGGGAAAATGCCAATTCTCAAATAGGAATCCTTAGTTTTGGTAGATAGGAATAAAAATAATATTGCTTGTATGGTAATGTTCCCATTCTCATAAAATAAATATTATTCAATCACAAATCTGTAAATTCTCATTCTAAAAAAATTCCTTGTAATATAATGCTTTGTATTTTTACGGTGTCTTGTATTGAATGGGAAAATGCCCGTTCTCATATAGGATTCATAAAATGCATGCATGGGAAGATAGTAACACAAAAACTATTTCTTGTATGAGAAGGTGTAGAAAATGCACATGCCCACTCTCATAAAAATTAGTATTGTTTGTATGACAATGTTTAGAATGGGCACATGTGCCCATTCTCAAAAAAACATACTACTTGTATTATAATGTTTAGAATGTGCATATTTTTGATTAGAATGGGAATATTCCCTTTTTGGAAGGAATAATAAAATTCACTTTGTTTTAGAATGTACACCCATTCTCACATCTTGTTATAAGAGATATGCAATTGATGGATCTTTTTTGCATTGTCTTTTATTAAATGGGGAGATGCCAATTCTCATATAGGAATCCTTAGTTTTAGTAGATAGGAACCACATACAATATTTATTGTATGAGAATCTTCCCATTCTTATAAAGTAATTATTATTTAATCATGACTTTACAAATACCCATTATCAAAAAATAAATATTACTTGTATCATAATATTTAGAATGTGCATATGTTGTTTATGATAGTAATAATCAAATTTATTAAATTTTAGAGGTGCACACATTCTCACATCTTGTTAAAAGAGTAATGACAATGATCTAACCTTTTTGCATTATCTTTTATTGAAAGGGTAGATGCCCCTTCTCATGTAGGAATCATAGAATCAACATTACTTGTATTACAAGGTTTAGAATGAAACAAAAAAAAAAGTTGTTTTGTATTGAAAGGGCATCGTATTTTTAATTTGTTTTAGAGGTGCACCCATTATCAAATTTACTTTATATTACAATGTTTAGAATGGAAATATGCCCATTCTCATGCAAACAAAATTATTTTATTTTGTATTGAATGGGCATCACATTTTTACTTTGTTTTAGAGGTGCACCCATTCTCACATCTTGTTAAAAGAGTTATGAAATTGATGTAACTTTTTTGCATTGTCTTTTATTGAATGGGAAGATTCCCCTTCTCATGTAGGAATCATAGAATAATTTCTTGGGTAGATAGGAATAATAGAAGAAGACTAAGAAGAGTATGGATTAAACAGTCTCATAGTTTTTAAATAGGTATAAATAGGAATAATAGGAGAAATCTCATAAAATCAGCATTGTTTGTATTACAATGTTTAGAATGGACATATGCCCATTCTCATGCAAACAAAATTGTTTCATTTTATATACAAAATTATTTCATTTTGTATTGAATGGGCATCACATTTTTAATCCTATATTCTCATATAGGATTCCCATGGGCATATGCTCATTTTAAAACAAACAAATATGTTTTGTCTTGTATTAAATGGGAAGATGCCCCCTCACAACTATTAAATATGTATCATAGAGTTGGAAGTTTAGAATTTTTGTCTTATATTCAATATTCAAATTCTCATTCTCATATGTGTTATAATACAAATATAACATTAGAATATGAAGAATGGGAATATACCTATTCTCTTTAATATGATTAATAATAAAAAGTCCATTATCATTTGAATAAGTATAATAAAGAGAATAGAGAATGCTCACTTACCCGAAATATATGCCTTTGAAGGTGTAGCCAATCTAATGTATCACTTTGTAATGATTACTCGATTTCTCGGATACCATACGAAAATAATAAAGTATATGCACATTTGTTCAATGAACTGACATTAATTTTCAACTCGTAATCATGTTAATTATTAGAAAATGAATATTAAAAAATGGTTAACTATTATTTTTATCTATATAGTACATAATATCATTGAACATGTTGATTTATTAGGAAATGAAGATTGAAAAATGGTTAACTATCTTTTTATCTACATATCCATAATATCAATGAAAAAGGTAGTAACACAATATTTGTTGGAAAAAACATTTACTACCTAATTTTATAATCATATAGACAACTACAAATCTGATAAGCAAGAAAAAAAGACATTCATCATCATAATAATCAATATAGAAAACAAGGTAAGAGTAGAATCTAATAATGATACAAATGTCAACATTAAATAAGATTATTTCATAGTCAATATTTTACATAAACAAAAACCATACATCATCACAGAATTAATAGAGATAAAAAGTATTTTTTCAGAATGAACAATTGCCTAATATCTCAAAAGCATTTATATATATATATATAAATGATTTACTTATATATATTTTATATATATAAATGATTTACTTATATATATCTTCCTATATGTGAATGGACATATTCCCTTTCTCATATATGAATCATATAATAATAGAGATAAACTTTACTTTGTTCTACAACGGCCAATTCACTACCATGTAAGGGAAAATAACCAGATGATATTATTCATCTCTAAATAAATCACAAGAATCAATATAGATGAAATTTAATTTTCTATTGTTCTTCTATGATTCCTATCTAAGAATAGGCATATAGAATGGGAATATGATCATTCACACAAAGGGATCATAGAAGAAGAGATATGAATTTACTACATTCTAAAAATGTGATTTTTTTCTATTATCATGTTATGATTCCTATGTGAGAGTGGGAATATACAATGGACATATGCCCATTCTCATATAGGAATCATAAAATAAGATTAGAGATAAAAATAAAATTTTTCACAATGGGAAATTCTCCACCATGTAAGGGAAAGAAAACCATATGATATTCTTCATCTCAAAATAAATCAATAGAGAAGAGTTAGATAAAATCATGCCTGTGAATAGTTTGGTGTTCCTTAAAACCTTACTTGTTAATTTTTTCTTCACAAGCCAAAACAGCTTAGATGAAAGAGACAACCCAAAAGAAAAAGTATAAACAATACACAATAAAATAATATCAGAGATAAAATGTAGCTTTTTTATAATGGACATGTTCCCATTCTCACAACATTCATAGATTTATTGAAAAGAATAACTTCAATATTGCCTATATAATAATGATTAGGATTGGCATACGCCCATTCTCATACAAATAATTTTTTTCTCTTCCATTGAATGATTAGGTGTCCATTTCTATAGAAGTACTAAAATGTTTAAGTTCAATATTGCTTGTATTGAATGGGCGAATGCCAATTGTAATACTTATAGGAATCATATACCTAAACATGGCTACGATAGAGTTTAATATTTTTTTATTTTTTTCCCATGGCATAGTGAGACCTTTAGTTTGCAAATAAATTGTTTACCACCTTTTATTAATTGAGGGTGTTTTTTTGTCAAGCATGTCTTCGACCACCCATTGGAGGGAAATTGGAAAAATTATTAACAATTAATTCACACCACTCTATGGCACCGTAGAGAGATTGTCACAAGATTAACATGGTTACATTCAATATTTCCTTTACAAACACAATTCCAATTCTTAGAATCCATTCTAAAATTTTTTACAATCATCTAAATATATTTTTCGATGAGAACTACAAAAGCCTTGATCCCTCTCGAGGGTGTGTAGTGCATCACTTAACTATGTTATGGATAGTCCAGCTAGTATAATACAATTATTAAGAATGAAAAAACAAAAAAATGTATGTTTGTATGAGAATGGCATTTTTCCATTATAAAGATTCTTTCACTAGTAATATTTTCTATTATAAGGGTTGTGAGAATGCACAACTTCCCATTTTAAAATAAAGTAAGTCTGTGAGAATGCACATATTTTTATTCAAAGATACAAGAAATCATGTCTTTATTATCCTTCTATGATTCTTATATGAGAATGGGCATATGCCTCTTTTAATCATCTAGTCTTATTATATGTTTCCTATATTAAGCAACATCTTCTTCCTCCTATATTTTTATATTAGAATATTTTTATCATTTTCATATATTAAGAAAAATATTCTTCCTCCGTATTTTCTATATGGAAAAGGACATACTGTGTGTCTATACAAAATACAAATATAACATATATTCAATACAAAAAGGAAATGTAACGTCTTTTCAATACCAAATGCAAATGTAACATCTATTCAGTCATATTTCTACATGATGGACACCCAAAACCATCAACAATGTTACTTCATTATTATAATTTTTTATCTCATATTCACTCATACTATAATACTACTTGAATAACCTAGGTCTTACATTAATATATATTTTTCACTTATATAGCAACTTAAAGGACACCCATAAGACTTCAATATTATCATTTATATTTTTAGAGTCTAAATTTGTGCATAAGAATGTGGTATTGAAATTATAATTTTCATATAAAGTTCTTATTCCACAGTTTTTTGTTCCTTGTTAATAACATCCCTTATATCATCATTCACAATTTCGTCCTCCTCTAAGTTGCTAAGGTAAAGCTTAAGCCTACGCTTTTTTCTTCCCTTCTCTAGTTCAACTAGCCTCCTCTAAATATCCCTAACAATATTTTAAATCCCAGACAACTTCCTCTATGATGGAACTTTGATAAGTACAAATTTTCTTTGAGGCTTAAATATACTTCATACAAGTACATACCATGTCCACCCAAGACTCATCAAGGGAAACAACATTCTTTTCTAGTTGCAAAACATGAGGTAAATTTTATCCAATGTCATACTCCAATCAAACTCCATATTTTATTTTCCTTAGGAAGGTTCCCTTTGATATCGAGACATAAAAATATCGGCTACAATATTAATATCCTTCATTTTCCTTAATTTATTCATTCATTCATCTAGAGTAAAAAAGTCATCTAGGTCCTCCAAATCCTCCCTCTCCATATTACCAACAACATCTACAATGTTTATCAATGACATAATAGAATCTTTTATGTCATCTAAGTCTAAAGAGGAGGATTCCTCATAATCCTCCTACTCCATATACTTCTCATCCTCATCATGATTTACATCATCATTCAACAAGCCCCTAAACTTCTCAAATTTGGTGAAATCTATAGAACCCAAATGGAATAAAGCCATCATAAATCCCTGATGAAGAGAGGTTTTAAAATTTCCTTTTTGGAAATTCTCGATTTATTTATGTTGGGAACGACCGAGAAAAAATGGGAAATTATAATGCATACCAACATGGTGGATATGAGTTAACATAGGGAGATTGTGGGCATAAACTACCTTGTATCTACCCTCAAAGGTGATAAATTTCATCAATTTTAGGGTGATTTCATTGAAAGGATCAAGTAAAGAATCTCTCTATAAACTTCCATAGTGATGTCTTAGTTTCTCTTTACCACCCAAAAAAATTCCCATCTCCTCATCACATTTTTTCTTTGGATTGTAAATCTCCCTCATTGTTCATCCCAACCACTCTAGCAATAAAATCCATATGTTTTTATAGAAATTACCCTGATATTAAAGCACGACCATCCTTCCAATGAGTTACAAAATCCTTGCTCAAGGATTCTTTGTGGCCTTTAAAACTTTTAAATAGAGATGAAATAGGTTCCTTTTACAGTATCATCCAAACTCTTCTACTAATCCCATTGGTCAAATTAGGTTCTAGACGAACCAATTCACCACCCATTTTTTTGTTTCTCTATTAAAATGGCAATAAAACCAACCCATTAAAAATATTCTTGTCCATTATAAAAAAATGATCGTACGTCATCAAGCCCTTTTCTAACTAAAATGTACTTTCTAAACCCAACACAAGCACTTATATCATCCAACCTCTAACATGTCTCCTCATTACTTCTTACTCTTCATTCATACCCAATATTGACAAATGAATACTTTTCAATCATTACAATGACAGATAAAATATCAACCTCTATTTGCTAGGTAAACATATTCCTTTTACCTTTCCTTTAGACATGATTATAGGAAATCATTTAAAGGATATATCCATGGCATTCTCCAATTATTTTTCTTGTTATTATTAGAAGTGGTTTTTTTAGAATCAAAAACTTTTTTACAAGGAAATGGTCTTGTTCGCACTCAAACATGTAAGAAATGGTTATATTTATAGGCATCCTTTTTTAACTATGGAGGATATTAATATTATACAAGTATTTCAAAATATTGAAGTGATCTTCTTAAAACACATATCAATAAAACAAAATATCAAAAATATGTCATTATATTTATACCCAAATAAGAATACAAGAGAAAGAAAGTGGGATGATATTCTTCATCTCATAATAATTCAACATATAAGAGTTAGAAGTATCTTTGAAACTTACCTTCAATTTAAAAAATAAGTACAACTTTTCTTCACTATAAAAAAGAAATCTTCATCTAATAATCAATCATTTTAGGAAGGAAATCACCCACAAATATTGGAAAAAAGCAATGCCACCCATGTGGTAAAACCACTCACTACTTAGGTAAAATCATAACAAAAAAATCCTTGTATTATCAAATACTCATGTCTTTCAAAACATTAAAGTGATATTCATAATACCCAGATCAAAAAATATAGAAGATAAAAAAAAAGATTATCTTTAAACCCAAAATGGAATATACATGAAATAAAACCAAATGACACTCTTCATCTCATAATAATTACAAAAAGAAGAGTTAGAATAATTCATGCATAAAAATTTCTTCAAATCTTGTGCATCATATGCTGAAATGGTCTCAAGAAACTAAAGGAGCCCGATAAGGGTCAAAAACATTTAGGAGAGAGGAAGAACAATATCTTAGAAATATTCTCCAAATCTTCTACTTCATAGGAAAAATAGTCTAACAAAACGTGTAGCCTAAAGCAGAAAGAAAAATAAAAAATAACAAAAACTATATGAAAAATAAACTAGAAATGATGAACAAGAAATAGATTTCTTTTCCGACCCATGGTAAACCTTGAAATTCCCAAGACCTATCCCATCTTCGAAAATAGTAATCGCCATCATCCTCTCTACAAGAATATGGACTCATCAAGTGAATTAATTTCCATTATTTTTTCCAATTTCCTTCCAACAGCAATCAAATACGTGTTTGAAAAACAAGTACCTTGAATAAATAAATAAAAATTACTTTCAATTAATAAAAATCAATGGTGGAAAACAATTTAATTGCAAATTAACTATGGAAAACAATTTATTTGTAAATTAATGGTTTCTCTATTCTATGGTCAAAAACAATATAAATATTAAAATATGTGGTAGCCATGATTTATGTCTAATAATTACAATTAAAATAAATTTTATATTTTTAAAAAAATCATAGCCATGGTTTAGGTTTATTGCATATCACTCACACACACACACACACACACACACACACACACACACACACACACACACACACACACATAACATTATCATAGTCATAATTTTGGTTATTTACATTTAAAAGAAAATATAATTTTTACACATTATTATAGCCATGGTTTATGATTTTTTTGCATTTAAATTTAATTGATACTAATTTATACTAGAGAGGGAAAGTTAGGGCAACTATATATGACACGTGGTTTTCATGAATTCGCTCAAATGTTTAATCACTTACTTGCTTCAATCACTCCCGAACTCTAGATGGGAATTTTGACTCAAATATAAAAAGTGTATGGGGTGAATCGATAAAAAAATATATTATTATTTCTTTATTGATTACAAAGCACAATCCTATTATTTGGTATAAAAACCATATTTTATGATATCTACATTTTTGCTTGTTTGAATTTTTCATCACATTTATAATTGACTTGTATTTTTTAAGTATATTTTTATAGGTATCTTCGATATTTATCAAGTTTCATTATAAACATCTTGAATGTACTTGAAAATAATTAAATTTCCCATACATGTTTATGTTAAAATCAACATTACTATAACATGGTTGTGAAATTGATAAAAACTATATAACTTATAGTAATCACATAAAATTTTAATATTAGATGTTCTAAATAATGAGATAGTACGTTGGAAGAACATTTACGAGAATTAGTTTTTATTCCTTTTTTAGAAAAAAAAATTATTATCTTGAGATAATACACATTTAGACAGAATGGGAATATGTCCATTCTCGTACAAACAAACATTTTTATCTTATATTGAATGGGCATATGCCCATTCTCATATATTAAGAATCATAGAAGAAAAATAGAGATATTGTCTTAAGGCAATACACATAGACAAAATGGGAGTATGTCTATTCTCATACAAAAATAAAATTGTAACACCTACTAAAAATAACCCACTTAAGACCCAAGAACAACCTAGGATTAGTTAGGAAAATTATGGAATAATTTTTTTTGTTTAAAAGAGTCTACAACTAGATTACAAGGCAACAACTATCACTAACAAGTTCCAAAACAATTATAATTCACTAGAACATAATTTTCCTTTATTAACAATTATTAGAGGTCATAAGGTCCAAAATTTAGGGTTAGAAGGTATAATAAGGTTCAGAGGGTAATTCCTCACCATACCCACTCTCTAACATGCTTAAAGGTTCAACTTGATTTTTCTAAAACTTAACACATTAAAAATTTCCTAAATTATTCCCATTAGATAGGAAATTTCCTCACCTTTCCATTGATATAAAGAAGTCCTCCTAACTCCTCATATTTTTTGAGTTATGGGCTGGTGGGCCTTGGGGTGAAAATTTTCCCCAAGAGCGGGCCTACGGACCTAGGTGAAAATTTTCCCAGTGGAAGTCAGCGGGCCACGGAGAGACCTTTGGAAATTTTCATGTAAGAAAAAAAAAAAAAGTTTGTGCCCGCACACCCGCTAGTCCACAAGTCCACTAGGGACACATGGCGCCTCCCAAGTTAACGCGGGAGAGTGGGGCAATGGGAGACATTTTGAAAAATCTTCCCATGGGGTGAAAGCTAAATTTTCATCCATGCTCCCACAAGTCTGCAAGGGACACATGGTGTCTCCTAAGCCAATGTAGGGAAGGCGAGGTAGTGGGGAGAAAATTATTTTAATGCCCCAAAGGGCTAAGAGGGTAGCATTCACCCACGCCTCCGCCAAAGACTTCACAATGCCACGTGGTGTCTCTTGGTTGGTCAGTGAGCCAACGAGAGGCGGGGAAAATTTTGAAATTTTTCCAAAATTACAAAAATGTAAAAGGAAAAAAGGGACCCACTCCTCTTTGATGCCTCATGACACCATGTGGTATCACTTGATTGGTTGCATGCCCAAATGGCAGGGGGAAAATTTAGAAAATTTTCCATAAATTTTCTAGGAGCACTAAGTTTAAAAAGAGATCCACCTCTCCACTGATGCCTCATGGTGCAATGTGGTAGATTTTGATTGGCTACGAGTCAGTAGGGCTATGAGGAAAATTAAAAAAAATTCCCAAAATTTTCCTAAGAGCTAAGGGAAAATTCAGGGCTCATGGGCCGCTAAGGAAATTTTTCCCATTTTTTTACGCCAAGGAAGAAAAACTTTAGAAGGCCATAAATTTTGATAGAGAACTTATTTTTGGGAAAACAAGGACTTTATGGAAATATCTCAATGTCCTCTTTACTCAAGGATCATTAATTTCAGATTTTGATAAAGTTTAAGGGGTCAATTTCAAGAAAACACCTGTACAGGATTTTATAGTGCAAACTGGTAAATTTTAACTTGTTAAATTTGTTCAATTTGTTCTTGTCCCTCTCTCAACATGTCAAATAGACATGGAAATTTTTCTTAGGTGTATTTAAGAGAGATTTCAAGATTCAATTTGTCTGATTGATTTGCAATTTGAACATTTACATTTCTTGGATAACAATGACTGACTGCAAAATGGTTTGAGCCCAATTTTGCTAAGTTTTATAAGAATTTCCTTAAGTGTTAATGTCTAGATGAATTTAGTTAGATCTTATTATGCCCAAATTAATGTTTCATTTTTATTCCTTTGTTGCAGATTCGGTCTGAGCATTTGGGATTAAATAATTGTCAATTGGAAAAAAGATAGAGTTCAAATTTTAAAAAGGTCTATTTGCCATTTTCTTCTTCCAAGTATTATAATGTGTTCCAAACCTAATCTAATGCATTCAATTGATTTAATTCAACTTATTCAAAAACTATAATACATCTCTGATTTCCAATTTTTACATATTTCAAAGGACAGAGTATTACATTTCCTTTATACGCATTTCTTTCTTTCAAACAAAGATTTCAATTACATTTAAAAGATCAGATTCAATGCCACTGTGTAATTTGAGAAAGGTGATACATCATTTATTGATTCCAAAAGAAAACTTTGTAACATCCTTATTTTATTCCTTCCAAAATCATATATATAAAAATAGGGTAGAATATTACATTTTCTTCTCACGTGTTTCACTTTTCCTCTTTTCCAAATAGGGATTTCATAGAACATGTTAAATATAAATTTCCAATGGAAGAATATCATATGAACAAGGAAAACACTTCCATTAATTCAAATGAAACTCTTACAACCTCCTTTCCATTTGATTTCAAAATACAACATACAAAACACGTGTCATTCTTTCACATTCTTTCCAAAATAGAATATAGAGTATAACTCTTTTACATTTCAAATTTCCACCTTATTTTCCAATACAAAGTATCTTTCCATTATAATGAATACATAGATCATCCAATTGAAGTGGGAAAGGGGCTACAATAAGATTTCATTTCACAAGGTATTTTCAAACTATCTTTATCTCAGCTCCAGAATAGCAACATGTAGATTTCTCATTCTTCAAATTTGATCACAAAAAAAGTAGGGGAAAGGAAATGCTCTCCATCCAACTAAGACATCCAATGAAGAGGAGAATACATCCTTCTTCATTGGCCCCCGAGCCCCAACCACAAAGCAATAAAAGATGTGATCCAACTCATGGCAACAACAGGCTTCCACAAACACTCAAGCAACATAATCACAATAAAACACAGTCCAAAATAGAATGTAGTTTTCAACTATATTAAAACATGACAAAAATTACTGAGGCTTCATCAAGCAATCCAAAGGAGAAAGAAACTATGGGGGATGTTGCTTATGCCTCCCAAAGGGGAAATGGGTATCACCACCTGAGAACAAACCACCAACATATGTATATATATATATATATATAATTTTAAATCCCCGTCATGCACTTATGCCTCCCCCAAGTACCCCTTATTCCTAAAATTTCCTTATGCCTCTCCAACCTCTTATGGCACCCCATAATGAGTAAAAAAATGCAAGCTATTTCTTTGTAAGGTGGAACCCAAATCTGAAATCCCTCCATGCTTATACCTCCCTAAAACACACTTGTGCCTCCCACAAAATATAACCCCATAGTCTTCTCCTACACCATTCCTATGCCATCTACCCAATAGCCCAAAACATGCCAAAACATTTATACATTAACACTTACATTCATAAAAGAAGATCATTTCAAGAGTCAAGCTCTACCTCTCCATGATGGAGTTGTTCCAAGTTCAAAAAACAAGTTTTATCCCAATGCAAGTAATCTAAAATAGCCAAGCACAAGCATGCAACAATATTTCAAAAAAACTTCTTCAAAGCAAGATCTCTAAAAACAACAATGAATTCACCCAAGAATAAAGTCTCCAAAATGAAGCAACCCCAAAACAAGGCAAGCCATTCAAATTTTATAGAAGAGGGAAGGGAATAGGATGAGGCAGATCCACATAGGATGCCATATCACACATCTTCAACCCCAACCTAAAATTCAACTTCATTCTCTAATGCATAATAAATAGGTGGTTGAATAATATGATAGTTTACTTACACACTTGAACCCAACCCACACCCCAAAGGACTGAGATTAAATCATGTAAGAAAACTACAATTAAAACCTACAATTATCCTTCTCAAAAGCATTATAAAATTCTAATCTCAACTCTCCAACCATAGGTATGGTTGGTAATTAAATTTAAGAGGTATGGGACAAGTTTAACTTGTCCCACAAGCCTCCAAGGATAATTTCGAATTTCCAAGAGGGTGGAGTGTTTCACACTCAAAATTTAATTAACACATCACTTACATATATCTTACACATACTTATATCAATTTAAATCATTGCCAAAAACTCTCATTATTTACCTTCTAATGACATATTTGATTTATTTATTTTAACAATATGATTACTCATAAAATTTACACACCATTTAATAATTAATGAAAGGGGTAAAAACATCACAAAATAAACACATGCAAACATAAACAAAGGGACCAAAATAAAATAAAATACATAAAACCCCTTGGTCACAATTAAAGGTGATCCCCCATGGGAATCCCTAACACACATAAACACACACAAACAAATACTAGTTGCCATGGTGACCTTGTTGAATTCATCTAGAATTCCAATGTGGTTGGTCTCCAATCCCCGATGTTTGTTGTGATATTTTAAACCTGCAAAAAAAATACCTCCTTCAGCCTCATGGCCATATCATAACATCCAAACTAATATAAATATAATTACCAAAATCATCTAGATATATGAATCACAACAACATCAAAGCAATCTAGCAATGTCATTTGCAATTTTACTCAACACTTATATCATCATCCAATAATTTCTATTTCTAGGTCTACTCACAATATCACAAATCCACACAACTTCCATAATATAACCATGTCAAACAAGTATACCATCTTGAATATCCAAAGTTTATTTAATAATAATAATCATAACTGAATCAAATCAACAATAACCCATGATCTAGCATCCATCATCATACTATAATAAGGTCCATAATCATGTCTATAATATAATTAGTAGTATGATTATTAGTAAAAAAAGGTGTCAAAGGAAAATGGGCACTAAAAAAATTATGTTGTATTGAATGGGCATATGCCCATTCTCATATAATAATCATAGAACAAAATAGAGGTAATATTTATTTTTTTCTGGAGTGGAAAGTTTCCCATTCTCACATAATTTATAGTGATATTAAAATGAATAAGTTTACTATTGCTTCAGTAAGTTAAAAATATTAGAATAGGCATCCGCCCAATTTCATACAAACAAAGAATTTTATTATTGTGATGAGAATGGGTATATTCCATTTCTCATACAAACAAATATTTTTATCATTTTGATGACAATAGGGATATGCCATTTCTCATACAAACAATGATTTTTATCATCGTGATGATAATGGGTATATGCCCATTCTCTTAAACTAAATATAGATAAAAAGAAAATTTCTCCTACGCCAATTCTCATAGTAAGTGAATATGGGAAGTATGAGGAATTCTTGTAAAAGTAATTTATGCTATGTTAATAATATGATGAATATATTTGGATGAAGAGGTTAGAAATCATTTTCTATTTAACTTCTATTTAACCTCTATTTATTTATTTCTCATCATTTAAATTCAACCTCATCTATTTATTTCTCATCAATTAAATTCAAATGAGTCAAGTTCAATCATAGTTTGGAAATCATGTTATAAATATATTCATGTCAATTTTAATTATATGTATAATTTTGAAGTATTTCCAAACCTTACTTAATTATAGAAGTTCACAACTCATGTGCTATGTGTATTAAATATACTTATAATTATACATACATGATAATTTTTCATTTATTTTATGCAATGGTTTAATAGATTTTCCATCATCTCATAAAATTTGTAATGTATGTTTTTATAGTAGTAGGGGTTTTTTCATTTGTAGAGGATGATCATAAGGATTTGTTTTCAAATGGAATGAAAGTTATAGAGGGAAGACTATATCAAAGCAGGATGATACTACATTGTAAAGATGTGGGAAGAGGATTTGTTGTTATCAATGTTAATATAGTATTGATGGGATAGTAAAATTTCCTTTCTTAGATGATGAATTTCAAACCTTGGCGATGTCGGGAATTAAGGATACTTCATTTCTTGGGAAAAGAGTGAATTGTCAAATTATGCAGATTCATCCATTCCCCCCAACATGGGAAGTGAAAACATTTGTAGTGGTTTAGAGGATTACAATGCAGAGAGTGAAAAATATTGTAGTGATGATAGTGAAAGCACCATCAATACATGTCATAAATATAGAAAAGATTTTGTTACATATAATTTCATCCTCAAACACAAATCTTATAGTAGAGATAATGACATAGCCATTGGTTATATAAATCATGTGTTATAAGTTCATGAAATTGATGGAGAGAGGTTGGGTCCTTTTAATTTTGGTGTATACATAGAGAATGTGATAAATATGTGTTCAGAATGCTCAAACTCGTTAGAACCTACTAAATAAATTATGTGACCTATAAAACATTTGATTTTAAATGAAACAATAAGTTCCCTTATGGTTAAGCAAGGAGTACTCAAATTGTGGGTCTACACCTTGTACATAAAGTGATCAACACAATTTGAATTTCAATGGAGTTGTTACAAAATAAATCCATTATTTCTCAATTGAGAGTAAATTTGTAGCAGAGGGAACAATTTAAAATGTAGTTGAAGGAGACATGGTACATTTTAATAGATTGGATACCAATAGATTTGGTGTGTATACTAATAGAGTATTCAGCCCTCTTTATAAAGGATGCTTCCTATCTAAAGGATCACTCATACAATCTCTTGTTAGGAAATTGGCTAACATAAATGGTTCTTATATGGATATTAGATTTTAAAAAGTTCCAAAGGAGGTTGAGGTCATTACATGGGATGCATTAGAATAGCAACAACCTCAGTCTTTTTATCCAATTTCATATGATGCCACTAATCACAATCAATCCAACAGAGTGATAAAAATATGTTATAATGCTACAAAATGTTTGAATATGGATACCCCTCAAGCCAATCCATCTAATCTAAATTCTAATGAGGCTAGAAAATGGTCAATATTTTTAGAAGAAGTTGAAAATACAGATTTTAGTTGTTGCAAATATAATTGTCTCAAAAAATTACCTCTTTCTTCAGTTATAATTCAAAATTTATGGCGCACAACTAGAGCCTTGAATGAAATTGATAGAAAAATTTGTGTTTGATGCATTAACAACAAATGCCATCTTCAATGTTGGTAATAAAACTATGGAGATACATAAAATGAGATTTGATGGGATGGATGTTTTTCGAATGCATGGCACAAAGTATATGGGTACCCAAGGAGTTCCTTCTATAAACATAAATATGAATGGATAAATAGAAATAGGCTTGTAGTGAATGGAAACATTGGAAAAGAGAAACAAAGGTCAAACACTGCCACAAAAATTGCCTACATATCAAGAATTGTTGAGAGAAATTCAAATATCTCTCCACATCTAACTCGGTCTATAGGACAAGATGAATTAAAAGTTCCCCAAAGGTTTCTTCCTTCATTCTATATCTAAAATATATTGCGAAAAAATGTAATGATGAGCTTGAATTATTGAAACTTCCTCAAGTGTCGTAGTCAAGCTTCAAAACATAATGAACAAAAGTTTTCCACATGTTTCCATTGCAAAAAATAATTTCTTTTCCAAGTGTGATGAGTGCACAAATTTTTTCAACAAATGTAGAGCCACCACATGCCCAAAAGCACTCACAAATATTGAGGAGGAACAAACATAACACAATGAATATATTCAAATTTTTCGTGCAACTTACTATTCCCCCATATTCTAGTCAAGAATAGCATAATGGATTCTTGAGCATTTTTCATCATAAAATGGATAAAATTAAAAATTCCATACCAAGGATGGGTAAAAAATAAAATTCAATAATTAATGTTATGAACTTACTAGTTACTTTGACTGGTATGCTCACACATGGACACAAGATCAGGGGTTTCAGCCATTTTGGCCTATCATTTGTTGAATGTGGAGCAAAATATAAAGTCACATCATTATCTTTGTGTCTCAAGAAGCTTGAAGAACCTATAATCCATGAGTATCGATATTTTTATCATTTTTTGATCATCTAAATAACCATTGCAGAGATGCATTATTACAAATTGATTTTCATGAAAAATGTAAAAGGTATGAGGAAATATTTGAACATTCAAAAATAGTTAGTGATGGTAGCACAAATAATTCTTTCATAAAGAAACCACCGATCCTCTACTTGCAATTGGATAATGCTTCAAGTGATAACAAGAATCATACATTATTTTCATTTGTATCAATGTTGACAACAAAAAGGGTATTCAACATTGTGTATGTAAACTTCCTTCCAATGGGACATACCCATGAGGATATAGATGGGAATTTTGAAGATTAGCAACATATTTACATAAAGTAGACACATTTTATTTACCACATATCATGGAATCTTGCAAAACATGCCAACAAGGGTCAACTACATTCACTCCTTATCTTATTGAGGAAGTGTAATACTTCAAGGGATTTTTGGATCCATTCTTGTTTGATGAAAACCATAATATAGTGGGTAAAAACAAACCAAAATTGTTCATATTCCATGTTATCGATGGCATACCAAAGATTGAGTACAAAGCAACATTAAAGGATAAAAATGGTCTCACTCCATACAAATATGGCATTAAAAGGATAATGTTGAACCAATATTTCCGGAAGGAAACCTCTGTTGGCACCTTTCAAGGAACTCAAAGAAATGGAAGATCTAAAAAAGGGAATCAAAGCATATATTTAACATTTGGGAAACGTGAAATAGGATAAGGTAGTGACTATTGGTTTCCGAAGATAGTGGATTGGGAAAAAAATTTACGTGCTTTGGATAGACCATTTGTAAATTATAACAGGATGTCAGATGTTTATTTTTTACCAAAACAATACAGGAGAAAGACATATATGACCAAATAACATGAGCCACACATATTCATAAAGAAGACTACATTAGTCAACATATCCCAAGTAATAATGATATTTACGTTGGGCCTATTTTTGGAAGATCTAAACAAGAATTCAATTTGTTGAAGGATGTGTTCAAGGGATAAATGCTACTTATACGGCTAAGAAATGATAATGAAAAGATATGGATGGGGAGAGAATATGGGGATATTTTCCTTCAACAGGAAGGCAATGATGTAATTAAAAAGGTGAGAGTTCAATATTGGAAACTTGTAGGGAGAGGAGAAGGTACAACATTGTATTGGGATTGTTTAAATCCAAATAAAAGTTGGACCATCTCAAATGAACCTAAAGAAAATATCAATGTGGATAAATCATCCGGCATGGACACCAAAAAAATTTACAAAGTGGATCCATAAAGATACCCGATAAAGGACATGTGGCCATTAAATCATACCTTGAACTACTTGAACAAGATAAGGAATGTTGACTTGGAGAAACTATTGAATTTCATAAATTTGTATGTGAAATCATCTTGGCTCGGGATGTGGGTTTTTTTAAAAAATTATTCCAAACCTTGGTCCTATAAAACTTTATAATTGTACTATTATTTGATAATTAAATGAAATACTAGGTATTATATTACTTTGGAATATTTTTCCATAATATTATTCTATAAAACATTGTGATGCTTATGGAACTCTTGAATCTTATTAATGTATTATTAATAATATGATTTCCACCATGCAATTTATTTAATTTGAATTCTTTAATTATGCTCTAAGTAAGTTTACAGGGAGTTGGATCTTGTGATTTAAAGGGAATTGGATGTGATTTACAAGGAATTCATTTGAAAAGATTAATGATTTGGATTTTTATAGGAATTAGTATTGATTTATGCATTCATTACAACTACAAAAGTATTTTGTATTTTCCTAAAGCTATGTGCATAGGTAAAAATCCCTCATATATGAATTATAGAAGAAGAATAAATATAAAGTTGATACACATAAAAATAATTAGGAACATACTTGTACCATGAGTGTGATGAGAATGGGAATATGTCCATTTTCATGGACTCAATAGTTGATTAATATTTCATAAAACATATACCCATATCACATTATTTTATTTTTTAAAAGGGATCAAAATGCCTCATATAGGAATCATAGAAAAAAAAGAGATAAAACATATACACGTAAAAAGAATTAGGAACATAGTTGTATTATGAGTGTCTTCGAAATGGAAATATTCCCATTCTCATAAAATCAATATAGAATTAGGAAGTTAGTTGTATGGCATAGTGTAAATATTGGAATATCATATTACATTAATTAAATTCCCATAATAAACATATTTGAATCTGATATCACTCTAGATAAAAACCAATAATGGTAATTTAGGAATCTAATTTAAATAATTATACAACTAAAAATAATAATACTATAAATCTAGATTCTTGGTAAAATGTCCACATTTAACGAAATGATAGTTACTTGCAAGTTGATCATCAGTCTTTCCTTTCTTCACTTTATCTATCTCTTTCACAATCATCATCAACCCTAATAGACCTTTCTTTTCATTTCGAGCCATCATGATTCCCCGCACATGTTTATCCAATGTTTCTAGTTTTCTATAATCTCACCCAATGTCTCCATCATAGAAAAATCAACTTGTTTATACCCCAGCTATCATCGGCTAGTGTCCTAGTTTCAATCCATCTCTATCATTTTTTTGTTTTTCTCCTAGTTTCTAATCATTCATATCTCCCCGTGCAGAGTTGACTCCAACATCTCCGCACTTCTACAACTTCAAGATCGCATTAAGATCCTACTCAATCTGCATATTTTTCTCATTTTCCTTATCAAGTATCCTAGGTCGTTGTTGACCTTCCCTTACATAGTTTGGGTCATTGCTGACCCAGACCAAGTAATACTTATTTTATAGTTATTTCAATCAAATCATATTAAAATCCATCTTAATCAGTTCTACATTCAATATGGTTGTTATTTTTGCATGTTATCTATATACTTTATTTTTTTCATCCTTTTGAAAAAACTCGGGTTGACATCCATCGAGAAAGTTAACACTTCTTAGGTCCACTTTTTGGGAAACCCATGCCTAAATCATCTAACCAAAATAGTTTTTAGTCTTGCTTTCATATTTTATCTGATTATCAACATAGAGTATCCAACATCTATCATGCGCCCATATCATCATATATTTTAGGTAACATAAACCCTCCATCATTTTTGAGTTGTGTAGCTTTTCCTAGTAGCTTAGTGTGTTAATTTCATTACGAATGAGAAATTACATCAACATGATCATTGTAAGTACAATTAGGATTATGATTAGAATTTTGGCATTCCTTTATGTTAACTCCTCATCAATGATATGAATTTTTATTGAAATATTTTCCCAAAAGGCATAAGTAAGTCTTCCTTTCCTATCACAATGGATTTTGAATGATGGCCGATGAAATTTTGATAAGATTAATTGAATTATTGTATGGAAAGAGTATATACATATTAAATATTTTCTTCTCCCTCCTTCTTAGGATCTAGAGCTAGTATTATACTATTATTAGTTGTTGAGTTTTGCCTCTATTTTTTTCCCTTGTGGTCTATTTCTTTTGCATTGATGCTAGTAATATTTCTATCATAATGAAATATTGTAAGCTTAAATGAAAATTATAAATCTTAGGAATCATATTTATATACATAAATATAGTTTTATGATTCATTTTATAATTATTAAGGAAATAAATGAAAATATTTTGAAAATTAGATAAATTTTTAATAGGTCTCAAATCAAAAGAGTGGGTAAGATTCACATTGGGTTCACCAAAGTGTATGTAAATAGAGATTTTCCAATCAAAATTCATTTCCTCTGTATTGTGATGGTATTTGAGAATAGAATAAATAATAGGGTAAAACAAAATATTTCCATTACAATTTTTTTAGATAAGGTAATAAGAGTTGGATTTGAATGGACCCAAAAACCATTTACTTAAAATAGAGCATAAGACACAAAGGCCAACAAAAAGAAACAAAAAGCATGAAGTCAAATTATATCTTGATTTGTATTTATAAATAGGAAGGCATAACTTCACACTCTATATGAGGTATGGGGTTTAAATCCAAGACCCAAAACATGATATTTATTACTAAATAGCTCACAATTGTTATATAATGGAAATATTGTTAACAATGGAATTATAAACTACACAATATTAAAGTATGTGATTGAAGAGGTTTATAGGAAATACTCCTAAGGATTATAAGAGAGGTCCAAGAGATGGAAGAAAGAGATCAAAATGTTGTGCAAGGGTGTAATTTAAGGTTTAATCAATAATGAAATGGAAAATAAATATGTTACCCTATCATAATATATGTATAATGCTTATTTCACTAAATCTAGACTTATTCTAATCCAAGAAGCTAAAAATATAGCCAATATTGGAATCCAATATTACTAATTTTTGGATTCCAAAATGTTAAATATTGGAATTATCTACACTCCAAAATTGCACATATTGGATTCCAAAATCACATATATTCCAAAATCACAATGTTGGATTCTAGAATCACATATATTGGAATCTAAAATCACCTATATTGGAATTAAATGTACTCCAAAATCACATGTGTTTGAATCTGAAAATCAAAATATTGCAATCCTTTAATTCTCTTTTCGGTGTTGTCTAAAATTCTCATTCGTTATGAAGGTTAATGCACTAGCTACTAAAGAAATTTTTAACTCAAAAATGATAGAGGTTTTATCTAACCTAGGTGCGTGATGCTTGATACGGGTTGAATGATGGATTGATGTTACTAATAAGCCTACAAATAAGACTAAAATAATATTTGATTAGATAGATAGGGGCGGGGGATTCTCGATAAAGAGGACCTGAGAAGCGTTAACTTCCTGGGGGATGTCACCCTCGTTTATTAGATAAAAGGATGTAAAATCAAAAGCATGCAAAAACAAAGCTATCATTAAATCTAAAAATGATAGAAATTGGTCTAAAGAGTTTTAGATGATAGTAACTATAAATTATGTGTTACTTGGTCGGGTTGAAGGTTACCCAGTAGACTTTGTATAGGTAGGTCGATGGTGATTTGGTAGGATGGATCTAGAATTATAGATTAAATATGCAGACTGGCAAGGTCTAAGAGTGATCTAATGTTGATGAAGACATGTAGTTCTTATAGAATATTATACAGAGTGAACTAGAAGTAGATAAATAGGATAAATTACTTAAAAGAGGATATAGATGGATTTTTTTGGTAGACACAACGGTCGACGTGATCAAGGAGGATCAGATGGTAGATTTATCGAAGAGTGAAAAGCCAAGGATGGTAGAATGAAAATGGTAACCTGCAAGAAAAAAATGATATGGGAAAAGGTTGTTGAGTGTTTCTGAAGTTTCTTTGTACTTGCAATATTTTAGATGCTAAGCATATATGATAATAGATTAAGATAATGTGATAATGATAAGAAGATCTCACGAAAAATGAATGTGAGTGATATAAGCCAGATGAAGGGATGTCAAAGAGGTATGTGGGTGTCTCAAAAATTATCGAGACATGAGGAGGTTTCATGCATCTCGAATGCGGCTTGATTGATTGATTTCTAATTTCATGATGCCTATAATGGAAAGAAAACACTCATTTTATCAAGATCGATGGTGACCGGTTGGATCTCTACCAACTAGAGGGAAAATTTCCCCAATGGGCATATTTTTTTATTTAAGGTGGGATTTTTCTACTTTCAAGGCTTGGGTGAGTGCTTAAAAATATATGAGAAGGATTAGGTTACTTGGGGATAAATCCAAGGTAGTTAGAAGATAAGATTGGGTAGAAGAAACATAGGGATTTGTGGGTAGGATAAAATCATCCTAATTAGAATGTTGATTTAGGCCATTAGGATTTAAATGACTAATTAGTTAATTAATGGGGGTTAATTAATTAATAGGAGTTGGATGGGAATTTAATTAGATAAGGAGATAAATATGCACATGTGAGCGAATGAAGGAGTAGATACCAATTTTAGGTGTCTACAATTTTGCCCCTTTTTGTTGAGTGGTTTACAGGAGAAAACCATGAGACAAAAAAAGGGTTGGATGAGGATAAAGGATTGATGGTAAGATATCCCTTAAATGGTGGATCGATGACACCATGAGGAATCGATGATGTGTTCGAAAAGGATAGGTGAAAAAGTGTGAGTGGGAAAAGGATGGGTGAAAATCACAACTAAGGCAAGATGCCCTAGGAAAAAGGATCACAATAAGGATGGAAAACTATGGTGGTGATTCAAATATCACCTTGGATTGGAAAATTGTTGTCTCAATGGAGACATACACCAATTTTCTATAGGCCCATGAGTGGGTGGAAACCACCGTAGTATGGATGCAAGCCAGGATGACCAATAGGTTATGAGCAAGTCATTGAAACATACACAACTATATGCGAAAATTATGAAAAATACTTCGTACACAAGTAATCCAATGAAAACATTATGTGTTCAACATAAACGAGGATAAAAATTATAATGCCAAATTGGACATGAAAAAGGCAAAGAAGGAAGAGTATTAAAAAGATGGATGATCAAATGATATGCCCCAAGAGAGGAAAGTATGGCCAAGAAGGAAAAAAGGAAAAATTAAAATATGCCACATGTGGGGAAAAGGTATGGCCACAAAGGTAAGAAAAAGGTAAAAGTATGTCCTGAGATGGGAAGAGTATGACCACAAGGGTGGACTTGATATGATGAATGTAATGCCCAAATGGGAAGATGAGTATGGCCTCAAAGGAGGACTTCATGCGTAGATTGTATATGATTATAAAATAAAATTCTAATAGCGAGTTGATTATGGCCATGGGTTTGAACTTATGGAATGAATATGATTAACATTCCGCTAGAAGAAAAAAAAAAGGATGGAAATGAATGTGCTTGATGATTATGTATGCCAGAAGGAAAATTAGCTATGGCCACGGGTGTGGTCTTAACAAATATGTATGCCTGGAGGAAGAAATAGTTCAAAATGTTGTATGAAAATGCCCAAAGGGGAAAAATATAAATGACCATAATGTGGAATTAATGTCAACAATTGATGATGCCCTAGAAACGGATATAAGGAAGAAAGGAAAAGGAAATCCCTAAATGGTTGGTGTTAAGGTCAAGCAATGATGAATAAGGCCAATCAACAACGACCAAGTGTAGATGGGCTACATAATTCTAATGGTCACTTGAAAAATCTCATTCTCATGTGTGGAGTTAACAAGAAAGAGCAGAGCAATAAAAGAGACATTACAAAAATGGAGTCGCTGGAGCTATGAGGAAACACTAGAGGGTGAGGAGGTTGGTGAGTAGAATAAATCATACTATTTGTTAATTGAATTTAACATTTTATTTAATTTTTAGAATTTTTAAATAAAATGTTGATGACACGAGTGGAAGTTAGTAGCGACCTAGATGGGTAAATGTTATTAGGCCCTAGGTGCATCGATTTGACTATAAATTCATCGACTTGACCTAGGTCGGTATTGATTATGGTAAAATTGGATAAATTAGGGTCTAATTTAATTTTGGATGAAAATTAATACCTTTTAAATGTATTTTTAGATTATAGATCTGATGTGTGTATGTTTTACTTGTTATTACAGGTTAGAGAGACCTTGTATTTGATAAATCGATGCCTAGTCTATATAAGAATATTCGAGGGATGTGATAGATGTTGAGTGGGACGATTTATCTGCAATTGGATTTGGTGGATTTAGACACTATCAAAGGATCCAATGTGATGTGGGGTTTATGATTGCTTTGGTCGAGAGGTGGGACTAACGGTGTGTTACATTCTTGTTTAGGATAGGGAGATAACTATCAGCCTAGAGGATTTGTGTCATATTCTCAAACTACTTACAGGGGAGAAAATAGTTCCCATCACTAGTGTTGATGATTGGTAGTTTTTATGTGGATGTTTGGATCTAGCATGACCCTTACCGATTCTCTTTAGGGTTCTCAATGAGAAGAAATATGAGGTCGGGGTGGCATACTAAATGATTGATTTACATGGTTGTGGTTGTAGTGTCCTCCTATGATATTTCAAAATCAAGAGGAGCTTGGTTTCTGTGGGAATTGACTAGTGTAGCGGCCGATGTTGTTGACCACGAGACAATGTTTTCATTTGGGACCACACAATTAGCTCAGGTTAACAATGACCTATCTGGGTACAGGAAGGTAGGAGGTCAAGGTTGGATGTAGGATTCTTACTACACTGTTGGGCCTACGAGCATATTATTGTGTTTAGGATACAAGGGCTTCCATGGGTCATAGGCAACAACATTAAGTTCGATGTTGGATTTCTTTGATTGAGGACTAATCGGACTTTGGACATTGGGGTGAGAGAGGGTTGGGGTGATTGGTATATATCTTGGCTTACAAGGTATATATTGATTAGGTTAGATAGTGGCCATATCAATATTTCCCCACCTAGACCGGTGTGGATGTGGAGCTAGTAGGGATGATGAGAATGATATGGGTGTAGGGGAGATGAACGAAGATGGTTTAGGTCCTTAAGTTTGACAGGGTATGATGACAACTTGGAGTTGTTCAATCGGTGCCACATGATTTGATTTTATACATAAGGGATGAGCTAGATAGAGAGTTATCAAGTCCTACTAAATAGACCCACTTTGAAGGAGGAGGTTGTCCCATGGGATGATGACAATGATGTGGGAGTACAAGAAGGATACTCTAATTAACACCCCATCATGGGTATCTTGGGTGACCAAGGGGAGGAGAGAGGAGGAGGTGGAGGAGATGGAGGTAGATTTTGAAGTGGCTCCTAGAGAGGGCAGAGATGATGGAGTAGAATAGTCCATTGAGGTTGTACATTTGAATTTTGAGCTAGATCATAAGAGGGATGTAGAGATACAATCTTGTAGTCGGGATGCAGAGAGAGACAATTTTTTTAGGATAAATACCACTATTTCCGCAAAGAGGGATGCCTACGGGGGGACATTTTGGAGATTTGGCTACTATCGTGGTAACCAAAATTTGACCGGTGATTTTGACACATAATGTCATGGATAAAGACAAATGGAACCCCCTGTATGATTTTGATGGACGAGATATAGATCGCTATCCATAGAGGAAAGATATTATGAGGGGATTTATTTTGAGAAGTTCCCGAAGACCCCGTGATATTGGGAACAACTTCCGAGGATGGCGGTCGAGGAGGTTGGCCATTTAGGAGTATGACTAGTGTGGCTCAGCCATTGTGAGTAGAGGAGGCCACGAGGGTGGCGAAGATGGGCAGGGATGAGGTGTTTTTCTGCTGCAAGAGATGAATACTTGAGACCTCAAATATTCATTTATAGATTTTGATAGTATTTCTACTTTGAGAGAGCCCCTAGAGTGTCTTGATGTATTGATAAACATTTTTAAATATGATTTTTGTGGATTATCATGTTTCATTATATCATGTCATGGATTTTAATATGATGTGATGATTTTAGATTATATGTAATGATGATGGTTTCTAGATTAGATGTGATAGTGATGGTTGTTTTTGAGATGCATGTTTGTTTTACATTTGATAATGATGGTGAAATAAATGTATGATTATATTTTTTTATAAATTGATGTGTATGAATAGAACAATGATATATATGTGTTGTTTTATGACTATGACTATATGTTTCATATTTAAATTTGATCATGATGATTAGAATGTATATGGATAATATGTGATGATAATGATTAAAATGAAGTTGATGAATGAAGGATGCGTTGTAATATAGATAGATAGGATATAGGTGATTGAGATGAAGAAAGATGCACTTAAATACAAATGTGATAAGATTTAGGAAAAATAATTCTTGAATAATGGTGACCTATAGGTGTGAATGACACTACATTATATTGAGGAACGTATGAGGAAAATATGCCTCCAACCACATTAGAGGTAAATAAAAAGGGATGCAGTAATGCAAAGAAAAAAAGGGATGAGATGATCTCATAAACCTAATGTTGACATGAAAAATGGGTTTTAGATGATACTTGTACAAAGGAAAGAGGGTTCTCAAAAGTTTTGATCCCTAAAACTACGCCCCAGCTACTGGGAAGTAGAAAGACAAATATAATTAATGTGGGAAGCTTTCTTAGGATGTTGATAAAATGGAAGGTTGATCAAATGTGGAAGCCTTCAAATTCCATAAGGAGTATCCATTCTTTAAGGTATTGGTCTACTTTTTACAATTTATAGATGGAAATAACTAATGATAGTCATCCTTCGAGGGATCAATTTATTTATTTGATTTTGATTTCATTCTCCTTTTTTTTTACATGAATAGATCCTTCGAGGGATCGGTCTTTTTTAATAACTTTGATTTTAATTTGAGCCTCCATGATTTTTATTTTACATTGTGGAGAACTGGGACTAGCTAAGTAGACCACTTAGGAGTGGATAAAGATGTACAAAAGATACCTCTATCCCCTTTACATGGCTCGAATAGGAATATTAGAAGGATATGGATGTGATGATAACAAAGTTCTTGTGAAAAGGAGAAACTATTCATAAGGAAAATGATATGGGAAGAGTCATGGTGCATATATTTAAGGTCAATTTAAGGAAGTGATGAAAGACCACATAGTTCCAAATCATCACAATGATTATACGAAAATGGGTTGAGATGGAGGAATCATCCAAGAATGGGACTAAGAGTACATTAGTAAATTTGCTAACAATACAATGGTTACATGTACAATACATTAAGCGGCTCCACTTCTAGTTTACCGTATGGTCCTATCCATTTAGGGGAAAAACTTCTACGTTGTCTCCTTTCTACGATAGTGGCATTCGATAAAGTTAAGAGATCACCAATGTTAATGATGCATTACGAATATGGACAAAAAAAAAATAAGAGAAAGTGTTTCCTTTTAGGAAAGCGAATGACATGTGTTTGATATGAACAAATGGCCCCCTAGAGAAACAAGATAAATCAGGATTAGATGAGATGAGTTAAATAAAGATATTGAAATAGGCTCCGCAATGAGGGTTTTAGAGAAATCCATTGTGATTCAAAAGGGAAGCTTATATATGGCCACAAAGTTGGTCGTAGAAGGATAATATAGAAGGTGTGATCATATAAACTTAGGTAGATAAGATAGGATGATGCCGGATATGGAAAGGAACTAATTTATGAACAAAAGGTCCTAGAAACAAGTCCCCCTAGTGTGGGAGGATGAATTGATCGAGATGAAAAAAATATTGTTAAAAGATCAATAATGGCAAGAGGGATGTTTCCTAGTGAAAGGTATATGGATAAGATAGTGATATCAAAGGATATGGATATCATGAAGATGGTGTATCAAGGTGTATAGTATTGATGAACAAGGGAGGACCCTCATCAGTATGAATGATAGGAGATGGTGTGGACGATCGAGATGACCCAAGAGGGTGAAAGGATGGAGAGGAGAAATTGAAGATGGGTGATCTACGGATGAATCATTAGATGAATATGCTAACTCATTGAGGAGGACCTACTTCTCGATAAGATTATGAACAATATCTTGAAGGGCCCTACGCTTCTCCATGTCATGACCCAAAGTGCATTGAAAGTAAAAAAATATGATGTTAATTTAACCATGATCGCTTTAGTTCACTCGGATCAAAGGATTTGATATGAATAAGTGTAATGGTAGAAGTCTCAGATAGTAAATGTTAGAGCATCTCATCATAAGATTTAGTGTCTACACCAGGATGGGTTCGGTTGATGATACACATGGAGAGGATGAAGGTGGATTACATCAAGGTCTAATCGGTCTTAGAAGAAAAAGTAGTTGTGGATAATTTAGGCATGGATGAATAGGTGGATGAAGGTCTTCTAGAGGAAGGAGTTGATCCTAGTAAGAAAGAATCAAATGTTTTGAATCATGGTTAAGGATGGGGGCCTAAGATGGAGGATGGATATTCTTGTGAGGATCCTCAAGGAATTGTCATGTGAAGGATGCCAAGTTCTTTAGATTTTGATTTTTGAGGAGTACCCTTAGTGGGGATGACAATAATATCTACTAGGGGACCTTGTGATGGCATGGTTTGATGGTGGAAGAAACTTCGTATGATGGATTCTAGGGAGGGTAAATATTGCATAGATGTGGGAATGTTTCATTGTGTGGATGAGACAGAGGGTCACCTAGAGTTGCTGCAAGTTTAATTGCCCTCTAATATTATTCAAATTATGAAGGAATTTTGTAGGAAGAGGGAGATAATAGGGATATGATGATAATATTCGATGTGGTAGGTATAGGTATAAGTATGGAAAAAGAAAAGTATTCAATGGGAAAAGGTAACAAGTAAGGTGGAATGGATGTGTATAGAGGAATATGATCTACTAGAGAGTAGATGTGGACGGAGGTATAAAATAGGCTAAAGTAGATAAGACAAATGTAGGTATGGGATCTATAATAGATGGGGTGTGAAATTGATGAGAGGCATCTAGATGATGTGGGGAAGATGGTGGATGAGCTAGAATTGGAGTGGAGGAGGTATGAGGTGTCAAAATGCACATGAGCAGATTGGGGAGGTGTGACAGTGTGTGCAATAGATGAAGATATGGAAGATGAAGTAAGTGGGCTGGTTATAAGTGAAGAGATAAGTGGTAGAGATGTTGGGATATACATAGTATCGAGATGATGTGGCCATAGGAAAATAAGTATGTGATAATTATGTCAATGTAACAATCGGTGCGAGATGAGGAGATAGATGCAATCAAAGGCTGATGCGAGATGTAGTGTGAGTAGGATTGGATGGGGTTGTAAGAAAAGTGGTAGAAGGGAGGTAGGTAAGCTGAATATAGATTTGATAGATGTATGAATAATTTTATAAGGGGCCAAGGGAGTAATACTTAGGATATGGACGTAGATGAGGAAATGGGTGAAATAGATGTGGAAAGATTTGTCGATGTATGCTATTGATTGAGAATGGGCCAAATAGGTGTGATGTAGAAGGTGAAGATGAATTAGCAATTGGAGAATTAGGAAGTGGTTGGATAAAGATGTAATGTGATGAGGATTGGATTTCCTAGGGGTGTAGAGCATGGTGATATGTGGGTTCATAGCAAGATGATGGACATGGGGCAAGGACGGGGAGATCTAATACGACAAGAACATAGGAGGTATCCTTCGATGTGTCGTGGGGAGAGATGTCTTAAGATAGACTAGGATTTGTTTATTCATACCTATAGAGAAGGAAGTCACAGATGGGGTTCTCATGAGGAATATCCATAAGGGAAGTGGGTATGGTGATGTCGGGTGACATAGGAAGGACATGAGGTAATGAGGTCAAAGATGATGGGGTAGAAGTAGGAATGTAGGAATGGTGCATGGGATGAGGATAAATTTGATGATATATAATTTAATTGACTATAAGGTGATGTAGATAAAGGGGATGATGCATATGAAAATGAGGATTAAGCATGGTCTACAAATCAATATGGGTGAGAAGTGGGAGTTCTATGAAAAAAATAGTCATAGATATGGCTAGAGGAAGCCCTAAAAGCAATTGATGGTGTTGATGGGGTCATAAAGGACTGCTAAGAACTTCTCAAGGAACATTTTGGTTCCATTTTTAAACATGCAAGCAAGAAAACAATTCATTTTTATGTTTTGATTTCGAAAGTGTGAATAGGATGGATTTGAATGGACTTAGGAGATGGAAAACTATGGTTGGTATTAAGTAAGTTGTGGCTGGAAAATATATGAATTGGTCTCATATTGGGTGATAAAATCCCAATATGTGCACCAAGTGAAAGGAATGTTTTGATGTGTTATTTTATTTCGAGGTATTTATGCTATGTGTGATAATACATGTGATGTAAAATATTGAACCCCCTACTTAAACTATATGCGAAAACAAGATGCAAAAGGAAAGGTTCTTTTTATTCTCAAAATAAAATGTGACATTCGATGAGTATATAGAAAATAAAGGTAAGATACGATGTAAAAGGATAAAGTAAGCAAAAAAATAATACCTAGATAGCGCTTTTCCTATTTTTCTGCACTCTCAGTGATAATAGATTTAAGCCATGAACCCAACATGAACAACTAATGAAGTGAAGCCTAATGCTGCAATGTTGGTGTGAAATAGGAAAAATAAATATATAGAGAAGAAAGGGATCACCTAAAGGTTCATCCCACTATGCGTGCCAAGAATGTTATCCAAATTTCTCCTTGGTTATGAAGGCTAAAGCACTAGCTAATAAATAAATCAGCAACTCATAAATGATGGAAGGTTTATGTTACCTCAGATGCGTGATGCTTGATACGGGCATTGAATGATTGATTGTTGCTGCTACCAAACCTAAAAATAAGACTTAAACAAGATTTGATTAGATAAATAGGGCTGCAGGCTGCTCAACAAAGTAGACCCAATAAGTGTTAACTTCTTCGGTGGATGTCAACCCGGTTTCTTAGATAAAAGGATGTAAAAGACAAAGCATGTAGAAACAGAGCTACAACTTAATATGAAAAATGACACAAATTGGTTTAAATATTTTTAAATGACAATGACTACAAAGTAAGTGTTACCTAGTCTGCAGGTCAAGGTAACCTAGACTATGCATAGGCAAGTTTAAGACGACTTGTGAGGATGGATCTAGAGCTATAGATGAAATATGTAGTCTTGCAAGGTCTTAGAGTTATTTAAATTAGATGAGTACCTATAGCTACTGTAGAAGATCTTACAGAGTGAAAAGAAGTAAAGAAATAGGATAAATGACATAAAGGTGGATTCAAATGGATTTTGGATAGACAAAAGCCCTAACGATGATGATCAAGGAGGATTGGATGTGACTATATCAAAAGAGTGTAAATACGAGGATGGAAGGATGAAAATGAAAACTTACAAGGAAAGGAAGCTATGGGAGAGCATTGTTGATTGTTTCTCAAGCTTATCTTTACTGTAATATGTTGTTTTTGAAGCATATATGATAATATGATTAAGAGAATGGGATAATGATAAGAAGATATCATGAACAATTACCATGACCAATGTAAGCAAACTAATGGGATGTTAAAGAGGTTTTTAGATGTCTTATAACTTCTTAGATAATGAGGAGTGTTGCATGCATCTCACTATGTTCTTGATTGATTGAATTTTGATTTCCTTATTCCTATAATGGAAAGAAAAACTTGTTTTATAAGGTTCAATGACGATGCTTTAGGTCATTGCCAACTATGGGGAAAGTTTCTCTAAAGGGAATGATTTTAGATTTAAGGCGGGATTTATATGTTTCTAAGGCTTGGGTGAGTGCTTTAAATCATATGAGTGGGATTAGGTTACTTTTGGATAAATCCAGGTAGTTAGAAGATAGGATTGGGAAGAAAAATCACATAGGGTTAAGGGTGGGATAAAAGCATCCTAATCGGAAAGGTTGATTAGGGCCATGAGGATGTAAATGATTAATTAATTAATTAATGGGTTTTAATTAATTAATAGGAGTTATATGGGAATTTAATTAAATAAGGAGATAAATATGTGCATGTAAGCGAATGCAAGAGTAGATAGAGATTTTAGGTGTCTACATTTTCCCCCTTTTTGAGTGGTTTGTGAAAAGACTTTGCGAGAATCGAATCGAAATGAGGCACCAAAAATTATTTGCACTCCAATGAAATCATGAAAGCTCCAGCAATAGCAAGGAAAAAATTGATCAGTAATGGAAGAACTTGCTCAACAGAAACAAAGCTTGCATAGAGGAAAGACAGCAGAGTGTCTTGGCATGCTCATAAATGAATAGAAAAGGGGTACATATAGGGTCTGAGTAACCCTAGTGCATGACACATATGAAACCCTAAACCTAACCCTAAACCTAACCCATGTGAGATGACCCTCCAACATGAGAGGAGGACACATAGGATAACTCACACTAACACCCCCCTCATTGAAGCTAGGGTAGCGGTTGTGATGAGTCAGATGGAAGAGGAAGACACTCCTAAACAACTAAGAAAGATGTGTTAATGGGGCCCAGCAACTAAAGGCCTGATAAGGTGCCCATATACAAACACAATCTTCCTAGAAGAAGAAGAAGAAAAGAAGGACTACATAGCCCTAAGAAGATGAGTAGCTGCAGAAGACCTCACCCCAAGAAGAGACCGTAAGTGAAGAAACTTCATCTTAGTGAAAGGCTTGGTGAATAAGTCTATAATCTAATTAAATTTGTCTAAATGTCTTGAATGTCGATGATACCATCATGAATAAGCTCCTGTATGAAGTGCATATGGATCTCAATGTGCTTCATCTGCTAATGCTAAACTGGATTTCTAAAAATAGAGATTGTGCTTGTGTTATCATAGTAGATAATGGTAGGCCACCGAAAGTGGATGCCAAACTCTGTCAGAATACCTGTAGCCAAATAACTTATATGGCAACATTAAATGCTCCTCTATGTCTGCCTCTGTAGATGATATCGCAATTACATTTTACTTCTTGCTAGACCAAATAATAGGACCCAAACCAAGAGAGAAACTGTACTCAAGTAGATTTCTGAGGATCTAAGTCACTAGCCCAATCAAAATCTGTGAATCCAATCAAGTCAATATCAACCCCTCCATGATAGTGTATGCCATCAGCATAAGTGCCATGAACATAATGAAGGATCCATTTAGCTGCTTTCCAATGTAGCTCATGTGGCTCCTGCATGAATCTGGACACGATCCCAACAGCATATGATAAATCCGGTCAAGTGTGAGTCGGGTAGATCAAGATCCCAACTAACCAATGTAAAGAGTACCATCAACCAAGGGAGTAGAGCAATCTGAAACCAACTTAAGCCTAGAAAGAAAAGGAGTAGGAGAAGACTTGTAATCGGACATCTGAAACTGAGCTAGAAAATCAAGAGCATACTTAGGTTGCGAAATCAAGATTCCTGAGTCAGATTGTGAAATCTAGATCCCAAGGAAGTAATGAAGCAGACCTAAGTCAGTCATGGAAAACTTGTTAGCTAAGGTGATATTCACAGAATATATAATAGAGGAAGATCTTCCTGTGATCAACAAGTCATCAACATAGAGAACAAGAATGAGTATGGAGTCATCTTGCCATAGAATATAAACATTTGGATCAGAGTGACACCTAGTAAACCCTGATGTAAGTAAGAAGGAGTCCATCTTGGCATACCAAGCCCGAGGGGCTTGTTTAAGGCCATAAAGAGACTTATTTAACTTACAAATGAGGGAGGAATCTTGGACATAACCCGAGAGGTTGTTCCATATAGATCTCTTCCTCTAGGTCACCATGAAGGAAGGCACTCTTAACGTCCATTTGATGGACTTTCCATCTGTTTGCTGCGGTAATGGCTAGGGTCAGTCGAATAGAAGTCATCTTCACAACTAGAGAAAAGGTTTCTGTATAATCAACCCCAGCTATCTGGGAGAAACCCTTAGCTACTAATCACGCTTTAAACTTTTCGACGTCTCCATCTACTCCATACTTTGTTATGAAACACCCACTTACACCGAACGATTTTTCTTCCTTTTGGAAGAGTGGTGAGATCCCAAGTATCATTCTTCATGAGAGAGGAATACTCCTCATCCATGGTAGAATCCCACTCAGGAATACCAAAAGCCTCCTAGAAAGACTATGGATCGAAGCCAGAGGCAAAGAAAGAGTGGGGTCTAATGAAATCTGAGTGAGTACGTCTCATATCCGAAGTATCTCTAACTAAATCTCTAGCACTTTGCAAAGTTTTCCTAGCCCAAAGAGGACTAGGAGGATCAAGCTTAGAGTCAAAAGATTATTCACTTGAGTGAGAAGGGATATAGTCCTCATCATCACTACTTGTCGCCGAAATCGAGAAGACTCAAAGGTCGATGGTCGGGAGGATCTCGGAAGAGGAGCACGCTCAATAGTATCATCATCGATGAGTCGATTAAGATCGAATCGAGAGTGAAGAACCTTAATAGGTGGAGAAGTAGAAGTCGAAGAAGACTCATCAAAATTAACACTTCTCTCAATATATAGCTCATGAGAAGTAGAATTCATCAATCGATATCCCTTCACACCATCAGGATACCCTACAAAGATACAAGGTTTGGATTGTGGTTCTAAGGCCTTACGTTTCTTCTTGGGAATCCAAGCCATAGCCTTGGATCTGAAGACTTGAAAGTGCTCAACATCAGGCTTACATCCAAACCGAGGCTTCAAAGAGTGTCATCCCTCTTCTTGCCTTGTGTGGAACACGGTTACGAATGTAATTTGCACAATTCACTACTTGGCCCAATACGGTGGAGGAAGAGACTTGAGTGAATCATACAAGTGGCCATCTCCTTGATACGGTTCTTTCTTTCTGTGATTCCATTCTACGAAGAACTATAAGCAAATGTATGTTGTAGAGATTCCTTGAAGTACGAGAATCCATGAACCTATTGTTTACATATTTACCTCCATTGTCGATTCAAAGAACCTTGATAGACCGTTTCACCTGTTTCTCGGCAAAGAGCCTTAAAGCCCGAAAATGTTCAAAGACTTGACTTAAGCTTAAGAAAATATACCCAAGTATATCAGTAAATAGTCATCAATGAAGGTTAGCACATAAAGAGCTCTAGTAAATGAAGGAGAAGGAAATGGACCAAAAACATCGCTGTGAACAAGATCCAAGGGATGAGTGGCTCTCTAGGCTTTTCCTTTGTCAAAGTTATTTTCAGGATGCTTTCCAAGGGTACAACCCTCATAAAGACCCTTAGAAAACTTGATGCGAGGTAACCCATTGACCATTTCATTTTGATTCAATTGTTCAAGGTAGCGATAATTTAGATGTCCAAAATGCTCATGCCATAGCTTACTAACCTCATTTGCATGAGCCAGCGCAAAGAAGGAAGTGGGCGTAGAATCATAAGTAAAGTGGGAGAAGGTGTACAACTATGAATAGTGATCTACCTTTCCCTTAGCCACTGTAGTGTGATTGTTAAGCTCATGAATGATCACCGAGTTAGGACCAAATTCCACTCGTATTCCTTCACCAAGGTGAGTAATTTGGTAAACTAATAGGAAATTGGTAGAGAGATCAGGAACACTCAACACTTGGTTAAATGTTCCCCCATCCATCTCTACCAATCCACTATCGAAAAAATGACAACTGTTGTGTCATTACCCATTGTGATTTGGGACATTCCACAAGGTTCGATGTTGGAAAACTCAACATGTGAAGAACCCATGTGGTGCGAGGCACCAAAATCTATAATCCATGTCGATGAAGGAGAAACTTTGGCTACAAGGGCCTTTCCTTTCTTCTTATCATTTTTAGCACCTTTTGCGTGAAGACTCGACCTTCGGAGCACTTTGTTTTATGGATTCAGGAACACTTATTTTATTTTTCTCAAGTAAATGAGATAAGTGATCAATCTGTTTCTTAAAATAGTGTTGCTTATCGTGACCAGTCTTCTTGCAATAGGAACACAAATACTTGCTTTTCTGTGCCTTAGGCTCAGAAGTCGAAGTGTTTGTGTCATTTTTAGGTTTGATCTTGGTTTCTTTCTTAGGTTGATCCTTAGTTTCTTTCTTCTTTTCAGTCTTCTTTCCCTTGCTAGTACTTGCTACAAGGGCATGTGACTTGGACTTGAGAGACCCCATTTGAATGAGTTTGTCCTGTTCTCGAATGAGTTAGGACAAAAACAATCAAAAGAGGGCATCGTCTAAGTATCGTCCAAAGTTGCTTTTATAGCATAGAAAGTTGACACAAAGATAGAATATTTGGGACCTAGCTTAGAGAGAATCGACAAGATCAATTGAGAATCTTTATTTTCTACTTGACATCCTTTTAACAATAATCTAATGTGGAAATTTTTGAGAAGAAGGCTTGTAGGTTTTCAAAGTCACTAGGATTTAACCCTAGTAGTTCGTTTTCCAACTCATGCGCTCTCATGTCATCTAGTTGTCCAAACATCACATCCAACATTTTCCACGCAGATGTAGGTGTTTCAGACACCTCAATGTGGAAGAGAAAGTCAGGAGAAATGGACATGCAAAGAAGACCTAAAGCTTCATCACTACGGTTTAACCACTTAGATTTTTCAAGTTCGTTGTCTGGATTTCAGTCTCAGTTCCCATGGTGATGTGGAATAACCATTTACCCCTTAGTTTCATTATTATTTTTGATCTCCATTCAAAAAAATTTGAATGGCGTAAGCAAAGGAATTGAAAGTGCATCCATAGTGAGAGAGAGAGAGAAAGAAATGCAGAAAAGAAACACAACCACCCAGGACAATAACAACCCCCTACTTTCGACACTTTATAGGTTAGTGCGTTGATTACAATCAGGTCCATGCATGTGGTTTGAAACACTTGGTAACTCATCTTTCAATTAGCGTAATAACGCACAAGAGAGGAGACAACAAGGTTTCATGTAGCACTACAAAAAAGGACACCGTAAACAAGCACAAGCAAAAAATAGAAAGGAGGTGAAAGCCAACCCTGGTGGTGAGAAAAATCATCTCACATCACATGAAAGAATCCCTTTGTCGTAATACTGTGGCGGATGCACTCACAAGTCCACGAAAAAAGGAATAGAACAAAGCTCAAAAGAATGAGCTGAATTAAGCAATACAAAGACACCCCGAATGTAGTACTTTATAAAATTAGTGTGTTTACAAATATAATTATCCCATCATCTAGAGTACGAGAAAACATGCTACTTTGACTAAAGAAGTGCTCAAAACCGAGCAACGAGTCAAAAGTTATAGCAAAAAAACTAATTCCGCAATGATTGATGAGAAAAAAGCCAATAAGTCTACAAACGGATTAAAAAAGTGCCCTAAACACATGCAAAAGGTGTCATATGTGTGCCCATTAGAAATGACACGAGAATTTGAGATAGGTTTTGTTTGTATTGCGAAGGGGATTAGCCACCGCTTATCCCAGACCTCACCCTTCGTCTTCAAAGACTTTCGACGAAAGGTTAAAAATACACAAAGCCAATAGACCAAATTTTAGAATGCCAAAGAAATATAGTGTTTAAATAATGTTAATGAAATAAAATTAGATCTGATTTAATTAAATCTAATTTGATCTAATCTAATGAAGATTTTTAGATGAAGATTTTTAAACAAATAAAGATCTAATCTAATCTAAGGGATCTCTCTGCATTTTTAGAAAGTACTTTTTAAATAAAGAAGGATTTGTTGATTTTGTGTTTTAAAAGGAAAGCTTTTAATCAAAAACCAAGAAAACACAGCCGTATGTTTTAAAAAACTGAGGATTTTAGAGAGTTTAAAGAAGGAAAGTAATTAAAAAAACTTACCAAAAACTACAGGCCATGCATAAGAGTTTACAGCCTTGTGTTACCTTTCTCTCACCAAAAAAATTTGTTGACCAGGAGCCACGCAGGAGTGATAAGAGAACAAATGACCACACGGAGAAGTAAAAAAACTGGAGGAAATACCAGGTTGCACCATGTATAAAAAAATGCGAGAGATGAGGGTTTTCCAACTTGTTTTTAGATTAGTGGGTGCGGGGAGGAGACTACAGGTGCACAAAGTCTCCAAAGGAAAAAAACATGGTGAGTAATTGAAAATGCCTGTAAGCAAAAAAATGTTGTTGTTGGTAAAAATGCATGAATAGTAAAAAAACATCGAAACAATCCAAAAAAATGCCTAGAATGAAGAAAAAAATGCACACAGTGCGCCCAATTAAAAAAAAGACGTATTGTATTGTATTTTGAATAGTTTGAGTAGTTTGAACAGTCAAAAATGGTCAGAGGGACAACAGTTCGTTGATGAGCAACCACGACTGAAGAACTCAAAGATCCTGCAACCACAGACAACATGCATAGACA
Organism: Taxus wallichiana var. yunnanensis; assembly: GCA_018340775.1. Lineage (NCBI taxonomy): Eukaryota > Viridiplantae > Streptophyta > Pinopsida > Cupressales > Taxaceae > Taxus > Taxus wallichiana. The sequence goes on along the minus strand of CM031236.1, from coordinate 212,664,879 downwards.
AATATCCTGCAAAAACCAGAGATCTTAAAAAAATTCACTTCCATTTTAATAAATGAAAGGAATCTCTATTTTGGATTTTGATACATCCAACTAAAAAAGCGGTTAAAAAACCTGATTTCTCAAGGTATTTTGAAAAACTTGCACATGCGAAGAAAAAAACATAAATAAACTTTAGAGAAAGCTTGTTATGATTTCTTTCGAGAAGTTGTCAAAGAACTTGTGCTATTAAGATCACCTTCGAGGATGGAGACCCGGAAGAGTTGGGCCATTGAGAGTACGATGAGTGTGCCTCAGCCATAGCTAGTAGAGGGAGGCCATGAGGGTGGCAAAGATGCGCGAGGATCAAGCATTTTACCTACCCCATGAGATGAGGACTTGATAGCCTCAAATATTCATGTTTAAGATTTTGATATTATTTCTTCTTTGCAAGGGACCCCCTAGAGGGTCATCATGTATTCATAATTTTTTTATATATTTTGTATTGTTTTTTTGTGATTATCATGTGTTCATTATGTGATGTGATGCATTTTTATTTGATGTGATGATTTTAGATTATATGTCATCATAATGGCTTCTAGATTAGATGTGATAGTGATGGTTGTTTTTGGGATGCATGTTTGTTTTACATTTGATAATGATGGTGAAATAAATGTATCATTAGATGGTTTTTTAAAAAAGATATGTGTTTTAATATAACGATTATGTAAATTTTCTATGTGATGAATAGGACTATAGATTTTGTATTTAAACTTTTCATGATAATAAAAATTTATATGGATAATATGTGATCAAAAAATTAAGAATGAAGGTGATGAAAGATGGATGTGTTGTAAGATAGATGCGAGATAGCATACGGTGTTTCAAATGAAGAATGACGTAGTGGAATACATATGTGATAGGATTTCGAAAAACATGCCTCGAGAATAGTGGAGACCTATAGGTGCAAATGACACTTCGTTATAACAAGGAATGTCCAAGGAAAATATGCCTCCAACCACATTGGAGGTAAATAGAAAGAGCATCAAGGTAACACAAGGCACATGCGACCAAATTAGATGTTGGATGAGGATAAAGGATTGCGGGTAAGCTCCCCTCAAATGGGGGATCAATTACTGCGACGAGGAATTGATGATGCGTTTGAAAAATATAGGTAAAAGAGGTCGGGTGGGAAAAGGATGGGTAAGAAGCACAACTAAGGAGAGATTACCCGGAAAAAAGGATCACAATTAGGATGGAAAACTATGGTGGCGATTACAATATCACATCAAGTATGGGACAATTACTATCTCAATGGAGAAGGACAACAATGTTCTATGGGCTCGTGAGTGGGTGAAACCAATGTAGTATGGATTTATTCTTAGATGACTAATTAGTGATGGGAAATTCATCAAAATATGTGCAACTATATGTGAAAATTATGTGAAATCTTTCATACACGAGGAATCAAACGAAAAACATTATGTGTTCACCATAATGAAAGGTAGAAAGTATGGTTCCCAATGGGACACGAAAAATGCCAAGAAGATGGAGTATGAAACACATACATGATGATATAATATTACCCCCTAGAGGAGAAAGTATGGCCACGAAGGTAAAAAGGAAAAAATAAAATATGCCCCATGTGGGGAAAAGGTTTGGCCAAATAGGTAAGAAAAATGGAAAACTATGTCTTAAGATGGGAAGAGTATGGCCATAAGGGTGGACTTGATATTATGAATGTAATTCCCAAATGGTAAGATGAGTATGGCCTCAAAGGAGAACTTTGTGCATAGATTGGATATTATTATAAAATAAAATACCAAATAGAGGGGTTATTATGGCCATAGGTTTGGACTTATGGAATGAATATGATTAACATGATCGAAGAAAAAAGGATTGCCAAAAATGTGGGATTGAGGAGTATGTATGCCCGAAGGAATATTTATTATGGCCATAGGTGTAGACTTAAAGAATATGTATGCCCCAAGGAAGAAATAGTTGAAAATGTTGTCTTAAAATCCCCAAGGTGGAAAAATCTAAATGACCATAAATGTGTAATTAATGTCAATAAGATATGATGCCCTAGAAACAAATGTAAGGAAGAAGGGAAAAAGAAATCCACAAAATGGTTGGTGGTAAGGCCAAGTGGATGATGACCGAGGCCAATCGACGATGACCAAGTGTCGATGGTCTACATAAGCCTAATGGTTGGCTGAAAAATCTCATTTTCATGTGTGAATTGATGAGAAAGGCTAGAATGATATAATAGAGATTGAGAAAATGGAGGCGATTAGAGATGCGAGCAAACTCCATAGGGTGTGGAGGATGGTGAGTAGCAAAACTCACATTGGTTTTCAATTAAATTAAATTTTTTATTTAATTTTTATCACTTTTTATAAAAAATTGATGATGCCAGAGGAAGTTAGCGTGACCTAGATGGGTCGACATCTATTGGGCCCTAAGGCACGTCTATTTGACTAGATATGCATCAACCTTTGAGACAGGTTAGCATCGACTAGGGTTAAATTGGATAAATTAGGTCTGATTTGATATTGGAGAAAAATTAAGACATTTAAAATGTATTTTTCAATTACAGATCTGATGTGTGTATGTTTTTCTTATGATTACGAGCTAAAGATAACTTGTATCTTGGAGATCAAGTTCATACTATATATGAGTAGATTAGAGGGCATGTGACGAGATGTTTTGTGGGACCATTTATCTATAATTAGATTAGGATGATTTAGACACTATCAAAGGATCCAACGAGATGTGGTGTTTATGATTGCTTTGGTCAAGAAGTGGAACCCATGACTAGTACATTCTTGTTTAGGATAGGGAGATGACTATCACCCTAGAAGATGCGTATCATATTCTCAAGCTACCAATACACAGGGTGAAAAAATAGACCCCATCGAAGTAGTGATGACAAATTAGTAGTTTTGACGTGGCTATTCGGAGCCGATGCACCCATTATAATATTCTCTTCAAGGAATTTTCCTATAAGTAGATATATAAGGCTAGGGTGGCGAGTAACAAATTGATTTTCATTGTTATGATGGTAGTTTCCTACTATTATTTACTGGAATCGGGAGGAGCTTGATTTCCATCGGCATTGATGGTGTAGTGGTCGATAGTGTTGGCCACTAGATAGTAGTTTTTTGGGACCGTACTTATTAGCTCGGAGTTTACCATAAATTATCTGGATACAAGTTAGGTAGGGTGTCGATGTCGGAGGTATACTTCTTAATACAGTATAGGGAATACAATAATATTGTTGTGATTAGGCCACAAAGGATTCCATGGGTTAGAGGTGACTATATTCGGTTTGAGGTTGGATTTCGAGATGGAGGGCCAATTAGGCCTTCAGAGATAGGGCGAGAGGGGGGTGGATTGGTCTGGATTGGCTTACGAGTTAGATATTGATCAAGTTAGATGGTGGCCATATTGGGAATTCCCAACTCGCATGGTGTGGATGTGGAGCTAGTGGTGATGAGGAGGATGAGATCGGTGTAGGGAGACGATTGGAGATGATTGAGGGTATTCAATTTTATAGGGTATGACAATAATTTAGATTTGTTTAGTGACTTCAACATGATCTGATTTTGTATAAGAGGGATGACATGGATAGAGATCTTATGAGTCCTACTACGACAAACCCACTAGAGGAGGAGGTTGTGCCATGGGATGATGACGATGATGTGGGAGTAGGAACAAGATACATGGATTGGCACACGACAACATGATCATCTTTAGTGATTGAGGAGGGTGGACACAAGGAGGTACGAGAGATGGAGGTAGATATTGAGGTGGATCTTACAGGGAGGCGTAGATGATGGAGCAGAAGAGTCTGCTAAGGTAGCATGCTTATGTGCCAAGCTAGATAAAATTAGGGTTTCGAGGTATACAACCTTACAAGAGAGGGATGTGGTCACTCAAGAGAGATCTTGAATTATTCAGGATAACGACCATTATTACCTATAGAGGGACACCTACAAGACCCATTTTTAGATTTGTCTACTATTGTGGTGACATAGTCCACCAATGGTTTTCATGAAACACTACGGGATCAAGAAATATGGCACCCCTTGGTATAATTTTTATGGAAGGATATAGAGTGCTAGCGAGTAGAGGCTAGATATTAACAAGTGATTTCTTTCGAGAAGTTGTCAAAGAACTTGTGCTATTAAGATCACCTTGAGAGGATGGAGACCGAAGAGTTGGGCCATTGAGAGTACAACGAGTGTGCCTCGGCCATAGCTAGTAGAGGGAGGCCATGAGGGTGGCAAAGATGCACATGGATCAAGCATTTTACCTACCCCATGAGATGAGGACTTGATAGCCTCAAATATTCATGTTTAAGATTTTGATATTATTTCTTCTTTGCGGACTCCCACTAGAGGGTCATGATGTATTCATAATTTTTTTATATATTTTGTATCATTTTTTGTGGATTATCATGTGTTCATTATGTGATGTGATGCATTTTAATTTGATGTGATGATTTTATATTATATGTCATGATGATGGCTTCTATATTAGATGTGATAATGATGGTTGCTCTTGGGATGCATGTTTGTTTTACATTTGATAATGATGGTGAAATAAATGTATCATTAGGATGGTTTTCTAAAAATGATATGTGTTTGAATATAACGATTATGTAAATTTTCTATGTGATGAATAGGACTATATGTTTTGTATTTAAATTTTTCATGATAATAAAAATTTATATGGATAATATGTGATCAAAAAATTAAGAATGAAGGTGATGAAAGATGGATGTGTTGTAAGATAGACAGAGATAGCATACGGGTGTTTCAAATGAAGAATGACGTAGTGGAATACATATGTGATAGGATTTCAGAAAAACATGCCTCGAGAATAGTGGAGACCTATAGGTGCAAATGACACTGCGTTATAACAAGGAATGTCCAAGGAAAATATGCCTCCAACCACATTGGAGGTAAACAGAAAGAGCATCGGGATCAAAAGAGATGAGTTAAATAAAGATTATGAAATAGGTGCCACAATGGTGGGTTTTGGATTAATCCATGGTTATTTGAAAGGGAAGCACAAATATGACTACAACGGTGGTCGTAGGAGGATAATATAGAAGGTGCAATTGGATAAATTGAGCTAGATGATAGAAGATGATGTTGGATATAGAAAGGAACTAATTTATGAACACAAAGTTCCTAGAAAGAAGTCCCCCTAACATAGGAGGATGAATCGATGGAGACGAGAAGAAGGATGCTAAAATATCAATAATGACGGGGATATGTTCCCTAGAGAAAAATATGTGGATAAGGTAGTGAATGTCAAAGGATATGGATGTCAAGAAGATGGTGTATCAAGTGAATAATATCAATGAACAAGGAAGGACCCTCATCGGGAGGAGCGATAGATAGAAGATGGTATGGATGGGCGAGATGACCGACGAGGTTGAATGGATGGAGACGAGGAAAATGAATACAAGTGAGATATATATTAATTGATAGATGAAGAAGGATAATCATCAAGGAGGTCATCCCGCTTGACAAGATCATGAATGATAGCCTCGAGGGCCTACGGTTCTCTATGTTGTGACCCGGAGTGGAATGAAAGTAAAAATGTGATGAGAATTGAACCATTGTGGATTTGATTTTATCATATGAAAGGGTGTCATGAGAGGAAGTGTAATGAAAGAAGTATCTAGTAAATGTTGGAGCACTTCTTAATAGGATTCAATGAATACATTAGCATGGGTTCACCAGAATGATACAAATGGTGAGGATGAAGGTGTATTACATTGGAGTCTAGACTTTCTAGAAGAAGAAGCGGTGGTGGATAATGTAGGCTTGGATGACTAGGTAGACGAAGGTACTCTAGAGGAAGGAGTTGATCATAGGAAATACTCAAATTTTTTGAATCGTTATATGAAGGAGGGTCCTAAGATGGATGGATGTGGCCCTAAGATGGAGGATGGTGATTTTCTCTTTATTGGAGGGATTTTTATCTTCTTGTGAGGATGATGAAGGGATTTTTTTAAGGATTCCAAGTTCTTTAGATCTATATTTTTGAGCAAGACCCTTGGCACAAATGATAATATTATCTACTTGTGGATCTCATGATGGTGTGGTGGCTGATGGCGGAAGTCGCTTCTACATGATGGGTTTTAGGGAGGGTAAGTATTGGATAGATGTGGGAATGTCTGGTTGTGTGGATGAGACAGGAGGGTTGCCTATAGCCACTTCATGTTTAAGTGCCCTCCAATATTGTTCAAATGACGAAGGCAGTGTGGAGGAAGAGGAGATAACAGGGATATAGTGATAATGGTCAATGTAGTAGGTGTAGGTATAACTATGGAAAGAGGAATATGTCTTTGAATCTATAGAAGGTAGCATAGGTTGGCATCGAATGGATGTGTATAGAGGAATAGGATATCATAGAGTATATGTGGATGGAGGTGTAGAATTAGCTAAATTAGATAAGATAGATGTAGGTATGGGATCCAGTAATATGTGGGGTGTGGAAATGATGAGAGGAATCTAGATGATGTGGTTAATGATATCTATGTGAGATGATGAAGATGGTGGATGAGATAAAATGGGATTGGAAGAGGTATGAGTGTCAAAAGGCACATGAGTAGATTTGGGAGGTGTGACAGTATGGTAGTAGATACGGATATGGAAGATAAGGTAAGTGGGGTTGTCGGAAGAAATGAGATAAGTGGTAGAGATGTCATCATACAAATAGTATTAGATGATGCAAGCATAGCAAAGAAATGTGTGATAATTATGTCAATGTGGTGAAAGGTGTAGATGAGGAGATAGGTGTGGCCAAGGATGATGCAGATGTAGTGAGAGTAGGATGGATGTGGTTGTAAGAGAAGTGGTAGAAGTAATGGAGGTAGGTAAGGTGATTGTAGATGTGATTTATGTAGGAATAATGTTAGAAGGGGCGTGAAGGGTGCAATACTGAGGATGGACATAGATGATGAAATGGGTGAAACCTATGTGGAAATACATGTCTAATGTATGGTATTGATTGAGAATAGGTCAAATAGGTGTGATGTAAAAGGTGAAGATGAACTGGACAAAGGTGGAGGATTAGAAAGTGGTTGGCTAAATATTTAATGTGATGGGATTGGATTTCCTTGGTAGACACAAGATCATGGTGATAAGTGGAGTCATATTGAGATTATGGACATGGGGCAAGAACGGGGAGATCTAATACGGTAGGCTCATTGTAGGTATCCTCGGTGAGTCAAGAAGAGAGATTTCATAAGATAGATTAGGATTTTTTTACTGATACCAACAGAGAAGGAAGTCACGAATGAGGTTCTTGTGAGGAATATCCATAATGTAATCAGGTACGGTGATGTCGGTGACACATGAAGGACAGAGGTAATGAGGTCAAAGAGGATGTGAGAGAAGAAGGAATGGTGCATGGGTATGAGGCTAAAGATTATTAGGATAAAGGTAATGATATATAAGGCATTAGGATATTACGTGATGGAGATAAAGGGGATGATGAATAAGGAAATGAGGGTGAATCATGGTTTATGGATTGCTACATGCGGTGAGAGGTGGGAGGTATATGAAAAGGTAGTCATAGATATCGCTAGAGAAATCCCTAAAGCAACCGATGGTCTGGATGGGGTCAGAAAGGACTAGGTGAGAACTTCTTGAGGAAAAGTTTGGTTACATTTTTAAATAGGAAAGAAAGAAAAAATTCCTTTTTATGTTTTGATTAAGAAAGTGTGAAGAGAATGGATGTAAATGGACCTAGGAGATAGAAAACCATGTTTGGTCTTAGGTAAGTTGTGGATTGAAAATGTCCAAACAATCTCTTATTGGGTGAACTAGGTGAACGAAATGTTTTGATGTGTTAATTTATTTTTAAGGTTTTTAGGATGTGTGTGATAAGATGTGTGATGTAGAATATTAAACCTCATACTTAAATTATATGAGAAAATATGATGCATAAGTAAAGGTTATTTTTATGCACAAAACAAAATGTGACATTCGATGAGTACAAATACAAGAAATGGAGGGTACGATGTAAAAGGATTAAATAAGGAAATTAAGAATACACGGATAGTGCTTTTCCTATTATTTGTTTGCACTCTTTAGTGATGAGTGATCCAAGCCAGGAACCCAACACAAACAAGCAATAAAGTGATATGTCATGTTGCGGTGTTAGTGTGAAATATGACAAAGTAAGATATATAAAAGAAAGGGATCACTAGCTAGTAAATAAATTCAAAACTTAGAAATGATGGAGGGTTTATGTTACCTCATGCATGATTCTTGATATGGGTGTTGAATGATGGATTATCATTACTCGCCAAACCTGCAAACAAGACTCGAGAAATGATTTTATTAGATACATAGGGGTGGGGGCTACTCAACAAATTGGTCTCGAGAAGTGTTAACTTCCTTGGTGGATGTCACCCCCATTTGTTAGATAAAAGGATGTAAAATAAAAAGCATGCAGAAATAGAGCTATCATTGAATTTGAAAAACCACATTAATTGATCTAAATATTTTTAGATGACAATAAATATAAAGTATGTGTTACATGGTCAGGGTCAAAGGTAACCAAAAATGTGCACATGTAGGTCAACAACAACTTGTAAGGATGGATCTAGAGCTATTGATGAAATATGTAGACCTGCAAGGTCCGGTGTGATATGAAGTTGATGACGACATGTAGCTATTGTAGAATATTTTGCGGAGTGAACAAGAAGTATAGAAATAGGATAAATCCCATAAAGGAGGATGCGAGATGGAGTTTTGGAAAGACATGACCCGAGTCGATGGCGATCGGAAGGATTAGTGGTGATTTGTATTGAAAGTGTGCAAAGTTGAGGATGGAAGGATGAAAATGAAAACCTATAAGCAAAGTAAGCTTTGGGAGAAAGTTGTTGAATCTTTTTCAAGCTGATATATACCTGCAAGATGTTATGATTAAAGAATTTATGATAATATGATTAAGCTAATTTGATAATGATAAAAAGATTTCATGAACAATGATTGTGAGTGATGTAAGCAAGTTGAAAAAATTTCTAAGAGGTCATGGATGTCTAAGAACTTCTCACACATGAGGAGGGTTGCATGCATCTAACTATTGGCTTGATTGAGTGATTTATTATTACCAGATGCCTATAATGGAAAGAAAGCACTTGTTTTATAAGGGTCGATGATGATTGGGTTGGGTCATCGGCACGACTATGGGGAAAGTTTCCCCAATGAGCATGATTTGTTATTTAAGGAGGGATTTGTTTGTTTTTAAGGCTTGGGTGAGTGATTTAAAGAATATGAGCAGGTTTAGGTTACTATGGGATAAATCCAAGGTAGTTAGAAGGTAGGATTTGGTAGAAAAAGCATATGGATTTATGTGTAGGATAAAAGCATCCTAATTATAAGGTTGATTGGGGCCATGAGGATCTAAATTATTTATTAACTAATTAATGGGAATTAATTAATTAATAGGATTAGGATGGCCATTTAATTAAATAAGGAGATAAATATGCACACACGAGTGAATGAAGGAATGGATACTGATTTTAGGTGTCTACATTTTGCCCCTATTTGTTAAGTGGTTTACAAGAGAAAACTATGAGACAAAAACAAAAAAACGTTAGATGAGGAGAAATGATTGATGGTAATCTCCTTGTCAAATGGGGTTCAATGATGCCACAAGGAATTCATGACCCATTTCAAAAATATAGGTAAAAAGGGCGGGTGGGAAAAGGATGGGTAAAAGGCACAACTAAGGAAAGATGCCCTAGGAAAAAAGGATCCCAATAATGATGTAAAACTCTAACATTGATTCCAATATCACATCGATAAGGGACACATTTGGGTCTTAAGAAATATGGACACCAATGTTCTATGGGCCCATGAGTGGGTGGAAACCACTGCAGTATGGATACAAGGATGAAAATGAAAACCTATAAGCAAAGTAAGCTTTGGGAGAAAGTTGTTGAATCTTTTTCAAGCTGATATGTACCTACAAGATGTTATGATTAAAGAATTTATGATAATATGATTAAGATAATGTGATAATGATAGAAAGATCTCATGAACAATGATTGTGAGTGATGTAAGCAAGTTGAAAAAAATTTCTAAGAGGTCATGGATGTCTAAGAACTTCTCACACATGAGGAGGGTTGCATGCATCTAACTATTGGCTTGATTGAGTGATTTATTATTACCGATGCCTATAATGGAAAGAAAGCACTTGTTTTATAAGGGTCGATGATGATTGGGTTGGGTCATCACGACTATGGGGAAAGTTTCCCCAATGAGCATGATTTGTTATTTAAGGAGGGATTTGTTTGTTTTTAAGGCTTGGGTGAGTGATTTAAAGAATATGAGCAGGTTTAGGTTACTTATGGGATAAATCCAAGGTAGTTAGAAGGTAGGATTTGGTAGAAAAAGCATATGGATTTATGGGTAGGATAAAAGAATCCTAATTAAAAGGTTGATTGGGGCCATGAGGATCTAAATTATTTATTAACTAATTAATGGGAATTAATTAATTAATAGGATTAGGATGGCCATTTAATTAAATAAGGAGATAAATATGCACACACGAGTGAATGAAGGAATGGATATCTGATTTTAGGTGTCTACATTTTGCCCCTATTTGTTAAGTGGTTTACAAGAGAAAACTATGAGACAAAAACAAAAACGTTAGATGAGGAGAAATGATTGATGGTAATCTCCTTGTCAAATGGGGGTTCAATGATGCCACAAGGAATTCATGACCCATTTCAAAAATATAGGTAAAAAGGGCGGGTGGGAAAAGGATGGGTAAAAGGCACAACTAAGGAAAGATGCCCTAGGAAAAAGGATCCCAATAATGATGTAAAACTCTAACATTGATTCCAATATCACATCGATAAGGGACAATTTGGGTCTTAAGAAATATGGACACCAATGTTCTATGGGCCCATGAGTGGGTGGAAACCACTGCAGGTATGGATACAAGGTGGGATGACCAATGGATGATGGAAAATTCATCAAAATATGCGCAACTATATGCAAAAATTATGTGAAATACTTCGTACGTGAAGAATAAAACAATAAGGTTATACGTTCACCAAAAATGAGGATGTGTATCGATTCTTAGGCTGCACATATAGGGGAAAATAGTCCCCATCACTAGTGATAACAGATTGGTAGTTTTGATGTTGTTGTTTGGAACCAATGCAACCCTTATTAGATTCTCTTTATGGGAAATTTCCAACAAACAAAGATATGAGGTTGTGGCACATAGCTGATTGATTTACATGGTTATGATGGTAGTTTCTTGCTATGCTTTTCCGTACTTAGGAGGAGCTTAGTTTCCATGGTCGATGACTGGTTTAGTAGCCGATATTGTTGACCACCGATAGTGTTTTCATTTAGGATGGCACAATTATCTTAGGTTTATGATGAGCTATTTGGATATAGGGAAGGTAGGAGGTAAGGGTAGGATGTAGGATTCTTACTACACTAGCGCGGGTCCTATGAGCATATTGTTGTGATAGAGTTGGACCTAATGGATCTTGAGTCATCAACCATTCGATCTGCACCACATGTCATTGCAAGGTGCACCGTGTAATTATATGTCTCCTTTTTCCCTTTGTGTAAAGGGAAATGGGGATGCAAAATGGAACTCCACCCATAATTGGTCCATTTTGAAAAAGTCCCATGGTTCTTCAAACGACTAGTTTCTAGCTCCTCGGTCCTTCCAACCTACATTTTGGGCTTAACCTTCACCGTTGGTTCTACAAAACTTGTCATCGTGATATGCTGCATGAAACTTAATGTCCCTCACATCTCTTTAATGCTTGAGTGACATGAGGGACATGAAAATGTGTCTCATTCCCTTCGTGTATTTTTTAAATATTTCAAATCCTTCATGTTTCTCGCTTCTAATTTCTAACCTTTGCGCTTTCGAGTCTACAACTTACTCTATAAATTCTCACCACTAGTTCACCATTACTGTACTCCTCAAGCCGAGATCATGTCACAAAAATTTTTCCTCCACTCCATGACAACATACAAGTCTCAGAATAATTTTTTAATAAAAAGAGGAAGAAGAAGAAAAGAACGAAGAGAAGAAACAACAATGAAAATCTCCATTGTCATTAAATAGAGATTCAAATAAATCTTGGGAACCAAAGGAAAAAAAAACCATTTTTTTCTATTCATTCCTCTCTCAAAAAAATATCAAAACCAAAAGTTCATACCCTCCTTACGTGGCATAGAACACTCACGGTGAAGAAATCCTCTTCCACCCAAACAAATAAAAGCTTAGTTTCGTCAAAACCGACAACCGAATCAAGAGAAATTTCACCAATGAGATAAGAAGAAAAAAACTATATCAATTTTTTTTTCATCACGAACGGAGGATAAAAATAGAACTACAATTTTTAAGGTCCATCAATGGCCGGGTGTGTTTAGAAGCATAACCGGTGTCAAAAATTTATAAGTTTAAAATCTCTCAAACTATTGATCAGGTAAACACAAAATTTCATAAAGATGATATTGGAAAGAAAAACCCTATCGAATACTTTGTTCCACATCAATTCAACCTCCGAAGCCTGATTTCTAAAAGTAGTAGGTCTTCTATATGGAGGATTACTATTTTGGTAAACTCATCAACCAAAGAACCTTTGAAGGAGATGTTGAACACAAAGGATGTACTAAAGTTTATAATTCATCAATACGGGCATCTTGGTCTAACTTTGATACTTACTAAAAATAGTAAGTGGTCTCACGAGTACCGCCAAAAATAGCTAGTTGGTCTAGAAGGAAAGAGGAATATAGTAAGAAGAATAAATTCAAGCTACCATATTCAGTTGAGGTGGGAAAAGCTAGCTTGTACACTTACCAAAAATAATAAGTTACCCCATGGGTACTTTCTAAAAATAGAATGTTTTGGCCCTAGTCACGTAAACTCCTCATTACCTCCTTAATGACATATATTGCCATTTTTTCATCTTTGTGGGATTGCAAGATGATTCCAAGGCTCAAACATTACATTCCTAACATCATAGTGGTCTTGGAAGAATTGCCCTTAATTCAATTGTGTTAAGAAGTAATGCAAGGCATTGAAAGGCGCGAGAGATGAATTCATCTTCATCACTTGGAGAGTTGTGTGATTCGAAATAAGTATTTTTGAATATTTGAAGGAATTGCAATGGCTCATCAATTAGGTATCAAGGAGGATCATTATGAATGATGCTCGTGTCCATCTCAATATTGCATTGAGAAGTCCTAAAATAGTGTTTCTCAACACTCATTTTGAGACACAAGATGCCCGAGCACCATGTAAAAGGAGGAAACAAAGTGTTTAAAATGCACTTCATCAAATATTTCTGATGAGTACAATAGTGTGACTGTGTAGCAGAATGTCATCAAATATTATTCTCCATCCTCAAACTTCTTCGGTGTGTACCTGAGTGAATTATGCCCACGGTTATCAAACTAATCATTCAATTTTGTTTTTAAACACTCATTTTGAGGGGTTTGTGCATCATATATTTTATGACCATCATTAGAAAAGTGTTCAAAGGTGTCCATAGGATTAGCCTTCATCAATGTGATGGGATTATCATGGGTGCATTGTGCAAACAATTGTGTCAAGCCTCCATCCATATGCATAATTGGTCAAAGGAAGTGGAAAATTTTCATGGACTACTCAGAAAGAGTCTCCTCATAGTTCAAAGGTTCAAAGATAACATTTCACCAATTCATTAGTGGAGCAAAATTGTCATCAGAGATGGAGTGGTCTTCATTGATATTTCTTTCTCCCTTCTCCCTCTTCTTTCTCTCTCATTTTAATTCTTCGTTGAGCATAATCATTGTATTTTGTCCTATTCACTTAAGTGACCTATTTTAAATTTGTAAAAGTATTTTCTCAAAAATATAAGAGAAATACTTAATGTTGTTGCAAATAAGCAACACCCCGGATGTTGATCGTGCTTCTAGTTTGACATCTTGAACATCCAAAGTGTGATTGCACAACATCAATCCTCTCCCCAAATGTGGGACTTGTAAAAATGGGAGAGGAATCTTCATATTAGAGGCTGGTTCCTCAACTCCCTAATCAGATGTATCACTTACAAGTTGCGAGAGGTTTAAATTCCTTATTCCTACTCTAAATTCCGGGGGACAAAGACAAGGAATGCAAGAAAAATGAAACTAATGCTAATGAGGTGATGCACCAAAGGAGTAGTAGAGACACCTAATACTACAATACATACACAATCCATAAGAAAACATAGCACAAGCATGCAAAATCTACTCAAGATGTAATGAAAGATCAAGAAATAATGGTAAATATATGAAAGGATTGAGGGATTTTAATCACAGAGCATACATTATCATTCTAGATCCAATACAATGCATTACAGTGTGACCAAGAGGCAAAAAGGTGCAGTATTACATGGAAAGGTAAAAATTTCCATAAATTCCGCCAAGAAGGAAGAAAAGGGAAGTTGCAGAGTGAAAAGTGTCTCTTTTTGGAAAATGACCCCATTCTGGCTTTTACAGTGCAAGCCACGACCCCAGGAGAGATAAATGCAGGAAAACATGGGAGAGCTTCAACCACAAACCCAAAACAAATTAAAACAACATGGGTATCCTTACAAGCCCATCCCACGACATTTTTCGCCATGGTGGGAGAGAATGTGAGCCATTCTTCATTAAACCGGTGGTTGAAATGTCATTTCTGTCCATGACCATGTGATGAGAGGCATTTTAAAATTTTCTCTCTCCAAAATCCATCAAAATGCAAAAATTACCTTGGAATCATGTAGATAATTTCACCAGCTTTCCATTGATATAAGAACATGAAAACCAAGCTCGGATCGAAAGATATGGCCGCTTTGAAATTTTAAGGCAAAACAGGCCAAATCGGATTGGCAAGGGCAAATTTTTTAAATTTTCCACTTTTTGGTCATTTGGAAAATTTTCCAAAAATTCCCCACGCTCTGTCATTCGGGTGCCACGTGGCATGTTTTGATTCGCGCGGGCCTTTAATGCTTCATTTTCCATTGTTTTGCCCTTTGAAAATTTTCCAAAAACAATCCCCCGTCACGGTACGATGATCTAAGGACACGTGGCACGTGCTGATTGGGTGCGCAGCTGTCCTCCTAAATTTTCCGTCATTGTTTGACCCTATTTCTTGACTTGGACATGTGGAAAAACCTCATTTGTTGTGGGCCTTTCCCTTCAAATTTTCCATGTGGGCTTGTCTTGAGTTTTTTGGCGCCACCAAACACGTGGCAAGATGTGATTGGTTCGCGTTCGGGGCGATTTTTCCTTTGAAATTTCCTTCTTTTCCCTTTGGGAAAATTTCCCAAATTCTCCCCGCCTTCGCCAATCTAGGACACGTGGCACAATTTCATTTTCTGCAGAGACCCTCTACAAACATTTTTCCTTTTGCGCAATCCCTTTGGGAAAAAATCCCAATCTCCTCCCACGCTCCGCCGCTCCGGGACTGAGGACACGTGGCCTTCTCTGAATGGTTGGCAGGCCAATAATTTTCCTTTTGAAATTTGGAAAATACTTCACCAAAATTCTAACTTCTCTTCTTCCTCCAGCGCCCGCGGGTCCCATGCCATAGGACACGTGGTGAAACGTGATTGGGTGCGGGCCTTTCCTCTAAAATTTTCCATGGTGCCAACACTTAGTCAAATTTTCAATTTTCTCCCCTATAAACACGTGGTGCCATCCGATTCACGGGAGTGGGCCTATGGGGAAAATATTCCCTTAATAACTTCGTCGGGCCATAACTTAAAAATACATGGAGTTAGGAGGAAAACTTTACCTTTCTACGGAAAGCTGAGAAAGAGCTCTATCTAATGGTGCTATTTCAAGAAAGTTTTGAGTTCTGGAAAGCAAAAATTATGACTAAGGCACAAGAGAGCTAAGAATGAAAGGATTTAGCCATAAAATGAGCAAGGGGTCCATTATGAATAACAATTTTGGCGACTTAGAGGGGTTATCTACCTCTTTGGATGAAGTTACCAGTTGCCTGAAGCAATCCATTGGGCATGGAGTCATTAAATTCTCTATTTGGTACCCCAACTGACTAGAACACTGCAAGGAGGAAGATGGAGGATGGAACATCACCTGATTGGAGTAAGGCCTGCAAGACACATTTCTAGGAACAACAATCTTGTGCCAAAGCACTTAGGAAATCAAAACTTATATACAAAGAAAACAATGTGCATAAGCACTTGGAGAAATGAAACCTAAGCTAATATGTACAAGGTGGAGAATTCCCTTCAGTAGCAATGCTTTAGATGGATTCCATTGACTAGAATCTGTAGTTCTTCGCCATCCAATGAAGACAATTGGAAAGCATTGCTGCCCTTACACTTTGTGACCATGTATGGGCCACTCCAAATGGCATCAAATATTGAGTGCCTTCCCGGTTTTGCTCTATCTGCATCCCATTTTAACACTAGATCTCCAACTTGGAAAGATCTATTCTTGGCCTTCCTATCAAAGGTCTTCTTTATCAAATATTGATCCTTCTCCATTGCTTGGGATGCCTAATTTCTGATTTCTTGGAGCTCCATCAATTCTACATATCTAACCTCCATGGGCTCAAACTCCAACAATTCTAACTATTTCATGAGTTCCAACGTTGGCAACTCAAGTGACATGGGCAAGATTTCCTCTCTTCCATAAATAAGCTTGAATGGAGAGTTACCTCGTAGATCTCTTAGAGTTATCCTATCAGCCCATAAGGCTGATTTCAACTTAGTTTGCCAAGACCTCTAATTTTCATCAAGGGTCCTCCTAATAATCCTCAACAAGTTCTTGTTTATAGATTCAACCTGGCCATTACCTCGAGGGTAATAATTTGATGAAGTGATTAGGTAGATCCCATTCTTGACAGCCCATATAGTTACCTTAGACCCAATGAATGCCAATGCATTATCTCGATATTATTGTAGCAGGTATGCCAAACCTGGTTTCTATTCCCTCATAGAAGTCAGGATGCTAGATTCATTTGCTTCCTTGAGTGCTATTGCTTCACCACTTGGTGAAGTAATTTGTTGCTGTTAAGATCCATTTGTGCCCTTGGCTTGAATTGGGATTAATGACTCCAATGAAGTCTAAACCCCAATGTAGGAATGGCTGGTTAACTGAAATTGGATGCAATGGAAGGGCAGCTAGCCTCTCTTTACCTACGTGAAGAATGCAGAATTCTTGCACCTCTTGATCCATGCAAAACAATCACCAAAATCTTGGGCCAATAATATCCAGCTCTCATGATCTTTAGGGCTGTCACTCTTAGTGCAAAATGACCACCAGCTGATACACCATGGAACTCTTCCAACATCCTATGAATGTGATTTGTGCTAATGCATCTTAGTAACACTCCATTCACGTCCTTTTTGAACAAAACACCATCAACAAGGGCATATGGGATAGCCTGCAATATGAAGTGTATTCTTTTGGTCTTGTTCATCTCTGGAGGGAATAGACATGTGTTTAGGAAGTGCATTATGTCTTGGGTCCAACAAGGAGTGAGAACGCCATTATTTTCCTCTTGATTGCTTCCTTGCTCATGGCTGTTTTGTAACACCAAAACAACCTCCTTCTAATTGCATGCTTCCTTTTGTTTGCTCAAAATCAGCTACTCACACAATCCTTTCCCTTTGACCAACTTGGTGACTTTAATCTCAATGTCATACTCCATGATACGAGTTATCCAACCTACTCTCTTTTCATTTAGGTCTTTGTTGAGGAGGAAGTCTTTAACTTCCACATGAGAAACCAGCAATCGAACCTTGTTGTTTGAAACTATATGCTTGAATTTCTTCAAGCTCCTTATTACTTTGTAAGAACATGCTTCTCAATGAAAGAATATCTCACCTCATAGTCCTCCAGGATTTGGCTGAAGAAAGTAACGGCTGCTCATCATTGTTTTTGTTCGCTGTACCAAATTGCATAAATAGTATCATCACCCCCAAATGCATTGAGGATGAAATCCTTAGAGAAATCCATGTTTATGAGAGTTGGGGCTTGAGAGATGGCTTCTTTGATTTCTTCAAAACTTTCCTTTCCTTCTACTATCCATTTGAAAGCCATGCTTTTCTTTAACATCTTGGTGATAAGCTTAATAAGGGCTGCAAAATTTGGGACAAACCTCTGAACAAAATTTATTCTCCCCAAGAAACTCTAAAGTGCCTTCTTGTGGCTTAGGCAAAGTGGTAGTGCTCTTATGGCTTTAACTCTTTTGGATCAATTGTTAATCCTTCTTTGGAGACAATGTGGCCAAGGAGTTTTCCTTCATGGGCTAGAAAGATACACTTTTTAGGATTTAAGGATACTCCAAATCTTTTGCACCTTTGGAAAACTTGTCTCAAATGAAAGAGATGGTCTGCTACATTTTTGAAAAAATAGTGATATCATCAAGATATATCAGCACAATGTTGTTAATCAAAACCTTGAACTCCATGTCCATTGCCCTTTGCAAAGTAGCTCTAGTGTTGGACAGCCCAAATAGCATTTTCCTATATGCATAAGTTCCCATTTGTCAGTAAATGTTGTCTTGAACTGATCTTCTTCTTTCACCATAATCTGATTGTACCTCAATAGCCATCAAGTAATGAAAACCTCTCGAGCTAGCAGCAACTTGCAAAATTTGTTCCATGGAAGGAAGTGGGTAATGATCCTTGAGAGATGCCCTATTCAAATCTCTCAAGTCAACACACAATCTAATTTCCCCACTCTTCTTTCAACCTGGAACCAAGTTGGCTACCCAACTAGAATGCTTGATAGGGAATATGATTCTTGATTCTATCAACTTATTCAATTTCTTTCTCATGAGAGGATCCATGTGTGGATTGACCGCCTTTTTTTTTTGTCTAATGGGTTTAGTACTTGGATACAATTCAATGGTGTGTTGAACTAACTTGGGGTTGAAACCTTTCAAATCTTCATAACTCCAAGCAAACACATCAGGGAATTCTTGATAGAGTTGTATGAACGCGTATGTTTCTTGCTCATTTGTCACTTTACCAACTCGGAGTGATTTTCCTTCTTCCACCGAGATGGACACCGAATCTTCTCCCTTGACTTGGATGTTTGCTTTCTCCTTCCTAAACTGATCATTAGGATTGAAAATGGACTCCAAAGTAATAAGTCCCTTTGGTAGTTTGTTAGTTCTCAGCTGTACCACTTGGTCACCATATTGCTGCTCCAACTTTTCCTAATTTTTAGCTGAGAACTCAGCTTCTTCTTGCAAGAAATGGATGATTTGCTGATCATTTTCAAACACTTGCCAACTTACATTGTTGTTTGGCACTGAAGGCCTTACAATCACATGGATGTTTGGTTGTACCTTGTCTTTTTAATGCTTTCAAAAACGTCAAAGGCTGCCCCAACTACTGCAACTGTCAAGATCTTGGTTCTCTTTTCTAGCAATGGATTTTATGTCAAATCCCTCAAAATATTCAATAAGGTCCCAAACCCTGTTCTTGTAGCATTTGAGTAGATCATTCTTGACAAAGATGCTGCCCCTTAACTTGGTTGACAATCAACTCACTATCACTAAAGACTTGCAAGTGCTTTATTCCTCTCTTGATTGACCAATGCAACCCTTATATCAAGGCTTCAAATTCAGTAGTGTTATTAGAGCATGCAAACTAAAATCTAAAAGTTGAATAATACTTAACTCCTTGAGGGGAAATCGACATAGCTCCCCCTCCTACACCTTGTCTACTCCTTGATCCATCAAAAAACAACTGCCATACCTCATTTTCATCCTTATGCTTTGGCTTGGTGATGCTAGGAATAGGCTGATTTTCTTCATGCATGCAATAGACTCCTAGCTCAGATTCTTCTATTTCTTGATAAGGGTCAAAATCATGCACCTTATTTGCCCATTCATCAAGAGTTAGATCCGAGATGCTCCTACCTTGGTGTCGGTTCACTCAGGTGCTTGATAATCATCTTAATGAAACACCGAACAATTGGTATTGATTTGGCTTGGAGTGTAAGACTCAATGTGAAAGTTTGTAATAGGTTTAGATCTGATTGTGGCTTTAGTTCCATATCTTTCTCTGAATAACAGTATGACCAATCAGCAGATAAGTAACCTCCAATCTTGGCTATGAAATCCTTGACGGACATAGGCAAAAGCAAAGACCGTGGAAGGTCTATTACCGAGACATCTTGTAAAACAAAAACGTTGGGGCATGCATGCAAAGTAAGACTCAAGTTTTTATCACTCCAACCATTATTCTTATCAAGTTGTCCCATCTGATTGCACTACCCCTTTGGATATGGCTTCATACTTGAATTCCCAACTAATTAGCTATTTGCTTGGGCATTAATGAACTACTTGCCCCAAAATCAATCATGCAATTGTGTACTAATTGGTTTCTAATGATCAATGAAACATAGAATGGAGGGGCTTCAAAATTTTACCTTGCTGTCCTCCATGATTCACCTCAAGATGGGCAGAATTTGTGAGCACCTTCTCTTGCATCTGGACTTGCTGATTTGAAATTGACCAGTCCTTCATGGTAACTTGTAGCAAATCTCTCGGCCAAGGATAGATAGTGATTCCCAAAATGATATGTTTACATTTTCTTCTTCATCCGATCAATGATGTTGAATGGAGATGAAGCATCTCTTTGTTGTCCCTTGACACTGCACATTCATTCCTTGCATATAGGAAATAACAAACCGGCATTTGAGTTGGCCTAAGAGCTGTTTTAGGCAGCCCTTGTGTGTTTGAAACTGAATTTTGTTTTCAAATAATTTGTGGAGTGATAGAAGGTTGTGGATTACTTGGAGCCAATGGTTGTTCTTCTCCCAAATTTCTCCTTTTTGACCTTGTGTTGGCTGCAACACTTTGGGGAATTGTTTGATTCATGCCACAAAAATATTTTGCCTCGCCCGGCTTTACAAGTGTAGCATCATTTGGAGCTGATTACTTTCTGGAATGTTTTTTTGTTGTTGGTTATTTTCTTGACTACCTTTACCCTCCGTACTGAGTTGTAGTCACCATTAATTCTTAATTTAATGCATCATTGAAACACATAGAATAGTTGTAAGGTTCATTGCATGGGAAACACCAATCATACTCTTGAGCTATGTTGTTTTGCACTGGCACTAATGCCTTAGAGGCAGATATAGCATTGGGATTATAGGGCTAAAATGGTCTATCGGCGGAGGTATTACTTGGTTTAAATTTACAATTGGATTGGGTGGTCTTTGAGGTTGGTATGGCTGCCTATTAGGCTTAGCTTGAGGCTGGAAAGAAGGCTTAAAACCTTGGGCTTACTACCGCTTGAGTGTAACCAGCTCATTACCTAGATTTTGCAATTGCTTCATGACTTCTTGAAGTTCATTTGAGGCACTAGAAGATAAAGTAGAAGCTTCACTTGAATTCTGATTTCTAGGAGTGGGAATAAGGGTTAAAATAGGTGTTTGATTAGTGTTTGGGCTCTCTAAACTTGGAAGTAGTGGCATTGGAGGCCTAGGAGCTAGCTTGCTAGCTTGAATCAAACAATTTTCAGCTCTAATGGAAATGCTATAAGAAACAGGATAGTTGTGCCCCCATGGATTGAATTAACATAGAAATATTAGAATTTAAAGCTTTAAGGTAATATACAAAAACACCTTCTGATGTTTGCCTTCTATCGCGATCGGAATTATCTCCAAAGTCATTTGAAATCGGCGTTGAAGTCAGTTGGCTGCTCATTGGGAGCTCTCTTCATGGTTGTCATCTGCTCTAAAAGGGACAAGTTGTCTCCCTTTTCTCCAAACTGCTCATGGAGGGCTATATATAGCTAGTTCCAATTTTGGATACAACCGAGGCAAGACTCTGAACCATTGCAAATATTTCCTTTGAATGAAGATTCCATCAATTTGTGACAGAAAATTGCATCTCATTGATCTCATGGATTGCACAAATATTAGCAATATCCCGAATATGATCACCAAGAGTGGTCTGATTCTCTCCAGTAAAGTATGAAATGTTCTTTAATGTTGCAACCGTGGGATTGGATTCGTGCGCATTGAGAGAAAGTGGGTCTGCTGCAAGTGAAATTGACATAGGGGTTGTTTTCTACCATTCCGATTGGCCTTAGAACCCTTGTTGATTGAATGAAATTCTACCGTGGAGGAGGAGTTGAGAGAGTTCTTTTTGGTGGAGATGGAGACCTTTGAATTCTCCTCCCTTTTTCCTTCTTCTTGGAGATAACTATATATATTCAAATAACACCTCTTCCTCTCCAGCTCTTGACCTTGTGGTGATTCTTCTCATGAGTTTTCGTGCCGCATTGCTAAAACCAGGCTGATTCTTCTTCCTTGGAGTTGTCGGATGTGCGCTTTAGGGCTCTTTTGAGCAATAAACTTGCAAAAATGCACATCAATTTTGTTGCGAATGAAGATGAAGACCTCTAAGGTCCCACCGGGCGTGCAAAAAAACTATTGTAGAGCTCCGATCAACATCCGTGGGTGCTCGATTTGCAACAACACTTAATTCATGGAAAACGAAGGTTGTAATTGGAATTTGGAAATGAAGAATCATGTGAGGGAGCTGAAAGCACAATTCATATTGTTATATATTGAGATGGCCTCTCCATTCCAAGGGATTCTTAATTTTGAAGAAATATTACTATGTAGCATTGTGAATTGTGATATCTTGGTTGAAGATTTGTATTCATCACTACACATGGAATAAAATATACACTTGTTCTATTTCCTTTATTTTTCCCCTCTATTTCTCAATTTCATACACTTTGCAAGATTGGTTGATCATGCATGGAATTGGAAAGGAACTTGGTGTCCTCATAGATGAATTTTAAATGTTGGTATTTTACTTAATTGGTCCCTCTAGATTCATTGTAATTTTATCTATATTGAAGTTTGAACTACTGCGATTAGTAGGTGTGAGCTCTGGAATCTACTCAAATGAGTAATATTCCTTGCATAATTTCTCCCTTCATCATTGTAATTTCCTCTCTTGTACCCTTGTACAAGCACTTTGCCACAAGTTAGGTGAATTTTCCTGTGTAATCCCCAACCAATTTATCCACCCAAAACATTTAGATAGGATTAGGATTAGTTTACTTTTAATAATGGGATTTATATCATTCAATGAAAAGGGGTGTGTAGCCCCATGAGCATTAGTGGAGATACATAATTTATCCACCCAAAAATTCTCACCAACATTTTTTGGTGACTCTGCTAGGGAGATATTTTCCTAAATGCGCCCAAAAGTATGTCTTCCCATAAAATCAAAAAATACAAAAAATGTATATATTAAAAAAATCATATTTCAAAAAGACAATCATTTTTTAAGGTGACTCCATTAAGGAATGAATTCATATCATGTTCATTTCCAGAACCATGAATAAATTTCTAGATTGGAGTGAAGTACCAATGAGTGACAATGAAGAAGAAGAAGATGTTTTCATGAAAAGAAGGTAATTGATCAGCGATTATTCCATACTAGTCTTTACAAAAAGGAAAATTCAAGAATGTTAAAAGAGGCTCGTACTTCAAGGAATAATTTACATGTAGACAAAGGAAAGAACAAATAACCTATCGAAAATGAAGAGTAAATTAGGAGCTAGTGGAAAGGAATGAGGGGAGACATAGATATGGTATGAAGCTCGAGAATATGCCAAATTATGTGAGAGATGTATGCACAATTTGAAGCGGCACATAGCGAGGAAGAAGTGGAGATTTGTCCTATAGAGGAAGTTATTGAAGATCATTCATATCATAGGTTTTTCATCCCTAAAAGATTCTTGAACGCTATTGAAGAAAATATAATACTTGATCCTTCCAATGAAGATCAAATCAGCATTTAAGAATATAACAAAAGATAGGACAATGCAAGATCTGCTAAAGAATATTTTTTCATTCTCACACATCTCACTACAAAAATAAGAACGTTTTCCTTATTATACCACTCTTTTGAAGAATTAATTATATATGGTGATGAAGAAATGAATATTTTGAAAAGAGGATACATGGAAAGGCTTTAGAGCATAATAGAAGGAAATTCTTACCATGAAAAGTCTTTGATAAAATTTAGAGGTATGTTTTATCTCTACAAAGAAGATATAAACATATTCAAGCATGAAATCAAATGGAGGAATAATATAAGATGTCGAAACTATAAGATACTATAAGTTTTCATTCCTATAAAATCCTTGGATGTTCTAAAGAAGATCTTATCATAGAACCTTCCGATGAAAGACAAAGTAAACGTCATGGGGGAAGAAGTAGAAGACATGAAGATAGAATCACCTTTCATAGGGGATACTATATTCGATAAAGGAATATCCTGGCTGAATAATGGATGATCCAATAATCTCTTAAGATTCTACCAAAGATGAAGAAGATGACCAATTTGAAGTAAGCATGAATGATCCCCTTTAAATTTTTGATGTTTCAATTAATGATGAAATGAATATATGTGAAGAAGTGCAAGAAATCCACCTAGCATCATGGACCAAAAATGATGAATTCAAGATGGTCATGGATGATTTTCCCTCCTATTTTGATCTTTCAAGTGATGTAGAGATGTTACATGAAGAAATGGAAATAGTCAAAGAACCAGATTCTCTTCCCAATTCAACCATGGATGATATGATGGAAGAATATCACTTCCTTTTTGAATTCAAGGAGAATGAATAGTTCGAACACAATATCTTCCCACTCAAGGAGCAGAGTGATCATCTCAATGAAGACAAATCCTTTCATTTTTTATATGAGAAAGATTCAATAATGAATGATCAAGATGTAGCTGAAAATTCTTCTCATATTGCTGCCCCAACATGGTTCTCTGCTCCCTACCAAGAAGAGGATGATATGGATTTTGAGCTTGAAGGAGTGCCCTTCCCACAAATCTTGGACCTCTTCTCCTTGTCATAAGGTGTCGGGAATCAAGTAATCCCACATTTGAAAAAAATTGAATCGACAACGCAAAACATGGAAGAGGTAACTAGGATCTTTTAAATGAAATATGGACCCTATGGATCATATTTTTAAGCATCTCTTGGAGGCACAACATGAAGATTCTTCTCATAAGGATAAATATGAATCTATGGAAAAATAGGAAGAACCATCAATACAAGACATCTTGAATGATGAAGAAGAAACTGAATATCCTTAACTTAGTCTTGATTTCTTGACTCGAGTATTGGAAATGCAACACATGTATGAGGCCATTTATGCTCCTCTTTTTGATACACCAATGTTTGATACCAAAAAATGGCCAATGGATGAATAGATGACTGCCCTAATGCCTTCATCGATGAGAATGTATGTGAAATAATTCATTTTCCTTTCACATAATGTGAAGAGGTTTGTGTGTGCAAAAGAAGGAAGGTTCTCAAATCTCCTTTGGAATTACTCAATCTTGAATATAACATCTCTATTGTGGGAAATAACAACATGGAAAATAATGAGTTTATTTTCACCGAAGGAATCCTTTCCACAAAAAAAATGATGTGAGAACATTGGGAGTGTGATCAAAACCAAATTGTTCCCATCATTTTGAATGGTCCATCAATGAAAAGAAAGAGTTCATATGGAAAAATCTAATGAAGGGTGAGGAATTTTTATATGGCCAAACTAAAAGTTGCAATTTTGAAACTGATATCAAGATGGACTCTAAAAAAATACATATTGGTGACAATATCTGTAGAAAAAAAGTGGGAGTATGCATGATTATTTCCAAATGATCCAACTTTAGACTACACTCATTATCCTCCAAGCTCCAATTAATCTTTAACATGTTCCCATATTGCAAAAATCTTGTAGGGATGATGAAAACCTCAGCTAAATGATTTAACCTCCATGTCCGAAAAAAATTATCGAGAGAAACAAAGAGGGATGTTTAGGAAGTTGTTAAATGGGAAGAAAACCAATTTGTTCTCACTCATTCAAGTGTTTTTTGAGATAAAATACAATTTGAAGTTTCAATTGAAGTAAGATGAATGTTTTTATGATAGGAGAAATTTTCCCACTCTTAAAGACATGCAAGAATGTTGTTACATGATCATAGGGCGTCAAGCGAAAGCATCAAGGTACAAGAGTTTTGAGAAAGTGATGAAGTGTTCATTGGATGTAAGAACATTCTCTGTGTAGTATAAGTATGAAGATGGAATTATGCTCAGCCTTCTTCTTCTCAAGCCATGTAAGGCCATCACAAAAGC
The DNA here is from genome assembly GCA_018340775.1 of Taxus wallichiana var. yunnanensis. Lineage (NCBI taxonomy): Eukaryota > Viridiplantae > Streptophyta > Pinopsida > Cupressales > Taxaceae > Taxus > Taxus wallichiana. Next base: position 212,638,706 of record CM031236.1, on the reverse strand, counting down.
ATGTTATGATCAAATAATAGTTTTTGTGCTTTCAAAGGTCAGACTTCAATCTGCTATTTCATGATAGCATGTACTTTTCTCAACCCATTTCTAGGTATGTGTATATTTTTCCCCACCTCTATAAATATCCCTCCCCTTGTATGTAATTTTATTTTCTTGTTTTGTTTTCCTTTCCTTTTTATTTTGATTCTCTTTTATTTGTGTTCTTGTGTGGATGTGTGTGTTCAATAAGGGAAGTTGTGTAGCCTATCTTTCTAGTGACTTCATAAAGCCCAATAGATAAGGCACTAGTCCATGAAGAAACTTAAAATTCTAGAATACTCGGGTTATGTCTTCACCGCTGCTCAATCCATAACATGTCCCTAAGGTAGAGCCAACTATTTTCATGAAAATGTGCAATAGGAAAATTGATAATTTTCAAGCATGACAACAATACCCTTGTGTCAAAACTTTTATGCTTTACCTTTTTGAGGCAACTCAAATGTACCTTTACAGTATAATTACCTCCCAATTATTGCTAAATCAATCCCTAGGTGATTTAGGAAAGTCAATTGAAAACCGCTAGGTGATTTTAGGAGTTCATTGAAAAATGAAAGATTTGAGCAATTGTGGGAAGGGTTATCACCGACATTCCTAGGGCGGAGCAACCTCATGGATTAGAAAAGAGAATCCAAACTAGACATGAAAGTGAATAAAAGGCCTTGGAATATCATGGAAGTGATTTAGGAAGATTCAGGAAGGATTCAGAGGAGTTGGGGCAATTTTACCAAAATTAGGGTTTACATGCAGGCGGTGTAGAAGGTCAAAAGAGTTTGCTGAACTTTAGGAAGTGATTGTAGGAACTCTAGATGGGGTTATTAGCCAAAAATACATCTCTAGAAAGGTAATTTCAATCCCTACAATACTTTGAAATTAATTTTTACAACACTTTGGCACAATAGGTATGCAAGTAGTTTTTCTCGGGAATAGGTGGAGGGATAAATCGTAAATTTATTTTTTTAGGGATCATGTGGGGAAAAAGATCTAATACCTATACCATTGGATTCATAATGCCATTGGAATTAACATTATATTAAATTTCATCAATTAAGTCCATGGGGAGCTCAAGTTATCTCCATTTAGAGTTTCTCTCTAAGAGAGAGTTTGGGAGTTAGCCAAATTGTTTAGATGACACGTGTCATCTCTAGAAGAAGCTCAGTGAAATTTCATGTCCCTTATGTACCTCCAAAAAAGGGACATGAGGGAAAAAAACATTTACCATCCCTTATTAAACCTCTAGATCCTCATACGACCTCTTGGACTGTCAATTCAACTCCTAGGTGCTTGTCAGGCTCATTCCCTCTCTAGCTCGGATCGTGATAAGAGGTGATTCTCGTGCGCTATGTAATTTGATGTCCCTAATGTCCCTTTATGTTAGATGACATAAGGGAAAATAAAATTCATCTAATCGTCAAGGAGACTCCTCGTCACCAATGTGACCCTTTCAAGATCAGTTTTCAGCCCCCAGAGCTAGTGGAGTTTGAATCCTCAATCATCGAATCTACGCTACATGTCATCGTGAGGCGCACCAAGAAATTTGATGTCCCCATTTTAAATTTGTACAAAGGGACATGGGGAAAAAAATTCACTCCACCCCTAATTGGCCCATTTTGAAAAAGCTCCATGGTTCTTCATATGACTAGCTTTGAGCCCCCTAGTGCTTCCACCCTACTTTTTGGGTTTAACCCTTCACCGTTGGGTATCTGTCACTTGTCATCATGAGGCATCACATGAAATTTGATGGATTTGATGTCCATTAATAATAGATGGACATGAGGGACATGAAAATTCACCTCATTCCCTACTATGTATTTTTTAAATATTTCAAATCCTTCGTGCTTCCCGCTTCTAACTTTTAACCTTTACGAACTTTCACTTTGCAGACTTTCTCTATAAATTCTCACCACCACTCCACCATTTCTAAACCTCAAACAATTTCAATCAAATAATTTTTTTCCTCCACTCCATGACAACATATAGGTGTCAGAAGAATGTTTGATAAAACGAGAAAGAAGAAGCGAAGAATGAAGAGAAGAAATAATGAAAATCTCAATTTTCATCAAACAAAGATTCAAATAAATATTGTGAACTAGTGCATGAAACAAAAAAATAAATTTTTGTTCATTCCTCTCTTAAAAACCATAAAAATAATACCTTCAAACCATCCTTCCATGGCACAAAACACTCATAGCGAATAAATCTTCTTTCCATCCCGACAAAAAAAAAGCTCAGTTTCACGTCAAACCGACAACTAGATCGAAGAGAGATTTCACCAATGAGTTAAGAAGAAAAAACAAATATCAAAGACATAATTTTCATCGTGAATGGAGGATAAAAATAAACCTATAATTTTTAAGATCCATCAATGGCTGCCATGCTCAGAAGCATAGCTCGTCAAAAATTTAAAAGTTTAAAATGTCTCAAACTATTGATCGGGTAAAAACAAAATTTTAGAGAGACAATATTGGTAAAAAACCCATATTGGAAAACTTTTCTCCACATCAATATGAAATCTAAAATGTCACTTTATAACAATAGTATTTCTTTTGTATAGAGGACTATTGTTTTGGAAAAGTCATCACTGAAGAAACTATGAAGGAGATGTTGAACATAGAGAATGTACTGCAGTTGAAAAGTCATCAAAATGGGCATCTTGGTCAAAATTTGACACTTACTAAAAATAGTAAGTTGTCTCAAAAGTACCAAACAAAAATAGCCAATTGGTCGAAAAGGTGAGAAGAACATAGTAAGAAGAAATAATTCAAGCTATCATAGCCGGTTGAGGTGGGAAAATCTACCTTGTACACTTAACACAAATAATAAGTTTCCCCATGGGTACTTTTTAAAAATAGCATGTTTGGGCCAAAGTCATGTAAACTAATTGTCACCTCCATAGTAAAATATATCACCACTTTTGTCATCTTCATGGGATTATAAGATGATTCCAAGGCTCAAACATATCATTGATAACTTCATATTGGTCTTGGAAGAATTGTCCTTAATTCAAGTGTGCTCAAAACTAATACAAGGCATCGCAAGGAACAATAGATGAATTCATCATCATCACTCGAGAGTTATGTGATTGGAAACAATTTTTTTAGAGATTTCAATGATTTTCAATGGCTCATTAGTCGGTATCAAGGAGGATCATCATGAACGATGCTCATGTCCATCTCAAGCTCACATTGAGAAGTCCTGAAACAATGTTTCTCAACACTCATTTCAAGACCCGAGATGCCCGAGCACCATGTAAAAGGAGGAAACAAAGTTCTTAAATTGCACTTAATCAAATATTTATGATGAGTACAATAGTGTGACTCGTAGTAGAATGTCATCGATATTATTCTACATCCTTAAACTTCTTCAAGTTAACTGAGTGAAAAACTCCCATGGTTATCAAACTTATCATTCAACTGTGTTTTTAAACACTCAGTTTGAGGGGTTTGTGCATCATAGATTTTATGATCATCATTAGAAAAGTGTTCAAAGGTGTCTAGAGGATCATCCTTCATTAATGCGATAGGATTATCATGGGTGCATTGTGTAAACAATTGTGTCAAACCTCCATCCATATGCATAATTGGTCAAAGGAAGTGGAAATTTTTTATGGACTACTGAGAAAGAGTCTCCTCATAGTTCAAATGTTCAAAGATAACATTTCACCAATTAATTAGTGGAGTAGAAATATCATCATAGATGGAGGGTTCTTTATTGATCTTGCTTTCTCCCTTCCACCTATTCTTTCTCTCTCCATTATAATTCTTTGTTTAGCATAATCATTGTATTTTGTCCTATTCACTTGAGTGATCTATTTTAAAAAAATTTGGGCCCTAAATTATTGGCTAAGTACCAAAAGGTGTGCACATTCAGGATCAGTAATAATAAGGGTGCTTAGAGGAAAGCACGTAGGAAAAGGGGTTTAAGAAGGGCGTAAGAGAATCCGAGGATGCACGCGGAGGCAGAACATGAGTTTAAATGAATTAGCCATATTTGGCATTGTATGTGCACTTGAGGAAAAGCATGAGGACCTAAATAGGCATGAGGAGTGGATAAGGTGCCAACATGGAACCTTGGAGGTCAAGAAAAGGATATTCCCCATAAGGAATATTCTAAGAAGACATCATTACGAGAGAGTGGAGGGTTTGCAAAGGGATAATAATTCACCTATAGAGGACCAAATTGACACTTGACATCCTCGACGCTTGAGAAGGCATGATAGTGGGTAGTGATCTTATATAAAGGAATTCTTGGGCCGAGACACAATGATGGGGATATATATAGATACATACATGGAGGAGAAGATATACATAGAGATAGATAGAGAGAGGGAGAAATACATAGAGTAATGAAGTGTTGAAGTAATGTTAGGGTTTAGAGCACTTAGTGCTAGAGGGTTATAAGGGATACCATAAGCATATGTATGGGTACTAGGATCTGTAACAAGGGATAAAATGGGAAAGAGTATGTTAGATCTCATATCAAGAGGGCTTTGAGGAGACAAAACTGTCATTTAATATATATGGTCATGACCCTTTTTGACTATAATTTGCTACTTGACTTTTAAAATCAATATATATATATATATATATATATATATATATATATATATATATATATATATATGGGTTCATTCTCATATCTTGTTTATGGGTGTAAACCCTTCAGATATTTAGCATGTTATGACTTATCATGGCTCATATTTGGTTCATTATGCTTCTTCAATGTTATTTAACTTCATGATGCATTAATGGTAGACCACAGTTGATCTTCTACCTTTTAAAGTAAGTGAATGTACTTTTGTTATCTGTAAATAATCCTCCATCAATGGTGGAACCTTCTCATGAGACTCACATAAAAGAGGGTCTCAACACACGTTCATGCCTTGGGTGAGTTTTCGCACCCATTGAGATAGACAACCCACTTAGGGTTAGAAAAACTATTAAGGTTAAATAAATGACTACAAATTTGTAAAAGTATTTTGTCACAAATATAAGAGATACTCAATTCATGGAAAACAAAAGGTCACAAGTGGAATATGGAAACAAAGAGTCATGTGAGGGAGGTGAAAGGATAATTTAGATTGTTATAAATTAGGATGGTCTCCATTCCAAGGGATTCTAGATTTTGAAGAACTCTTACTATGGAGCATTGTAATTGTGATAGCCTAGTTGAGCATGATTCATCACTTTGGAATAAAAGATACACTACACTATGAATTGTGAAAATGTCAAAGCATGGCTTAAAACCAATGGAGGATGAGTTTCATTAGACATTTCATACTAGACTTGAATTTGGTACACGTAAATGGGTAAAAGAACATATATATCATGAGTTGTATGAGACCTTCTTTTTTTTCCAAAGGAGTTGTATGAATGGATCTTGGAGTATGTATCTAGATCAAGTAACTATAGACCTCGCATATGGACTCATGAGGAGTATTTGAGGCCTGCATGATGCTTATCTAACTTGGACACATGTTGTTAATCATTGGCATGGAGTAGAGTGTTGACGAGTTACACTTTTTGGAGATTACGTGATCTCTACATATTCATGTCAAGAGATCGTTGAGTTTGAGTTGAAGAAATAGGGAGCCACATTTTGAGGATCTCTCTTGCATGTTATCTCTTTAGCTATAAAGATCCCGATCATTAAACCGAGCTTCCATTTCCTATGGCTAACTAACCATATTTTGAGCACTGGATGAGGAAGATAGGTGGAGGAGGATGGCGGACCTTATGGCTAAAAAGGATAGGGAAGAGAGATGGCTCAAGTATAATCAATCTTGTGAAAGGGAGTTAGATAGACAATGCAAAGTTATATGAATGATGGATTTTGGAGCGGATATCAGAGAAAGAAATTGAGGTTCATGTGGAGAATATGGAGCCTAAGAAGTTTGTGCTACCCCATCTTCGCAAGCATGGCATATTACCCCCTTAGCTTCGATGAGATCTCATCACTTGGAGAAAGGAGAGCTATTGGTGCACATTTGAATCCACCTCGTGACCAAGCCTTGACACATAGTTTTTAAAATCTAGAGATAAGTATTATAATTATTGATGCGTAATCATAACACTTCCCAATGTTTGTAACTCCATGGGTTGAAAATCTTAGTGTGATTGCATAACATGGAGTTTTCCCAAAAATATGGGACTTTTACAATCAGAAAGTTCTTTAGATGAAGGTCATTACATTCCTCTATTCTCTTATGCAATCATCAAAATTATAGAGGATCTATTCTAGAATCTACTCTAAATTTCCAAGGAGACAAAGATAAAAGAAAATAAACCTAAACGAACAAAGGTGATGCACCAAAGGAATGTTGAACATTTTCTTTTCCATTAAAAACATTAAAATGTAATACAACCACCATACACAGATAACCAAGATTCCATAAGAGATCAAACAGTGTAATGAACACAAGAGAGGCTTCAAAATCATCCACATTCATGTATTATTGCTCTACAAATTTGATGAAGTGCATTATAATGGCCAAGAGTAAAGATTACATTTTACACTTTTATGGGAGGTTTGAACTCCACAAGATCACTTACAGACAAGAGAATAAGGGAGGGTGCCAAATTGTCCAACATTTTAAAAAATTCCCCTCCTTAATATATAGGAAGAGTGAGAGAGAAAAGAGAGAATAATTTGAATTCTTTCTCCAACCAACGTAAACTTATTGAATATTCCATAACAATGATGGGTTCTATCATAACCCATGCCTCCATGTACTTTTCCTTGTTGGGAAAGAAAGGAAGCTCATACCATCATTATTTTGGTAGGTGAGAAAATTTTTAGAAACCCTCAAAATGTTAGATTGTATTTCTTCATTTTGAATAACTTAGTCTCACTTAATTACGTAGAGGAGACTATAATCTTTCCAAAACATTTTTTCTTGTGCAAATTCAAGCTCCCAGTCAAAAGTTATGGTAATATGAAGGTCGAGCCATTCTTGTGAGTTCTTGATCTTACTTTTTGGACTCTAAAGGTCCCGTGAAATCCTAAAATTCAGACTTTCTAACAATTTGGTTTCAAATTTGGGCTATGGTCCATCTGATTAGGCATGTGAAAAATCTTCTCCAAAAAGTCTTTCATACATTCGAACTTTTTCCTTTAGGACTCTTTATAGCACTGCTTCATCCTTCAGAATTACATCGAGAGATTCCGAAAATTTGAAAATTCCACCACGAACTCAAAACCATGTTTGAAATAAAAAATTTGAACCCTTGTAGAGATCACGTACTTTTGGGATTTTAAACATTTTTCATCACTTTTCCTTTTTTCTACCGAAGACTCTACCCACCAATTCCACATCTCCAAACTCCAAAACCCGAAAGTTTGAAGTTCATCTTTTAGGATTTCATAAAATTTTGGTTTAGTCCATTTTGTCACTGTTCATCCCTTTACACCCAAAAAATCTCGGAAACCCAAACCTGAAAAATCAAAATTTCAGACTTTTAGAATTTTGGATTTTGGGCTTTTAGTTGTTTTTCCGACTAGCCATTCTCTTTCTCCGAAAATCTAAAACCCGAAAGTCCAAAATTTTGGACTTTTAGAATTTCAGATTTCAGGCTTTATCTTTTGGATTTTTTCAAATTTTACCCACCTAATCTCCAAAATGCCAAAAATGCAAAGTCAAAAACTTCAAGCCTTTCTCTATTCTTCCACTTAAGCTCTGATCTTCTTCAATGTTCCCTTGGCCATTCATTTTTCGACCTTGCATTTCCATTGTCGATCCTTCCTACAATCTGATTTTCTAAATCGATATGTGAGCTAACATGAATGAACCAACCTCTCCATTTCCTCTTGTACAAGGTCACTTTTGATCAAATTTTGGATGAGGGGAAATTTTGGATAATAGTAACCTAGTTGGTATTTTTGGAAGTAACCAATGAGCATCCTTAGAGGTATAAATTTTCATTTGGCACATCTATGACTACATAATCATTTCCTATGTTTGGAGGTATATTATCTATAGTAACATTTGGGAAAAGTGAGGATACACAAAGCTTGGGTATTGCATCTAGAAGCGGTGCAGACACACATCTCGGTAGCGATGCAATATCATAAACTATTGGCATGCAATTTAGTGTGACATTGGGGATACAAGACGAAACCACTTCATCACCTTTACGAGGTATGGGAGGTGGATCTAGTGGGTTAGGTGGAATATGAACTAGCAGCACCTAGTAGAATTGGTGGATCTGGAGTATCTAGTGGGTCAAGAGGGAAATTTGTTGTTGGATCAAGTGGATCTAGTGGTAGAGGTAACATCGAGAAAAAAAAGGTTCTAAATCAAGCGGACAAGGGCCTCAACCACCTCAGGTAATTTTTTTAAATGTCTTTGCATCTACCAAAATACAAAGGTGTTGAGGATGTTATAGAGCATGAACACAAATGTGAGCTAGATGGTGCATGAAGGGGATCACTACCCCATAACTAAACATAAGTCAATTTGCAACAACATTGCAAGGGCACACATAGTTGGTACCAGAAGTATGACCCCACCAGACACTAATAGATTATATTGTACTGCATAATCCCTTTTATTAAATTCCATATCCTTGAGTTTAAAAGAAGAACATTAACGCACATTGAATGAGATTCAACAAGGTATGGTAGAGAGTGTGTGGGAGTATGATGCACATTTTAAGACTCTCTTGTCAAAACTATCTTATGATATTCATCCTTCTCAACATGCTCAATGGTTTGTTGGAGGGTTTATAACACCTTGCAGAGACCATTGTTGCACAACACTTTCAAATACCCATGCTAGGCCTTGGAGGATGGCCTACACACTAAGGCTATAGGAAGAATGGATACTAGTGTTAGTCCTTTTCTTGAAGCTCATATTGCTACAATGGAAAAGAAACTAGAGAAGCTATATGCAAACTCATCCCATGAGACTCACAGTGGCCTATGGTGCATGGATTGTGAGGTAGAGGGGCATATGAAGGAAATTTGTCCTCAAATATCGGTACATGCCATGACGATAAATAGTGAAATTTTCCATGGAGATCATGATGAAATTAGGTGTCCGCTACTGTAGTGCATGATTTATAATAATGTGTCTTTTTGTTGCAATATTTGCACCTCTACTACTCATGACACCGAGGATTGTAGATTGATTGACGAGGTACATAATGTCATTGATATTGGTGTGTGCCATACCAGCATTATAATAAATTCAAAGAATGATGGTCGTAATTATGAAGGACACACAAATGGAGGAGCTCGTGGAAAAGATTTCGTTGAGGATGTAGAGTTTGTGACAATCACGGAGGTGAAAGAGGTGAATGCACTCATGGAACCTATTATAATTATGGGTCCAAGGAGCATTACAAGCGCGAATATCCTACTTGCTATAGTGTTTTGGTGTGGAAATAATAACAAGTATGAGGATTTCCCAAAGCTATTTGAATACTTGAGACAACAAAATGGAAAGACAAGGATGCTAGGATGGTAAGAGTTAAGAAAGAAGACTCATGCAGTGGATGCCAAGTTTTATGTGTGAGTTAGAGTTAGAACTTGTACTCATGATGACGCAAGTTGAGACTACGCGCACTGTAAATACCAAAGTAGAGACCATTACAAGTGAAGAGGTGTTTTATGGGAAGTATTCGGACCCTACCCATCGAAGGAAGTTAGGTAAGTGTAAAAAAATGTGGGATGATTAAGTAGACATCAAATCTTGAATTTTACATCAAAAACAACAAAACATCAAATCTAGTCTGAGGACTTGAACCATGCCGAAAAGTAAAAATATGTCATAAAAATGGTACCATCGTGTAGGGAGATCATTAGATATATAGAAATATTGATTTTAAAGTGAATAGAATAGGATAAATATCATTTTATATTTTTTACTAATAGTAGGTCTTTAAGACACTTTTTCCCATGAATGTTTATGTCTACATTTAAGACTACAAATTTTGTTTCACTTGTCAAAATGTGATAAAAGTTATACCGTCTCCTAACCGTAGTGAAATTGTATACATTTTCAAAAAAAAATTTGATTTCTATATATTTTTTATGAAGTTATGGCGTGCAAACAGAAAGTGCTTTGTTTTCTTTATGTTTTGACCACTTTCACGAAAAATCATAAAAAATAAAATATTACTAAAAAAATAGAAAATAAAATCTATCCCAAGATAGATAATGACATCTAAATTCTTGCCACAGAAAAAAATATATATCATTTTTGTTCATCCAAATCACGGGCAAACAGATTACAATCTTATAGGCATTTTTAAAAAATACCAAGTCATTGAATTTTGATTGTTTAATATAGCTAAACTTGTCCATTTTACAAAAAAATCAATAGTTTAGAACTAGATTTTGGATGCTACGATTCATATTCATATAAGTTTTTCTAATTTTGAGTGTATGTATTGCTAATAATCGCTACAAGTTGATATTATGTTGTTATTTGCAATATGATGTCCACTTATGACCCCTTTTTGTCCCCAAACTTGCTTTACTCGATTTACACTTACTGCATCAAGAGACCATGAATGTAATCAAAAGTCTTCAAAATTCAATGTCTTAAGGAGAAATCTAGGAAGTTAGAGTAGGAGAAGAGTGCTAAGGCTCCACTAAAGAATTTAGATGATGTCAAAGAGGTATAAAAGATGTTAATGTAGGAAAATATCTTCCCTTATTAGGAGAATGGTTAAGAGAGAAAGTACCAATCACTGGGAGTGGAGCATGAGAGGTAGGATTTTCATCCTAACCTTCCTCCCCATAGTATTGAATGCAATAAGGAGATTACCTTGAATGCATTTGTTGATGGATGGATCCTAAGTTATAGTTTGATTGAAATAGGTGTAGAAGTTAATGTCCTCACCCTAGATGCCTAGAATCAAATGGGAAGGTCGTCATTACATCCATCTCAAAATGTGTTGTATATGGATAATAAGTCAAAGGCAATGTTGATTAGTGTTTTCAAAGATTCTTCTATCACTATCCAAGGGGTGAAATTCATTGGAGACTTTGAATTCTTAGTGCTTGTTGATGCGAACAACTTTCTAGCATTACTTGGACACCCCTAGTGCTATAAGAACAATGTTGAATTATTTTGAATTAGGGGTATATAGGTTTTGAGAAAAAGAGGAAAGTGTGATCATTCCTTTGATGGATGGGAAATCAATGCCCTATATTAAGCCTTTAAGAGAGAAATACATAGAAAAAATTTATGTGCGCACTATTCAGGATCCTGAAGTTGTGCAACAAAAAATAGAGGGAATTATTTAATTGAAGATGCTCAATCTAAAAGTGATATAACTAGTGTGGCATGTGACAATTGGGTGCACTAGACATATGAGTTGGTCACAAGATAATTAAGAGGTTCTCTGAAGAGAGTAAATAATGCCTTCTTAGTCAAGTTCCTAGGAGGAAAGAAGTTACCAAGTTATTGTGGGGATCCAAACCTAGTGTTTTCCTACGTGAAATAGAGACCCAATGGAAATTTGAGATCAAAAGAAGAAGGATTATTAGCCTTCTAGAGTAGTGCAAAGTGAGAATCACATTCTCTATTAGGTTTGTCTTAAGAAATGTACCTACTATCATACAATATTATCATGGGAAGGAACATGCCTCATTTCACATCTAAGCATGTGAGAAGGCCTAGATGGGAGGTGCAAAAGCCTCATTGCCTTCTTTATGGGTGTATAAGTGTTACTCCACCTTACAAGGCACACGCACGTGCATAGTACATTCACTAAGAGATGCACCATCAAACACGAAACTAGAAGGATTTGAAAATTGACCTCCTTCAAGCTTTTGAATATCGGAGTACTAATCCATCAATGGATGAGGTGTTTCAGTTTTCTAAGTGCACAACTATGGGAGATAATGCCATGGTGGAGGATAGAATACATGAATTATTGGGTGAAACTAGATTAGGAATGTACTTTTTATGAGGAAGAATCACATGAGATACAACTTGATCACGCATCCATGGAGAAAGAGAAAATGAAATTGCTCTATGTGATCGATGGTGAAGAAGTAGATAATTTGGATATGAACCATACTATAGGTATGCTTAAAGTTATGGATAGTGATGATAAGAAAGCACCTGTCTATCATAAACACCTAAAACCAAGAATTTAACATTGGTTTGGAGGTAGAATTTGAGGAGGCTAATATTAGAGATTACTAGAAATAAAAGGAGGTTTCAAATATCATTGATCTATTGCATAAGTTTTAGGACTTATTTCCACGTGGGTGGGTACCATGAGCTCAAATGATTTCACCACTCTAGGGAGAAATGAAGATCAAGTTAAAGAAGGTGCCCGCCCAATTCAAAGAGACCTTATCAATGAATCTAAATCTTCATAAAATTCAAGGATGAGATTGACAAGATGATCACATTAGGCATCTGAAATATCCCTTTTCTAGATTTAATTTAAATTCAATATTTCCAAAAAAGTTCACAAACAACAATCTGATTTTTATGACAACAAAGATATAGAAAAATATGAAATCAAAGTACGGTTATGGCAGTAAAGGTATAAAATAAAAAAATAACCAATATATTCACTTTTATTGCAATTAAACTAACATGCAACAACATTCAAGTAACATACATCAATATGAAATGACATGAAAGTAACATGCATCAACATGAAATAACATGCAATAACAAGAAGTTTCCACTGATAAAATAGATGATCTCTCTTACTAAATATGGTTGTCCTCTCTTTCTGGACTTGAAATTAGATCAACAAGCCTCTGAAACTCTGAATCTGACAACCCGATCTGAATAGACTCCACAATAGCAAACTAGGGTTGTATATTTCACCACCAAATATTTCTCTACTACCTAGGGGTAGATTATTCACTACCAAAGCTAGGGTTCCTACATAATTTCACCTCCACAAGAAAGGAAATCAGAAACAACAGTTGCTTCAATATCAAAATAGGTGAGTATGAATGAATGCCTATTCTCCCCCAAGCGCTTCCTTTTATAACTTCTCATTGCAACAAAAGGCCCAAAAGAACCCTAATCACCCCCTTGGGTCTTTTCTTTAATTAATTAAAATAAATTAAGTCACTTTATTCCCCACATGCCAAAAAGTGCACTTAAGTCACCCCAATGAAGAATTAGAACATAAAGTACTGTATATTCACCCATTACTTAATTCATTGACTAAATATAACATAAAGTACCTTAGGGGAGCATCTCACAACCTTATTTCACTTAATTCCCTCAAATACATGTGCAATGTCAAAACATAACCTATAAGTGAAATGAAGGTGCAAACCATGCCCAATAACCATCAACATCACTAGCCCTTGGGCATGACCAAGGCTAAGATGGATGAAAGGCCTCCTAGGCCACCTACTCAAAAATGGGCACATTAAAATCCTCCCCTCCTGAGAATTTCTTGACCCCATGCATTATCTTGTCATTCTACAGAAGCTGAATACCACAAAGTAAGTTTCTCCACCTCACCTTACAATCAACCAAAGATCGGTGTGATCCGAAGTAACTAAGACACCTCATGTAGTCATCATGCTCTCCATTCCATGTAGAGAACAATGTTTCCCTTGAGGTGGAATGATACCCACACAAACTCTTCATTGATACCCACACTGAAACTACAAATTTTTCTAGTCCCTACCAATGTGAATCTATCATCATGTGATCACTCACTACCTCTCCAATCAAACCATGGGTACGAAAGTCCTCTCTAAATCCTATGGCATCCTTTGGATCAACCTGTGAAACAACCCATATAAGCACAAAGCATGCCAACTCTCTCACATGACCCATACTTGTGTGAGAGCAAGGATCCTCATAATGTGTCTCAATGTGTCCCGTTGGGGAAAAGTCCCAAGCCTCTAGTAAACGGTCAACTGGCAATATCAACTCTACATAGTCCACCTCCTGTGTTGAATGTGAACCTACTGAATAACCAAGTAACTGAGTCAACTCCATCCCTCTACTGACTAGCACATGGGTGAAGTGCTCACTGGGAATAGAAGCAATAAAATACATAGGAGTGTTATCCCATGTCGGCTCAGAAAATGATGAACCCGTAAGCTCTGATTTGTCATAAGGACAAACCGTACATCCCTGTATAAATTTGAGGATATCCTCCCTCAACCCATGCCATCTAAACATCTCCCATATGAACCTATAGGTCTCATTGAATTTCAAGTGTCTAGTCATGTAAGAATAATGCACATGTCACAATATCTCCATCTTCAACCATGAATCACACACAAGGTACAATCTTCCCTAATAGAAAATCATCTCATCCTCCAATCTATAGATGTCATCTTGTATATGACCATCCAAAATCTCACAAGTTTTTCATTTCTGGAGTAGTCAACAAGAAAATGAGATCTCCAAACTACTGAAACCTCGATAACCAACATAATGATAGACTCAGGTGATCTGAACATGTAACCCCAATCTCTGTAACTTGTCTCATGTGCAACACTACTGGTCACACCCACATCCATGACTCCACTCACCCTGTCATCTGGAGTCAAAGTCTCCATCATACCTAACTCACTCCCCAACTCAACATCATCCGACTCACTCTCCACATAAGTCATCATGGTGTGCTCTGTGTCTACAACAAACAATCCATCGAAATAGGAGTCATCAAATATCCCACTTGTCTCATACCTTGTGATGTCTCCATGATCAACAATGGGTTGAATTATTTCATGAGACAATTGTTGTGATAACATGCTCCTCTCTTCTCCATCCTTATCCTGTGCAATCTGCTCTTCTTGGATTGATCCTTCCCTGCTCTTGGGTGTCAATATTTGAGGAACACCATTCCTCATACCGGGCACAACTTCTTTGAGATCAACATTCTTTTCTTCTTCTTCTTCATTATCTGAAAACTACCTCAATGTAGTGGTTAGATCCCTTACCTTGCAACCCACTAATTTTTTCCCTATGCTTATCATGTTGAACTTTTATTGGTTCTTCAAATGAGTTCTTTTTCTGCCCCAAACTCCTTTGTAATTTAGGTATCAACATATGATGGCCTCTCTTGGGCTTACTACCAATCTTCATCATGCAATAATCTGGAAATGGCATATTATCTCTAAATCCCTTGCTCAAAGATTGGTATTTCCTCCAACAAGAATCCTCATCCATCACCTTTGTTGGCTGCCCTACATGTGACATTTCAGAATATTTCAAGAAAGAGGGCTCATGAAGACTAAAAGACTTGTTAGATGAATGGGGAGATTGCTGCCCTGAATTACTATTCTCACATTTTTCCCCTCTATCCGCCTGAGGCCCAGATCTGCCCTGTGATAGTCTCTCTGTGAGTTGGCTCAAATAGAGGTTTGTAGTCTCCTGTTGCTTAACTATATTGGTGAATAATTTTTCATTAAATCCACATTGAGATCTTCGATGTCACCCATTTTTAACCCACACAGGCTGGAGGAACAACAACTCTGATACCACTGAAATATCCCTTTTCCTGGATTTAATTTATATTCAAGATTTCCAACCAAATTTTCACAAATAACAATATGATTTTTATGACATCAGTATATAGAAAAATATGACAACAAAGTATAGTTATGGCAGCAAGGTATAAAATAAAAAATAACCAATATCTTTACTTTTATTGCAAATAAACTAACATGTAATAAATGCAATGACATGCATAAAAATGCAATGAAATGCATCAACATGAATTTTCATGTAAAATAGATGATATTCTTCCATCGATAAAATGGTTGTCTTCTTTTTTGGACTTGAAATATGGTCCTCTCGAACTTTGAATCACAACCCAATTGAATACACTCCACAATAGAAAACTATGGTTGGATCTTTCACCACTGAAGAGTGCTCTACTAGCTATGGGTAGATATTTCACCACCGAAGCTAGGGTTTCTTGCAGAATTTCACCTCCATAAACAAGGAAAGCACAAACAACAGTTGCTTCAATATCAAAATAGGTGAGTATGAATGAATGCCTATTCTCCCCCAAGCACTTCCTTTTATAACTTCTCATTACAACAAAAGGCCCAAAAGAACCCTAATCACCCCCTTGGGTATTTTATTTAATTAATTAAAATAACTTAAGTCACTTTATTCCCCACATGCCAAAAAGTGCACTTAAGTCACCCCAATGAAGAATTAGAACATAAAGTACCATATATTCACCCATTACTTAAGTCATCGACTAAATATAACATAAAGTACCTTAGGGGAGCATCTCACAACCTTATTTCACTTAAGTCACCTCAAAGTACATGTCCAACATCGAAACATAACCTATAAGTGAAATGAAGGTGCAAACCATACCCAATAACCATCAACGTCACTAGCCCCTTGGGCATGACCAAGGCTAAGATGGATGAAAGGCCTCCTAGGCCACCTGCTCAGAAATGGGGACATTACAACATCAATGAGGTTGTTAAGAATCAAAATGGACAAGTCTGATGGTCATTAGCATTAGAAAGGATGGGAGGATAAGGATCTGTGTTGATTACATGGATTTGAATGTAGTATGTGTCATTGATCCCTTTCCAACCCCTTTCACCAAGGAGATCTTGGAAGGAGTAGCCAGGCACGAGATCTATTCT
Organism: Taxus wallichiana var. yunnanensis; assembly: GCA_018340775.1. Lineage (NCBI taxonomy): Eukaryota > Viridiplantae > Streptophyta > Pinopsida > Cupressales > Taxaceae > Taxus > Taxus wallichiana. Next base: position 212,622,098 of record CM031236.1, on the reverse strand, counting down.
TTCACGACGGATTCTCGGGATATCATCAATTTAGAATTACAAAGGAGGACCAAGAAAAGTCAACTTTCACCATTGAATGGGCAATTTTTCCTACACGGTCATACCTTTTGGATTGAAGAATGCACTTGTGTTTTCACAAATTATGGTGTAGGCATTTGAAGACTTCATCCATAAGTTTCTTCAAGTCTACCTTGATGATTGTTTAGTATATGGATTAGTAAGGGATCATTGTGACAATCTGAGGATGATGTTTGAAAGATGCCGGAAGTTTAGGATATCCCTCAAAATTAATAAATGTGTTTTCACAACTCCATTTGAAACCCTTTTAGGGCATATCATATGTAAGGAAGGTTTGTTGGTGGATCCTACCAAAGTTTTCATTATTGTGGAATTGGGGGAACCTACCATCCAAAGCACAGTGTGTAGATTCCTTGGGCATACGGGGTATTACTAGAAATTTATTAAGGGGTATGCTAGGATAATTATGCCATTAGAAAATATGCTAAAACAAAAAAGTACATTTCACCGGGAGAGGCACAACAGATAGAATTTGATACATTGAAAAATAAGCTTTTCATTGTGCCCATATTACGCTTTCCTAATTGGGATAAGCCATTCTATGTACATGTTGATGCTTCAAGATTTGTGATTAGGTCAATCTTAGCAAAACATGGAGAGGGAATTGTTGACCACCCCTTTGTGATTTTCTAGTAAAAACCTTAGCCCAATAAAGAATAACTATACTACTACTAAGCATGAATAATTTTTAATGATCTACGCATTGAAAAAATTCAAGAAGTATTTTTAGCAACACCCTTTATATTCTACATGGACCACATGGTATTGAAGTACTTGGTAAACAATCCCATTTTACAAGGGTGTATATGTTGGTGGGTATTGTTGTTTCAAGAGTTTTAATTTATGGTTGTTGTGAAACCGGTAAGAGTAATTTGGGACCTAATAATTTATCAAGTATTGAACAAGAAGAGGACATGCAAAGCATTGAGGATACAATGCTACATATGTAATTATTTAGATTGCGGTGTGCACCCTCTAACTTGGAATATATTTATGTGTTTCTCAAAATGGGTGTGGTACTGGAGAGAATGAAGACTTTGGAAAGGAAGTAGTTAGCCATACTTGCCGCATCCTTATATGACCAATGCACATGTTAATTATTGGATATTTATACAAGATAGGTTATGATGAGGTTTTACATCGGTGCGTGTTAGAGCATGAACGTGTTGCAATCATGGAGGAAGCACATAGTGGAATTACAGGAGGATACTATGCGGGGAATACAAGACCACGTGCAAGATCCTTCTAGTGTTTTTTATGGGAAAATATTTACAAGGATTGTATTGTGTATTGCAAGGCATGTGACCATTGCAGCACACGTTGGTAAACCAGAGAAAAGAGATTGAATTCCATTAAGAGCGATTGTTAGTGAAAACAATTCAAGAAGTGGGAAATTGACTTTCGAGGCCTTATTTCCCTAGCCTTTGAAGGAAAGGTTCGTGCTATACCATTACATGTAAATATTATCCTATGAGGTGGGTAGAAGTGGCCCCTACAAGGGATTACACAATGGTAACATAAGCTAGGTTCTTTCGGGAAAACATAATCAACAGATATGGATGCTTGTTGAGTTTAACAAGTGATATGGGTACTCATTTCTTGAATAAAATAGTTAGGATCTTATTGGTAGAATTAATGGTAGCCGACCACAAGACTACGCCTTGTCATGCACAAGCTAATGGGACTGCTAAGGTATTTAACAAAATTCTAAATCACAATTTAACATAGATTTTTGATGTGGGAAGAAAGGATTGGGATAATAAAGTTTATGTTGTGTTATGGTCATACCAAACTACTTATAAAAGACTGAAAAAGGCCACACATTTTAAATTTTTGTTTGGCATAGAAGCGATGTTACCTATTGAATTCATGTTACCATCACTATGTATAACATGTGCAACAAGATTAGTTGATGAACAAGATCTTGAGGATATGATTGATAAGTTAATTTAGTTAGATGAGAGGTGGGCTATTGCTCGGTGGAGTCAAAAACATAACATGTCGGGAAGAAGGTGTGGCATGATAGACACATCAAGAAAAAATAGTTTGATTTTAGGAAGATGGTTCTATTCTATGATTCCAAGCTTTTGTGCCATCTTAGGAAATTTAAACTCCATTGGATGGGCCCATACATTATATATTATATACTTGGTTTAGGCACTTTCCAAATTATAATTGCTAGATGGAACACGGTTACCAGGACATTTCAATGGGAGTAGGTTGAATCCCTACTTATAAATAAGGTAGTATTGCCAATTAGCCAAGGATTTCCCTAATGTATTTCCTTTCTTTGATTTTTCCTTTTTGTTGCTTTGTGTTATGTGCGTGTGTGCGCTCATAGCCACTTATTATTCTCAAATATTTTATAAACACAGAGGACCACACATCTATTTTTTTTGTGGAGTGAAGTGATGTGAAAAGTATTGGAAGTTGTGTTTCATGGCACTCGGGTTGAAGGATCAAAAGCATGTAGTTTAGAAGAGTGTGATTAGGAAATTTGAGAAGTTTGGTGTTAGAAAGGCTTTATAAAACCACATACAAGCTTTTCATCTCACTCCACAAAATATCACCAAGTGTCACAACCTCGCACGAAGTGGAAATTGATGTCCCTTTCATCCCTTAAGCAAAGGGACATAGGGGAAAAAAATATGTTCCCAAACCCACTTAACCTTTTGATCCCACATACGCCTAGAAATAAGCTCCCGGGTGTTTCTCTCAAGCCCCCTCTCTCAAACGCACGTCTAGTCAAAACCCACCAAGTGTCCCAACCATGCATGATGGGGAATTTCCTAGTCCCTTTTATCCATTTAGAAAAGTGACATCAAGGGAAAAAAATGCACTCACCGCTCATGCTTTCATCTAGGATAAACAAAGCCAAACTTAGTCGTATTTCCATATGAGTTCATCCCCCCACACCTTCATACCTTCCCGAAACTCTGCAATTTTTTTCCCAGACATCCTAACCTCCATTTCTACCCTCAACCGATCTTCACACCGAAAATACATAGATCTTAGAGAGAAATGGATAAAAATGATAGAGAAGAAATATTTTTGGCCAAATAACTACGAAGTCTCTCGATTGAAAAATCTTCATATGTTGCAAACTACAATTTAGATTGAGATGAAATTTTTTTGCAAACGTCTTCATTTTTAAGGCCATGAGAATGCAATAAACGAGAGATAAAATGATTTGCTAAATCGTTTGTTTCTTTAAAAATCCCATTTCATGCCCTAGTTCACATTTGTCATATTTCCCATCAATCACAGCGGTGGAATCGAGCTAAAAACTTGTACACACACTCCAAATAAAAACCTATCATGATGGAGTATTTTTCATCAAAATCAAAGGTAAAAACCAAACCTGAAAATTTTGAAGCTCCATGCCTGAAGTCAATATTATGATGAAAATTTCATTTTTATTTTCAAGCATTCTAGTGGGAAAAATCAAGTGAAAATCAGAGGACAAGATCATGATGATGAGATGATTATGAAAAATGTGTTCCATCTCAAACCAAGCATCGAAATCCACTTTCCAAAAATAATACACTTTCCTATACATGCTTGCTATGTTTTGAAATCTATCATCAAAAGTGTTTGTGACGAAGGAAGTTTTTAGTGAATATCACCAGGGAAGCCGAATGATTATGTCAAGTAGAAAAAAAGAAAATAAACTCTTAATAAAAATAGTAAGCCCCTATATGGTTGCTTACTAAAAGTAACAAGTCATGCCAAGAAGTGGTTGATGCGAAGGCATGTGCACGGGAGTGAAAGAAGAAGTTCATCCAATCGGGATGGTCAAGAAGAGGAAAAAAACCTCTTACCAAAAATAGTAAGTTTCCCATACTGAACTAACTATCAATGGTAAGTCACTCTTAAAGGGTGGTTTTGGCATAATGAGACATAAAGGGATTATCATTCAGGTCCATATCATCATCCAAGATCATCATAGGAATTTCTCACAGGGAATTTGAGATCCATCTCAGAAACTCCACAAAGTGTCTATCGACACTCACTTCATGGTTTGGGCCTCAAGTATATCACGTTTAGGGTGGAAATTGCAGGTCATCAAAGGCGAAATAGTTCATTCAACTTGGTAGGATCAGTTTTGAGCTCCTATCTCTTTGAAATATATCTTCATGAGTTGTTTTTATGGTCATCAAAAATTCATGCAATATTTTTCTTAAACACTTAACCCAAGGTGTTTGTAAACCTTCCAAATGAACTTCTCGGGTGTAAATGATTCATCTATTCGAGTTTCATCACCTTGGAGAATTCTAATGATCAAAATTACTGGACTTCATCGGGAGTAGAATCTTATCTTCTTCTATCTATTCTCTTCCCCCAACTTTCTCTCTCTTTAAATGTTCAAATTCTTCATTGGGGTTTGCACTTTTTAATATGCCTTTATGTTATTTGAAAAGTGACTTTACAAATATGATGTAAAATTAAGTTACCTTGTTTTTATAAACGGGACTTAATATTTGATAAGGAATTTGAATAGGCTAAAGTCAAAAATAAAGTATATGAAGTGTCATTGGAAGATGAAGACTTGTCTCACTCTATAAATTATAATGAGCCCCTTATTTTGGCTTCTTCTTTGTTGGTTATCAATTTGTAATCTTGTGAGAGAATAATTCTTATGAAGGAGCAAAGAGATAGCTAAAATTATTCTATTTTCCCACTCTTGTATTCCTCTATTCTTGCTATGTACAATTTATTCTCAAGCATTAATGGAGTTTATAGTCTTTTAATTGGGGGATTTACTGATTCTTTGTGCTCATAAGTCCTAATGGGTCTTGTTACAATTTGTAGGGTCATTTCTTCTTAAATTTAATGCGCTTTGGAACTTTCCTATTAATGGGTTTGGGACTTTGATTTTCTACCCATGGAATTAATTCCCTTTTTATTTTTCTCACTCTCTTCCTTTCTCTAGCAAAGTACTCTCTAGTTAGAAATTTCTAGCTTTTCCATAGGGTCAATGGAATGCCCCTATTAGATCCTTGGTTGAAAGACCACCATAGAAATCCATTTTCATGTCAAATGTAAACATAGAAGATGAACTGTAGAAGTAGAGATAATTAGATTCCCAAAGCGTTGGCATGAAATCCACAAATTTGTCCACTCGATAAATTTTCTCCCCAACACCAACATATATCGTTTTTCCAAATTATACAAGTAAAGTAACAATCTAATGAAATTATTTTAGGATATGTATTACATGTTGTAAGAATGCACTTTCCTAAGGGTCTAAACACATGGGAAAAGATGAGGTGATTTATCTATTCATTACTAGTCTTATCCCAAACTTTAAATAAAAAACCATGTTTGCTAACTTTATAATATTTAGGGACCTATACATAATGGTCAAGATCTATGAGACTAAGCTCCTTACAATTAACATGTTCACATATAAAATAACTCTATATATACAAAATAGAATTGAATATTGTTTCATTAAAATTTTCCATTGTTGGCTTCAATTCCTTTAAAACATTTTTTTTCAAACAATTGAGAAATATAAGTCTAAAAAGATTCAAGATGCATAAAGTATATGGTTCCTACACATGTCTCATCATAATATTAAAAATATGTTATTTTCCAATACATGGTCATTAATAGCCATAAAAAGGATTGTATCATGGAACTACAACATACACATACAACCAAAAGTCCCAAACTCGTAAACACTTTAGGGGGAAAAGTATAGATTCAATCTATAGATGATATATATAAATAACCACTAACTAGGAAAAATAAAATAAAAACTCTAAGACTTGCTTCAATGAACAATACAAATTACAAATCACTTGGGTACAATGATAATAAAATTAGAATTGGAAACACATACATATACCCAATTTTTCTATGTTACACAAAGAAAGTATAATTAGGGGAAAATGTTGGGATCATTATTTTTCCTTTTTAATTAATATTATTTATTTATCAACGAAAAATTGTATAATTTAAAAAAAAATTGAAGTATTTTTGAAATATGAATTTATTTTCCTCAAACATTGTGCAAACAAAATGAGCATATCCCATTTATAATATATTTTACAAAATAAATTTACACACATACAATAGAACTAAGAAAAAAAATACATGTCAAAAAAGAAAAGAGTGCAAAATTATAACTTCCTTTTGTATTTATCTTGGAAATAGGAATATGTTGTTAGGAAACACTACATTAAAAGTTAAAATATTGCCCACTTATGTTTAATTTCATTACATATGAATAATGCCAAAAAAATTAACTCAACATAAAGAAAAGATTATTATTTTGAACTGAATTTCTGTTTTGAAAGTGTACAATATAGAAACAACACATAAAAAACACATGTTTACATCCATAACACAAATAACCACTAATTATATTCAATGGTGCAGTATGCTAGTTTTTGAAAAAAAAAACAAAACTAAATTATTTAAAATCAAAAATTCCTCATGGGTCTATTATAAGCAAGAATAAATATGTGTTTCTCAGGACCCACATGACTTTAGTTACAAACACATGGTTGGCCAATATTTCTTGTGTAGGCAATGAAGAGGGAAAGGCTTGTATATTTTTGTTTTTCATCTCATACAAAATCAAACTCTAGAAAAAAATTCTAATTTTTTTGTTTAGATACAATTTAGAAAAAAATCATATTAATTATGTATCCCATGTAGTAATAAAAAGGAATGTGTGTTTTCCAACCCTCCTATGTAATGTGAAAGTTACCATAATAATATATATATATAATATATATATATATATATATATACTAGTTTTTTTGTTTATTAAGGGTAAAATAAGGGTTAAGGGGACCCTACCCCATTACAATGAGAGAAAGTGGAGACATAGGATATAGCGTTGAGGAACATGAAGGGCAGCCTCTACCAGTGGCACAGAGAAACAAACAACATAAGTCCAACTAACAACAAAAACAAAAGTAGAAGGAACACTAACCATGAGACTTCTTCCCATGGGAGCGAAGACACATCTTAAGGGAGTCATTAACCTTCCCTTTCTTTCTTCTATTCATAGTAGACCAATCATTCCCGGTATTTGGATTAACATTTTCATTTGGGTAAACCGGTATACAAATTTCAAGATTATTTTCACCCACCTGATTGAGGATTCCCGAAGAAGGGGGAAGGGAAGAAGCACCGGCGCTAGGAGAAGGATCCTTCTCTACAGGGGTAGGAGAAGGGGTGATTATCTCATGCACAGGAGCCTCCACTTCCTCATCATCAGATCCCTCCTCTGACTCGAATCTGAGTGACTGTTTACAACCAAATGGCTAGAATCAACATTCTTCCACCATGAAGTTCGATTATTTGTATTTTTCTTCCCAAACTTACAATCCACCACTAAATGACCAAGAGAAAAGCAAATCCGGCATCTAAAGGGGAAGCCTTCATAGTCAATGTTTTGATTCCATATCCTATCCTCAACATGCAGATCCATAGAAGTTGGGAAATCCTTTGAGGTGTTCATATCGACCAGGATGTGAGCATACATAGTATATTCGTACATGGTCGTCTTTGTATCAATAGCCAAGGTTTTGCCTAAAGAATCCCCAATAGAAGTTAAACATTTCTCCCCCAAAATTGGAGAGGAAGATATGGCAGCGGATCCACACAGGTCGGGTTTGGAAAGTTTCAGAAACATGGTTAAAAAGAGGGAACCATGGCTTCATAAGCAAAAAAATGGCTTTGAAAATCCCACAATCTATCAAAAATCAGATCTCTATCAGCTGTAATATCAAAGACAACTATGAAGAAGCCTCTAGTTGTGGGGTAGATGTCAACTTTACCTTCCATAAGCGGTTTCCACGAAAGGGAGATCCAATCATGGAAATACTAGTTACGAACACATAAGAAGATTTGCTTTTACATAGAAATGAAAACAATAAACTAAATAATGCAAATATTTTGTTAAGCACGTAGAACGCAGACGAGTTTGAGATTAAATTATCCATTGACACACCAAATACCCCTAATCATAACAGGTTTTCAAAAGAAAGAGTACGTTCATAGCGAAATGAAGCATTATTTCCTCTTGAGATGTACAAACACACGGCAAGAACAAAAGTATTATTTTCTCTTGAGCTCCTAGTTTAAAACTTGAATAGAAAAATAAAGGCAATGAAAATTTCATGATTAAGTTAAAGACTAGCTAAAAACTACCGCAAATAGAGATGAAACCTATAAAAAGAATTTTTAAAATGGGATAACTAATAAATTATCGTCTTATATATTTGAAACTGTTTAAAAAATTGCTAGTGTCAAACAAATGATAGCAGATCTTTTTCAATAGAATGGGCCCAGCATTGAAAATCAAAGTATAAGAAGTAAATGAGTCGCATACATTAATTATCTTACCATGTTTTGGAAAAGAAAATCATTCCCGGAATAATAGCCCCTGAGAAAAATATGGCACGTGGCACTTTTTCACTGATCACCAAAAATAAAGAATAATATAAAATTAGTTGTTAGACCAATAACATCGATCTTAAATAGGCATTTGAAAACATTAAAAATATGCATTTTTACAAATATAAAGAATATATAAAATTTTCTATGTAAGACAACGAACTTTATATGAAACTCATGTCTAATAATGCAGTTGAAGACAATATGTCTAGACCTCCAGCATGCCAATAAAATTCTCATAATGCATTAACACATAGACTAGAATATGTGAATACTTTTATTGAAGTATTATCCCCATCAAATTTATATATTGTAATGCTTGTGAATGGATCAAATATGAACAATGCATGTTCCTTTGAGGTAGTTTTTTGACATAGATATTACTAGTGTTTTTATATTTGATAAATCTATGTAAAAGTTGTACATAGTTATCATTTTTGAGGTGTATATTTTACATTTGTGAGAAACCCCGAGAATGATATCTTTTGACATCTTTTATATAAATTTATCTAATACGAGTATGTTAGTTCATATTCTCTTCATTTGTTTTTTTGAAATTCAATCTTAGTTAAATCAAATATACAAAGTATTTAAATGCATTATATAAATATTTTAATAGTGACAAATTTTAACATCTAAAAAATTATATATATATATATATATACACACACACACACACACACACACTACTATATTTCATCTAATTTAATAAAACAATAGAATGAGTAGATAAACTTAAAATTACATAAGCTTAAAAAATTATTGGTAGGTGTTAAGATTAAAATTCTCATTGTCCTTGACAATTGTCACCAAAGTGAAATTTGTCAAGGATAATGAGAATTTTAATCTTAACAAAATAAAATATAATATATATTTCTACAAAGAGTCTTCCACCTTGTGGCAATTTGTGGTTGATCGGGTTGAGCAAAAAGTACAGAAATGGATATCTCATCCATTATCTTTAGCCGGGAAGTTCCAGGTTTGCACTAAAATTCTTGTTGCCACTCATGTCTATTACACAACTTGTTGGTGTCCCTCTCGTGCCTCCTTTGAAAAGCTTGCTAAGCTATTTGCGGGATTTTCTTTGGTCTAGCTCTAAGTAGGGTAGTTTTCATCATGATGCCTGGGAGGTTTGCACTCTTCCCGGGATCGGGGTGGCATGGGTGTTGTTGATGTCTCAGCGGAGTATCTCTTTATGTGCTAAGAGGGTTGTTTGTTTTCAAGGAAACCGAGCTTGGAAAGTTTTGTTATGACATTATATCTCTTCAGAGCACCTTACGGTAAAAATGCTTTGAAAAACATCGATTTCATACTCTACTAATTACGAAATCCAATGTTTTTCTACCATTTTTACCATAAGGTGTTCCTCAAGAGATACATTATCGTAACAAAACCTACCAAGCTTGGTTTCCCTAGATACAACGAACAACCCACTTAGCGCATAGAGAGATACTCTGCATGTAGACATCAACAACACCCATGCCACCCCTCGATCCCAGGAACAATGAAAACCTTGCATGCAACATGAAGAAAGCTACCCCGCTAGAGCTAGACCAAAGAAAATCCCGCAAGAGCTTAACAAGCTTTTCAAAGGAGGCATGAAAGGGATGCCAACAAACTGCGTAATAGACTTGAGTGGCGACAAGAATTTTAGAATAAACTGGAACTTCCCAAAGATAAGAGATCCAGGGACGAGTTCTCAACCTAATCAACCACAAATTGCCACAAGGTAGAAGACTCATTGTCGAATTACAAATTTGTTTTTAACTTTATATTATTGATTGTAAAGATATTAATTTTATAAATTAAATATTTATATAATATTGACTTCAATTTTACAAATTAAATAAGTTTTTATATAATATTGATCTTAATTTTTCTTTCTTACTAACATGACATTGCAATTCAATTTATTCTATTCTACAATTGTAGAGCGTCTCTCGATTTCGATTTATGTTATTGTAGAATGAATGCCTCTTGGCATAGTAATTTAAATAAATCAATGTTAAAGAATTCGAGCTTTAAGAATTCATAAAATTACATAAATTCAAATTTATGTGATGGATTGAATAGAGTGGTCATGAATGTCGATGTACAAGTAACATCAATTTGATAGAAGCCTCCACAGTCCAAAGAATAATAACGACACAAATAAAATCAATTTGATGGAAGCCTCCACAGTCCAAAGAGAATAACAATACATTCCTGAATTTGGCAGCACATCATCATCAAATGATTAAAACAGGTGAAGATGGAACTCCACTGGCGAATGAAAGCCTGAAAATGCGGAGTCATCATGTACTTTACCACCTCAATCTCAGACTCCAACGTCCTTCCTTTCCTAAAACAGTCTCTCCACAAAGTATTTCAATTTATGGAAGAAAAGTTCGGTGAGATTATCATAACAACTCTGACAGAAATCTTCTCAATGCAATACCTTCCATACAATTGGTCGTATTTGTAGAGGAGCTGTCCTCCAATATATTCAATACCTTCCATACAGTTTCTTCTCTGTACTTGTGTATAATGCCTTTGTTAGTCAATTCTGGAAACTTGGCCCGTTTTGAAAATGACTCAATAATGATCAATGAACAGTTCTTGAAACGTAAAAGATATTACTTTATTACGTCAGCATGCATATCAGATTTTGCAGAATGGAACACCAAACAATCAGGCTCACTACGTTTTAAATAATTCAAACTTCTACAACTCATCAGTGACCCAAGTTCTTGAAAAAAATAGAATTAATTTCAGTTTGAGAGTAATTCAGTGGAATTAGATTAATCCCCCACACCGTCACTTACAACCTTAGCGCCGTGATGGGAGGGGGTCTCCTCTCCCTCCCATGATGGCGGTGGCTCCGCTTGGGGGTACTTTTCTTGATGGTGGTGGTGGCTCTGGTTGACCTTCTTCATCTTCCATATCTCAATCCACACGGGGTGTCAACCTCCGATAAATTTCTTTATATGGCGTTAGCAATTTCTCCCGATAGGAAGGACTCAATGACCCTTAATCAAGGTGATGGCTGGGCCTCTCGTGCCTACTTCTCACGATCACCTTGTTCGAGTTGGGAGATGTTCCGCACAGCCACCCTCTCCTCCGCCTCTTGCATCTACCATGTTAGGTTCTGCTTCTTAGTTGGTTACCCTTGTGGCTTTTGTAATTTTTTGTTTGACTTGTTTCCTTGGCACATGACCAATTTGATGGTTATGCGGCGTGCCTTTTCCACCCCAATTTTTTTATTCAAATGCACTTTGTACTTTTCGTGTGTTTATCAATTTAAAAGTTCCTTATCAATAAGAAAAGATTAATCCCCACCATCTAAAGGATGTGTTAACTTAAAATTAAAGTAGAGAATAAGATTATAAGTTGCTACTATATTATGAACAAGCATATGCATTAAAAATATGTGAAATATTGGAATATTGTTAATCCTTTAAGTTTAACCAAATACAACACAACGAGTTTTTAAGTAAACATGCATTGGTAGCAAATTTGGAAAAAAAAACATTTATATTATATGTATTTTGAATTATAATATTTCATGATTGTAAAATATCTATTAGTACATATATCTTAAATATATCAATATGAAATATATCAAGATATATTAATTTTAAGATTTTTGTTTTAAATTTCTCACATATTACATTTCAATAATTCAATGGCTTTCTAAAATGATATTATCCATTTTGTATATGTAGACTTAATTACTATTAATATGTGGGTAACCAATAAATAATTTTATAAGTTATTTATTTGACATGATATTTTTAATATAATACAACTAACTAATTATAGACACTCAAATTTAGTCACTTATCATTCCACAATGATAAGTTGTATAAGTTCCTCGATAAGATAAGTGTTTACCTTTTAAGTTCAATCAATACATGTCTCTCTCGATTTTTCTTGGCTTCCTCATCTCAACACTCTACTTTGTCATTCATTCATGAATTCTTTATTAATCAAGGAAGAATTTTTTCTCTCATCATCATTTTGAATCTTTTGGTTTTGCATCACAAATTACTTGGGAAAAACAATCCATCTTGTACTATAGTGGAATACATTGTTGGTGACCTATACAATCCTACCCCCATTCATATTTTAGTCCTAATTTCACTTTGAATATCTTAAGTGCATCATTTCATCTTCATAGGTTCAAATCTCATTATAAGATTCAAAAGGCCACATAAGAAAGTTAGTATGACTTAACTACTCATCTAAAACTTTCATTATATTTTATTGCAAATATCAATCCTAGAGCACTCAAGGTTATCCTAAACCTTCCAAAAGTAGGTGCACATCCCTTAGAGAAGCTACTCTGCTATTTTTCTAAAGCACTCGACTATGTCGAGAGTCTAGCTTCATCTAATTTTAGGCATGTAAAGGTCATAGAGTTTGTGTTAAAAAGATAAAAGTCACTCTAAAAATTCTCAAATGTCTTAAGGGATGTGTTGTTGTGAAAATGTGCAACAGGGAAATTGACAATTTCCGAGCATGACAACTATACCTAGATGTCGAATTTTCCATGTTTTATCATTCCCAGGAACCCCAAGCCAAATCCGTTAGTCTTTTCACCCTCTATTTGATGTCAAATTGGTCCCTAGGTGATTTAGGAAATTCTATTCATTCCCCCTAGGTGATTTTAGGGAGTTTTGAAAAGATGTTATCTTCTGGCAGTATTGGGAAGGGCTATCGTTGGCCTTCCCAGGATTGGATTCAACCCCCTGGAGCACAACATAAGGGCCAAATTAAACATGGAAATGAATTGAATACATTATAAGATCATGGAAATTATTTTGGAAGGCTTTGGGAATTTTTGAAATACTTGGAGTAGTTTGAGAGAAAAACAAGGTTCTCAAGCCTAGGCGGTACACAGGCCTAAAACAGCTATTGGGATTCAGAAGAAGATTCTGGGAGCTCTAGATGGAGTTGGAAGTAAAAAAAACATATTTGGAAAGAGGATTCCAATACCTACATGATGGTGAAATAATATTTTTCACAACACCTTGGTGCATATGATTGGAAGGCAGTTTTTCTCAGGCACAAGTGGAGTCTTAGATCAAAAATACTATTTTTCATAGAAAATATAGTCAATTAAGACATGAGACCCACATAATTGGATTCAAAATGACATTTCCAGTTAGGATAATATAAAATTTTACCAGGAAATTCCACCAGGAGCTTATGTTATCTTCATTCCAAGTTACCCTAGTCTCAAAGGCAATTCCGGACTTAGTCATTTGTTTAAGAGGACAAGTGTCAAGACCAGAGAGATTGGCGGGATTTTATGCCCCCACGTCCCTATAAGGTCAGGTACATCAACCCTTGGAAAATTCACCCAGCCCTCATGTGACCTTTGTGACCCTCATATGACCTCCGACTTGACAGCTTCACCCAGTGTGCTTATTTGGAGCATGCCTTCCCGCGTTGGATCCGGCATCACGTGTCAGCTCCGAACCATTGTGGAAACTGATTTCCCTTATGAACCTGAGGTGGGGACATCTGACCTTGAAAAATTTTCCCATCCCCCATAGGAAGTCTTCTGGACACTCACGCATCGCAGCTCAGCCCCGAGGTGCTTATTGGAGCATGCATTCCTTGTCGTTGGATCGGGCGCCACGTGTCACCTCCAGACCACCGTGGCAACTGATGTCCCTTATGTACCGAGGTGGGGAGATAATACATATAAAAAAGCACCCAGCCCCTATGAGGAGTCATTTGACACTCACGTGACCGTTTTTAGCCCCAAGTGCATTTTTGGAGAAAATCCCTTGCCGTCGGATCGAGGACACATGGCATCGCCTTGACCACCGTGGAAATTGATGTCCCTCATGTCCCCTAGTTCGGAGATATCAAGGACATAAAAGTGCGCCCAACCCCTCCATGTGCATGTTTTTAATGTTTAAATCCAACACTTAGCCATTTTCTTCCTCTCATTTCTCCTTCACAACTCCTCACCTTGCCATGGCTCCGTGCATGATTGTTTAGACACCCGGTCCACCATTGTTGTTCTCCAAACAAGCTCTCAGAATGGCCACATAAAATCTTAAAACCATGAATGCACAGAAATATTCAGGCCTCATGGAAAATTGGAGTGAAATGACAAAGAACGAAGAGAAAAATGGAGATTTTTGCCAGATAATCGTGAAGTCACCTGATCAAAAAATCTTCATATCTTGTAAGATACAAGTCGGATTGAGATGTCGTCTTTTGAAAAATTCCTCATTTTTCAAGGTGATCAAGATCCAACAAAAAAGAGGTCAAATGGTGCTCAGAATCATTTGCTCCAACAAAACCCTCACTTTGTGCACCGGCTCACATTCGTCAATTTTCCATCATTCCGGAAGGACATAAACAAGCTAAAAACTTGCACATGAGTTCCAAATGAAAAACATATCGCAATGGAGTTGTTTTCATTGCAAACGGAGACAAAAACTAGACCTACAAATTTCAAGCTCCATTAATGGCCGCCATGACAACTCTATGCCTGAAGCCACTGCTAGGTCAAAATTTCAAAATTTATTTCCAAGCATTCTAGTGGGAAAAACTATGTGAAATTCAGAGGGTGTGATCGTAATGAAAAAGAATATTGCAAAAAGTATGTTCCATCACAAATTGAGCCTTTGAAACACACTTTCTAAAAATAGTAAGTTTTCCTATACATGCTTGCTATTTTTGGCAAGTCTTCATCAAAAGTGGCTATGGAAAGAGTAGTGTGCACTGAAGATCTCCAAAAGGCTAGAATGATTATCCGTGAGGCAGAAAATAATAGTGGAAATGACCATTTATTAAAAATAGTAAGTCACACTCAAAGGGTAGTTTTGGCACAATGGGACATTCGTGAACTTCATTGCATTTGGAGTTTTCCATCAATGAGGATCAACAAAATTCATCGGGAGACATATACTCTTCTTATTCTCTCTCTCTTTCTCTCTCTCCTCCTCCCCCAACTTTCTCTCACTTTCAAATATCTAATTCTTCATTGGGGTTTGCACTTTTTGATATACCTTTAAGTCACTTAAAAGTGACTTTAGAAACATAATGTAAATTAAGTCGCCTTGCTATTATAAAAGGGACTTAAATATTTAAAGTGGAATATGAACAGTCTTACGTCATATTGAGGTATTCGAAAGGTCATGAGGAAGATGAAGATTCATATTCTATTCTATAAATTTTAAATCCATTCCCATTTGAAAGGGTTGGCAATTGATCTTGTAGACTCAAGAGTGCATTGTAACTAGAGAAAGCAAATGAGATAGCCATTTTCTTCTACTCTCCTCCCTCTCAAATTTCTTCCATTCCCACATTATGTACAACTTTGATTTGAGAAATCAATACAAGAAGAAGGAGTTTATAGCTTTCTTTGACTAAGGGGTTTCTTGATACTTGGTGATCGGTGAATTCTATTTGGTCTTGTTGCTATTCACAGAGTTGTTTCTTCCGATAAATGCATGTGTTGAAGTTTCTAACTAGTGTGTGTGCAAGAATCTTATTTTCTACCTACAACATTAGTTCTCCTACCTCTTTTCTCACTCTCCTTTCCCACTCTATAAATGAAGAATTCCCTAGAAATAGATTGCTAGATTTGCTGCGGGGGTCGATGGAGTGTCCATGTTAAATCTCTGGTCGAAATACCACCACAGAAATCCACACTTTGTCGCGCATGCATATATGGTAGCTGCACCGGTTAAGTAGAGGGACTTAGATTCCCAAAGCGTTGGGAATAAATCCATAAGTTTTTCCACCTGACAAATTTTCTTTCCAACTATTTTTTATGCCCACCGTAGGGCGATTTAGTAGCATCTGCACCCAATATACGACCGCAAGGTCCCAAAATTTTTAAAAAAAATATTGAAAAAAATAAAAAAAGAGTTCATGAAAGTCTATTGCCGAAAGATACACTACTGATTTCTGCACATGACTTTTCACATTCCATAGTGCCCTTTCGTGTTCTAACTACGAAGTTTTCAAAAGTTGGCTAAAAGAAGATACACCAAGTTGAGCAGGTCGAGAGGTGTTGCTGATTCCAATTTTGAAGCTTTGAAAAATCAGCAAGAATGAATTAGAGATAATCCATACTTCTTCTCTCAAGCCTCCTCTCCATCCGGCACTTTGAGTAGTTCTCCTAGAAATCCTATCCAAACTCCTTCAAATTCTCCAATTTTTCAACCATCATTGAACATCGAGTTCACGGAAGAAGAAGAATTTGAAGAAGCAAGAGCTGAAATAGAAGAAGAAGAAATGATGGTGGACAAAGAAGAAAGACCTCAACCCATTGTTCCATGGGGAAGGAATACAAGCCCACTTTCTCTTGAACCCCCTCTTCACGATCTACCAATGGGTTCCCGTAAGAACTTTCCAAAGTTCAAAGGTGACAACTCACAACATCTTGAAGAACACATTTCTACTCTTATGACATCATGTGGAATTCTGGTGTCCAAAGCATGAAGATGTTGCTTTGTAAGATTGTTCGTGGAATCCCTCCAAGAAAAATTAGCTAAATGGTTCTACCTCCTACCTTCCCGGTCCATCATTGGTTGGGATGACATCAAGGCTGCCTTTGAGGAAATATTTAAATTAACTAAAGATTTTCAAGACCTCTTGGTGTAGCTACCTCAAATGAGGAAAGGAGAAAGTGAAACGATGAGAGAATTCATGGCTCGTTTTGAATGGTTGCTTCGTAGGATACCAAAATAAGATTCACCCTCTCGAGAATAATATCAAAAGAATCTTCATAAATGCTCAATCACTGGAGGTATGATTTCTCCTACGAAGAGTTCAACCAAGGAACATTGTATAAGCACAAAAGAGGGCCATTGAATTGGATGACGATCTCATCCTCTCTGGAAAGATCAAGAATCCATCAAAGGGCAAGGCCCAACATCCTGAAGATGAGAGAACTAATCCATCGCTGCAAAATTTGGTGAATGAGATGGCCTCTTTGAAGAGGGAATTATTTGAATGAGTTTCTTCTCAGAGAAGCAACAAAAATCAGATTGTAGGAGCACCCCAAAGACTTTCCTTAGAGGCCCCACCCGTGAATGTAAATTGCAGATTTCAAGAAAGTGAAGGTGGCGATTTCCTAGAAAGTGATGAGTTTGAGAATGATACATAAATCATATTTTGTGAGTATTCTAGAGGTTATGAATAAGATGAAGAAGATGCACCCAGTTTCTCATGCATGGTATTCACTCGTTCTCAGTCCAAGAAAAGAGCATCTCCCTCCACTTGCTAGAAAATAAAAGAAGGTGTATGATCCTCCTATGGAGACTCCAAAAATAAAATAATCGGTCGATGATCTTCACTTCCATCCTCCATGAAGTCTAGCATTGTTAGATCCTGATCCCATAGCAAGTAAGAAGACTCCCATAATCCCAAGTAAGTCTTCTAATGTCTCTTCCAAGCCTAAATCTAAATATGCTCCTGTAAAATCTAATACCTTGAAAGCTTCTAGTGTACCTTTCAAAATACCCTCCATTCCCCAAAAATCTACTCTAACTTCTAAACCTATCCTAAATCCAAAAGCACTCCCTTCACCCCCTTTGTCCGCATCTACTCCCTTTGACTTCATAGAATATGTAAACAAAGCCAAAGTGTAGATTACTGAAACTGAATATTTGCGGACTCATCTTGAACAATTTGAGAGGTTTTTCTGGTATATTAAGAGTGGTAGTCTAACACCCAATGTTGTAACTTCTAGTTCCAAAGGCACACCGCCCATCTCACCGACACCTCCCTCACAAAACATGCTTTCTCTGAGTGCATCAAATATTGATAAAGTTTAACCTTTCTATGTCTCCTACTTGTTGGAGAATATGTACTAAAAATTTACATAATAGATTCTGTACCTTAAACAACGTGATTCCTTTGAAGGTCGCAAGGCTCTTAAACTTACAATGACTCCACCTAGTGGCTCTTGTTACTCTTTGGAATAAAAAAGGTCTAACTTGTAGGGAAGGTTAAAGATACGCAAGTGGCTCTCGCCATATTTCCGGAAAAGAAAGTTTCAGATGATTTTGGTAGTAGACGTCCCTAGCCTCGGTTCGGAATGTTCT
The DNA here is from genome assembly GCA_018340775.1 of Taxus wallichiana var. yunnanensis. NCBI lineage: Eukaryota > Viridiplantae > Streptophyta > Pinopsida > Cupressales > Taxaceae > Taxus > Taxus wallichiana. The sequence continues at coordinate 212,603,541 of CM031236.1, read as the reverse complement.
TTGAGTAGAAATTTCTGCCAAAAGTTGGGAGGAAAATTCAAATGAATTGGTCTTTTGCAACCATACCAATGAAGGGAGACATGGAAAAATTAATTCCCAGAAGAAGATGAAGTACACAGTATGAAATTCTAGAATCTCTCAAGCTAACATCTTGTATAAAGGTAGCATGCGAGATGAGTCACTTTATGGCAACCGAGGAAGAAGAGGATATCCCCATTTTGATAGGGCTAGACATGCCTTCTCAAAGAGATTTGGATTTTGAAGAAGCATTGAGGAGATTCAAGTTACAAGAGGGCAGCCCCAAATTGTTAGATGATGCAAACCATGAAGAAGAGGATATGGTTCTTGAAGAGTTTCAAAAAGAAAAATCAACTTATATGCTTATCTGTGATGAATAAATTTTCTCATTCCCATTTGAAGATGAGGACTCCCTTGATCATGTCACCCAAGAAGAGACCAAGCCAGTCTACAATGAGCCCTTGAGCAATGGGAAAGAACTATCTGTACAAGAACTGCTAAGAGCCGTGGAAGAAATAGAAGACCATAAGATCAGTCTTGAGCTCCTGATGCAAGCCAAAAATCTACAAGACAAACATGAAGCTAATTTGGAATCCTTAACCAATGTGAAGGTTGGCCATATTGAAAAATATGATGGTACTGAGCTAATGGTTGATGGATGTAATAACGAAATGGAGATATTTTCTTTCCCTTTTGAGGATGAAGATTCTTTCCATGATGAAGAAATCGAAGCAAGGAGTCTCGAAGCCTCTGAAGATGAAGCTCTTTTTGATGAAGGATCGATAGAGTGTAGTGATTCCCAAGATGATGGGGTAATCCCTCCAGATAGTTGCCTTGAGCTGCATTCCTCAAATGTGTACAAAGATGAGTTGTAGGAAATAATGAAGCATAACTCCGTGAATTTTTTTGATGCAGTAGAATTTACAAAAGATCCCGAGCTGATTCTTGATCTCTTCACTCATGCCATGGACATGCAAGACAAGTATGATTTTTCCTCTGATCCTCCCGTCAGGACTCAAACGCCTCATAGGGGAATAAAGATAAGGGATGATTCAAATGTTTCTCATGAAGAAGATGTCAATGAGCATAGACCTAGGAAAGAAATTAACTCAGAAGATTCAAGGAATTGGACTGAAAATCAGCATTGGGGCAGCGATGAGATGCTCTATGGAGAATCAGCTATATTTATAAACACAAAAGGCAACTGGCACGACGAAACCGATTTCAAAGAGCATAAAGGTAGTGGAATTTCCAAGCAAGGACCTGAGCATTAAGAAGATCACATGGACTCACTCCTACCAAGTACAAAGACAATTTTGGAAGCACCTAGCTTTCATAAGTAGCTGAGGAGGGGAGGATACTTTCTGAACCCGTCAACGGCTTCACAGAACATCATCATTTGGTGTTGCCTCTTCAAGGGTAACTTTTGAGAAATAAAAATTACTTCAGTGAAAGTGGGTTGTCCCTCACTTTGTACCTTAGGTGATTGATAGTTATTTTTCCTTTTTGTTTCTCTTTTCGTTTTGTGTGTGTGTGTGTGTGTGTGTGTGTGTGTTTCCTTCTTCTAATCTTCCTTTCTAGAAGTTGTGCATGACTCCGCAGGGCCCAATGGATAAGGCACTGGTCAACGAATTATATGGTCTAAAATTGAGATTCTAGATTCCCATGTCATGTCTTCTACCTATCAGATGTCATGTCCCCAAGCTAGAGCCAACTGTTGTCGTGAAAATGTGCAACAGGGAAATTGACAATTTTTGAGCACGACAACTATACCTAGATGTCAAAATTTTCATGTTTTATCATTCCCAGGAACCCCAAGCCAAATCCATTAGTCTTTTCACCCTCTATTTGATGTAAAATTGGTCCCTAGGTGATTTAGGAAATTCTATTCATTCCCCCTAGGTGATTTTAGGGAGTTTTGAAAAGATGTTATCTTCTAGCAGTATTGGGAAGGGCTATCGCTGGCCTTCCCAGATCGGATTCAACCCCTGAGCACAACATAAGGGAAAAATTAAACATGGAAATGAATTTAATACATTAGAACATCATGGAAATTATTTTGGAAGGATTTGGGAAGTTTTGAAATACTTGGAATAGTTTGAGAGAAAAACAAGGTTCTCAAGCCTAGGCAATACACGTGCCTAAAACAACTATTGGGATTAAGAAGAAGATTCCAAGAGCTCTAAATGGAGTTGGAAGTAAAAAAAATATATATATGGAAAGAGGATTCTAAGGTCTATATGATGGTGAAATAATATTTTTCATAATACCTTGGTGCATATGATCGGAAGGCAATTTTTCTCGACCATGAGTGGAGTCCTAGATTAAAAATAATTTTTTTAGGAATCATATGGTCGAACTAAGACATGAGACCCACATAATTGGATTCAAAATTCCATTTCAATTCAGGATAATATAAAATTTCACCAAGAAATTACATCGGAGCTCAAGTTATCTTTATTCCAAGTTACCCTCTCAAAGGCAATTCGGGACTTAGTCATATTTTTTGAGAGGACACGTGTCAACACCGAAGCCCGGGAGGATTTCATGCCCCAAAATCCCTCAATTCAGTAAATCAGCCCTTGTAAAATGCACCCAGCCCTCATGTGACCTCTTGGACCCTCATATCACCTCAAGACTTGACAGCTTCAGCCCCAAGTGCTTATTTTGAGCATGCCTTCCTGTTGTTGATCGGGCGCCATGTGTCGCTCCAGAAAACCATGGAAACTAATGTCCCTTATGCACTGAGGTGGGGATATACAGACCTTGAAAAATGTGTCCATCTCCCATAGGGAGTCTTCTGACACTCACGTGACCAGCTTGATTCGGCCGAGGTGCTTATTTGGAGCATACATTCCATGCCGTTGGATCGGGTGCCACGTGTCACCTCCATAACCAAAGTGGAAAATAATGTCCCTTATGTACCTAAGGTAGGGGACATAAGACATGGAAAAATAATCACATCCCATATGGGGGAGTCATTTGGATGCCCATGTGACCGAGTTTTAGCCCCTGTGCATTTTTGGAGCAAATCCTTGTCGTCGTAACGAGGACACATGACATCGCCTAAATACCATGGAAATTGATGTCCCTCATGTCTCCAAAGTCAAGGAAATCAAGGACATAAAATTTCACCCAACACCTCTTTTGCATGTTTTTAAAGTTTAAATCCAAAGCACTTAGCCTTTTCCTTCCTCTCATTTCTCCTTCACAACTCCTCACCTTTCCATGGCTTCGTGCATGATTGTTCGACACCCGGTCCACCATGGCCACATTGTTGTCCTCTCAAAATTTCCCTACTTTTGAGAATTGAAAATTTTCAAATTAAACACCTTCTCTCGTTGTCCTGTAATACTAAACGTCAAAAGATTGAGAAAAATCTACATTTTTGGGTCTCTTTGTGTGATTTTCAAGTCTACTAAACATTTTTTTCCCAAGTGTCCCAAGTTTGTTTGGGCCCCGTGTTCGCCGATCAGCCGATTTACCCAAAGTTCATTTCTTTCGGGCCCGTCGGAACTTTTTTCCAAAGTGTCCCAAATTCACCAGGCTCATTGTTCCCTTTTCGTCTAATTCGGCCGAATCACGTACTCCACGTACTTTCATCCCTCATGTCCCAGAAGCATTTGTGCATACTTTTCCCACATCACCCGTTTTAGCTGAATTGCACTTTCACGTCCCGCATGTCCCAAATGAACCAAAGGCCATTCGAGTCAATTTTTCCTCCTCTTCACAAATATCTTGCTTTCCAAGTTGGTAGATGTGTATTTAATGTGCATTAATTATCTTTCTCTCTCCCAAACAATTATATAATGAACTACCCTATGTGTTTTGCACACTTCTTTCTATATCCATTGCTCATACCTTTGTGATCAAAATTTCTGCACGCCTACTCATTTCCCTATAATTTCATTTTGAGTCCAGATTGCAACCTTGGCTCCTCAAATTGCTAACAACATTAAGATTAAATTCCAAGGCCAGGAGAAAGTCTCACCACTCGAGTCTGTCGTTCCTGATATCGGAGACAGTGAAGTTTGCCACCTTGACTTTGGGGATTTCTGGGCAAGAATGATAGACTCAAACCCCTCTCCTATGGCACAGATGATTCATGACAGTGGTTTGGAATTCGCCGGTGGTTTCCCTATCTCGGTGCAATGCGCAGATAAAGTGTTCTCTTGCGGTGCTCATTTTAATCCTGATTCGAGTGAACTAACGAATGTGCATGGGGAACTCATCGCTAAACTTGACGCGCTTGCACCATTGCACTGCCCTAAGGATTCTGAGGTGGACAATACTAAAGTAATTTCTTAGAACTAGGCACAAGCCCTCTTCAATCGGGATAGTGAGAAATATAAGGCATGGGTGGCAAAATCCTATGGCTTAAAAACCCTAAAATGGGGGCATCTCGTCTATCCAAGGTTCTTTTCCATGTGATTTCAATGAGGAATTGTTGGATTTTATAATCCTATCTGGCTCGTGTCATGGGCTTACCCTCTACAAATGAGTTCCATTTTGGATGTGCCCACTTATCAATATGGTGGGCGAAGGAACTCAGGAATATCAACTAAGCGAGATCATTATTATGAACCTAGCGAGAGAATCATCCAATGTACAACAAACCAATAAGTTCTATATGACTTCATACTTAATGTATACTCTAGCGACATCGAGGCAATGGTTTGGATTCTCATACATTGATGCTCATAAGGATGACCCTATGTATGCCTACTGCCTCGATTCACCCTGGACACTAGCAATCGCTGGTATGCAGAGGCAATTAGACTTGAAGGGTTTATTGAGTAGAACATCAAGATCACTTATCATCGGAGGAAGACACAGAGGAATATTTGGCTAATCTACTAATGATTTTGAGGCAAGGAGGAGACACTATGGCAGATTTTCTCTTCAATTAATTCAATATCTTAACTCGTACTCAAGTTCTGAAGGGCTTCAGGATGATAATTGGCATATTTTCTCTTGATTAATTAAAGACATGTACTCATATGAATATGATAACGTGGTCAAACACACTCCCTTGGAGGATTTGGATTGGTTCAAAAGGAGAAGGATGATTTGGCAAAATCCTAGCTATCATCTTGGTAAGAACAAAATATGGTTTGATAAGAAAGTCCGTGAGCTTAGAAGCCACTCGGGGAATCCTCCTCCAAGGATACTTGAACACCAAGAAGGGATGCATTGACACCCGGTTCGAAGCACTGTATGAACCCTCCTACTTTGTCAACTCAAGGTCCCACAGTCTCCACTCCTTCCTCATCCACCCAAGTATATCATAATAAAGTCAAGGAGGTTAAGAAGGAACCTATTGAAGAAAGGCCTACAGTGAAGCATTCTGAATTTCCTTCAGGTCTAGAGAACATTATTGTTCTCAATGAAAGTGAAGAGAGTGAGGTGCTAGCTCCCATGAGTGCCCTTGAAGCCCCAATAGATAAGGACAAAGAAGTCCAAAGCACTGAACTTCCAAGCACGATTGATTCCTCTCGCACTGGAAGTCCCAAGTGCCTCGAGTGCCCCACTCATATCTCAACTAGAGGCAAAAACAAGTGAAAATATTTGGTGCCATGAGTTCTCTGTCTCTTTAGTCCTCTTGCCCCTTCTACTTCTTTGTCCTCCTCTTTTGCATGGGTGCGCCTCTTGTTGATGATAGGAAGAGAAAGTCTTTCTCCCAAATCTCGGGACCTAATTTTGATGTTATGGTGGCCTTATTAGGTACTACTCCTCCTACTCATGCCAAAAAATCTAGAACTACCTCCGTGGATAGTGTCTAATGCTCAGGGCCAACAATTCCTGGAGATAGCCAAGCCTAAGGTAGACAAGCCAGAGCAAGATTTGCAAGCATCCGACCTTGAGCTCTCAAGAATTCCCATGGGAGATTCCACCCCTGAAGGTGAGATCCACAATCTTCAGGAAACAGTCACTAGAGTCATTGGGAGGGTAGAGAAAGGACAACAAACCATAGAGCAGTTGGAGGAGCAGGCCTAGATTCTTACAGGTTTCATCAAGTCACTGCTATCTAAAGATAAAGTTCTAGATCCTACCCCATTGACTACTCTTCCACCACCTATGATTCTCAGCCAAGATGAAGTGTAGAGTATCAAAGATATGCACAAGTATTCCATCTATGGAAGGGCTATGGAGGCCATGGTGGATGATATGCTTGTTGTAGGATTGAATTTCATTGATGAAGCCTTCAAACTCCATGAGAAGGTGAATAATTTGCAACAGAAACTCTCCTCCACTATTGGGAACAAATAAAGAACTTAAACTTTGGAGCATTTGTATAGTAGACCTTCACCTCATGGGACAAACTGATGAAAATAATTTAATGACAAGAAAGGTCTTCGATGATGCAAAGGATAACTTGTCAAAATCATGGGTGTGCAAAGTGGAATGGAAAATCAAGGTGTTGGAAGAAGCTTCGGGAAGAATTGAAGAATAGTTGGCGAAGGGTGAAGCCTTCAAAAATTTGGTAATAGCTGCTGTCAAAGACATACATTGCTATCTCCATGATGAGACCTTTGGTGCATCCCTCTCCTTACAAGAAATCAAATCTCAATTCGAGCTTTTGTCAAAGGTAATCTGCTCAAGGAGAGTTCCATGTCCAAGTAAAAGATGAAGGAGATCTTCTCTCTTAATCTACTATAGAGGAAGCAAATAAATATTATCATACTCATGGCGGCGAATTCGACAAAGAAATGGAGAAGTGCCTCGATTTTGGACTCGACCACTACAACACATCAGTCCCATGAGGCGATACATAGCAGAGGCATTGAAAAGATTCAGACAACGGATCCTAAAGTCAGTGGGACCCTCTCAATCATGAATGCCTGTCTTCTTCTCCTGATTCTTCTCTTTTCTTCCTTTCTTCTTGGATTTAATGTAATTAGTTGGGGTATTGCGATTAGCAGCCCTTTAACTAAAGCATTAGTTAAAAGAAGTAGTTACCAAGGATAACTAATTTGTAAACTATATAATGGCCTCTCCTCGCCATTTTGAAGGGGGAACTTGGCTTATTTGTGAAAGTGTAAAGAAATCATAAAGAAATCAATACAGAAGGATTTCCATTCTTTGTCTATCTAATTCTTTTTATTCACAAGCTATCCATTAAATATAATTAGATCATTTGTCTACATTATGATGAGAAGCTTTGTATTCTTGTAGATGTTATTCATAGAACTGTGTGTCTTTTCAAATTTCATCTTATTAATGTGGGTACAAATGATCTTATTCCAATTCATTGTATTCTTGCACGCATAAGGAATTATTCTGTCATCTATAATTCTGGATGGTGCCTTTCTACTTATTTCCACATTTTCATTCCTCTGTTCTTTTGTAATTGGTGATCTATTTAGGAAACAATTTTATGATATCCAAGTTCCATAGTGAAACCACACTTTGTACATGTGTAAATAGGTTCGTTTCTGAATAAGGGAACCTCTCCCACTAAAGAGGAGGGACTTCTTGTCCCCTGACTGCTGCTCTTCTTAAAGTTCCTTTTCGATGACCAATAGTTTTGACGACTCTCTGGGAATCGTATTCCGCCCCATAATCATTTATCGATCATCTTTTGATCTGCAACTCCACGCTTTACTCGAGGAGAAGGGCCCCAGGTATTGAATATTCTTAGTTCCATCTTTTGGAATAGAAGGGTTTTCCTTTCTCTTCAACAAGAAGAAGTATAAGAGCTCAATCAACAAGCACTCCTCCTATAAAATAGAACCCCTACGGGTGGTATTCTTTCGAGCAAATCAGTCCTAATCTCCGAGCTCGATTCTTGCTGGTGTTTGCCTCCCCCTTCAAGCCATTTTTCCAATAATGGCAGCATTCATTGCCTTGGGGCCATCGTGTTGGCCCCCTTGCCCTTCCTCGGCCTTTGCATGAATTACCTAGAGGTAATCGGAAGAAATTTCCTAAATTCAAGGGTGATGGCATGGTACATCCTGATGAACACATCGCGGCCTTCATAGCTGCATGTAGAGTTCTCGGGAGTTGAACATGAAGACATCTTTGTAAGGATTTTTGTTGAGACTTTACAAGATAATGTTGTTGATTGGTTCTATCACCTTCCCACCGAGCTATCATTAGCTAGAACACAATGATAACTAAGTTTGAAAACCGTTTCAAACCGGCAAAAGACATGCATGCTTTGCTAGCCAAAATTTCTCAAATAAAGAAGGAATCACAAGAGCCCTTGAGAGAATTTATGGCTCGATTCAACAGTTAATTAACAAAATTCCACTAGACACTCAACCTTGTAGATCAAATCCAAAAGTGATTCTTCCTAAATGCCCAATTTCCGGGTTAGTTATGCATTGAGAAGGGCTAATCTTACGCAACATTGGCCAAGGATCAAACACTTCTTGTTAGTGTTGAAGATGATTTAATCATGTCGGAAAGTTGAGGAGAGACCCTTCTAGATCTAAGTCTTCTTCTTCCTCCTCTTCCACTCCTGGACCTAATACATGCCCTCATACCCACGTTAATGGGAAAATGAAGAAGTTGCTGCCTGAGAAGCAGTCTGAGTATATTGTACAAAAAATAGATGATCCCAAAGCACAAATACTCTATGAGGATATGGGGCATGACAACTACATGATTATGTCTCCAGAAGAAATCCAACTCCCAAAGTGTCACCTGAGGATCCTAATGGTGTTTGGATATTAGAGTTTGATGGAAGTTGTTCTTCACCGGTTCGAGCCGGTGTAATATTGGTGTCACTCAAGGAAGCATTCATCCTTTCTCATTCAAGTTGCAGTTTGAAAATACCAATAATACAAATACAATACCAAGATCTTATTCTTGGGCTTCATGTGGTAAAAGAACAGTGTGAAAAATCTCCTAGTTCGTGGAGATGCGGAACTGATTTTCAAGCAAGTTAGAAACCTCTTTCGTAAAGAATAGAAGATCAAAACATTACAGAATCAGTTTGGGACTCCATTGAATTTCTTAACGCCTTCTCCATCGAAGTAGTGCCTAGGGAGAAGAATACCAAAGGCTTTGATTCACTAGCGAGTCTTGGGGTCATTGCTTATACCTCATCCCGACTTCTCTTAAGATAAGTTTACCATTGAGATGATCCATAGACCCAAAGTGTACTGATAATGCAAGTAATCGGAAAATTTTTAGTGATGATCAACACCGCTTTCTTTCTTAGAACTCAAGGATAATTTCAAATAGTTGTACTTTGAAGGAAATGAAAATTTGCCTCGTGAAAGTGTGCCCTTTAACGAAGAAGCCGTCAAAGAAGAAGAGGCAGATCAGGATGGATGTATCAAACTCAAAGGAAACAAGATTCCAAAAGGATTGGTGAGTTTAGAAGAACTGTTTGATAAACATGACAGGTATGTAAAGTTTAAAGCTTCTACTGGACCTCAACAATCAGCTGAATATGAAAAATTAATATTGGGAGTTCTACTGACCCTAAACTCGTGAACATTGGAAAATGTTGTACACCAGATGAGAGGAAGAAGGTAATTAATCTTTTAAAGAAGTATAAATATGTCCTTGCTTATTCCTATGAAGATTTAAAATCCTTTCAACCAAAGGAGATGCAACATTTTATCCCTCTCAAACCTAGAATTAAGCCTTTCAAACAAAAACAGAGGCAATACAATCCTAAGATAGCCGACACCATTTTTCAAGAAATACGAAAGTTATTAAAAGCTAACATCATTTTTCCTATTCACCATTCAACATGGATTGCCCATATTGTGCTCGTTAGAAAGAAAAATGGTGAGATCCGCATCTCGTGTCGATTTTAGGAATCAATCAAGCTTCTTCAAAGGACAACTATCCTTTACCCATGATGGAGTAGGTCTTGCAAGCAGAATAACATGATCCGAAATGTTGTCTATGCTTCATGGCTTCTTAAGATATAACCGTAGAAATTAATACCGTAGATCAACACAAAACGGCTTTCACTACCCCTTGGGGTACCTTTGCCTACAAAAGGATGCCTTTTGGGCTCATTAATGCTGGTGCCACTTTTCAAAGGGCTATGGACTTGGCCTTTGGAAGTTTGAAAGGGAAGTGTATTATCATATACCTTGATGACTTGACTGTATTTTCTAAAACAAGGACAGATCATTTTCAGCACCTAGAAACAGTTCTTCTGAAATGTAGAGAACATGGAATCTCTTTAAATCCTAAGAAATTTTTCTTTTGTGTCATAGATGGGAAATTATTGGGGCACGTTGTCTCCAAAGATGGTATGAAAATTGATCTGAGCGAGTTCAAGATATTCAAAAATTCCTCTTCTAACCAAAGAAGAAGGGAGTGCACTCTTTCTTTGGTAAGATTAACTTTCTGAGGAGATTCATCCCCGATTTTGTAGATCTAACTTTGAATATCTCTAAAATGATGAAAGGAAAAAAATGTTTGGTTGTTCTCCCCAAGGGAAAGAGGATTTTGAAGGTATTAAAAAGGCCATTGCTAAAACTCCTATTTTAGCATGTCTAAATTTCAACAAAGATTTTATTATCTATTGCTATGCCACGTATAACACCCCAATTGTTGTTCCGACTCAAGAAGATTCTAATGATCATTAACTCCCAATTGCATTCATGAACTACATTCTAAAAATCATGAAATAAGATACACCATAATGGAGAAACATGCTTTTGCAGTGGTTAAAGCTGTCAAGCATTTTCTTTTTACATTCTTAATTCTCACTCCACAATGATTTGTACCGATATACAACCATCAAGTCCATTCTCACACAACAGAATTTGGATCCAAGAGAGGGAACTAGGTGGCCAAGGTCCAAGAATATTACATTAACATCATACCAACCAAGCTTGTCCGTGGAAAGGCTCGTGTGAACTCATCGCAGAGGGAGCTAGACATGAGTTACTAGAGGATAAGACTGATCTTCCTACCGTTCTGTTTCTTGGATCAATTGACGAATGGTACACTGATATCACACATTTTCTCACCTATGGAGAGTGCCCCTCTCATTTGACTCGCCAAAGAAAAGAGAGCTGTTAAACTAAGGTCATCCCAATACGTTTTGTGGGAAAATGCCTTGTTTAAGCATGGATTGATGGGAGATTTTTTAAATGTGTGGACAAGGAACAATCGAAGAAGCTACTTTCCGCTTTCATAATCGTGCATGTGGAGGGAAATATTCATCAACCCATCACAAGCCCATAAAATACTTCGTGGAGGACATTACTAGCCTACCTTGTTCAAAGATGCATTAAAGTGGGTTGATAAATGTGAAGCATGTTAGACTTTTGTGGGTAGACCCAAGTTGGCCTCTTTTCCCCTTAAACCAGTTGTGATCGAAGAACCTTTTCAAAGAATGGGGTTTGGATTTCGTTGAACACTTAATCCCTCTTCTAGTGCTGGTCATACCCATGTATTAACCACCATAGATTATTTTACCGAGTGGGTAGAAGCCATTCCAAGAAAGAGCACTACTTCGTGAGTAGTATGTAGTTTTATCAAAGAAAACGCCTTGGTAAAGTATGGTGTGCCAAACAAGATCGTGATGTATAATGATTCAAATTTTTCTTCAACCAAGATGATGGATTTTTGTTATGGATATGGCATCTCCCTAGCTCACTTCTCAAATTATTATCCTCGGGGAATGGACAAGCGAATCAACAAATAAAAATCTAGTGGCTATACTAAGGAAATTAGTTAATGAGTCCCAACGAACTGCGGCACAGAAACTCTATGATGCTCTTTGGGCGATAGGATCACACCTAAGAGAGCCATTGAGATGTCTCCTTTTCGGGTAGTCTATGGAGTGGAAGCTCAATTACCAGTAATAGTTGAGCTACCACCTTGCATCTAATGAAGGCCATTGAAGACACCGCCTCAATGATTCTCTGGATAAGAGGATCATGTACCTCTACAAATTGAATGAGGACAGATTGAAAGTTGTTGATAGGATATTTTCCCACCAACAGTAAAGTAAAGGTCTTATTTGATAAAAAGGCCGGTTCAAAGATTTCAAAGTTGGAGACATTTTTTTATTGTGGGATAAAAGACATGAACCTCATGGCAAATGCCATGGCAAGTTTGATTCCCTTTGGCTCAGACCTTTCAAGATCAAGCACTTTGCTGGTAAGAATTATTTTTACCTTGATTATATGGATGGTTCTTCTCTCCCACTTCCTTATAGTGGGAAGTACCAGAAATTGTTTAAGTCATAGGTGATTAGGAGGTCCTTTGTATATTTTGTATAGTGCATGTTCTTCTTTCCTTCCCTTGTTTTTGTGTGTTGTTTGTTTGGAGTGTTGTCTTTTGTATTGGTTTACTTTTGACTCCGTGGCCCAATGGATAAGGTATTGGTCTACTTCCCCTAGTTTCTCTAAATTCTTGCCTTGTCTCATTCTTTTGAACTTATGCCAAGTCATCCCCGGAAGAGCCAACTGCTATCCACTCAAAATTTCCACGCTTTTGAGAATTGAAAATTTTCAAATTAAACGCCTTCTCTATTGTCCTAGTAATACGAAAAGTCAAAAGATTGAGAAAAATCTACGTTTTTGGGTCTTTTTGTGTGATTTTCGGTCTACCAGACATTTTTGTCCCAAGTGTCCCAAGTTTGTTCGGGCCCCGTGTTCGGCGATCAACCGATTTACTAAGTGCCTTTCTTTCGCCCATCGAACTTTTTTCCCAAGTGTCCCAAATTCACTGGGGCTTATTGTTCCCTTTTAAATTCAGATTCAGCGTCGCGTACTTTGCGTACTTTCATCCCTCATGTTAGAGAATCATTTGTGCATACTTTTCCAACATCGCCTGTTTCGGCCGAATCGCGCTTTCACATCCCGCGTGTCCCAAATGAACCAAAGGCCATTCGAGTTAATTTTTTCGATCGTTCACAAATATCTTGCTTTCCAATTTGGTAGATGTGTATTTAATGCGCATTAATTGTCTTTCTCTCTCCCAAACGGCTATATAATGAACTACCCCTATGTTTTTACACACTACTTTCTTGCTATCCATTTCTCATACCTTTCATGATCGAATTTCTGCCCATACCCATTTCCCTGTAATTTCATTTCGATTCCAGTTGCAACCTTGGCTCCTCAAATTGCTAACAACATGAAGATTAAATTCCAAGGCCAGAGCAAGTCTCACCGCTCAAGTTTGTCGTTCCGATATCGGACACTAACAATCGCAACTTCAAAAGGGTGAATGACGCTTTCACCATGTACATTGTCAGGATTCTTGAGAGTGACACAGTGAGGATATTTTCTGATGAAGCTATGAATCTGATATCACACTACGGTGCCTACTTCATCCAATTTAGAAAATTTTCCTATATAAGGCTTGCAGGCTATGAGAGCACTCCTCTCAAGCTCCCCATGTTCTGCAATGATAAAATGGCCTTGATAGAAGTATGTAGGAAATTGGACAAGTTGCATAGAACCTACAGGGATAAGAAAATTACTAGCTTGCACTTCCCCATCACTTTGGGAAACTACACCTACAAAACAGCTCTAGATGCACAAAACATAGAAAGAGCCCTAGCTCCCATCACTGTCCATTTCTTCAGGCCAAGAACTTTTTTGATTTGAAGAAGTTTATTGAGTAGAACATCAAGATCACTTATCATCATAGGGCAGACATAGAGGACTATTGGGCTGACTGTGCTGATGATTTTGAGGTAAGGAGGAGACACTATGGCATATTTTCTCTTAAAATAATTCAAGAGCTTAACCTATACCAAGTTCCTGACGGGCTCCAGGATGATAATTACGACTGTACTCATATGAATATGATAATGTGGTCAAACACACTACCTTAGAGGATTTGGATTGGTTTAAAAGGAGAAGGACAATCTGGCAAAAATCCTAGCTCCCGTCTTGGTAAGAACCAAAATCTGGTTTGATAAGAAAGTCCGTGAGCTCGAAGGCACTCGGGGAATTCTCCTCCAAGGATACTCAACACCAAGAAGGGATGCATTGACATCCGGTTTAGAAGCACATGTGTAGACCCCTCCCCGCTTCATCAACTCAAGGTCACACAGCCTCCACTCCTTCCTCATCCACCCAAGTATATCAAGAAAGTCAAGGAGGTTAAGAAGGAACCTATTGAAGAAGAGCCTACGGTGAAGCATTCTCAATTTCCCTCGTGTCCAGAGAACATTATTTTCTCGGTGAAAGTGCAGAGAGTGAGGTGCTAGCTCCCATGAGTGCCCCCTCAAGCCCCGATAGATAAGGACAAACAATTCCAGAGCACTTTGAACTTCCAAGCACCGTTGATTCCTCCGCACTGCCGGAAGTCCCAAGTGCCCTGAGTTCCCCACTCATATCTCAACTAGAGGCAACAACAAGTGCAAACCTTGGGTGCCATAAGTTCTCTGTCTCTTGGTTCTCTTGCCCCACCTCGCTTCTTCCTCCTCCTCTCGCATGGGTGCAGCCTCTTGTTGATGTAGAGGAAGAGAAATTCTTCCTCCCGAATCTCGGGACCCAATTTTGATGTTGTGGCAGCCTTATTAGGTAATACTCCTCCTACTCATGCCAAAAATCTAGGACTACCTCCGAGGATAGTGTTTGATGATCATGGCCAACAATTCCTAGAGATAGCCAAGCCTAAGGTAGACAAGCCAGAGCAAGATTTGCAAGCATTCGACCTTGAGATCTCAAGAATTCCCATGGGAGAGTCCACCCCTAAAAGTGAGATCCACAATCTTCAGGAAAACAGATCACTAGAGTCATTGGGAGGGTAGAGAAAGGACAACAAACCATAGAGCATTTGGAGGAGCAGGCCCAGATTCTTACATGTTTCATCAAGTCACTCGCTATCTAAAGATAAAGTTCTATATCCTACCCCATTGACTACTCTTCCACCACCTGTGATTCTCACCAAGATGAAGTGCAGAGTAACAAAGATATGCACAAGTATTCCATCTATAGAAGGGCTATGGAGGCCATGGTGGATGATATGCTTGTTGTAGGATTGAATTTCATTGATGAAGCCTTCAAACTCCACAAGAAGGTGAACAATTTGCAACATAAATTCTCCTCCACTATTGGGAACATAGATAAAGAACTTAAACTTTAGAGTAGTTGTATAGTAGACCTTCGCCTCATGGGACAAATTAATGAGAATATTTTAATGGCAAGCAAGGTCTTCGATGATGCAAAGGATAAATTGTCAAAATCATGGGTGTACAATGTGGAATGAAAAATCAAGGTGTTGGAAGAAGTTTCGGAGAATTGAAGAATAGCCGGAAGAAGGGTGAAGCCTTCAAAAATTTTGTAATATCCTCTTTCAAAGACATACATTGCTATCTCCATGATGAGGCCTCTCCGTGCATCCCTCTCCATGCAAGAAATCAAAGTCAATTCATAGCTTTTGTCAAAGGTAATGCTTCAAGGAGAGTTCCATTTCCAAGGAAAAGATGAAGGAGATCTCGCTCTCTTCAATCTGCTATAGAGGAAGCAAATAAATATTATCATACTCATGTCGAATTCGACAAAGAAATGGAGAAATGCCTCGGATTTTGGACTCGACTCCCAACACATGACACATCAGTCCCACGAGGCGTAGACATAGTAGAGGCATTGAAAATATTCGGAAGGGATCCTAAAGTCATTGGGCCCTCTCAATCATGAACGCCTGTCTTCTTCTTCTCCCGATTCTTCTCTTTTCTTCATTTCTTCTCGATATAATGTAATTAGTTGGGGTATTGCGATTAGCAGCCCTTTAACTAAAGCATTAGTTAAAATAAGTAGTTACCAAGGATAACTAATTTGTAAACTATATAATGGCCTCTCCTCTCCATTTTTTAAGAGGGAACTTGGCTTATTTGTGAAAGTGTAAAGAAATCATAAAGAAATCAATACAAAAGGATTTCCATTCTTTGTCTATCTGATTCTTTTTATTCGCAAGCTATCCATTAAATATAATTATATCATTTGTCTACATTATGAGAAGCTTTGTATTCTTGTAGATGTTATTCATAGAACTGTGTGTCTTTTCAAATTTTATCTTATTAATGTGGGTACAAATGATCTTATTCCAATTCACTGTATTCTTGCACGCATAAGGAATTATTCTGTCATCTACAATTCTGGATGGTGCCTTTTGCTTATTTCCACATTTTCATTCCATTTTTTTTTGTAATTGGTGATATATTTAGGAAACACTTTTATGATATCCAAGTTCCATAGTGAAACCACACTTTGTACATGTGTAAATAGGTTCATTTTTGAATAAGGGAACCTCTCCCACTAAAGAGGAGGGACTTCTTGTCCCCATCGCTGCTCTTCTTAAAGTTCCTTTTCGATGAACAACACACATAAACTCTTAAAACCATGAATGCACAAAAATATTCAGGCCTCATAGAAAATTGCGGTGAAATGACGAAGAATGAAGAGAAAATGGATATTTTTGCCGGATAATCGTGATGTCACCCGATCGAAAAATCCTCATATCTTGTAAGATACAAGTCGATTAAGATGCCCTCTTTTGTATAATTCCTCATTTTTAAAGTTGATAAATATCCAACAAACAAGAGGTGAAATGGTGCCCATTAACATTTTCTCCAACAAAACCCTCACTTCGTGCATTGGCTCACATTCCTCGAATTTCCCATCATTTCGGCAATGGAAACGAGCTAAAAACTTGCACATGAGTTCCAAATGAAAAACCTATTGCAATAGATCTGTTTTCATTGCAAATGGAGACAAAAACAAGACCTGCAAATTTCAAGCTCCATTGATGGCCGCCATGACACTCTTCGTGCCTTAAGCTATTGCCAGATCAAAATTTCAAAATTTATTTCTAGGCATTCTAGTGGGAAAAACTATGTGAAATTCGGAGGGTGTGATCATAACAACAAGAAGAGTCCAAAAAAGTATGTTCCATCGCAAATCGAGCACTAGAAACACACTTTCTAAAAATAGTAAGTTTTCCTATACATGCTTGCTATTTTTGGCAAGTCTTCATCAAAAGTGGCTATGGAAAGAGCAGTGTGCACTGAAGATATCCAAAAGGATAGAATGATTATCTAGAGTAGAAAATAGTGGAAATGACCATTTACTAAAAATAGTAAGTCACACTCAAAGGGAAATTTTAAGCACAACGGGACATTCGTAACATGGTTACATTTGGAGCTTTCCATCAACGAGGATCAACATAATTCATTGGGAGACATAGCCTCTTCTTCTTCTCTCTCTCTTTCTCTCTCCTCTTCCCCCAAGTTTCTCTCACTTTCAAATTTTCTAATTCTTTGTTGGGGTTTGCACTTTTGATATAACTTTAAGTCACTTAGAAGTGACTTTATAAACATAATGTAAATTAAGTCGCCTTGCTATTATAAAAGGGACTTAAATATTTAAAGTGGAATATGAACAATCTTAAGTCATATTGACGTATTCGGAAGGTCATGAGGAAGATGAAGAGTCATTTTCTATTCTATAAATTGTAAAGCCATACCCATTTCAAAGGGTTGTCAATTGATCTTGTAGACTCAAGAGTGCATTGTACCTAGAGAAAGCAAATGAGATAGCCATTTTCTTCTACTCTCTTCCCCTCTCAAATTTATTCCATTCTCACATTATGTACAACTTTGATTTGAGTAATCAATAAAAGAAGAAGGAGTTTCTAGCTTTCTTTGACTAAGGGGTTTCTCGATACTTGGTGAGCGGTGAATTATATTTGTTCTTGTTGGTATTCGTAGAGTTTTTCTTCCGATAAATGCATGTGTTGAAGTTTCTAACTAGTGTGTGTGCAGAATCTGATTTTCTACCTACAAAGACATTAGTTCTCCTACCTCTTTTCTCACTCCCTTTCCTTCTCTATAGACGAAGACTTCCTAGTAAGAGATTGCTAGCTTTTCCGTAGGGTCGGTGGAGTGTCCTGTTGAATCCTTGGTCGAAAGACCACCACAAAAATACACACTTTCTCCAACATGCACATACGGCAGCTGCACTAGTTAAGTAGAGGGACTTAGATTCCCAGAGCATTGGTAAGAAATCCACAAGTTTGTCCACCAGACAAATTTTCTCGCCAATGACATGAAAGGTATATTTTTATTAGTTGACGCACACTACCTCACACTAATGCCCCACATTGGATAAATTATATACTTTATAGTCAGCCCACTATTCTTGTGTGAAAAGACATGAAGAAACTCATATCAGGTTGTCTTAGATCACATACACACTTGCATACATACACTAAAAATAACTACATGAGGGTTGAAGCTTCTTTAGGACATATACGGAAACACTTAAATTTTTTTGTACAAGTTTTGATATCCAAGGGTAGCACAACCTTTTCACACACAACTTTTCCCATTTTTATCTAGTATTTTATGAAGATTATAATAGGTATCTAGGGTGTCTACATTGTTTTATGTATTACATGTTGTGCCAAATTTTTGTGAACAAGAGATGCATTTAGCAAAGCAAATTTCGAGATAAGTAAATGGCACAAAATGATACACAACCTCACAATAAAGATGTCCAAGACCATATAATACCATTGACGAGCGTATAGAATAAGGAAAAGACAATTCAATTGTTGGGTGTTCCTACTCTAAAGGACTTCCAACATGCAATATCTTAAATGAACAATCTTATGTCCCTTATCAACTTTTTTCCTATTATGTACATCTAGATCTCCTGTCTTCCACTATGTACAACTAAGTCTTCATCTCCTCACATGTATTTGAGCTATTTTTCTATGATTTATCATTGTGATCTAAGTATTAATGTGTTGTTCTAATTATGCATGGTTAATTATAAATTAATTAGTTCATAATAACCTCCTATAACAAACCCTTACATCATATATTTTGTTTTACACATTTCATTTACATTCATGTCTATAGTTAGCATGTAAACATTCAGTTAATGTGTCTCTTGAGTCAAATCTATCACTTTTATCGAAGCTTGATTGGACTTTGGTTTCTCCTTCCTCGTTAATTTTAGATATATCAATATTATAGTCCATGTATTAGTATTCAATTAGTATTCCATTTTATTGCATGATCTAAAAAAGATTTTCACACTTTCTCATGCGGTTTAATTTTTGGTCCTCCTCTTTGGGTTTATTTCTAAGGGTTACTATTAGCCATCACGCATTTTGTTGCATATCTATCGATGAATGAATCCAATTTTAAAATTAGTGGTTTTTACATATTTTTGAAAATATGAGGGAAATTGATGTGAGAGCATAAGTTTTGAAGGCTATAACTTTATATCTGACAATTGGAAATTGTCTTGAAATTTCCCATGTTAGTAGATATTGATAAGTAATATGCCACGGTAAATTTTTCCACAAAATTTGTTTCAATTTTAGCTTCGCATATTTTTAGGGCCGACTTTCTTCGCCTAATGATCTAAAATTGGCTCTAAACATTTTTTTACATTTATCTAGAATTTATATTTTTATTAATTTTTTCTATGCTTTATATAATAACTTAAAATTTGGCACGATCCTTTGTTTGTGAAGGCATTATTTTTATGCAAAATTTTGGGATCATCCGACGTGTTATTCTAGTAGGTCATTTTTGGCATTTTAGGGGGTTTTAGAGCTAATGTGAAATAAAAGAAAGATTGTAAATATGTAAAAGATTAGTGTGGATTCCAAATTGAGAACAAAACTATTTTTAAGCTGCTTGTTTTTTTGCAAACAATTTGTGCATGTTTTGGAGGTATTTCAACCTCTTGTAGTTGGATCCACATCAAAAATATCTTTTTGTGTGGAATAATTTTACCACAATTTTTGCAATTTAAAAATTACTAGTTTTAGTAACAAGGAAATAATTAAAAAATGTAAAATTATTTGCAAATCCACTAAATATTTTTTTCACAATGTGTACATCATAAAAATCCTCTCTTGGTTTTGGAAAACTTATCTTTTGTTTGAAGAAATGTGTGTTTTATTATTTTGATGGCTATAGATTATTTTCTAAAAAATCTCTTATCATATTATTTCCAAATTTGGTATTACTATTATTTTTAGATCATATTCTTTTTGATGTCTTCACTATTTTATTTTTATTTTTTCATATCAATTACTCATTATATTTGTATGGATTAATCTCTT
Source organism: Taxus wallichiana var. yunnanensis (assembly GCA_018340775.1). NCBI lineage: Eukaryota > Viridiplantae > Streptophyta > Pinopsida > Cupressales > Taxaceae > Taxus > Taxus wallichiana. The sequence continues at coordinate 212,583,492 of CM031236.1, read as the reverse complement.
GTGCCTTTTTCTTATTCACATACACATGTGTCATTATTTCATAATAACATCCTTGATAATGTGGGTGACTTTAGTGATTTCCGGGATCCTAATTCTCATAACATGTCACTAAGAACTAAAATTGTCACTCATTATCTTCATTTTAATAATGGTTCTACAAATTATCCTAATCATGTTTATTCTAGTCAAAGTAACAATGAGGTATCCACTTGTAATCTTCCCATGACTATTCTTATTGGTTGTGACATCTCATATATATATATCATAGAGTATACTCAAGCATTAAAACTCTATTTTTAAGTGCAAATTCAATTTATGAATACCAAGATCAAATATCTCAAGGAAAAGATAGCACATCTAAAGGATACTCTAACTTCTAATCAAAATCACATCTATATACATAATGATCAATCTAGTTATAAGGATAAATGAAAACAATGTCCTACAAATGATAGATATGATACATATGATCATTCTTGACTAAAGTGAAATTCCTACAAAGAATAAAAATTCATATGTTCTAACAGATTGTTCTTGAATGTTAACACAACCGCATTAGAAATAACTTCTTTGGATCGGAAAGAATTTTTCAAAAACATGATATTCTATATGACCTAATAGATAAATGATTAATAAATTTGCTGTTAATTATTATTATCACCTTGATATATTTTAAAAGATAGAAGGTAAAGCATTATGTAGTTATCATGGAATTAATGGTATTGTGAAAATGATTGTTATGCTTTAAAGCTAAAGAAACAAAAATTAAGCATAGGGGTGTAATTTCATTTGATACAATATATTATAATAGGTGTTCTATTCAATCATCTCAAGTACCTAGATGTTAATGGGTACCTAAAACTCATACATCTAGGTCAAATGTGCACAATACTTTATACTAAATGAAAAAAATTCAAATATGAAAGCAATGCATCCTTAAGAAGAGAAAATCTTAGTGAAATAATTACATCATACTATTACGCAAATAATAAGGGAAGAAATAACATAATAACAAGATAAAAATATGAAGGAAATAATAAAATTTTCATGGGGGAAACAATAAATTTCTATCTTGAAATTAGATAGTATACAAACACCCAATGGGGAAACAAAAAAAAAATTCACAAATAGTACCAATTTATTATTTCTAGTTAATTATAAAGAACGTGATGAATTTGATATTAATTACTCTAATAGTCATGATGAAAAAATTCATATGTTCTATGATCATCAACATACACTAAATTTTAATCGCATAGACGACAATGATTATGGTATTATCTATATGGGTATTGGAACATACTTATTTGATGGTTCTAAAGGCATAGCTAGACAATCATTTCTTATTACAAAGGCTAATAAGAAATGAAAATAGGTCCAACCATGTGACACATGTAACTATATTTTAAAGAAAGGGTTTCTAAATAAACATACACCACAATAAAATATAGGAAAGAGGATACTTAAATAAAATCATTACTTTATTATCAACATCTTTCCACTAAGCATAAAAACACTTAATTTGTTAAATATTCTAATTATACATCAATATAATATAGCATAAATCAATAAAAGTTTGTCCCCAGAGTCTCAAGTGGCCACAAATCCTCTATTTGGTTAACTTATCCATCAAGACGCATCATTGGACTCCACACTCTATCAATAGTCATCTAATATTTACTAATGATTAATCCCTTGTCTAATACCGAGGGGTATATGAGGATATCCCTTATTTCTTACAAATGGGTTTCCTTGCACTAGACATGTTCCTTTTACTATAGTAAATGTGATGCTTCTAATATTTTTACAAATACTTTTTATGTTATTCTAATCCATCACATGTTATGTTAAATTAAAAAACAATATCAGACAATTCAATCAAAATTAGTGTCATGAAATAAAATAAAATCACTATTAGTAGTTTTCTATATCATACTACTTCTAATGGGTAATTCTTTCTTGGATTTTATATCAAATACATTTTCAATCTCATAGACTTTATTCCAAATTATTTGTACTCTATTATTACATACTTTAGGCTTACAACTCCTTCACCTTATGGGTTTGTCGCACCTCTTATTGAATCATGTATTTGATATTTATGTTGTTACCCCTTACCTATATATAGTTATTTTTAAATATACACAAGAGTTTAAATAATCACATAATAAAAAAAAATTCACATATTGGAAACAAAAACATATCTATTCACGATTTATGTGGCTAACTTATTGATTTATATATATATGTTGCTTTTCATATTTATTTCATCGGTATCATAATTTTTCAGATAATTTCTACACACATATATTGAAATTGATGTAGCACACACAAACATTGATACACAATCAGATATATTGGCTTAGTCCCTTCTCAATGAAACAAATTTATTGGGAATCTACCGCACTTATGTACATGCAAATTTTAACAAAGCTACCAAGGTATGCGGGGCCTAAGCTGATCCTCTTGGAGTTGTCAAGGAAACTAATCACTTACCATGAGAGGTGCATGAAGAGAAAGAAAGGAGGAAATGTATGTTGAGCTTGAATTGCTGAATCTAAAGTACAACTTCCTAAACTTCCAAAGCCCATGTTTGATTGTCGAGTTACCTCCCAAAGGAAAAAATTGATCCCATTCATGTCCCTTAGATCGAGGACATCTACATCAAACCGACACATAAAATAGATCTCAAGAAAATGGATCACTCTGACTAGCTCTGGAAGAGATCATCCATTATGGCGTAGCCATCATTCCAAAAGGATTCCAAGAGCCTGATCAAGAAATTGATCAAGTTTACCTTGACACGGATGGGGATGATTGGCTATTCGCAGAGATTGATAGAGCCAAGGCACCGAAGACCATTCAGGAAAGGGTCAAGCCCACATTGCAACACACTGAACATTGGTGCAAACAGAATGGTCTCACCTACCTTGGAGTAGATTTCTCTGCTTCTCCTTCAGGTAGAGCACCTCCAAGGCCGGCCCAAAGCCAAAAGGAAAAGGAAAAGATAAGGAGGGAGAACCAAGAAAATAGGAAGAAACTCCTGAAATCCCTCCTACTACTTCTGAGAAGCAAGTGGTCGACCTGGTGTCTCCAGGTAAAGAAGAAGAGACCACCAAAGTTTCAATGGATACATCCACCCAGGATGTTATCCCAGCTATAACCACTGAGGTACCCACCATTCCTTCTTCCACTCCTCCTCCCCCTTTCGTTGAAGCATCTATTCCAATGGATGTTTCTTCTTCTCTCCCTTCCTCCATTCCATCTCCCACCTCTTCCATCTTCTCCTCTCTTGTAGATCTATCACCTAGTGTTCCCTCCATCCCTTTACAGATCCCTTCTACCTCCATGATCTTTTCTTCTCCTGTAGTAACTCTAGGCCCTACAAGCAACAACGCATTGGAATCCTTGTCAATGCCACCACCAAGTGTCTCAACATTCTTCCCTGCAGCCTCTTCAGTTGCTTCCCCTTTCACCCTTGTTTCTTCCTCTATTCCCTCTACTCCTTCTCCCATAAGTCCAAGCTAGATTTCTAACCATCTGGGTCAACACAAGAGAAAATTTTCCATAGCACCCATGGACTTATCTGTCATTCTAAAGAAGGGACCCAAGAAGTAGAAAGGTATAACTCACTTCTCTAAGAGCGTTTTGGAGAGAGATTCATGGAGATTGCATATCTAGATCCCACCAAAGAAAAGAAAGATCTGTCTCCTACAGAATTTACAGTGACCCAAGTCACGATGGGAACCTCATCTAAAGCCTACAAGGAGAGGCCTTATCTACTGTAGATGCTCTTTGTAAAAAGCTTCAGGAAGTAAAAGAGGAGAAGAGAATACTCAAGGAGAAAAACAAACATCTCCTCCAAGCATTGTAGAGAACGGGAACACTCCACCACATTTCGCCACTAAAACCTATCAAGTTCTCAGTCAGGATAAGATAAATGAATATGCCAAGATTGGCGAACAAGGTGCGGTAGTATCATCCTGGATAGAGCAAATCCTCAGAGATAGTGAGGAAATGATCAAGAAATACACAACGCTCTACTAGGATATTGATCAGGCAAATAAAGAGCTACAAGCAGTAGCAGAATCCATCTCCGAGGAGTTGGAAAATGCCAAATTACAACATGAATCATTCCAAGTAATGGATAATTGTTCAATTGACGACCTATTAAAGGTTGGTGTCATCGATCACCTGCGAGCACATAATAAAGCTCTCATCTCTTTATATTATCGGGTTGATCAAATGGAATTTATCATGGAGAGGATAGATAAAATCAAGGACGAAGCCCTGGATGCAAAATACAACATGGAGTAGATGGTTACAAAGATGTCTCCGGGATGATCACCGAGTCATTCACCTTGAGGGAAGTAGACTATGTAATCCAGCTCTTCAAGGCTATCACAACCCAAGGTTTGGCACTAGAGGTCACTTTTGACCGAGAGTCTATCAATAACCTTCTGGCTTGCCAGCGATTTCATTGGATTCTTGATTGATGCATGTGAAGAGTATGTCGATTACCAGACAAGCTCAAAATGAAAAGGAAACTTACGAAGTCATTAGCGACCATTTCAAGGTTCTAGATCATAATCAACTTTAGGCAATGATCAGCACGTTTATGGAATACCGAGCTCATGTCACATCGCCTCTCCCGATCAAAGCAAGACATTCCGTTCAATCAAAGAGATGATGATGATTAATGTCTCCTCTTGTGTATGCTTGATCATTTTTGTAAGAATATTTAAAAGTATGTTAGCATTTACAATGATATCATTCGTGTTGCATCATGTGATGTTTTCATCTAAAAGCTTGCCCAAAGTCAACTTTTGACTTTTTAGATATTTTGTAAATATCTTGTAAGATATTTTGTAAATAGTGGTTGGTTTATTTTTGTCTTCTTTCTCCTTCTCCTTCTATAAATACTGGAATACTTGTTGTATTCCAGGTGGACATTTTTTGTATGAAAAAAGAATGAAGAAAGAAAGTTATTTTTTTGTAACAGAGAAAATATTAATACATATATTCAGACTTTGTGCTCCATATGTGTGTTATTTGCATCAGATATTTCTTAAGTTAGATCTATGTTTTTATTTTGTTGGATTCATTCATGTTATCGTCATATGTTCATCAGTATTTCTTTATTTGTTTATGCGAGTAAGTTTGGCTCTATTTACTACCAGCCCAAAGCATAACACCTCTAACCTTTCTGTCTTTGGAATTCATTTATTTTCTCCCTTCAGATCTACCCTCCTCTGTTCTCTCCCTCTTGCATTTCTATTTGTTGTTGGAACTACCTCTATTGGGATGAGATCCCAAACCCCCTGAAGTTAGAATAGTGTAGATTTACATAGATTCTTGCTTGATAGAATAACAATAAACCAGTTTCACTTTGCTGTCTCAAAGAGGGGCTATGCCCACACACTGTTGGCCTATTTCCCCACGATCTACCTAACCGACAGATTTTCAAACCAACATGGTCAAAACTATAATTCATGTACATATCATAGTATGGTCTTGAGCTTGTTGGGAATTCCTACCTCAAGGGGAGGTTCTCAAAATTTTGAATAGTTTATATTATTTTATCTATTTACAAAATTGGTACAAATTGAGACATATATGACACAATTTAGATTTTAGTATAGGGGGCATGAGTACTTTGTTCCTTATCCATTATGTTAGAGTAAGTATTTACCTTAGCTCATGCTCACCTAGGTATTGTATTTACCTTTATTGTATTTATGCTCAACCACATATGTGTGTGGATATTTATTTTTATTTATTTAGATATTAGGGGCATATTATCTAGTTTTTAAGTATAGCTCTTTCCTTGATCTATGGTATTGACTAGATACTTGATGTCTAGTTATTTTCCTGAATCTATGATCTTGACTAGTTCTTTGATGACTAGTTTTTCCTTGATTTATGGCTTGATCTACAACCTTGACTGGTTCATAGATTGTTATTTCTTGCCTATATAAGCAAGGCCTATTCTCATTGTATTTCATTGAGTTCCATAATAATATATGATATTGTTGTTCATTTGTTTGTAAAGGTTTATGTAAAGTTATTCTAGCAAATTACTTTCATCTTATTGATCATGGTGTTTGATTATCATCTAGGTTATTGGCTTGGAACAATCTAGTTATCGTTCCTTTTATGGTATCAGAGAAGGAGATTGTTGTTGACATCCATCTATAAGTTTTGTTTTGCAAACATTTTTTTATATTCATATATTTAAGATTTGTCTGTATTTTGTTGTTGCATGCATTTTTATGCAAAACAAAGGCTTCCATTGGTTTTGAAAGGTGAAAAAACCCTAAGATTGGTCAAACTAGACCATTTGTGGAAGTGGTTTTTTTTGGGTTTCTTGACATATACAATTAGTTTTCTTCTATTTGTGGTGTATCATTTTCAGGTTGTGTATAGTCCCAAATAAAAATATTTACCGGAAGATGCAGTTGGATGTGAATTTCTCATAAAAAGTGGTACCCCCGAGAATAGTAAGTTTCCCACACCCATTGAAATACTTAGCCACTAGTCATATGGTATGGTAATATGAGGGCTTAAAGCTTGTGATTCCTACTAGCAGGTTCTTAACTCCAGGCCCCTTTCATTTTACTTGTATGGTGAAGGCAAGAGCATTTTATTATGTTTTAGTGGAAACTAAAATAAATAGTAGAGCATAATATTGAAAAGCTTGTATCTTTTGATCAGTAACTCAATTTTCAATTCCGTTTTTGTAAAAGTTCTTTTTTTGTTCTATTTCTATTGGAAATATTTACTTTTAGAATTGAACTATAATTATAAAGTTCCATATTGTAACATCCACTCATTATAAAGTGCCAAAATATGGGGGAATCTTATTGGATTGTTTCGGTCTTGTTTCATTGGCTTGGTTCTTGCATTTATTTTGGTGATATTTTGAGGATGGCATCTTTATCTTCTTTTGAATTATATTATTTTGAGTCATTAACAACACATAATTACCACAAATGGAAACAATAATAAACAATAATTAAGCGAAAGGATTATGGGCTTTAACTTCTTCGTAACAACCAAGTTCACTAGAGAATATGACAAATTTCATTACTAGTGCAAATTTTTTTAGTGAATGGGTTTGATAGGAACTTATGTAATTGATAGTATCTTCTTTGATTTGGAAAAATTTGACTCTCCTTTCAAAATATTGGAGAAATTGGAGTATTTATTTAGTAAGGTGGATCATATGATAGCCATGCACCTTGAAATTGAGATCAACTCTCTTAATCCTAAATATTTTCCAACAATTATAGACTATCTTACCAAGTTCAAGTATTTTTGACACAATTAAAGGGGAGTGTAAGAGATAAAAAATATGAAGAGTGTGTTTACTCGATTCTATCCAAGTTGAGAGGACCATTTCAAATATTTTCTTCTACCCTTTTCTCTAGCATGGATGCCTTAGGTGACATATTCAAAATGTCTAACTTAGAAACATGTTGTGAAAGAATTACTAGGGAAGAATATAAATTGTCTCACCTTGAGTCTTCCACCACTCAAAAGGTATTAGTTGCATATAATTGTAAGGGCAAGGGAAAACCAAAAAGTAAAAAAAATTCCACCCGTTCTCCATCTCAAAGTGATTCTAAACCCAAGGAAAACAATTCTAAACCCAAGGAGTCTTCTAAATCCAAGAATAAGTCTAGCCTTTTATGCTCTTTTTATGGGAGTACTGGTCATGAAGAACATAGGTGTTATAAGTGAATGCAAGCCTTAGAGGATGTAGTCAACAAACACAAAATTTCTCTCCACTCCACGTCCTTATAATAACCATGGAAAAGCACATAATATTGTTAGGAGATCATAATCACCACTTGCAGACAGGTTGGGTTAGAGATTCTAGTGCTTCTCATCATATGAATTCTTCCAAGGAGTCTTTTGTTTCTCTAGGTTTTAGTTCTACTTCCAAAACTGAGGTTGGAGATTATTCCTTTCTTTTTATTGAGGGAAAAGGTGATGCACACATTGATGGTGGCAGTATTAAAGATGCATTGTATGCTCCTAACATTACCACAACTTTTCTTTTTGTACATCATATTTTTCATTCTCGCCAAGGATAAACTGTGACTTTTACACCGCATGGGGTAAAAGTATGAACTTTTTTGGTTCCTCATTCACTTATTGCTCAAGGTATTGTTGATCATATTTCTAGACTATATCACTTTGAGGGTTTTGAAGACAATTAATCTATAGGGACAAGATTGGTTTCTCATGCAGATTCAGAGAGAAATATTTCATGAAATATTTGGACATCTCAATTACATATATTTTAGGGAGTTAAGAACTCATGGTATTGTATATGGTCTTCCTATATTTTCTTGTCTTGAGGGAGTTTTCTCTAGTTATGCATTACAGAAACAACACCAAGATCCATTTCCTAAGAATTTTTCTAAGAGAGTTTCTACATGACTTGAGCTTGTGCATAGTGACTTGATGGTTTTTCCTACCCCCTCTTTCAATGGAGCTAAATATGCACTTACCTTTATTGATAATTTCTTGAGGCGTACTTGGGTTTATTTTCTCAAGTACAAAAGTTATGTTTTTTTCACACTTAAAAGTATTCAAGCTTTGGTCGAGAAACAATCTTTGAGTTGCATAAAGAAACTTCACACTAATAATGGGGGGAGTAATTTAGTAATTAGTTTTATATTTTTTGGCAACTCAAGGAATTATTCAAAAACACTATGTTCCTCATACTTCACAAGATAATGGCTTAGCGAGAATGGAAGAATAGAACTTTGAAGGAAATGGATAATTGTCGATGCATTCTATAGATTTTCCTCCTATCTATTGGGAAAGTAGTTAATTTTGCTAACTACATTCAGAATCATACACCACATAGAGCACTTGAGCATTTGACTCCAAAGGAATCTTCATCCAACACTATGCCGGATGTCTCATTTTTTTGAGTTTGTTGGTACCATGCTTGGGCCTTTAGGTCAAAGAATAAAAGGAAAGGTTTGGATAAGAAGAGAAAACCCTTTATCTTTGTAGCGTATTGTGAGGACATGAGAGCTTATCTACTTCTATATTTTTATACTCATGACATTATTTTTCGAATACATGTTCAAAGCATGATGAGTGCTTCACTCCTCATGATTCTTCATGTTCTTCCACACTTCCTTCTTCATCATCTCATCTTGAGTATCCTTTCTTTAAGGATGTTGATGAGGAGGTTATAGATGTCGTTGAAGATCCTATTTTGATTGATGTTGTCACCGTGCCTAAGTGGTCTCGTGCTACAATTTCGATTATTGGCTAGGAAAGTTTTTGGGAGGACAAATTTGTGAATTCTTTTCCAATGCTATGGGAATCTAAGTTCCTCTACTTAACTCGATGTAGTTTTCATGTATGTATGCACGAGAAAGCTCATGGATTTATTTGGTGGCCTTTCGGCCGGGGATCCAACAGGGGCACTCCACTGACCCTGTGGAAAATGCTTGCAGTTATCTGCAAAGGGGGAAATTTTCTATGAAGGTGGGAAAGGGAGTGATAAAAGAGGTAGGAGAACTAATGTTGCAGGTAGAAAATCAAATTCCTGCATGCACTAGTTAGAAATTTGAACACATGCATTCATGAGAAGAAACAACTCTGCAAATGGCAACAAGACAAGATAAGATTGTGAACTCAAAATTTCTTAAATCTCCTCATCAAAGATGCTACAAAATCCTTCTTCTTGTATTGTCATTTAAACAAAAGTTGTACATAATGAGGAAATGGAAGAAATTTTAGAATGGAGGCAATTAGAAGAAAATGGCTATCTCCTTTGCTTTCTCTAAGTACAATGCACTCGTGAATTTTCAAGATCAATTGCCAACCTTGTATAATCTCGTGAAGAATCCATTAAATCTCCTCCAAGAAATGGTTACACCTTATTATTTTTTTAGCAAGAAACAATTACCACTTCCTCAATCCTTCCCATCTATTTAAATTATTGATTCATGAATAAATGCCAATGGTGGAATAAACCAGACTTTTCATAATGTGGCCATTACACTTGTTTTGTAACTTTGAATTTTAATTTTCATCTTACCTTTGAAAATTTAAACCAGAGCCATCCACGTGGGAGAAAATTACTTTGGAGCGGGCGTGGAGCATTCCTTTTGCATTTTGTGACTTTATAGAGGTTTGGCACTTTGGAACATTTTGGCCCACTCACCTACTTTTGATATTGTCTTAACATGTGGCCTCACTTGAGTGGAGACCGAGTCGTGGGCCACTTTTATAATTTTACCTTTTTTCAATGCGGGATCAAAAACAAAAATTGCTCTCTTGGCCCACCTACCTAGTTTGACCTTCAATGTGGGCTTATGTTTGACTTTCTCCCTTATAACATAATTAGAAATTTATGCCTTTTAGATCCTTTTACAAAAAGGCAAAAATTCAAAGTTCTCCACCGACTCACTTTCGCGGTTTGACTTTTTTGATGTGGGCTCAACATTTGACTTTTTCCTTTGTGTTTGGCGAGGCTTGCAGTCACTTTATGACTTTTAGCATTTTTAATAAGAGGCTAAAAACCTCAATGTTCTCCACCGACTAGTTTCCAATTAGATATGTCCACATACCCGTTGATAATGGAGCCAAAATTTGATGGGGAAGAGAATGCATGTCATTCACGACTATGGAAAAAATGTAGAGAAGAAGAAAACTCACCATTTTATGCCCAATTTTCAAATTATTTCGTAAACCAAGGAATTGAGAACAATACAAGATTCGCATCCACGACCATAGAAAATATGGGAAATTTCATTCAAATGGAGGCTATAATAGAATTTTCACCCGTCTAGATGGGGAAATGGAAAATTGATCAAACGACAAAGATTGGAGAATTTAAACAACTTCAAAGCATGAATTTCTCTATCTTTTCAAACATCCAACTTTACTTGAACACTTCTACATGGCGTGAGATCAAAAATTTTGAATTTGAATTAGAAAATGAGTGGGGGATTTTGAGGGTGACAACAACTTCCTCTAGCTTAGGGACATGACATGGACTGAGCATAGTGAAGACATGACATGGGAATCCAAAATCTCAATCTCTAGACCCTATAATTCATTGGCATGTGCCTTATCCATTGGGCCTTAAAAGTTCATGTACAAACTATAACAAGAGAGAAATAAAAAGGAAACACACATGACAGAAATAAAAGGAAACACACAACACACAATAGGAAGGGAAAGATACCTAACAATCATCTATGGTACATGGTGGGTACAACCCACTTTCACCGATGATATAATTTCAAGTATTTCCACTGAGGAAATTTCAGTGGCGTTCCATCCAAATATCGAGAGAATATAAGCGTTATCTCCACAAGCTTCATGAATCTGGAATGGGCCGAGCCATAATGAATCAAACTTTCCATGGCTTCCTTTTGGTTCTCTTCTCTTGTCCCATAGTAGGATGAAGTCTCCAACTTCAAATTCTCTTTCCTTGGCCTTCTTAAAAAAATTCTTTACTTTCAATTGGTGCTCCTTAATTCGATCCACCACTTGGAGTCTATTTTCTTCCAGCTTCTCAAGAAAGAGGATCCTCTTGTCAATTGAATCCTTTTATTGACCATCTTCTATTGCTTGTAGCAACTTGAGAGCTGACATCTCGATCGTGAGAGGAATTTCTGCTTCGACTCCATACAACAATTGGAATGGTGACATACTTATTGCCTTCTTAGGAGTGATTCTATCCTCACACAATGCATCATACAACCTTTTGTGCTAATTCCTTTTATTCTCATTTACAAGCTTGTGGAAAATGGTCATAATGTTCTTGTTACTTGATTCGACCTATTTGTTTCCTTGTGTATAGTAGTTAGAAGAATGAGATACAGAGACTCCATAGCCATAGAAAAACTTGGTCAGCTCTCTTGAAGAGAAATAGGAAGCATTATCTGCTACAATATTTTGTGGCACTTTGAAATGGACTATGATATTCTCCTTGATGAAGTTGCATAGGTTTTAAGTGTTGGCTTGTTTGGCCGGAATGGATTCCACCCATTTAGTGAAGTATTCTATTGCTGTGAGTACATAGGTGTTCCATGCACTTTAGTGAGGGTCCAAAACACCAATGAAGTCCAACCCCCACTATTGAAATGGTTATTCAATAAACACAGGGCATGAGTGGTAATTCAACGAGTTGTTGTTCTTTAAAAGAATTGTTGGCATGCTTTGCATTTAGAAACCCAATCTCGATCTGTCTACAAAGATGGTGAGCCAATAATAACTTCCTCGGAGGATCTTTTGTATAGTGACCATTGCTGAAAAATAACCACCACATGCTTAGTCATGGTATGATTTAAGAAATTTTTCTAGTTGCTCTTTATCTATGCACTTGAGCAAACAACCATCTAGGCCTCTTTTGTAAAGCGCATGATTCCATATTACAAATTTAGCTACGTTCATCTTGAGTGTTCTCCTTTTCTTGTAATCAATATGGGAGGAATTCTTCATAAGTCGGTAATGGGTAATATCAACATACCACTCATTAGTATCTTGGTGACAAAGAGAACTTATGGGTTGTCTTTTGAACAAGTTGAGAAACACAGTTTTCTTCACCATATTGAAATTTGAGCGTTTCATCTTTAGAAATCAACTTGAAAAACCATTTCCCTTACTATATTAGAGGTTCGAATATCCAAGTCATATTCTCAAGTATATTCAATCCAATTTCCTCTTTTATGTATAGGATCTTGCTTGTGTCAAGATGGACTTGATTGCAGACTGTCGGGGACCATCACTGATGTATGGGAATTGAGAATGTCAAACCTAAAGTTTAATAGAACCTTGACCAATGCATAGTCATGCTTCTCCAATTGAATGTATTTTAGCTCATGTTTTTCAAAGGACAACTCATTGAATCAATAGGTTCTTCCACGCCTTCATCATTTTTCTGATGAGAATGATAGAGAGTGTATGATCGATGCATAACAATACATGATGAATTATTTGTTAAAATATTGAGATAAAAAAGTTGAGCCTTGGTAAAGGATTTCTTGATCTCTTCCAATGCTTCCTTCCCTTCATTGTTCCATTTAAATTTTCTTGTGGTTTCATCATGGAAGTGATGTGCTTCATCAACTCAACAAACTCAGGCACAAAACGATGAAGAAAGTTCACATTTCCTAAGAGTGAATGAAATGATTTCTTTCTTGTAGGTAGGGCTAATGCTTGAATGGATATAATCCTCTATGGACCAATGTGTGCTCCATGTTTTTTCATGAATGTGCCCCAATAACTTACCTTATGTGACTCCAAAAATGCACTTTTTTGGATTTAGTAATATGTCATGTTTCCTACACCTTACAAGTACATATTCCAAGTGATAGATATGATCTCCCCTCTTCTTTGAAAATACTATGAGATCATCCAAGATATATGAAAATTTGATGCTTCAGATATTTGAAGGCCAAATCCATTGCCCTTTAGAATGCAACTCCTGCATTGATTAGGCCAAAAGGCATTCTATTGTAGGAAAAAGTGCCCTAAGGTTTGTAAAGGATTTCTTGGTTTGGTCCTCCTCTACCACTTAGATTTTATTATATCATGAGAATCCATCAAGTAATGAAAGCATTTTAGATCCAATGACTACTTGTAGGATATGGTCCATGATATGGAGAGGATACTTTTCCTTTAGTGATGCCTAGTTCAAGTTGTAAAAATCTACACATATCCTTATTTCACCATTCATCTTCCACACTAGCACAATGTTAGCCACCCACATTGAATGGTGATGGGAAATATGATCCTTACATTAATCTTTTTCATTACCTCCTCCTTAATGGTATTAACAATATTTGGGTTGTTTACCTTTATTTCTTCCTAAAGGGCTTAACACCCTTCTTCAAAGGAATTGAGTGTTACATTTCCTTTGGATGGAAGGATTTGAGTTCATCATAAGAGTAGGTCGGACATCTAAGTATTTATTGAATAATGCAACAAGCCTTCTTTTTTTTTTTTTCAAGCAAGAAACATTTTCCAATATCGACCATCCTTGGTTCATCCGGGGTACTAATGTTTTCTTTATCAAAATAAGTTGGGAAATGAGAAGATTGTTTTTTTTCTCTTGAATTAATTTGTCATGTTTGTCAAAGAGGTATTCTAAAGAGACTAGGCCTTTGGGAATTTCATTCCATTTCAATTTGATTACTCCTCATCATCAATCCCTTTAATTCCCTCTTTCTCTTCTTTGGGGACTGCTTCTCGGTGTGTATTTTCACTTCCTTCAAGAAGAGATTATTTAAATTATCCCTTTGCTCTAAAAAGGCTAGAATTTGGTTATCATCATTGAAGACTTGGCATTGATTTGCATTCTCTACGGTACACTAGGCCCGAATAACATTTCATGGTCACTTTGTCTTTACCAAAAGAAGGATGAGGTGTTACTAGGGAATTTGACACTACAATAGAATCAGCCTTTTCATTCTATTCCCTTGGAATAGCTTCAATGGAAAATGCATCAAAAGATTCAATACGTCCCACACTCTGTTTCTATAATGTTGGAGTCTTGGATTCTTCACCGATATTATTGTTGGTAGACCTACTTTACGCAACCTCTACATCACCTCGACATCTAAGTTTCTTGATTCCCATGTCATCTACTGCACTCATGCCTAAGAGTAGAGATTCATTCTCTGCAGTGTTATTTGTATGATCAAATTGCAGCTTGTAGAAAAATGGGTACAACTCATTGGAAGGAGAGTACATTACTACACCAGATCCCGAGCCTACATTGGAATGAATACCATAAAATTCCATTGTCCAAATTTGATCTTCCTCTTCCTCCATGAGAACCGGAAAGCTCTCCTCTTTTTCGATGTGAGGAAGTAGTTTCCTAGCCCATAATCTTAAAGAGAATGTTAGCTTTCGGATTATCATACTTTCATCTTTGTGAACTTCATCTTTATTAATGGTAGAAAATTATTCATCTCACATTTTACTTTGATAGTTGCGAGATGACTAATCCATTTTTATCTCTCCACCCAAGTCTCTACAAAAACTCCAACTCAATAGCATACCAAAGGATGTTGGGATGTCTCTACACGATATAGTTAGGAGTACCTTCTTGTCTAGAAAATCAGCCATGCTACTGTGCATATTTGATTCTTCCTACCAATGGAACTTGTTTGGATTCCATTTAGTAGTAGGTGCCATTTACCCAAGTCAAGGTGAGACCTAGAGCATTTGTAACTTTGAGTGACATCACATTGTCTGAGGCTCCAAAATCTATGATACAATTATTTAGTTGGAATCCTTTAATGAGGAGTGATAGGTAGAAAGTTCAACCCTATTGGTTTTGGAGGCACTGAGGGCTATCATGTTTTGGGAAAGCGGTGTGAATGGTGTGGGTAGTAATCCTTTAGGATTAGGACTCAGGATATAGTGTTACCACCATGAACTACATTAATGAAATTGTCAAACCGGGAAGGGTGTATTTGTAGGTATTCTATTTATAAGAGCTGGAATTTGGTTTTGCTTGCATGTTCCACAAAGTCAAATGGGGTAATGGTGAGTGAGGAAGAGGTTCCAGAATGGAGGAAGATTTACATGGTAGAGGCTTTGCTACTTTGGGTGTTGAATTCTCCTTTTCAAGTGTAGCAATTGACTTGAAAGGGGGTGAGGGTATAGCTTTTGATTGAACCTTAGGTGTTTTAATAGGAATAACATTTAAATGAGAATTGTTCTTAGCAACTTTTGAGATGGAAGAAGAATTAGATGACTTACTTGGTATAGTAGCATGATCCCTAACAACCAATGAGTTTGGTTTTCTTTGGATGACTCCATAGAAGGTGGTAATGGTGATCCTTTGCTGATGATTTTATTTTGTGTGACCTTTGGGGAGAATCTTCTTTATTCCTCTTATACTTTATAGCAATTATTGAGGATGAAGCACCTTTCCTAGATTGTGCACGAGTGAAAACAACACATGAGAAACTTGGAGCTTCTTCATCATTCGCATCTTCATCATCAACGTAATTAATTAGGCCATTATGCATATCAAATTCCTCGACCTCAAGATAGTTTTCATAGTATTCCATTTTTTTTTCGTTTCATCAATTTATGCTTCCTCCTCTAGCTCTTTGGTGTCACTGATGGCATTCACTAGTGGTGCTTAAAGAGCAAACCAACTAGGAGGTGGAGAAATCCATGGCTATCTGAAAGGGTTTGGTCTCCTTAAATCATTCCACATTTGATCTGAGATAACTTCTTCTTCAAGGAAACCAAGTCATTTGAATTTTTTGGAACATCAGATTTGTGGTGATAGAGTTTGAATTCTCTGAACCTTTTGATTTCCATTTGGGCCTTTCACCTTTCTAGAATGGATTAGATCATCATCAGTTTCTATTACATAGTCCTTGCTTCCCTCAATGTTCTAGTTGGGCTCTTCTAAGGAAGAAACCTACATCGATGGTAAAGCAACGATGAAAAACCTCTTCAAATTATTTTTAGAAGGCACCACATCTTCAGGGATCCTTCTTATCACTCTATCATATCTTGCTACGAAGTCTCTCATTGACTCGAAGGTTTCTTTTTTAATTTGTACCAATTGGACCAAGATATCTTGCAATCTTCCATGCACTTGAACCTATGTTCGAATACACTTCTTATATCCTCCCAATAGGTGACGGACCTTGGTGGTAACAAGTAGAGACATTTCATAGCTTTCTCTTGAAGTGACTCCACAAAGATTCAGACTAACACATCTTCATCCTCAACACCCAACACACCACAAGAAGTGATAAATGATGCTACATGCTCTTCAAGGAGTTGAGAACCATCCCCTCTAAATTTTTGGAATTTTTTCACAAGCCTCTTAGTAGCTCATGGAGTGGTTGAGAAAGAGCCAATGACCGACCCGTGTTTCCTCCACATGGTACATTAGGCCTACAGGCCTCATGACCACATTCACACTCATAATACCCCATTCTATTTCTATTTCTATCTTCCAACCTTGCTAAGGTTGCAGCTTCTGCTTTGCTGCTCTTTCATCTGCCTCGGCTTGAAGTCTCTTGATTTCTTCGAGTTGATCTCTTATTTCTTCGTTGGCTCTCACCTCTCTTTCTCTAGCTTCTTCTTCATTCTTCATGTTAGTGAATTCTACAAGGTTCTTGTTAATGTATGGGTATTTTTATCTAAAGGATTGGCAACACTCAAGTTCCAAACATGACCATTCTTGAAAAGGAAGCCTTTAGATTCCGAGTGGCTCTTATCTCCTTTGAAGTTCCTAAAAATGGGATCAGTTTTTCCTCCTTGTCTTTGTTTCAGGTGAATCTTATATCCTCCAACTTGAAAATATATGCTTTTTTTTGTGGTGGAATTTTTCTTTGCCTCTGCAATTCGGTAGTAATTTCTTATTCAAGGTCTATAATTCTCATGGCAATGAATTACTTGATAGGCACTTTTTCTATTATGCCGATAACTTCCCTCAAATGTGAAGCAACATCTTCTTGGATGTGGAAGATAAACTTGGGTATTTTAATGGGATGGTTTCCCAGAATAGCCATGGTTTGAATTCATGTGGCTCATATAGCCATTTAAATTAAAGAAATTTCTCTCTTTTTTTTGAATTTTGAATCTTCTAACCTTGCGGTTGCATTTAGGTGCAAATATTGCAAAATCTATCCCATAGTGGTCTCCAAAAACTGTTGGCAAGGAATTTTGTTAGTTGATTTATTTTTTAATTCCTTTCCACTTCTCTAGGAATATAAGTCCTCCACTTAACCGATGCATTTTCATTTATGCATGTGCGAAAAGCATGGATTTCTTTGGTGGCCTTTTGATTGGGGATCTAACAGGGCACTCCATTAACCATGCAAAAATTCTTGCATTTATCTGTAAAGGTGGGATTTTTTTATGAAAGTGGGAAAGGGAGTGAGAAAAGCGGTAGGAGAACTAATGTTACAAGTAGAAATTTAGATTCCTACACACTCTAGTAAGAAATTTCAAAACATGCATTCATGAGAAAAAACAACTCTGCAAATGGCAACAAGACGAGATAAGATTGCGAACTCAAAGTTTCAAAACTCCTCATTAAAGAGGCTTAAAAATCCTTCTTCTTATATTGATTCTTAAATAGAAGTTATACATAATAAGGGAATGGAAGAAATTTGAGAATGGAGGAAATTAGAATAAAATAGCTATCTCTGTGCTTTCTCTAAGTGCAATGCACTCTTGAGTTTTCAAGATTAATTGCCAACCCTATATAATCGCGTGAAGAAGCCATTAAATATCTTCCAAGAAATGGTTACCACTTCCTCAATCATTCATGTCCATTCATATTTTTGATTCATGAAGAAATTCCAATGGCAAAACAACTAGACTTTTCATTATGTGACTATTACACTTGTTTTATAACTTTGAATTTGAACCATTCATCTTGCCTTTGAAACTTAAAACTAGAGTCGTCCACTTGGGAGAAATTTACTGGAGTGGGCGTGGAGGATTTCTTTTACATTTTGTGACTTTATAGAGATTTGGCATTTTGGAACATTTTGGTCTACTCACCCACTTTTGATATGGTCTTGACACATGGCCTCACTTGAGTGGAGACAAAGTCACGGCCCACTTTTATAATTTTATGTTTTTTTAATTGGGGCTCAAAACAAAAATTTCTCCGTCGAGCCTACCCACCTACTTTGACCTTTGATGTGGGCTTAATGTTTGAATTTCTCCCTTATAGCATGATCAGGGCTGTAGGTCACTTTATGCCTTTTAGCCCTTTTACAAAAAGGCTCAAAACCTCAAAGTTCTCTGTCGACCCACTTATCTACTTTCACTCTTTTGATGCGAGCTCAAAATTTGACATTTTCCTTTGTGTTTGGCGAGGTTGTGAGTCACTTTAAGAATTTTAGCCTTTTTACAAAGAGGCTCAAAACCTCAAATTTCTCCACCAACCTACTTCCAATTAGATATTTCCACATACCAATGGATAATAGAGCCAAAATTTGATGGGGAAGAGAATGCCCGTCATTTAGGACCATGGAAAAAATGAAGAGAAGAAGAAAACTACACCATTTCACGCCCGATTTTCAAAATTCTTTTGCAAACCAAGTAATTGAGAACAATACAATATTTGATGATCCATGACTATAGAAAATATTGGAAATTTCATTCAAATGGAGGTTGTAATAGAATCTTCACATTTATAGACAGGGAAACAGAAAATTGATTAAACCATATAGACGGGAGAGTTTAAACAACTTCAAAGCACAAATGTCTCTATATTTTCAAACTTGCAACTTTACTTGAACAATTCTAGAGGGCGTGAGATCAAAATTTTCAAATTTGACTTAGAAAATGAGGGGGATTTTCTAGGGTGACAACAACGATGCAACACCTTTCGAATAAAAGATCTTCCACCCACTATGCATCATCACAAAAATTCTACCGGTTACGGACTTTTGTGTTAGGTAGTTTTT
This sequence comes from Taxus wallichiana var. yunnanensis, assembly GCA_018340775.1. Classification (NCBI taxonomy): domain Eukaryota; kingdom Viridiplantae; phylum Streptophyta; class Pinopsida; order Cupressales; family Taxaceae; genus Taxus; species Taxus wallichiana. Next base: position 212,564,041 of record CM031236.1, on the reverse strand, counting down.
AAAGATCCATAGTATTTTTCAAAGGCTCATGGGATATAATATTTGGATGATACGATGGAAGTTGAGTATTATTCTTTGATGAAGAATCATACATGGGATATGGTATCTCTTCCTAAAGGAAGAAAGATGGTTAGGTGTAAGTGGGTATACCAAACCAAATACGCAGTTGATGGGTCCATTAACAAGTATAAGGCTCATCTTGTTGTAAAGGGTTTTTCACATGTTGAAGGTATTGATTACTCTAAGAATTTTACACCCATCACTAAGATGGATTCAAGACACCTTTTAAGTTTTCTATTTTCTACATAAAGGGGTGGCCCATATATTAGATGGATGTGAAGAGTGCCTTTTACATGGATATTTAAAAGAGGAAATATACATGGAGCAACTGGTTGGATTTGATCATGATTCTTCTCTTGTTTGTAGGCTCTAAAGGTCTCTCTACGGTCTCAAACAAGACCCTCGGTTTAGTATTAAAAGATGGATTCTTTCTTCTATCTACTAGTTTTATTCGTTATCAGTCGATCATACAATGTGTCTCCAACATGTTGGGGAGGATATTATGATACTTTTCTTGTATGTTGATGATCTATTTCTTAATGAAAATGCTTCTTCTCACATTCAAACTATTCAAGGTCTCTTTCTACATAGTTTGACATGACAGATCTTGGGTTATTGCATTATTTCCTTGGTTTGTAGATTTCTTAGATAGATTCAGGGATTCATTTGAGTTATAAAAAGTACACCCATGATCTTCTTCATCTCTTTGATATGATTAATTGCAATCCAAGTCCATCTCCTTTTAAGTCAGGGTTAGTCTCACTTCTAAATATACCACTCCACTTTGTGATCCTACTTTATATAGGCGGTTGGTTGGATGTCTCATGTACTTAACCCATACTCTCCCCGATATTTCATTTGTAGTAGGGATTGTATCTCGTTTGCACATTCTCTTCATAGTAGTCATTGACATGCTACTAAAATTATTTTTCGCTATTTGCACAAGACTTTTGACTTTAGCCTACACTACACTAGGGGTTCTACTTAGTTGGTTAGATATACAAATTAAGATTGGGTAGGTTATATTGATGACAAGAGTTACACTTTCAACTTTCTTTTTTATCTTGGTTCTTCTCCAGAGTTGCTTGGGAATTCAAAAGTAAAAGACTATTGCACTTTCATCTTCGAGGTAGAGTACAAGGCAACATTTATAGTGAGTTAGAAATTCTTTTGCTTTGATAGTTATTGAATTTTTTTATTCCCATAGGATTCACATACTATACTTTAGTGTGACAACCAAAGTGCAATTCACATTTCTCGTAACCCAGATTAAGCACCAATAGACCAAGCATATCGAGATAAACATCCACTTCATTAGTCAGCACATTCAAAATGGAGCTCTTTATTCTAGTACATTTCGACTCAACAATAGGTTGCATACATATTTATGAATCCTTTTGCATCACCTCACTACCTTGAGTTGCATGGAATGCTTGGGGTTTCAGAATTTGTTCTTGGGGTGTTCGTGAGAACATCTTCCATATTATTATTCTTTCTGTTTCTTTCTAGTAGGATTCATTCCCTTTTGGTTTGAGATTTCTTAATGGAAATATTGTATATGAGTACCTCATTAGGCATAGTTGTTTGGACTTATACCATTTACATGCCCCTTCTATTTTAGACCCTAGATTCACCTTTGAGGGGGGTGTTAGAGTAGGTATTTACCTTAGCTCATGTTCATCTAGGAAATTTATTTACCTTTATTGTATTTATCCTCATCCACTTATGTGTGTGCATATTTCTTTTTATTTATTTAGATACTTGGGGATATTATCTAGTTGTTAGGTATAGTTCTTTACTTGATCTATCACATTGACTAGTTATTTCCTTGATCTATGGTATTGACTAGATCATTGATGTCTAGTTCTTTCCTAAAACTATTATCTTGACTAGTTCTTTCCTTATTTATGTATTCCTTTAGTTCTTATATTTGATTCATTTCTCATATGTATTTCATTGTTAAGTTCCATAATAATATATGATATTTATTCTCATTTGTTTGCAAAGGTTTATGTAAAGTTATTTTGGTGAATTACTTTTTCCTTATTGACCATGGTGTTTGATTAGCATCTTTGTTCTTGCCTTGGTAAGATTTGGTTATCGTTCCTTTTACATATATACACTATATATATATACCACATAAAGTTATAGGGGCATGGTCATTATTCTCCTCTAATTATTTTACATTTTATATACATAGTCAATTTTATACATCACATAGCGAGTTCATGGTGCATCCATCGCTTATTTATTGTGTTATTTATTTATGAAAAATGGGACTAGATTTATATGTAGCAATGTGGTTTGTGAGATTTTAGAAACTATTATGGCAACTAATTTATTCATATTGAATCCTTCTACTTCGATTTAGATTTACAAGGAAGATACTAGGGTTCTTATATATTTTGATACATGATATTCCACCTTTAATGGGGTGCTTTAGTTCCTCTTTCTCTCTTCTTTGGTGTGGTTTTCTCACAATCAACATTGTAGTTTATACTAAACCAAAATTTTTACCGATCACACATAATGCTTTGAATTTTGGAAATAACACCAAGTCTCTAGAGTATAATGAGAATGAGATATCCCACCATAGAATAAACATGTGTATTCCTTACATGTTTTAAATATAGTTTACTTACTTTGTGTAAGTTTAATTTTACTAAAATTAAGCATTATTTACATTTTTAGTTATTCTTCATTTTCTATCATAGATATTTACTACACTATATGCTACAAGTTTCATCATGGAACGTGTCATAACCCATACATCGAAGACAACTATCAAGAAAAGAAATCCTTTGTGTGCATGTTCAAGATTGTTTTCCCTTAAGCATGATATTTTTACTACACACATTGACAAGGAAATGTACATACTCAATTTTTTAACTTATCCTTTAGAAATGAAAAGTTTTTTATATGTTTAATTGCTAAAACAAATTCTCATATTAGAAATCAAATTATTACATCTCTCGAGATCCTATTTGATTTTTTACTCTATGCATTATGCTATATCATTTATTAATTAATTAATTATTAACCAAAAAAGACAATTATCTCTTGGAATCATTTTAGAACTTTTTGTTTTACAAAAAAACTAGCTAGGAAAAACATTACAATTTGGCTAGAGTTGACTATGGTCTTCACCAACGTATGTGGTCATGTTAATTTTCATCTTATGAATATGAATTCAATTGTAATATCTTATGTGTGTCATTTCATCTTGTGTTGATTGAAATTATGGTAATATTTCTCATATGTAAGGCTATATAAGCAAGTCAATATCACTTCAATACTCACATATTAATTTCATAAGCTCCTATTAGAAATGTCAATACAAAATAACTCAAGGATATCCTAAATATTCAAAAATTGGTTGTAGATATCTTAGACAATACAATAATAAATTAGGTATGAAGCACTCAACTAGGTCAAAGTTTCTATTGGCCTTATTTTAAACAATGCAAAGGTCTTAAAGCCATGTGTTAAAAAGATAATATTTACTCAAAGATTTTCAAAGGTAGTTAATGAATAACTTTAATGTTTTAGTCTAGTATTTTACACAAAATACATGGACACTATTAAAATATTAGGTACATTTCTCTACTTGATAATTAGACCACTATCTTTATGTAAATAGGCGTGAAGGAAATCATAGGGGCTCTAGATTATATCATATTCACAATTGCACATACATCTAAGATAACTAAATGAAACTTGATTCTATTCGAGGAATATATTTCAACAATTAGATTGATTTAGTAGGGGTTGATTGATAATGGTATTTTAACCTAACCAAAACGAAATTTTCATTTTATTATCTAATAGTTTGATGATATTCTAGGTATATAGGTTTTCTATTTTTTGCATTATAAGTTGTTCCAAGGTTTTAAAAACAATATTTACATATAGTGATGATTTTTAAATATAAGAGAAGGGTAGAAAAATTTACAAAACCTAATAGAAAGAAGGTCCAAGATTATATGGTACCATTTAAGACCATACAAAATAAGAAAAATACAATATTATAGTTATAAGGTCATACATTTGAGAAATTTCTAATTATAGTCTAAAAATGAAGCATCTTATTCCTAGATCAATTTGTTTCCCTTATCTACACATCAAGATTTCTTATATTCCATTACGCAAAGCTAATTCTTGATTTCCTCTTATATGTTTGAGCTATATTTAGGTCATTTATAACTATTGAAAGTATTAATGCATTTTATATTTATGCATTAATAATTGCCAAATTCATAAATGACCTCTTATATAATACCCTTACATCTTATATATTGATTTGCATGTCATATTTTTATTCATATATAATGTAGACACAAAATCACACACTTTGGGTAACTATCTAGTATTGATTACATACTACTATCCATATGATTCCTAAGTAAGAAAAGTGTTAATTAACCCATGTCTTTGGCCACCTTTCTTTTCTTTACTTTCATTTCATCTTGCACCCTTACTTTCTTATCCTTCCTTTTTAATATTTGGCAATTTTCATCTTGGACACTAGTGCCCAACATGAATGCAATGCCAAGTTCCTCGTCCGCTCTTGGTACCCATATCCTTTTTGTACATTTCTCACACTTTTTGGGTCCTTTCAAGCTGTTTGAACATGTTTTCCTTTTTGTAGTCATACTTTTTAGGGTTCATTACTAAATTCAAGCAAAGTAATAATATAAATACAAAGTTAAGTGATAATAATAAAGGATCAAACATTAAGCACTATGTAAACCACCTAATGATGTAGCCATCTAGCTCCATCATAAGGGATATAAGGGCTGGTTTTCTGCATCACACTTCATATGAGGAAAATTCATTCTATTCCATGTACACATTTACTACACTCTACATATAGCTACTTATTTGTTATCTAAGTGTGACATACACAAAATTTATCTAGCACAAAAATCACAAACACACACACACATAGAGCTAAATTGGGTTTGAGATGTAGTGTAGCACGCATCATAAGTTCACTATTATGATAGTTGAAGATAATCGACCCCTCATTTTGCAACTTTCATTTTTAGTATTTGATGTCTATTTTAGGGTTTTGTAGGTTTATATTTGATTTTTGTTCGGTAACCTTGGTGATCTTAGTGCAACCTCCAAGAGATCAAAGAAGATTAAAGGAAAACACCTTGCACACCTCGAGGAGGTTTTATGAGAATTTTCACAAATCGAAGCACCTGAAATAGGTTTAAGGCACTCTTATCCCTCTATAAGGTCCCTAGTCCTACCTGTTCCTCTAGATCTGCATTTTTTCAACTCCAAAGCAACGATCAATGCTTCATATTTTTCATCTTTCTAGCTTTGTGAATTCTCTATAACTCTACAAATCAGCTATGGCTTTTAACCCTCTCTTTGTAGTTAGGGTTTCATTATTTATGTCTTTTTTTCTTTAGTATTTATTATTTTTCTTAATTATCCATTTATTTACTTCTCTTATAGCATTAAAATTAAGCATAAAAATTACTTTTAGCTTAATCATTTTGGTGAAACAAATTTATAAAACCCTCCCTACCGAGTATGTCTTCGCCTTATCAAGTCATGAATCAATCTTTGTATATTTATTTTTCACCCACAAAGGTTTGAGGAATGGTTACTAACATCACAAATTTCATGTAAGTTCGTACTTAACATCATTCTCCCTTTATTACCCCTTTGGTTGATCCTTCTACCAATGTGGTAACTACTCACCACACTTGTCCTCCTACGGCTCCACCCATTTCTATCCCACCACCTATAAATTCTTCTTCTCCTCCTCTCGTTGCTTCTAAAGGCTATGCTATAATTGAACAACTTAAGAATATGATGAACAAAATATCTCTCTATGACTTATTGTGTAATGTGCCAGATTGTTATCAAACATTAGAGGCTTCCCTTCCTTTTATTCATATAGAAAGTGATAATTCTTTGGTATCCTTCACACACCTCATCTAGTCTCTCAAAAATTTACCATGTGTTATATCATTGGCTAATTAGGACATATAAAATTTTTCTAATAACAATTCATGTGCACCTTTTCTTGTCACCACTATTATCAACACCACTTGCATTAAATATGTACTTATTGATATTGGATTGTTTGTCAAATTATGTACTCAATCCCTTCTCAAATAGATGGGCATTTAGGATAATATAATTTCTGAAAATTATACTCTTGGTTGGGGATATGATTCCACTACTCACACATACCTCGTAACTATTTCATTACACATTCGAGTTGGCCATAAGACTATCCTTACAGACTTATTTATTAGAGATGCTTCATCTCAAATCAATTTTTACTAGGTAGACATTGGATTCATGCAATGCAAGTATTCCCATCAACTATACACTAGTGCATCAAATTATTGAATGATGGATATGAGAATAATATTGCTGCAGATCCTAAATCCTTCAAATTTTGTCACATAGAACCCATTACAATATACCTATACCTCATATGGAGATTATTCCATATAGTCATCATATATGATTTGTCTAGTGCTTCATAATCTTCTCCTACCACCCCAAGAACTCTAGTTATTTCTACTCATATTGTTTCCATCATTTCACCCATAGTTCCCGCTTCTATACAAACTACTAACTTTCCCAATAATGCTCCTCTTACATCTAGTGAACCGCCTACCAACATAATTGATACAACAATACAATATGAAAATATAAACATAGAAATTTCTGATTGACGATGAAGTTTGATGATGAAGTATTAGGAAAAATCAACTTCAATTATATTCATATAGATGACTCCTATTTTAACGACACTTTCATGACCGATGGCCCTCGTGATTATAAATTCAATACCCCTCCCTATACTAATGTTATGGTACTTTACCAAGGGTTTTATATACTTAGAATGATGTTTCATCCTCTCATAACTAATCTACATCTATACCACCTCCTTTCACATGTAATCTCTTAATCAAAAATTCTTATTGGCATCATATTCAAGTGGATCATACTTGTTCTGATACTATTTTCACGTATCATAGATTAGCTAGGTTTGGATTAATTATTAATGATATATTACCATATCCTCACTCACCTCATCTTTATCATCACTATTTTAACATTATAGCCACATATGGTCTTTGTGTTTTTCATTTAGCATCTTCCTTGGACACAGCTTCATTTATTTCTCCATTAACACTCGACCAATCTTGGTTTGACTATATTGAAGCACTTTAGAATCTAATTACACTTATATCAATTTTCCCATGCCATTTGGGAATATTTATATTGGTAGTGATTCATCTCCAAGACAATCTCAAAATATTACTCATTGGTATCCACACGGGTGTCACTATCACTTTTGGTGATGAAGAATATGCATTGAATGTGTACACTTTTCACCACAATAGATCTCTATATTATCCTCCGCATACTATTTCCTATCAATTCTCCAACACTTCCCTATTTATCTTTGATCGGAAAATGAAAATCTTTTAGATAGTGATACTTGATGATTTTTCTCATCATGTACCTAGGGGCATCATACTTATTTATTCCCCCACTTAAGAACAACAAGAATCTTATTTTATCATCACTACACACCTATAATTTCACATATGGCATGCGCATCTTGACATACTCGGTATCGTCATTACCCTATGCTCTAGTTCACACTTCACTCTAGAGGGAATCTTATACATGTGAACATCACACACTACACACACTTTACAAATACTTGACATCTTATAATCACATCATATCCAAAAACAATGTGTATTACTCATTATACACATTCACAACTAGTTAAAATCACAAGAAACACTATAAACTCAACCTAACATCCTACATCTCTCAAACAAGAATAAAAATGCTCACGAATTGATGATGCACTCTAGTCCAATGGTTCATACTTGACTGCAAGGGAGGGTCTAACTAAAAATAGAACCTCACATCATCACCCTTAGATCACTCTACACTTTGATCTTCACAATCAATCCATCAATAATTTTATCATACCGTGTGATATTCCCACCTATTTTGTTCTTCACACATATCATGATATATGCCTTATGCTAAATTATCACTCCTTTATATCTATCCTATTAATTTATTTTTTGTTATACACTTTATGCTACATCATTACATTTTATAGAATTTCATTCATATATTTCATGATATATGGTTTGTGCTACATCATCATGTTCATATATGTTTTGGTATACACCTTGTGCTACATGATCAAGCTTATTAGTGTCTTACTCACCCATCTCGTGATATACACTTTAGGATAAATCATCACACATTCTAGCACCGTATTATACAAGTCTAGGATCAATTCTTCTTATGTCGCATATAATCCTACACATTAGATGACCACCTTCAATTAACATTTTTAGCATCTTATTCAACCTTTCTATTACTCACACAACATCATTCTACAATCAACACCCCATGTCATATTCATCTATTTCTAATGCACGAAACACATCACTCAAACCATTTCCCGATTGGCACACTCTCATTTACAGTTCATTATTGACTACTAAGGGGGCGTAAAAAAATGAACCTCACTACGTATAATTCCATTCACATCCACTTGGGGACACATAGCTCTTATCACTCACTTTGCATTCCTTTCATCCACATCCACACCATGTTGCATATCTTAGTTGTGTTTACTCTTGCATACATTTACTTATTACATGCACATCTTATTACACATGCTAGATATATTTCTTGTATGTTATTATCTTTATTATATACACATACGCGTTCACTTTCCTTTTGAGTTATGTTTTCCAAATCTAAAAATCCATTACATGGAGCAGAGATGCTTGACATAATACCAATCAAAATTCCAATGACATATTTTGTGGGCAACCAATTTCATACACTAAAGGTGTTATTGTTTCATTTTGTTTCACATCAAACTACTTTATCAGATTATTCATGCTTTGACATACTTTTTATCTTTGTAACATTCTGATGGGTGTTCCATATGTGGCATTTTTTGTAGGACTATTTACTTCTACGGTTTTTTTTTGCACACTATTTTCTTTTCTTTTCTTTATTTGTGGGCTTTTCCCTATGACTTTTGTGTTCTATGATTTATTGAGGTCATTAGTAATTGGGTTGTCTTGCACATCATGGCTGATGTACCATGTTTTCCACCTTCTTTTTGTATCCTACATTATCTTATACTTGCATCTTAGCTTACACATTGTCTTATTAGCTTACATTTCATCTTATACATGCATGTTTGTCTTTTCTTGTACTAAGAATTTCCTCCTAACCACTTGTTTGCATGTTGCTTTGTTTATGCCAAGAACATTCCCTTCCCATGGAGGGAACAATTTAGAACAACATTCAATCCTCCTTTGGGCCGCATACTCCTTCATGGACATGTTCACATGCACCCATAATGAGGGGGATCATTTAGGGGAATCATTCACCCCATATAACATTATACACAACATGGTACACATACAACATAGTTGTCGGTTCGAGACAGGGCTCAAAATAAGACATGGGTCATTAGCACAACAACCTTTCTTGGATGCCTGAAACTAGGGGGTAGTTATATAGTGATTTGTATTTTAACATAGTTTCTAGAACTTCATGCAATGGATTTTACAAAGCATAAATTTCTTAGCACATGCATTTATACACACCATCTACAGTGGTGTTCTACATTATAGGAAGCAATTAAAGGTTGGAGGATGACACCAGACTATTCTCCCTACACTTCTTCCATTTCATTGGTGTGATATCACTGAAATAACTCATGCGTTTACATCACCTACAAGATCCTTTTCTTCACCATTTCCTCATCGGAATCATGTGCACATGTTCCTTTTTCACAATTTCATCACTTTTAAATACTTTAGTTACACACTTTTTGTACATAGTTTGTATATATTTTATATATATATATATATATATATATATATATATATCTGTGTGTGTGTGTGTGTGTGTGTGTATTTGACTACTTGTTTGGATTTTCTTTTTACAGTCCATATGTATGAGAAGCGAGTATTCAAAATCAACGATGAAAACATCACACACACAAACAACAACATCGACATCAACGATAGGTACATTGTGGCATCTACACATGTGTTTCATCCTAGGTTCATTTTCATCACTTTTTACACTTTCTCCTCCTTAGCATTCAATCTTAATATTTTTTATCACTCCACACTTTTTTTCCCTCGGCATTCTTTCATCATTTATCTACATTTTTATCAAATACACATATCTATGTACTTTATGTTACGGATTTTTTTACTCACCAACATATAGTGCGGAAAATGTAGACACAAAATCATGCACTTTGGGTAACTATCTAGTCTAGATTACATACTAATACTCATATAATTTTCAAGCAAGAAAAGTACTAATTAAGCCACATCTTTCGCAACCTTTATTTGTTTTTGTGGCTTCTTTTAGTCTTGAACCCTTACTTTCTCGCTTTCCTTTTTACTCTTTGGCATTTATCATTCGGACACTAACACCTAGAAAGGATGCCAACGTCGCAAACCCTCACCCCCTCTAGTCACCCATGTCCTCTTTGTACTTTATTCAAAAATTTTGGGTCCTTTATAGCCATTTAAGCATCTTATATTTTTGTAGTCGGTATTTTCAGGGTTAGTTACAGGATTCAAGAAAAGGAATCATATAAATATAAAGTGATGTGATCATAACAAAGAACCAAGCACTAAGCACTATCTATCATCACCTAAAGTGGAATCCATCTAGGCATCTAAGAGCTCCATTTCATCCATCTAGATCCATCACAAGGCACATAAGGGTTGTTTCTCTATCACACTTAATAGGAGGAAAGTTCATTCTATTCCATACAAACATTTACTACACTCTACATCTAACTACTTACTCGTTATCGAAGTGTGACATGAATAACAAGTAAGCTAGGGAAATATTATGCAAACACACACACACACACAAACATATAAAGCTACATTGGGTCTGAGATGTAGTGCAACACACAATCATAAGTTCACCATTGTGATAGCTAAGGAAAGCATGACCCCTTATTTTTCATCTTTCTTTTTTGGGATTCGATGTCTATTTGAGGTTTTTACGGATCTATACTTCATTGCATGTTTCTAACGACCTAGGTGATCTTGGTGCATCGTGAGAGTGATAAAAGGAAATTAAAGGAGAGCACCTTGTGACACCTCATAGGAGGTTTTATGAGCATTTCCACAAACTCAAGCACCCAGAAATAGGTCAAGGGAACCCATGAGAACCCCTATCCCTCTCCAAGAACCTCAATCCAACCTGCTCCTCTAGATCTAGATGTTTCTAAGCTCTAGTGCGATGGTCATTGTTTCGTATTTTCCATCTTTACAACTTTGTGCATTATGTAGAACTATGTGAATCAAATAAGGCTTTTTACCCTCTCTTTGCAATTAAGATTTCATTATTTATTACTTAGTTTACTTAGGTATTTATTGATGTACTTAATTATTCATTTATTTACTATTGCTATAGCATTCATATTTGGCATATAAATTCATATTTATCTTAATCATATACCTTGGGTGTAAACACTAAGATAATTTTACTCCATTTCTACATCACTATAAATCATTTAACATCATAATAACATATCAAGGCAAGATGCACATAAAATATATTTCAAATTTATTCAAATTTATGGTATTCTTATTCAAGAAAACATTCAAAATAAGTAAATCAATTATACTTCCCTAAATTATTACACTCTTTTGTAGGTGATAACTCTCCAAATATGTTTACATAATCTAAAGTCTATTATAATTCCATTCTCTTTTGTAACTTTTCCTAATTGGATTTCATTTATAGCCAAATTAGTTTCTCCTATAATTCATGTATAACCAAATTACTTCAAGAATAAAATTATTGAGGAAGGGATAATTCAAAAAAATATTAAATAATGGCCTTTATCAGATGTAAATTATTCTATCTGGAGGAAATAGAGAAAATATAATTAATTAATAATAGTAAGAGGTAAAAGTGTATGCATAAAGGAATAATTTGACCATATTGTGATAATATGAAAAATGCACTATTGAATCGTAATCTTGAAATTTGCCTAGGAAATAAGAATTTTAAATTTAATTCTCCTTGAATTAGTGTAGTGAAATGTGTTGAATTCATGGAAATCTAGTCAATTTCATGGTTAAAAGTATCTTTTCACTCATCTCAGATTTGAAATATTATATCCTACTTACATTCATGGGTGGTCACATCTTAGGGATTTGAACTTGTCCTCTACTAGAATAATCAATTTATAATTTTTAGTGTTTCTATGCCTCTACCTACAATTATGAAATTTATAGATCTATAACTTTTTATGATATGCAATGGTATAAAATGATCTATCATTCCATATTAAAATCCTTTAAATACACACAATTCCTTAATTAAATATTCCTATGCTAATTTTTAAAACAACCTCTCAAACACCCATCTTATGAGATCGATGTGTATAAAGGTTTAAAAAAATCAAGTACGGTTGAATTAATGCTAACATATTTATCCCTCTATAGTGAAGTGTGAGGCTATTTCCTCTCTTTATTATATGAGATGAAACTAATTAATCAATACTTAATTTATAATAATACATTTATTGGCATATGACACTTAGAAACAAGAAATTTTAAACTTTTTACTTCGATTCATCTTGTGGATTCTCAAGATGATCTTGGAATTTGTGAGATGTGTAATCTTGTAATAAATATATCACACATGTGTCATTTTTGAAATTCATTTATAACATACATACATACATACATATGACTAGTAATTTCTCATTAAAAATGACTTGATGGTCATGTCTAGGAAAACCTAATGAATATACCCAATTTGAAATGTTTACCATCACGTACATGGAGGTCAAGTTTAGGATTGTCGATAGGTTCATATCCTAAAGGTTTTAGGTTGTTCGGGTTTGTCAATGAACACTAAACCTAGGGCCCAGAATGTCAAAATACCAAAATAAAGAAATATTTGTATAGTGAAAATGAGTTCCTTGTATAGAATACAAATGACATTACGTGTATATACGAGGAAGAAGAAGTTGGGTTGTAAAATTCAATGTAACTAGAAGAAAATTGTTTGTAAAAGATTAAAACATGTGCTACTTGTCAAAATTTCTAAAGAGGTGTAAATTTTGATGTTTCAAGTGCCTAAAACAATAATTGGGGAACTCCATAATTATTGCTTCTAATTTTATGTATGAATTATATTAAAAGGAGAACATACATGTGTACTGTCATCACCAATCCGGCACTATGCACAGCCTTTAGTTTGGTGGATGTAATCTGGAAACAAAACAACAACATAACACAAGAATACCATCGACTATGATAAGACAGAATGATGACAAATCTGAAATATCAAAGTAAATTATAATATTAACATGAAATTATTCAATCTCACCCATGAGGTACTTAAGTGTTATTGACTTCACTTGCCTTTCACCAAGACTATGGGAGAAACTTTACAATTACACCTCTTAATGGCTTCTTGACACACCTTTAAAGCGATGGCTTCCTTCGCACACTTCCTACTGATATTTCTCACTACTTCCTTCTGCTAAATGAGGGGGGTGGCCTCTCTATTTATAGAACTTCCAGGCTTATCCATCTTATCTCTAAGATAGGATAAGAAATCCACTCTGACGAATCATATTCCATACCTTAACTCTTATCTGTACATGTAAGCTTATCTTTTAAGATAAGATAAACCTTATCATTTACATGGGTTCCACATTTTTAGACTTTTTACAAATAAAATACACAAAATATTTATGACCTCACTCCTTGTCTTTATTACCAATATAATATTTCTAATTCCTAATCATGTAGACCCTACTTCTCTAATTACCCAAACTTTGACATTTTAACATTACGGACCACTTACGACAAATATTTACTTTTTACAACATTCTATTGTACTTTGGTATTCTTACCGTACTCCACATTATTGGCGGCACCGTCTTGTGGCGCCCGTTATCTTCTATCGGACACTACTACTAATTATACTTAACAACATCCTATTCTAATACATACATTAATGAAATAGAAATTACGGAGGAAAATTTTAGTGTCGACATCTTCCCCCTTCCTAGCTTCTACTCCGTCCTCGGAGTAGACTATTACAGTGCTTGGAAAATCTTGACTTGTCGTGGTTGACCCATTTCGTAATGGGAGTGCCATCGAATTCCTCCGGTCGATGCGTACCATTTTCATGTACATGACATTTCTTTATTTTGTAGGGCCCCATCCATTTTGGAAGAAATTTTCTCTGTCTTCTTTTTTTGTATCTGGAATCATATACTAGAACCAAGTCATTCACATGAAATGGAGACCATTGGATCTTTTGATCAAAGTATTCCTTCTGCTTCATTTTCTTCTTATGGCTTGTATCCTTTGCTATTTCTCTCATTTCCTCCAGCAAATGAAGATGTACCAACCTTTCTTTTCTTGAATCACTTTCATCCATCCTTTCATTTTCATAACTCTCACGGTGGGAATATCAAACTCAATAGGAAGAAGCTGGATCAATGCCATAGAGCCAAGCTGAAATGGGGAGTATCCTGTTGCTGACTTTGATGTTGCCTATATGCCCACAATCTTTGCATGAATCCTTTTATCCCATTTATGTACTGCAAGGCTGCATCTTTTGCTAGAATTTGACCTGACACACAAAAAAATTTGTTCGTTCCACTGTCCATTTGTGCTTGGCTTGTATGTTGTTGCCTTCACATGTGCTTAATAGAAAACTTATTGACTAGGGCTTCTACCACCTCATTAATGAAGTGGCTTCCTTGATCTATTACATTTCTAATGGGCAACCAAATCTGGTGACAATGCGTTCATATATGAACCTTGCCACTTCATCCATGGAAGTTGTTTTGATGGCCTAGCTTGACCCACTTGGTTAAATAATGCATGTGACTACTGATATATTATTTTTGCGTGATGTAGTTGGAAGTGGACCTCTGATGTCTATTCCCCACTTTTGAAAGGGACCAAGAGGGAAGAATAGGACATAATGGAGCTGATGAAGTCTTACGGTTACCATGTGTTTGACAAATATCACATGTCTTACAATAATTATAACAATCTTTAAAAAGAGTGGGCGGTGATAACTTTGCATCAAGATCCTTCTTGTTGTAAGTTGTCAGAGAAAGTGCCCTCCACATGTACCATTGTGGAATTCTTCTAGCAGTTCCTTCCCTTGATCACGTCCATTTGCCCTCTTGTCTTGTCCATCGAGTCTATTCGAAATAATACTCCATGCGAGAATAGAATATGGATGGTAGGCTTGAGTAATCTTTCTCTTAGTCTTTGCATTGGCACCATCGGGAAACTTGAATTCATTCGGATAATTCCAAATATCTATGTATTCACTAGGGATTGTGTCGAGGATAACAATCTTGCATCGGGAAATCATCATCATCACAAGATGATCCTAAACCATCATAGGCTCGAGAGAGTGCATCTGCATTGACATGCTTCTTTCTGGCCTATCTATAATATCAAATTCAAATTCTTGTAGCAAAATTATCCATCTTGCTATCCTCCACGATGGGTTAGGCTTATTTACATATATTTTAGAGCACGATGATGCTGTTCTGACTAGAAATTTTTGCCTAGCAAGTAATTTCTAAACTTCTTTACTGACAAAAATGATAGCGAGAGCCTCTTTTTCGATTCTGATATAATTTACCTCAGCCTTTGCTCATTTATGCTGCTCCCAAAAATAAATTGGATGTTCATTCCCATTTTCATCCTTTTGGCTCAAAGTACTTCCTAGTCTTGCATCGAGGCATCGGTGTACCAATGAATGGCTTGCTCCAATCTGGATTCTTCAAAATAGGTGAAGACACGGGGCTTCCTTGATTGTCCAAAAGCTTCATGCGCCTTATTTCTGGTTCATAAGTAACATCCTTCTTGAAGAAGCTGGGTTAGTGGTATGCAATCTTTGAGAAATTCTTGATGAACCTTCTATAGTAACCCACATGGCCTAAAAATGATCTCAACTTACTTATATTCATAGGAAATGGTAAATCTTTGATTTTGAAACTTTATCGGGATCGAGTACCAATACCATCTCTGGATCTGACATGCCCTAACAAAACACCTTTAGAACATCCAAAGACACACTTTGTAGGGTTTAGTGAGGCTTGTGCTTCATCTAACCTTTGAAATGTTGTCTCCATTTGGTGCGGTGGTCCAACTTGCTCCCATAGATGCAAAAATCATCCGAAAATACTCGATGAAGGTCCCGATGTAGGGTTCGAACACCTATTCATCAAATGTTGGAATGTTCTTTGGCATTACACAACCCAAAGGCATAACTCTATAAGCAAGCGTTCCCCAAGGAGTGGTGAGCGTGGTCTTGGTGATCTTTCTCTGCTATACGAACTTGGTTGTAGCCGCTATATCCATCAAAAAAACTATAGCACTCTGGCCACTACTTCGTCCAAGATCGATCGAAAATGGAAGAGGGTAATGATCCTTCTTTGTTGCCTTATTGAGCTTCTTGAATTAACACAAATGCGTAGCTTCCCATTTTTTTTTATTGAGATCACAATGGGAAGAACCCATTTCTGAATTCTCCACAGCAAATATGAATCTGCATCAAAGCAACTTATCTATTTCTTCTTTTACGAGTCTTGGAAAAATTAGGATTCATTCTATATGGCATTTGCTTTATGGGCTTAGCACCATCTACCAGCTCAATAGAATGTTTCTACCAACTTACTTGACGGAGTTCCTTGTAATCAAAAGTGAATAGGTGTATGTACCTTCGAAAGAGCTGGAGGTAGGATTCCTTCTCACTCTCCATCACAGCATCACCAATCTTTATTTGTTGGAGACGATCATCAACTTCTTCTTCAGATAATTTTATGGGGTCATGAGTTGGTGTGGTGGAAGGATATCCATGGTGAAACATCCACCTCACTTTCTTCATCTTCGATGTCCACTTCACTTTGGTACTAGAGTAATCGAGAGGATGTCGATCATCGGTTTCATCACTTGAATCCACGAGTTACGCCTTATGATGTCGAGGGATCACATTTATCTTCACCCTCTCTCTACCACGTCCAGTGTCATGAAACCTTCATTCCAGGTAGTTTCTTGCATGAACTCTCCTTAGCCATGGTCTTCCCGGCACATTGGGTGCATGCAGCAGTACCATTTTCATCACTGAAAGTCTACCACACATACACACCCATAACGAGATATTGCCACATTTGAAACTACACCTTACGGTTTAGTTTTCCTTTATTTAATGACCTTAACATAAGTGTTGAAGGGCGATCAATTTTAAACCCAACATATTCATTACTGGACTCGGTCATTACATTAAGCTGCAGCACCTCCATCAACTAAGACATCATGAATTGAAATACCATTACATAATACCTCGGCTTGTGGAGCATAGGGATCTGCCTCTGCCTCCAAAATAGGGACCTCGACCTCCTTCCTTCTTCGAGCATTGAGTCCACCTCGCATGACTCCGCCTCTTCTCGGAAGACATAGCCAAGTTGACCATATGTAATATTTGCGGCCTTTTGGACAGATCTTCCAAGATGGAGTATGGTCCTTGCCCTGTGAAATCGAGAAAATCCTGCACACCCAACTTTCTTCTCTATGTTTCTTACTAGTTTCTTCTTTCATCTTCTTAGGATCATTTCCATCTTGATTATCTTTTTCTTTCTTTCTTTTTATTCTGAACACATCTACTTATTATTTCTGCTCTTATCTACTACATCAAAAAGAATTCACGGTGCTTTTCCTTTATCATTATCTCCTTTACCGGATGTAGAAGCTCTATCTGACAATTATACTTATAATGACCCTTTTATAACAACCATAACAAACAACTTGAGAAATATTTCTTTTTGGACCTCTATCTCCTCCTGAGAACTAAATTCCTTTCCTTGAAGAAGATTAATAGTTAAGCTGACCCATCTTTTTGAGCGAGATCTTCATACTCGGTAGATGTACTAGGAGAAATATTTGTGCTCACCGGGAGTGGTTGTGGATTACGGACCAAAGGTCTTTGGTGTAGGCTCTACTTTAGCAACAATTTCTTTGGGCTCCTCTTCCATGCTTTCTTCTTGCCTTCTTGCATCTCCTTTGCTTGTTCATGGTAGTTGGCGGTCATACTTCACTCGTTGTCGATCTCTGGCTTCATCCCAAGAATGAAGTGCTTACGAGAGGAGATTATCCACGCCATTCATCGACCCATCCGCTAATCCTTCCTTCGGATCGGGCATCGAGCTTCCTCCTTAGCTCTAGAACACGAGCATGATAATCCCTTATCTTCTCCTTCTCTCCTTGGGATAGCTTTGTGATCTCGATCATGAGATCTGCATATTTACATTGTTCACCAAATTCTTGAAAACTTTCGAGTTAATAAATCCCATGAATTTTTCACATTATCACCTAGTGTTTGAACCACCTAAGTGTTGAACCATCCAAAAGGTAGGAAAAATTCAGTCCATTGTTCCCTTCTTATAAGGCCATTACAAATACAAGATCGTTTAAACTCTTGAATGAAAGAAGAAGCATCTTCATTAGATTGAGCTGAAAAAATAGGAATCTTTCCCATTTTCAAAAGTAACCACCGTGAAATACCAACCCACAAGTCTGATCAACAAGACTTATGTGCACAAATAATTGGAATCACTATACTAGAAAGTGACTTTACACCTTTCTGATAAAATAGAAATGACCACGGTAAACTATGGTAAAACTTGACTTCTTTGCGGTAAAAACGGCTTTCTTGTGGTAAACACTATTCACGGTAAAACTATTCACGGTAAAAGTGAAGTTCTTTGCGGTAAATACTATTCACGGTAAAAAGTGACTTTCTTGTGGTAAATACTATTCCAGCAAAAATGACTTTACCATGGTAACTACTATTCATGGCAAAAATGACTTTACCATGGTAACTACTGCCTGATAAAAACAAGGTTACCCTCGATTGATTTTTGACTAAGTGGGAATATCTCTCGAGAAAATCCACCAACGAGGAATGGTCGACAGCGGAACCAAAATGTCATCACCAATCCGGCACTATGATAATTCTTCACGGGAACTCCTCGTCTTTATGATTATTTACTAATGCACTGACCTTTAGTTTGGTGGATGTAATCTGGAAACAAAACAACAACATAACACAAGAATACCATCGACTATGATAAGACGGAATGATGACAAATCTGAAATATCAAAGTAAATTATAATATTAACATGAAATTATTCTGATCTCACCCATGAGGTACTTAGTGTTATTGACTTCACTTGCCTTTCACCAAGACTATGGGAGAAACTTTACAATTACACCTCTTAATGGCTTCTTGACACACCTTTAAGTGATGGCTTCCTTTGCACACTTCCTGATATTTCTCACTACTTCCTTCTATGCTAAATGAGGGGGTGGCCTCTCTATTTATAGAACTTCGGGCTTATCCATCTTATCTCTAAGATAGGATAAGAAATCCCTCTGACGAATCATATTCCATACCTTAACTCTTATACATACATGTAAGCTTATCTTTTAAGATAAGATAAACCTTATCATTTTACATGGGTTCCACATTTTTAGACTTTTTACAAATAAAATACACAAAATATTTATGACCTCACTCCTTGTCTTTATTACCATATAATATTTCTAATTCCTAATCATGTAGACCCTACTTCTCTAATTACCCAAACTTTGACATTTTAACATTACTGGACCACTTCGACAAATATTTACTTTTTACAACATTCTATTGTACTTTGGTATTACCGTACTCCACATTATTGGCGGCACACAAATCTTGTGGCGCCGTTATCTTCTATCGAGATTCTACTACTAATTATACTTAACAACATCCTATTCTAATCATTTTTCCCATCATAGAGTGTGGGATATACTTTGAAAAAATTTTACATTTGAAAATTGTAACTACAATACAAAGATTCCCATATTATAGAGAGTGTAAAAATTTAGATACTTCCAAAATGTTAAAGTAGATGTTTTCGTTGTCAATCAATGAAATTTTAATGGATACATTATATGAATATTATAAACGAAATAAATATCAATAAAATAATGTGATGTTGTATTATTCATTAAAGAAGAAATTGGATTTGAAATGAATATGACACTAAATGGGGTGGAATAGACAACCTCAAAGGAAAATTCCAATTTCCTACAAAATAACAAAACAAATTTCAAATTATTATGAAATTTCAAGATACTAATATGGCACAATAAAATATCTTGAAACTTACCAGCTAATGGAAATAATGGACACTAGAATGTGGATGAAGAGATAAATAATTTTAACTAGATAATTCCCCATTTATATTGGGAAAGGAGTGTGATCTCCTTAAAATTATATGAATTTTATCTAGAACTAGATATAAACTCTCAAAAGTTTGATGAATGTCACTCAACACTAGATTTACTCATTAATTTTATAATATTTCCATATTAATACTTTGTAATAATATATCTAAAATAAGTTTTGTATATTTATTGAAGTCCAAAAAAATAGTTCATACTTCATGACCCATCCTCATAGGAGAAAAGGATTAAAATATAGTATTATGTTTTCATTAATTAGTTATAATTAATTTAGTGGGAGTATAGTGAGGTAAATGTAATAAATAAGTTAAGAGTTTAATATAATTATGTTATATTACTTATTATAAAGATGAAATTTAAGATTAGAAATATAATAAATATATTTAACACATAAATAATAAATCATGCTAAAAAAACATTCACATAAACATGGCTGAGCTAAATAAAGTCATTAAAAGTTAGGATTAGAAGAGATCACACAACTTTTGATATTACATAAAGGGACTATGATCTGATAGTCTGACGAGCCCATAATTTAGCCACTTTCTCCCATGTAATAAAATTTTAATCCTCATTCCATTCTTCCTTAAAAGTGGATTTTAATGTAGATATTAATGTTTATGGTTAGTTTAAGGATGAATGTTATTGTTATTACCTTAGGATTTTCCTTGAGTAGTTTTAATTCTTTATTGTTAATATAATCCCTAACTTTCTTGGAATGATGTTATATTTTGTATGTATAGTCACTTTGAATACAAAAACCCAATATTTAAAGAATTCAATGCGGACACAAAAAGTTTGTATCGCTACCCTTGATTTCATGCATGCGCATATTTCACCATGCTCCTAGATAGACCTTGTTAATTTTATTCATTTATTTAAATGACCATCTATTAGTCAATCACCTTTAATTACTAATTAATATTTATTGACTAACCTTAATTACCTAGTTACCCCTAATCATATTTCATCTCTCCTAATTATCTAATTACCTCTAATTGGATTTATTTGGGATTTGTTTCTCCCTAACAACATAAATCCACATCCCTACACTTTTAATAGCTATTATCTAACTCATCTTTATCTCCTATCCACCCATGAAACATCCCCGAACAATCCTTACTTGCTTATAGGTTTTAAAAACTTATCTCAATCTCTAAAAACCCCATATATCGAGTAAATAATTGATTTTATCATCGAAGGAATGGTGTCTACAATCGGTGGTGACCTAACCAGCTCGCCATCAACCCTTAAAAATTACATTCACCTTGTTCCTCCACGGGTGCATGCATGTAAATATTTGATCTTCCTCGACACATGCAAACCTTTTTCTTATGCCTCAACATCTCTACAACAATTATAGGCCTCTTAGATATCCTTCCCACTTTTCGCATCACTCGTGAACATCCTTTGTGAGATTACTATCAATTTATTTTGTTTTATTTATTTATTATCATATTATCATTTTCTTGGCTACATCTAACTTCTTAGAGGTCCAGCTACTATTGGAATTCTACTCTCAACATGTTCTTCAACTGCTTTTTCTTGTAGAGGTCTTCTTATTGAACATATTTTCCATCCGGCCTTGCTTTGCATTTTCTAGGTCTCTATCTCTCCATCTAGGTCATCGTTGACCCATCCCTCTATTAGCATACTTATTGTTTCCATATCCCTCCCAGTGTCTACTTTTACTATGTTTCATGTTTGACTTTCCGGATCTACCATCCTACTTCCCTATTATTCTAAATATATTATGTATGCACCCTAGTTGCCATCACTCCACCGAGGGTGACATTGACCCGATTCATGTTTCCCAACCAATCTATCCAAATATCAGTTTTTTTCCATCCCTTAGTCTCCGTACATCATATATTCTTCTACTATTTATATCAAATCAAAGACTGAGCCCCAACATCCTCGGATCTCACATACAGAATACCTAGACCTACATTTACAATATTTTTTTCATCCTTCGCCTCATGGCAACTTCTAATGGACCTCTCTAGCCTTTGTCTCCATCAACCATGCTAGGTGACTTTATTTGATGTCAATTTTGATTATATTTGTATGTGCCTTTTATTTTTCATTTTTAATTTTTGTGTGCCTAAGCATCTGCATATTATCCTTTTTGTCATCATTTATTTTATCCTATATTATAAAACATGTGGGTTCATATCCACTAAGGAATTAAAAGCTTCTTGGAGCTGAATTTTTAGGCCACCCCCATCTACTATCAAATCTATTTTCTTCTAAGTTTCTTTGTTGAGGAGGTCATCAACTTCTAGTAGTTATGATCCATTGTACACTTTTTGCCCGTATCTATCGATCACATCCCGAGGTACTTGTAAACCATCACACTTTGGATTTATATAGTTTTCTTTAGTATTTATTCATTAACTTAAAAATGAAAAAAAAAAATTAGATCAACATTCTTCACACGCCCGGTGGTATCCTAAATATTATACTACTACCGAAGGTAAAAGATTAACTTTTTCTTGTTCATTTTGCAAATTTCTTGGATTTACTTTGCTTATGTTTTCCTAAATATTAGATAAAAAGGAAAAGCATTCTCTAAGTATTCTTCATTTTTCCTTATTTTATCCTTTTGCATCGTATTTTCCCTTTCTTGTGTGTTTGTCTTCATCAAACTTTCACATTTGGATTTGGCTTAAAAATCAAACTTTTGCATCCTTTATTGTTGAACATAGCTTAAGTAGGGTTTAATCAGTTCCATCTCACATTCTATCATAGACAACCAAATTCACACATAAATATACACATCTATCCATCTTCATATCAGTGGACCGTTAGGATTTCATCACCCAATAGGAAACTAGCATGGTGTTCTCGGCTACGATAGAAATCCTACACGGACTGGACCTCATGTAGGTCTTTGGGTATATCGAGGACTCCCCAGCTATAAATATATGAAACTTTCCTTATATAACCATCTCCTATGTACATCTCGTTATCCATTTCCCCTTTTCTTTCTCATATATTCTAACTTATCATGATAATTAAAAAAATTTTGCTTGATTTTTTTGTCAAATAAATATTTTCCCATTTTATGTCTATTAATACCCCTTATCAAGACAAAACAATCCAACACTATAATATATCTAACGATACTCCTTCCTCCAAAAATAGATTCCACATTCAATCTTTCAACCTTGTAAAAACCGTATTATCCAAATTGATCATCCTTTTGAAAAAATATCTTATATCTCCCCTCGGTCTATTTCCTATTGATCGACCATCCCTCCATCCCTTTCTCCTTAAGAAACTCTCATGCATCCTTCTAGCCCCATGTATGAATTCATATTTCACGATCTACCATAATCTCTCAATCCTACCTATCCATTCAATCAGTGAATCCCACTCCACCACTACCACCTTATACCAACATTATTTTTACTTCATTGAGTATTATCTCTAGAGTTCCTATCTAACCATCTCAATATCCTAATAATCAATAATAAAATGTTCCTATCTCTCAACAACATTCATTATCAAAACCTATACTATCCCATCACATTCCTATTCAATCTCCACCCCTTAATTATATCCCCTCTTATCCAAAATTACACCCTTATCCATCCAATTCTCATGTTGTACAACCACAACCATCTACCTCTTATGCGTGAAACCTTAATTTAAAACTTTTAATCCATCTTCTAATTATACCCCCTTGGGGGAATCGTATAATTCAATCTTCGATAAGTTGATGGAAGCTCACCTTCTCATACTTCCTCCCATCCGACCTATAGAAAACTCACACCCAAACCCATTTGGTATCATGAGGGTCATTATTGCAGATATCATCGAGTCATAGGTCATGAAATAAAAAAATCTGTTCTTTTAAAGATTGCGTTTAACAACTTATCAATCAGGGGGATATATAAATAAACAATTTTGTCTAATCTCGCAGCCAACCCCTTGACATCTTCAAACAACCATTTCCTAATCCACCACCGAAAAATCAATTTATACCTTCCACATCTTACACATCCAATCCTTATGCAATCAATACTATACATCAAACACCTCCATCCTTACCTATCTCATCTACCTCATCATTTATTCATACCTTGTACATTGTGCCTATAACTTCTACTACTTTTGTACATATCATTTTATTCCTACCTTTACAATATCCATATCCACCACATCTATCATAACCCAACCTATCATTCCTAACCCTTTATCCATATCAAAAACACATGCATCTACATCACTTATATCCATAAATATCCCAATGGTATATATATCTACATCATTCCAAACTACCCCTATATCTACCCTAATAGAAAACTCTCTTACATCTTTTCCCATGGCCACATCACCTATTTTATCTTAATCTTGTAAGATCAATCCTCCAAAATTTACTATTTCCACATTGATACCTAGTACCATGCCAACCACATCTACTGAATTTACAAATATATCAAACATACCCCTTGACACATTCATGAAACAAGCATTCCCACATAAGAAAAATAAAAAGAGTATTCAACCAACTATGTCCACATTAACCAATCCAAAACCTACATAATTCACATCTTGCATAGACCTCATAAATCACAATATATAAACACCCCTTTCCCTATCAATATCAACATCTACACCCAAAATTGATCTTGCAATTTCACCCACTTCATCCCTCATCACATCCACTTCATCAGATGTGATCATACCTACTACTTCATCTACATCCATTCCACCCTTACCTATTATACCATCCATAGAATCAATCTCAATTCCTCTTTCTTCATTTCTACCCACACTAATCAAATAGACTATTGTGAATACATAGAATTAATCTTCTCTTACTACATCTTTCTCATCGTTTGAATTTTTTTGAAATCACTCCAACTTGCCTTGGATTCAAATGATCCTCCCATCTCATCCTCACAATCAAACACTCCCACATCTTCTTTAGACATTATCAATAAAAATTACTTCCTCCACCAATACCAACCACACAACCTTCAGATCATCCAATTGAGATTATTTTCATCCCTTTCAATGGTAAATCCTCTTGATAAAAATCTAAGACTCATGGTAAACATTCCCAAAGGTCTCTCATGCATCCTTGTAAGAAGTTAGGTCTTCCCTCTTCTCAACAATCCAATATTACAAAATCCATCCTAGGATCACCCCCATCTATTTTAGGGTCAAGCCCTTCATCTAAGACATCTCCCAATGATCAATCCACATCCAAATAATCTAATCCTCCTCCCAAATTTGATTAATCTTCTAAGACATATAATTTACCTATACAGTCTACATCCAGTCCTTCCTTTAAATCCAAGTCAAAATATCCTTAAAAACCTCATAAGAGAAAAATTTCCACTACTTATATAAAATCAAATGTAGAGATCCTTATACATTTAATCCAAACATATTCCATCATGATTCCTCCTATTAAATATTTTGATTCTCATTGTAAGAAAACATCATGGTTTGATGTAAATTGCATTTTTGCCTATCATTATACATCTTGTCGTGATATCGATCATTGTAAGTCCTTTCACACTAGCATCCATGATCATAAGGAGAGAGACAACTTCTAGATTTAGAGAAGCCTTCCTTCTCCATCAACTACAACAAATCTACTTCCTATTTCTACATCTTCATCGATCAAATATCCTCCTTTATCCACATCATCCCTTATCATTTCTCCTTGTATTATTCCTCTTAAGGAGGGTCCTCCCTTTTCATCTATATCATTTATCTTTCTAATCACCCTTATAATCCTATACCATCTATCCTAACTAAATCCAAAAGTTTTCATCGACATTCTCTCCGACAATCCCACTCAAATTCCTTCGACATCTATTAGCTCATCCATATCTAAGTTACCCAATATGATATATTTTCTTCAATAGAGGAGCATATTCCTCTTGTTACTGATACTCCTTCTCATCCACACACATTATCCACATCACTTCATCCCCTATCCATAAAATATCTCCCTTGACGTTGGGGTACTTCACTCTCGAATTTCATCCTTGACATTTGTTTTGTTTACCTCATTCGATCCTATCTAGTTTATCTATTTGCCATCTTTTTCATCAAAGTAAAACCTTGTGACAATATTTTTCCTCTCTTAGGGGCATCATATCCATTTATCTAATCCTACTCTAGTGGCCATTTCCTCTTCTCAAAATATGCATGTCTCACTTTCTCATTTTCGACGTGTTGCATGTCCTTTATGATCACATCTCATTCAACCTTATTTAAATTTATCTAATCCAAATTCCACCTTTGTGGTCATATTTTTGCCTCTTTTAGGGCATCATATATTTCATCCTAAGTCTATCTTTGTGCCCATACTTGTGCCTCTTTTAGCGAGCCATCTTTTGCATCCTAATTCCACCTTTGTGGTCGTATTTGTGCCTCTTTTAGGGCACCATATTTTTCACCCTAAGTCAACCTTTGTGGCCATGTTTATGCATCTATCATGGCATCATATTATTCATTAAATTCAACCTTTTTCCCTATTTTGGTGTACCCATTTTTTCATTTAAATTCAACTTCGTGGCCATATTTGAACCATATTTTCATCAAATACCACCTTTCGGACATATTTTTGCCTCTTTTGGGGCACAGTATTTTCATCCAAATTCCACCTTTTTTACCATCTTCATCTCGTAAGGGATGCATGTGTTTCTCTCTCCCTCACTTTTTAAAGGTAGTTCATAGTTCCCATCTCCTCTCATCTTATATATTCCATCTTCATCTTGATAGGGACACAATCTTTTCTTAGTTCCTCACTTTTGAAAAGGTATCACATATTTTACTCCTTCTCTCATCTATCTCATCCAATCTATAATCTCGTATCATCCTAAGTCCACTCTTGTGGTAATTTCCTCATCTCATCAAGGATGCATATTTTCTTCACTTCCTCAAGATATAACACATAATTTTTATCTTCTTTCATTGATCTCATAATATCCCATCTTTTGTAATCTTTCATCTTATCTTATCGTAATTTTAAACTTGGTGATCTTATCCTACTCTATAAAGGAAACAACACATAAATTTTTCCCCTAATCTGGATTAGACCATACATTTTAACGCATAATAATGGTTCAAGAGCCTATTGTTTTTCTTCCATGGATGGAAAACTTGAAATGGAACTACTTAAAGCATTGCACTTGTGACCATTCTATTTTTAGCATGTCTACTAGTGAGAACTTAGTCATATAATTAGATCATACCTCCATCATTAGCCTCTTCCATCTACCATTATAATGATTTGCAACAATTTGGTCTCTTTATTTACTTTCCTCAAGATGACCTTAAATATGGGCATGACAACTCGTCTATAGCATTTTTCCTTATGGATTGGTTCTCCTTCTTTGTGAGGAATCTATCATCATTACATGACCCTCTTATCTACCTATTAGAACCATGCAAAGGGTGCAAGGGTATATCTTGTACATTCATCATTCCTTCCTAAGTTGTCTACCTAGAAATTTCCAGATATTCCACATCTTAAAGTCAAAGTGCATGGATGATTTTATCAAAAATAGACTGCTCCCTCGAAACAAAACCTTTTCAACAAATAAAATAAAATCAA
Source organism: Taxus wallichiana var. yunnanensis (assembly GCA_018340775.1). Taxonomy (NCBI): domain Eukaryota; kingdom Viridiplantae; phylum Streptophyta; class Pinopsida; order Cupressales; family Taxaceae; genus Taxus; species Taxus wallichiana. Next base: position 212,536,029 of record CM031236.1, on the reverse strand, counting down.
AATTAAAAAGAAATCAAAATCAATAGACCGATCCCTCGAAGGATGGATGTCATGTATAAAGTATACCATACCCTTGAGGATGGTTACTTTTTTGTATAATGGCATCGAAGGATTCTCGTATTGATAAGCCTTCCCTTTTAATATTAAAATCCTAAGAAAGCTATAGAATTTATCATGTTTGTTCTAGAAAAATTTCCACATTGATCAGTTTTCTCTTTCCCCTTCCCAGTGTTGGTGCATAGATTTAGGGAATACCACTTATGGATAACCATGTTCTTGCATATAAGTTACATCAAAAATCCTCTTATCATGTTGAAATTATATTTTTGAGTCCATTTCATCCATGTTTAGTTATGATATTTGGTATAACTTAATATCATTGGTTATGTGATACCATTTGTTTTGGTCACATGTACCTTGCATTACCTAGATCCCCCTCTTGTTTACCTCTAATGTGGTTGGTGACATTGTTTCCCCACATGCTCCTTACTATGGCATACCATAATTAATACCCTTGGGTTGCATCTAGGTTGATCCGTATACATTATCTCATCTCATATATTGTCTCATCTATCATCCGATTACACCTTATCCATCTCATCAAATATTATCTAATCTACCACATCTTAAGTCCACTCTTGTGGCCATTTTTGTTCCCTCTTAGGGCATCATATCACGCATTTTCTTATCTCACCTTTTTGGCCATCTTTGTGCTCTTTTGCTAGGGCACCATTTCATCTTATCTCAAGTCCACCCTTGTGGCCATATTTATTCCCCCTTGGGGAATTTTATATCATCATTTCTTATTTTGCCTTTTTGACCATTTTTTGTGTCCTCTATTGGGGCACCATATTATCATCCATATCTCATCCCAAGTCCACTTTTGTGGCCATATTTGTGTTCCATTCTCGTGGCACCATGGAATTCCACCCTTGTGGCCATGTTTATTTCCCCTTAGGGCATTTTATATCATCCCATTTTTATTTTATTTTCCTTTTTGTCCATTTTTGTGCCCTTTGTTGGGCCACCATTATTTCCATCCTCGTCTTTTTTGGTTGTATACCTTTCACTTGATTCCTCATGTAAGAAGGATTTATTATTATTTTTGCATTTTGTTGGGCATAATTTTGATGTGTGTCTATCACCCATTAGTTCCCAAAACTCACATACATTTGAGAGGTTTTCCATTGGATTCCTCTCCATTTTGTAGTAATTTTCTCCCACTCATTGGTTTATGGAACACCGCCATTGTCTTTATTGAGACCATCTATTGTTCCCTACTTACATGATATTGAAATCACCACAATAGTTTCTATTATTGTTAAAATCCTTCTTGCTTGGGGAATCTTTCCTCGCTTTATCATTTTACCCATATTTATTCTCCCACCCGCCCTTCACCATCTACCTCTTTCAAAATCGTCATTGATTTCCCTTTGTGTTATCGATCCCACATTTAAGGGGGAGCTCACAATCAATATTCTATTAGTATTCATCCTACTCTTCATATCTCTTCATTTTTGTGTCATGGTTTGCTAAAACAAACCACACGACAAAAAGGGGAAAACCTATACACTAAAATTTTATATCGCTACCCATGATTTCTCACGTGCGTATATTTCACCATGGTTCTAGGTAAACTCCCTTAATTCAATTCATTTATTTAAATTACCATCAATTAGTACACCCCTTTAATTATTAATTAATTCTTGTTAATTAACTTAAATTAGTTAATTACCCCTGTTAGCTTTCATCTCTCCTAATTACCTAATTACCTCGAATTGGCTTTCTTTGGGAATATTTTATCCCTAACCACCTAAATCCACATTCCTATGTTATTTATTTCTTTTATCTAACCCAACCTTAGCACCTATCCACCCATGACACTTCCCTAAACAACCCTTACCCACCTACATGTTTTAAAGAACTTATCCCAATCTCTAAAAGCCCCATATCTTGAGTAAATAAGTGATTTTACCATCCAAGGAATGGTTTCCGAAGTTTAAGGTTACCCAGTTAGGTAATATTTGACCTCGTAAAATTACATTCACCACTCTCTTCCTTGGTCATACTTGCAAATATCCGATCTTCCTTGAAACTTGAAATTTTTTTCTCATGCCTGAGCATCCCTGCAATAGTTATAGACCTCTTAAATCTCATTCTAACTTGTCTTGAATCACTCGTGAACATCCTTCTAGAGATTACCATAAAATTTTTTTGTTTTATTTAGTTATTATTATATTAGCATTTTCTTGTTTGCATCTAAATTCTTACAGTCCAATTCTTATCAAAATTCTACTCTCATCCCGTTCATCTAGCCATTTTACTTATAAGTATTTTTATTCAACTCATTTTCCATGCAACCTTACATTGCACTATCCTAGTCGTCATCATATTTTGCCATGTCGTCATTGAACCATCCCTTTGTTATCATAATTCTTGTTTCAAGATCCTTCCTAGTGTATACTTTTACTTTGTTTTTGTTCTAGTTTCAACATCTACCATCCCCTTGCCCTATTACTTTAAATCGTTTCTTTTCCACCCTAGTATCCATCACTCCACACACTTTGCGTTGTCGAACCGATTGCTATTTCCTAACCAATATATTAAAACTATATTTTCTCCCATCCCTTAGTCTCCCTACCTCTAATATTCTCCTATAATTTTTTCCAATCAACATAGAGACCTAGCATCCTCAAGTCTTTAAGTAGAATACATGATTAACTAAAATTAACTAAACTATGTATCTTGTAGGGTATAATTAATTTAAGCTATGAAGAACTATAAATGAAGTTAACAAATGTAGTAAATAATATGCTAATGATATAAGAAAAATAATAAAATGAAATACTAAACCCTAATGTACCGAAAGAAGATGAAATAACTCAACGATAACAAATGCCTTTAGAAGAGTGTTGTAGCGATAATTGGAAAAATTAGGAGCATGATAAACTTGCAAAAAACTCAAAGAGGATGGATTCGGAGGATCTAGCTAGATTTGGGAGCCTCGAGGAGGAATTAGGCACCTACGGGCACTCTGTCTGCAATCTGGGTGCCCAGTCGTGTAAAATCTCTAAAATTAGATTTTACATGGTCGTAAGGTGCTTTAAAACCCTTATTTCCCGTTACATTAGTTTCCATGTGTTGCGTAAAATGCTCCAAATATTCCAAGAGGAAGAATAACTTGTAAAATACCAAAAGGAAGTATCAAAACCCTAAAAAGGAAAGATGCAAATGAATGGGTCAAACTGACCTCACCTACCATAACTTTGGGGCTTACTTAGCTAAGTGTTGCACTACATTTCAAACCTACATGTAGTTTTAGTGAGTGTGTGCATGTCGTGCCCTACGTTCTCTTATATAATTGCACTTTTTTAAATAGTGAGAAATAGCTAAATGTACAAAAATGTAATAGAATGTGTGCATACTGATAGAATATAATCCCTCCCCGTATGAAGTGGAATGCGAGATGATCTAGTCCTATGCCTTTCCTATGTGGATGCAAGTGATATCAAATGCAATAATTGGATGCAAATATTGATGTAGTGTTGGTTATAAGTGATCTTAGGTCCCTCATTATAGTCTCATAACTTTATATTTATAGGGGTCTCATGCTCTAATTTCATAATTAATCATCAAAAGGCTGAGCACAAGAAGGATAAAGATGTATAATGGATAGAAGAGACACAACAAGTGGTAGGAAATCATAAAAAGGATAGGGGCACCCATGGTGGGACCAAGGAACCCATGGTTGCCTTAGTACTAATCTAGGTGCCTCATTCGAGGCTAAAATAATGGTGAATGTCATAAAATGGTTAAGCATATGAGTGCGATAGGTCACAAATTATGAAATAAAATAAACAACAAGGTCAAAGGACAAAGATTAATTAGTACTTTCTTCACCCAAGAACCTTCTAAATGGTAGTATGAGACCAAGATAAACAAATATCTAAAGTGTATGATTTTGTGACTAGATTTTCCCCACTTTATGTTGGTGAGTGGAAATCTTGGTAACAAAAATTAGATAGAGATACGTACCTGATTTCCATGAAGGGTGCATTACGAACGCGTGAAAAGACTAGAAAAAACATTGAATGATAAAAGAATGGAGGAGTGTGGAAACTAAAGATGAAAAATATGTGATGAAAAAGAGATGAGAGTGAACATACAAGAGATGCATGTGTGTAGCTACCGATGTGTGTACCTACATGGTTAGTAAAGCATGTGTGCTATCGTGGATTTTTTTGTTCCCCCATTTGACTTATTGTTTCTCATATAGTAGGTCCTACGAGGACAAAATGATCAAATAGTCAAATTTGTATGTATCGAAGTGTAAAAATGCTATGTAAAAGATGCATGTGAATGTAAAATAAGAAAATGTAAATGTAAATGTAAATGGAACATGTGCACTTGATCCATGTCGAGAGAGAAAGTGTAGAAGGATATCTTGTACTGCAAGGTTTTTGGGTGATCTCGTGCCATAGACCATAGAAGTGCAGGGAGGAAATGATTTGTGTCCTCTATGATCTAAGTGCTTCCCTAAAATTTATTTTTATATCTCTATATTTTACTATTTTTTTTTGGAAATCTAACACCACTGGCCAAAGTAGTGTAGAGAGGAAAACCCATTGAAACCTCCAATCTTGTAACTAGTTCCATATATGCTAATGATATTATGTTCTATAAAATCCACTATGTATAGGGTTCATAGACTAATCTTAACCCACTTAGTGTATGTAACCCACATGGCCAAGGGTAAAAAGTACACTGAATTGAACCAGTGTAAACGTGTTGTGTTAGTATACAAAACCCCCAATTGATGCCCCCTCTTTGGGGAACCATTCCACATCCTTAATACAAGAATGTGGCCCCAAAAGAGGGCCAACTACATGTACATTGTAACATTGAAAAATTCTTGGTAGAGACCAAGGAATAGACAAACAAGGATAACCAAAACAAAGTGTAAAGATGCATGCATGTAGAAAATAATGTACAAAATATGTAAACAATGTGTAAGGTACCTTTTATGTCGAGAAGTAGCACCCTTATATTTTCACATTACAAAACTCCACTTTTGACTAACATGGGATTGTCTCAAGGTGTGGTAACTTTACAATTGAGAAAACCTCTAGAAGGCTAGTTTCCTAACTTATTCCAATGTTGATCTACTCCTAAACTACCAATTCCAAGGGACTAGAGGAAGAGAAATACATAAATGTAAATCCTAAACTAAGGGAGGCAATAGCACCAAAACAAGACTAGAGAGATTCCTAGTGAGTGAAAGTGGAGGGAAATGGGGAAGAAGAGGGAAGATAAAATGCCACAGTCCCAAAACACATTCAAACCTCCAATCTTATGGAGCAAAAAACAAATTTAAACCTGTAAAGGAACACAATATGCACAATATACCTACAAAATATAATAGAAGGAAAGAAATGCAATATAAATCAAGCTAGGGAAAGAAGAGCCACAAAACACTAATTTTATTGCTTAAAATGATGCATAATCCATTATAGTATAGGCACAAGGAAAGAATCCTTCACAAAATGCATAAATTTGAGGCTTACAACTCACAAAAGTGCTGGAACAATTTTGGCAGAGTTCCTTTACAATTTTGAAATCCCTCTCTCCTTAAAATGAGGGAATTTACATATATATAGAGAAAATGAGCTACCAACCAACATCCTTCATTAAATGCTTGTATGTAGGTATGGGCAGCCATGATGGTTCACTTTTTAATGGTACTTTTCTTACATGGCAAAAAGGGTGTCATACCTCATTAAACCGGTTGTTGAGCTACCTTGTATGCGGTGTCATTAATGTCTAGCCATATCTGAAACTCTTTGTTGTCGCTTGATGGAAAATAGTAGCTGATAAATGAAAAGAAGGGAAGAGTCACCACTGATAAGGAAAATACTTCTCACACGACAAGAAGAAATGTTGTCGCATGACAACGAGTGCGAAGGTTGACGTGCGATAGAAATAGGAGGTTGATTTGCGATACATGGCGATGCTAATGTGCAACGAGAAAGAAGTAGAGATGGGGAATAGAATGACACGTGAGAAGGGGATCTCATCGCATGACAATAAGATATTGTGTCACGCGTCGAAGAAATAGTTGACACAGGACAAGAGGAAGCGGTTGATGCGTGACAAAAAGGTGTGGTTGACATGTGACAACAAGGTGTGGTTGACGAGTGACACGAGGAAGTGGTTGATGCACATCAACAAGGTGATTATCCGGGTATTTTACCATTTTAAACATTAATCTAAATCCTACTCCAAACCTTCACTGCAAGATACCTTGTAAAATTATCCCATTAAATATCAATGCCCAAACCTGTAGGTTGATCCATTTTACAAGGGGGGTGTAAAATGGATAACAATAATAAGAAAATTAATGTAAACATGCAAGAAGACAAGTAGACCATAAAAGTCACTACAAATATGGGGACACCACTCACAATGTCACAAAACACACAAGGAAATCATGGCCACAAAAAAAAAAGTGTGTACACAAAACATAGGGCAAGGCACTGTAAAACAATAAAAAAAAATAGTGCGAAAAAAAAGAAGATAATGTATTAAAAGAAGTATGGAAACAAATATCCATGCATTATAAATGTTGCACATGAAGGACCCATTAGGATGTTAGAAAGAAATATAGTGTGCCGAAAGTGTGTATAGGAAAGTAATGTAAAGAGCTAAGTATAAAATGAAGCAATATCACCTGAAAGAGACGAATGTTGATTTCCCCAACAATTAGTATAGGAAGGGTAGAAGGCAATCATCCATGTTGCATGTAGGAGACCCATATCTACGATCACAACTATAAAATTATGTGAATTTTTATTTGTGGATGATATAGATAAATGATATACAAGTAATCAAACTAGCATGTTTAATAAAGTGGTCATGAAAAATAAAAGTAAGAAACATTATAAGAAACTATAATATGCATCATGTTATGGATGTATGGAATGGAATGCAAAATGGAGTGGTAGGAGCTGTGTGCCCACCAAGTGGATGGAAATTTATGCAATGAGGTTCATTCCCCCTCCCTTAATAGTCAATAATGAACTATAAACGATAGTGCATCATCGGGAAATGGTCGAGTAATGTGTTTATCGTGTCTAACATGCTATGATAAATGTATATATACATAGTGGTGATGATAAGTGACATTTAGAAGGGATGTGTGTGGACCTTATAGCCTAAACATATACCACGATGAGGCGAAATGTGGAGTGATGATTTAGCCCTAATTATATTTCACTACATGATGATAGAGTAAGAGTGACAATGTAGCCTATAGCGTATGTCACTACAAGATGAGCAGAGGAACTGGTGACGTAACCTAAGGTGTAGACCACAATATGATGATATAATATGTGACTATTTATCCTAAAGAGTATGTCACTAGCCTAAAAATGTTACATGGTGAGTGGTCGAGTTGTAAATGTGTAAGGTCCATTTTGTTTGTAAACACTCGGTAGTTGAGTATGGACCGAGGAACTAAAGTTTTCCATCATGTAATGAGTGCAGTGCGTAGAAGATAATGTAGTCTATGCAATGAAAAAAATTGACCATGTGATGAGTGGAATGTGTAAATACATTGTGTAGATTGCAATGTTATGGGTGTAGAATATGTAAAACGACAAGTATGTAGTATGTAAGATGAGTAGTATAGGATGTAAGAGGCGTAAAAATGGTGTATATATGATGAAAAAAATGTCAAAACTTTGTATATTATATGTATAATGTAGGGTGTATGATGCGTTATATATGATGAAGCACAATGTGTAAAGCCTATAGTAGAGCGTGTGGGGTTCGATAAAGTAGTAATCCCTCAACAATAAAATATGATGAGTACGTATAACAAGTGTGTGAGAATGGAACAGGGAAAAATGTAGCTATGCTAAGACAATGTGGTGGGCTGTAAAGTTCTATGTGCCCCAAGTGTGTGTGCTAAAAATATCTTGTAAATTTATCAAGAATATTGTCATCCATCGAGTCAAAGTCATATGGATAAGCATTGGTGACCTAGAAAGCAATAATGTTTGCTTGATCATGCAATGAGCCATTAAAGAATAATTTTTACATGCCCATAGCGTTCTCCTCATTGGTGAATGGAGGAATTTGACATCCGTGTGAATTCCAATGATTGAGATTTTGCAAATAGCCAAGAAATGAACTATTGCAAATAAAAACATGACTGAAGAGCATAGGAAATTAAATTTTTGTATGACTACGATCTAATGTGTCTCTAATATAAATATGCAAACACTCCTCTAATATGAGTGGAGAAGAATGAGGGGTTCCTGATAAGTAGACCATAAGATGAAATACTCACAAACCATAAGCAACAATAATGGTGATGAAGCCATAGTAGAGATGAGGGTCATGAGTGGAAGGATGAAGATCCTAAAAAGTGAAACCAAGATGAGATAGACCATCATGGGAACAAATAGTGACATCACATGTAGGATCAAATGGAATGTGTTCCCAATATGAGTTATTCATGAAAAGTGTGCAAGTGAATAGTGGGCGTGCTAAGGTAGGTGGTGCAAGTGAAGGTGAATGTGATAGAGTGATGTCCATAGACTAGACAAGCCCCTGATAAGGAATCATAGTAGTAGTAGTAGCAAGTGGCATAGAAGAAACTACATCTATCACACAAATGGTACCATCAAGTGGTGGTAAGTGAGGTAATTCATCCATAGGTTGGGGATCATTGGTAGTATTAGTACGTGGAATAGGAAGACTAGTATTAGGAGCATAATCACAGTATTGGAATGGGTCACGATCATAAGGAATAGTATGTTCAATTTCATCATGAAGGAAATTAACACATTGATGTATAGTAGATGCAATGACTTGAATGGAATGAATCCATGTCTGTCGAGCAAGTAGCTATAAAAGACTAGGAAATCAATGAAAAAAATACGGTGTGTATTGTGTTTGGTCCTACGGTGATAGGTAGGGTGACGTGACCAAAACATGGATGAACAAAACCATCATAAACACACAAGGAAAGAAAATATGGATTAACATTGTGAGTTGAGAGTCCAAGGTGTTGAAGGAATGACATGGGAAATAGGTTGAATTGAGATCCGTTATCAATTAAGGTGTGTTTTACACCTACATTTTGAATATGACAGATGATATACAAAGGTGGGTCATTGTCAAAAGTAGCAAGATCAGCCTAAGGAATAGATGGGAAAGCAATATGCTAAGAGAATGTATCCAAAAAGGTTTTATTGACTACATCGGGATGGGTGTTGTCAAGAATTAGAGTACTCGGTAAAATATTCATGATTTTAGCTTACAATTCAAAATGGAGAAGAATCAAGTCATGAATGGAGATACCCATTATGAATAGACCCTAAGAATAATGAGGATCCTAGGAGTATATAGGTCAAGTCGAGCTCACCAAAATGATTAACAAAAATTAAATAAACTATGTAGTATAGGGTATAATTTATCTAAGCTATGAACAATTGTAAATGAAGTAAAATGTATGATAATGATCTATGAAAAACATGTAAAATGAAATACTAAACCCTAATGTGCAAGAAAGAAGATGAAAGAACTCATTTATAACATATGCATGTCGTAGAGTGTCATAGAGGTAACTAGAAAAATTAGGAGTAGGAACGACTATGTAGAATTCCCAAAAAGGATGGATCTTGAGGATCTAGCTAGACTGGGTTCCTAGTGGAGGATGGGGTACCTATGGTCACTCTGGTCTATAATCCGAGCACCCTGGTTTGTGCTAAAGCTTTGAAACTATTTTTACAGGGTCATAAGGTGGTATGAAACCCTCGTTGTATGTCGTATTAGTTTTCCTATGGTGCTCTAAATGATCCAAATATTCCAAGAGGAAGAATAACCTACAAAATACCAATAGGAAGTATCAAAACCCTAAAAAAAGAAATATGCAAATGAATGGGTTAGACTAACCTCATATGCCACAATAATGGGCTTACTAACTTATTGTTGCACTAAACTTTTTACCCGGATGTAGTTCTAGTGAGTGTGTGTATGTCGTGCCTTAGGTTCTCTTGTGTTAGTCACGTTTGTGAAATAGCGAGAAATAGATGATTGTAGAAAAATGTAGTAGAAAGTGTGCATGTAATAGAATAGAATTCCCCCTCCCTTTGAAGTGTGATGCAGATGTTCCATCCTTGTGCCTTCGTGATGGAGATATGTGGATGAAATTGATATCCAATGCAATATATGGATGCAACTCTAGATGGAGTTATAGAAGTAAGTGATGCTTTGGGTCCCTTATTATGGTCTCATAACTTTATATTTATTGGTTTATCTTGCTCTAATTTCGTAATTAACCCCGAAAAGGCATACCACAAGAAGGATAAAGATGTAAAAATGCTAGAAGTGGCCAAAAAGTGAGGGAAAATGAAAACGGGACCGCGACACCCATGGTAGGATCGGGGAACCTAGTAATAATCTAGGTGCCCCAACAAAGGCTAAAATAATGTGGAATGTCAAAAAATGGCTAGGCATATGGGTGCAATAGGTCATAATTTATGAAATAAAATAAACAGAAGCCCAAAAGATGGGGGTCAATTTTTACTTTTATGACTCAAGAACCTTGTAAATAGTATTATGAGACATGGATAAATAAATGTCTAAAGTGCATGATTTTGTGACTACAATACCTAGACCTACATTTATAGTTATTTTTTCATCCTTCTCCATTTGGTCGCAATTGAATAGACCTCTACACCTTGGTCCCCATTAACCCTACTAGGTAAATTTATTTCATGTCAATTTAGATTAGATTTGTATGTGCCTTACATTACTACATTTTTAATGTATGTGTGCCTCGATTCTACATATTATCATGTTTATTGTCATTTATTTTATCCTATGTTATCAAACATGGGGTTGACATCCACCAAGGAATTTAACGCTTCTTTGAGCTGAGTTCATTGAGAAAGCCCCCAACTAGAATCTAATCCATCTTCTTCTTAGTGTCTTTGTTTTATAGATCATCAACTCAGTAGCAGTGATGAACCATTGTCTTCTTTACACCGATTCTATCACATCGCATCCCAAGGTACCTTAAACCCTTGCATTTTGGGTTATTTATTTTTCTTTATTACTAATTAATTAACTTGAAAAGGGAAAAAAAATGAGATGAGAATTCACTCAAGAATATACAAAGTTCCTGTGTTTTGGACAAGTTGAGGAGGTTTCGAGTTAACTCTAGAGGTTTCCAACCAGTCCGAGAGGTTTTTATCAAGCATCAAAATCAATACTTCCATCTCTGGATCAAAGAAGAGTTGAAGTACTATTTTGGAAATGGATATCCTCTACTCTAAAACTAAAAATTACTATAATTAGATCATGTCATTTTTTAGAAGTGTATTTTGTAATATAGGAACAATATTTTCTATTTAGACTCTCATTTCTAGCTAGGTCTAAATTGACTCCATAATGAGCTCCTAAAATCTCTCCTCTTCCAGCATATGTGGAGATTTTTTTAATTCAGTAAAACTTGATAGACTTAGATGTTTATGATTAGATTTCTACCCCTATATATATATTAGTTATTTGAGTAATACGGGAGTTACATTACAATTCTAGAATTCCTAAGTTAGAGTATATAGATTTCTCTAATTAGTTATTTATCAATGTAGTAAAACAAGGATCTTAGTTAGCATTTATATAAACAAATTTAGTATTTGTCATCTTCTTTCAATGGAAGAGAAAATGACACTTTCCCAAAGAAAGATACATTCTTTGGTAACTTAACTTACTTTTATCTTATCTTTTTAGATATTTAGTTTAAATCATTTCAATTTATTTGGATACATTAAAAAACACATGGATCTGTATTTAAATGATTTTTTTCAGTTTAATTCAGAAATATTTTTATTTCAAATTTAGTAATATTTTTTTTTCATTCAACAAGAGTGTCTATTCAATTCAAGAAAATTTGTGATTTCAATTCTATAAATTTTTCCGATTTTCCTAAACTGGAAGATTTCCTTTCTTAGGATGGTCAAGGCAAGCGCGGTCTTCGAGAATCACCCTCGACTTCCAGATTATGACTCTGTTCTTACACACAACAGTGAAACATGATCTCTCAAGTACCTCCTCTGCCGAGTAACATACATCATCACATTGTATGCAATTAAGAACACCAACCCCACCATGATGGTGGGAGTCTATAGGGAATGCTCTTGGTGACCACCGAATTGCTTCCACCAAGCCTTAAGAATGCCTCATGGCTAATCTCCCGATCTCAAAAGACAGGGGCCAAGTTAAAGAGAAACTCTTCCAAATGTGTGCTTGTGAGAAGGCATTTCCCTACACAATCATGTCGTTGGCTCATTTAACTATACTAGGTAAAGCAATAAGTTTATGTCTCTAATATTAATTCAGTTAATTATACTTTTCTTTTCAAATGTTTGTGTAACCAATCATGTCAAAAACTATATTCCTCTTACATATAGTCTTAATACACTACCTGGATTAAGATGGCATATAAAGATACACTAATTTATTGGGCTTGATGACACCCTATTCAAATGTGTAGGAAGAATGGGTGGAGTATCATTTACCTTTCTATGAATGTGTGAATTTGAGTAGGGGTAGAATTTTTGTATTGTAGACAAAGCCGTCTAGAGACTATTCCCATGATCTACGCTTATTTCCTATGTAAGGATTAGCTAGATGTTTATTTTTTTACTATGCTATTATTTTTTCTATAGCTTCATCTTCTATGGTTGAATTATTTAATCATAATTTTTAGAAGATTATGGATCTTTCTTCCTTTTATATTGTTTTTTGGGTATAAAAAAATTAATATGATTATATTGAGTTTTTCATATAACTCTTATGTAGAATAATTTGTAAGGGGCATCAAACCCTTAGTTCTTCATAGAATTTATGTGCATAATATGTTTATCATAATCTTATTTTTAATGAAGACTTTAATAGGACCTCCAAACTTGGTACTGATATGTGGTGAGGTATATCTTCTCAATTGGCCTCGGAAATCATGTAAGATGTGTGAAAACATAAGACTTGATGATATACTTGAGAATATGATTTATTAATTAGGTGTTTATTATCATATCTTAGGTATCCCCTAATTTTCTATGTTAGAGTCCCTTTGAAAGTGTTGTGTGAACTATCTTTTATAAGTGACCATTGTGAATGGTTTTCATCCTCAATCAACACTAGGTTGATTAAGGTAACATGTGAGTTGTAAAAATTTATCAATAGTATTTAGATGACATAGTTATCATGTTAGGATAAAGTTTTTGAATTCATCATATTAAAGTGTACATTGTAATATTGTTTGTTAGAAATTGTGGTTATATGTTTAAAAATGTGTTATATATTCTAAAGTGGGATTTTAACTTGTTAATAATGAATATAAAAGATTTGACCTTATGGGTAAGAGTGGTACATAGGTAATATTCCTATAATTAGTCTTCTAACTATATATTGATTAATTGAATAAGATAAAATCATATAATTTATTGACAAATGTCACATGTCTATAATTTGTTATTTATATCAATTCGGCTAAGTAAATAAAAGAAATGTTAAGAAGTTTTAATATTAATTAACACTACTTCCTAGAGATTCATTATTATTATTATTTATCATGAATATTGGATGAAGTAATTTGAAAGGAGGGTGTTTAGTTATACATAACATGAGAATATATTTCACAAAAAGATGTTGATTTAGGGAGCAATGATGAAACAAAATTTAAATGAATAATATTGAAGTAAAAGAAAATGATAAGTAAAATTGAATCAACAATAATAATTAATGTTTACTTTTGTTATATTTATAGTGTATTTTGGGAGGTTAAGTAGAATAGGTTTCAATGTGTTTTTGATAAACCACCACTTATATATATTAATATTGTCATTATGATGTACATGATTTTAACATCTTCTCTAAGGAGCCATTATACATATAATTATCTTTAGATGCAATGAATACACTTGAATTAATACAAATGGAGTGTAACACCCACTAAAATCTCCCACTTGAGACCCATGAACAACCTAGGTTTAGTTACAAAATTATGGAATAATTTTTTTTTAAAGTGTTAACAACCAAAGTCTCAAGGACAATTAAATTCAACTGATATCTTTTCCCATTATAATAATTACTAATTCTACATTATAAAGCAATAAGTGTAATAAGTCCACACCTAGCTCAAATCTCCTTAGGGTTTAATTTAATCATTGATTACATTGACATTTTAGCTAAATATTATCTTATTAAAAGTTTAGGGTTAAGGGACCAAAACATGAAATACCAAATGTATTAAATTCCACAAGATCTAAGACAATAGCAAGGTTTAATTACAATGGGGGAAAAGAATACATATTTAAAATCATTAGAGTAAATTCTTACTTACCCACTCCCAGAACTTGGTTAAAGATTCAATTTGATTTTTCCCCTGAAAATGTCCCGAAAACATTCCCAATAGGAAATTTCTCGGTATAAAGATTCAATTCATATTGCTCAAGATTTTTCCCATCATTAGTGTAATCAAAACTTCCTGGAGAAAACATTCTGTTAGATAGGAAATTTCCTCACCTTTACAAAATTTTTTTAGAATGATATAAAAAGAAGTCCTCATCACTCCTCATATTTCTCCAAGTTATGGGCAGGCGGCGGAGAACAGACCTTGGGAGGAAAATCTTCCCTAGAGTGGGTATCTAGGGCTAGGGAGAAAATTTTCCCAAATTTTAATTTTTAACTCTAAGAGTCTACGGACTTCGATTGGCTGAGAGAAATTTTCCTAGACGAGAATGTGGACCGGTGGAGCGGGGAAGAACTTTAGCGCTTTTTCCCCTTTTTGGGACAAAAGAATGATTTTCCCCACGTTCTAGATGCTCCCAGCCCAAAAGGACATGTGTCAATTTTGATTTCCTAACTCGCGAAATTTTGTCAAATTTATTGTTAATTATTTCTCCACTTGCCAAATAGGCATGGAGGATTTTACTTGGAGAAATTTTTAAGAATTTTCTCCTTTTTACTAAAAAGTGCTAAGGGATCAAAATGATCTCGCGTCTCTACTTGGCCCAAGGTGCCACGTGTTATTCATCCATTATTCATGGGTCAACGGATCGATTCAGCTAAGAGAACTTAGAAAAATTTTCCCAAAGAAAATTTTCAAAGCACTAAAGGAAAATTTTAGTGGCGAATATTCCATTTTTGAAAATTTTGAAAAGGTGAAATTTTTAGCACTTGTCACAACTCTTTCTCATTACATTCCTTCTTTCAAATAGAATATAGAGTAAATTTCTTTCACATTCAAAAATTACACTTTAATTTTTTTGTTAGGGATCGTAGTTTCTATCGCCTTTGTCCCTTGAAAATAATCCTCTATATAAACAACAACATGAATATCCTCCATTTTTTTAATTCAATTTTATCACAATTGTCAAAATTTTCTTTTTTTCCTCTTCTCCAGGGGAAAAAAATTCTCTCCACCCACCTGAGGCATCTAATGAAAAGGAGAAGTCGTCCTTCTTCATTGGCCCCAAGCCCCAACCATATTGCAATTAGAAATGCTTTTCAACACATGGCAACAATAGGATTCCACAACATAAAGACATATTTCTCATTCAAAATCCCAAACGAAAGCTTTTTTCACCATAAAAAAAGCAACGATCAAGCTTCATCATGCAAGTCAAAGGAGCAAGAAACTATGGGGGATGTTGCTTATGCCTCCCAAAGGGGAAATGGGTATCACCACCTGAGAACAAAATAACAAAATATATATCATTTCAAATCCTGACATGCCCTTATGCCTCCCTCAAGTACCCCTTATTCCTCACATTTCCTTATGCCTCCCCAACCTCTTATGGCACCCCATAATGAGTAAAGAAATGCAAGCTATTTCTTTGTAAGGTGGAACCCAAATCCTAACTCCCTCCACACTTATGCCTCCCACAAAATGCCCCATAGTATTCTCCTACACCATCCCTAGGCCATCTACCTAACAACCCACAAACATGCCAAAACATTCATACATTAACATATACATTCATAAAAGAAGAGCATTTCAAGAGCCAAGCTCCTACCTCTCCATGATGGAGTTGTTCCAAGTTCCAAAACAACAAGCTTTATCCCAATGCAAGCAGTCCAAATCAGCCAAGCACAAGCATGCAACAATCTTCCAAAAACTTCTCCAAAAAAGAGCTCCCAAAACAGCAAGGAATTCACCCAAGAATGAAGTCTCCAAAATGAAGCAACCCAAAACAAGGCAAGGAATTCAAATTTAATAGAAGAGGGAAGGGAAGAGAATGAGGTGGGTCCATGTAGGGTGTCACATCACACATCCTCAATTCCAACCCCCAAAGTCAACTTCATTCTCCAATGCATAATAAATAGGTGGGTGAATAATATGATAGTTTACTTACACACTCAAATCCAACCCACACCCCAAAGGACTAAAATTAAATCATGTAAGAAAAGTACAATTAAAACATACAATTTACCTTCTCAAAAGCATTATAAAATTCTAATCTCAACTCTCCAACCGTAGGTATGGTTTGGTAATTAAATTTAAGAGGTATGAGACAAGTTTAACTTGTCCCACATGCCTCCAAAATCAGCCTCCAAGGACAAATTTTAATTTCCAAGAATGTGGAGTGTTTCACACTCAAAAGTTAACTTACACATCTCTTACAACACTTTAAATCAAGGCCAAAACTCTCTATTAATTATTTTCTCATGACATATTTTTTAATTAATATTAACAACATGCTTACCCACAATATTAATACAACATTTAATAAATAAAGAAAGGGGCAATGCATCACAAAATAAACACATGCAAACATTAACAAAGGAACCAAATAAAAGAAAAAAATACATAAAATCCCTTGGTCACATTTCAAAGGTGATCCCCCCATGGGAATCCCTAACACAATCAAACACACACAAACAAATACAGTTGCCATGGTGACCTTGTTGAATTCATCTAGAATTCCAATGTGGTTGGTCTCCAATCCCCCAATGTTTGTTGTGATATTTTAACCTGCAAAAACAAAAATACCTCCTTCAGCCTTGTGGCCATATCAGAACATCCAAATGAATATAAATATAGTTTCAAAATTATCAATATATATATATGAATCACAACAATATCCAGACAATCAACAATATCACTTACAATTTCATCAACAACTATTTCATCATCAATTTTAATTCAATTTTCTCGGTCTACTCAATATATCCAAATATCATATGTCCTAACAACATCGATAAATATATATAACCATGTCCAATAGCATGTCAACTTCTATATAAAATGTCTCTAACAATCATCATGCATCATATGGGAATCAGAGTCAATAATAGTCCATGATCTAACATCTAACACCATACTAAATCAAAAATATAATAATGTCCATAATATAGTCAGCAGTATCATGATCAATATCAAAAGTGTCGAAGGGAAGTGGGCACTACATGGAGTGCTTTATATTCAATTATTTTAGTAGATAATGTAGATCAATTAGTCCTATAATACTTTATGTTCTTGTCGTATTCCTTACTCATTTATATGTATTTCTCTATTTAACATATATGTTTGATTAACTCAAGACATTTCAATGGTGTGTACACCACTATTTATTATATGACCAAGAGTATATATAACGATTGAAGATTGTTTATGAAGATATTATAATGTAAAAAAGGATATGAGTCTTTTTCTTAATATATTGGAAATTTT
Source organism: Taxus wallichiana var. yunnanensis (assembly GCA_018340775.1). Classification (NCBI taxonomy): domain Eukaryota; kingdom Viridiplantae; phylum Streptophyta; class Pinopsida; order Cupressales; family Taxaceae; genus Taxus; species Taxus wallichiana. The sequence continues at coordinate 212,518,280 of CM031236.1, read as the reverse complement.
ATATTAATATTTTTTTATGTAAAGTAATGATGCCTCACATCTATGAATTGATTGGTTGGTTTTAGGATGAAATTGATTATTATCCATTTTGAATGTATTATCAGTCATTTTATTTCTCTTGAAATAGAGGAAATGTTCTTGATTTTACCATCCAAAGGTTAATTATCATAAATTTCTCAACACTATTGAAGAAGTGTTAGTATAACACCATATTTTTGGCAAAGTGATAGTGTGACTCATCGCTAAATTATTATTCAATGTGATTTTTCTTGTTGGATGAATCATAAGAGAAAAGATCATTTTTATTTTATACTTAATAAGATTTCAAAAATATAATGGAATCGTCAATCTCCACTTCAATAGTAAATTATATTGATGTTAAAACATTTTTGAGGAGTGTGAGACATTCCTCTAATTTTCCATCTCATCATGCGATTATATATTTGTATTATCAAAATAATATTTTAACCATTCTAGTATTAATGCATAAGATTTGATATATTTCTTTCCAATATTCTCCATTAAGAAGTTTGTAATTATAGGGAAATTTGGAATACAATTTCTAATCCTTCATTTTGTTCATATGTTTATGTCAATTATAAAGAATTAAGAGATTTTAACTTTAAGCACAAATAAACTATAATTTATGATACGATGAAATAAACCTTATGTGATCTCTTATTTGTTAAAACCCTAGTAATTAAGTAGAAGAGAAAATCATATTGAGTTTATCTAAGATATACTAGGTTGGAGTGACTTGAACACTACTATTACATAAGTTAGTGTTACAATAAGTGTTGATACCCTACGGGAGGAGAAAAATGAATTTAGTTCTCCCGGTTTATATTTGATTGATTGCAACTATGGTAATAATGTGAAATATTGAGTTTTTTCTTATTTGATACTTGACATTTGGAATCACGTAATGTTCACCCTTTATACTTTAAACATTAGTTTAGTGGTCTGCTCTAGTAACATGAGACACTATCTTTTATAACTTTTGATCTAGGAATTTAATTGAGTTCTTTTTTAAGGATATTTATGTAATGACAATCCATAAATTTTGTGAAGTTGTTTGTAACAATTTTTTAAGGTAAAAATCAACTATCTAATGGATGAAAACTTCATTATAAATTTTTAGGTGTTATTTTAAGGATTTTTATTTGTATTCCATATTTAAATATCTATTAATTAAATTGAGTTTAAATTCACACAAAAATTTTATTAGACATGTAGAACACAAGGGATAATTGCTACACCTATCTAAACTTACAAGCAAAAGCTACAAACATTACTAAATAAAACTGAGTTCAATGAAGTTTAGGAGATATTTTTATTTGTGCATGAAAAAATGGACCTTTGATATATATTTTTATTTAAATACTTATGCATACCACATATGGAATAACAAAGAACATTTTTGTTTTTGTATTTCTAAATGTCTGGATTCGTATTAGAGGAAGTTCATATCCCGGGAGAAATGTTTGAAGGTGATATTTGAAGTGAAATAATTGCCCATTTGATATTTTTTATGGAGAAGGTGGTTGTATTTTAAAGAAAAAAGTTTTTAAAATGTGAAGAGGAAGAAGAGGTTATTCTCATATATACACTAATATACAAGATTTGTAGAGAATATTGGAAAAGGTTACCATAATTATTATACACCTCATAAAAAGGAATCCGAAAAATGACATGGAAGAAGAAAGAGAATGGAAAATGTAAAATCACATATGGAGAAAGAGATACGGAAGAATAAATTCACTAAGAGGAGGAAGAATAATATGATCTATAGTAAATCAAAGAAATGGTTATTAGGAATTAGCGATAAAGAGTGAATGAATAAATATTTAAGTTCTATAATATGGCGTAGCCTAATACTCTAGGAGCTCGTAGATTGGATAAATAGCATGGAGAATACTTTTCAGAGGAAGAATATGGGGGACGACTGTAAGGTGGAATTTCGTGCACTGAAAATAAGGGTCGTGTTATGATATGGTGGGATCATTTACAGAAAGAAGAGAATGCTACATAGAACATCAATACTTGTAATAATATGGTGAACAAGATCAGATATAAATTCCTTCCTCTGAATTAGGTACAATCCGTCTATATAAAATTTCATAACTTGGTGTAAAAAGAGTATAATATAAAAAGAATACACATACGAAATTTTTAAGATGCCCATTACAAAGGATGATTAAGAAACAGAGAAATAGATGGTTGTAAGGAATGTAAATGGTTTAAGGATATATATTCAGAATATTGCATTATGTGTGCTTACGTTTATATAGTAGAAGATGTCTCTAAATTTGATTTAAAGGAAGAAGAGAATAAAAATATATAGACATTTGGTAGATCATCTACGTTGAAGAGGGGAACCTCGTATATATAAAGTGCAATGTATAAACTTAACCGCATAGTAGTATATTCAACATGTGGGATGGTTTAAGAATAAGATACAAATTGGTAGATGTTTTGGTAGTGGTAAAGGATGGAAAGAACCACGAAGACCTTATATTTTCAACATATGCGATGAAAATGAAACAAAGAATTTAAGTGTTTGCAATATCCTGCATAATAAATAAGGCAATGGGATCATCCAAGAGTATGTTTAGTTAAGGGTAATGAATAGAATGCATTAATTTTACCATATGTTGGAGAGAAACATATAATGAGAAGAACACTGATTTCTCCAACAAAATATTAAAAGAAGGATAAATATAGTTGTGAGTCATGGGTGTGAACAAATATATACTAAACAAGGTGCACTTAATAAGGCAAGGTATGCTATATTATTTTTAATAGTGGAAGTTGTAAAAATATGGATTATAAACAAATGGTGGATAATCAAGCTCTATAATGTGAAAAGTGTCATTATCTTTAACATATTTTATGCTTTAAAATTAGAAATGAAGTTATTATTGATAATAGGTGTTTAATAAATGTTTTTATAGAAAAGACTTATAGGTATAAAACTAGGTGTAATATTATTCTAATTGATGCATGTCAATGTCATATATTAGTGGGAAGGTCATGAAAATATCATATAAAAACATTCCATAATTGATAAAAGAACATATTTGAACTTTCCGGAATAATGGTTCATTGGTATTTCACTTCCCTCTTAAGGAAGAAGGGAATGAAAAAAATATTTCATCCACAAAAGTTTGTATCAAATAATTGAATATGATAGGACTATATTATGAATAGATGGAAAAGAGAGGAATAAAAATTCATGAAAATACCAATAAAAGTTGTATAAGTTTGGCGAGGGTATGAAAATGCTATATTTTATGAGATTCTAAATGGTTAACCACTAAAGAGATATATTAAACATCATGTTGATTTAATTTTAGGATTACCTTTATCTAATCAATAACCTTATAAAATAATACCAATTGAAAATGGTTTTTTTGAAAAGTGTAACACCCATGTTATGATTCATCCAAATTAAGGGATTTTTTTTAAAATAAATCCCTTGAGTACAATTAGTTCTTATAATGATTAACATTATTATTTAGCTTGTTGCTAAATAATCCAACATAGTTAAATATTCATAATCCATCTGATAACATATGATAACCATGTGTAGTTGTAAGGGTATATCCAGATCTCCATGATCTCCCTTAAATCACTCTACCCGAGTGTGTATACTTTGTATACTTGGTTAAACATTTTACAAGTTATGAGAACTATGTGCATCTCCTAAGTGTCTACCTAGAAGACATTAATATTTCATTGCACCCGGTATACAAAACATTTTATTCAGGGGATTAGTGAAGACAATGTAGTCAGCTATTACATTACTTTGGCCAAGGATTTTAAGCATTGCTTTGCAATATTAGTTTCGAGACCACACACAAGTCTACAAAACTCATCTTCTGTCACCACATAACCATCCGAACACAACCATCTCGATTTATTTTGTTTTTTAAGAAGATGATTTATTTTTGAAGAAGGAGAGTCCATGTCTAACTCATTATACTAAACGAAAGGATCCTATCCATACCATCTTAGGATACCTATGGGAAATATAGTGACCACGTAATGATTCCCATCATTACATCCTCACTACCCTTCCCGTAGTCATCCTAAGTTGGCATGAGTAGGATACTAATGAGAAGACAAAGGGACATTACACCTACGCTTCTTATATTATTAGGTTACTTCACTTAGATAAGTAACTAAGTCTTTCTTTACGACATGTTCAAAATGTATTGATACACAATATTAGATTCTCATAAGAGGTTTATAGTAACTCGATGGGGTACTAGCTTTTATTAGTTCCTTTGATTGTACTATTCAATGTAGTATACATTATTAAATACACCTTTATTAATCATTTCTTCTACCAAGTTGATTCATTTCATTAACCCGTTAAGAATAGTATTTATTCCCTTAAGTGCACTACTTGTAATAATTAGTTCTTATAATATTGTAAGCTACAATAATAAGTTTAATTCATTTTTGTTGTTGTAATTGTCAATCATTTGTCATTATTCAGTTGGATTTGATTTCTCAATTTGAATTAATGAAATAAGAATTTAGTATATAACTTAAGAATAATCAACTTATTAGTAAGACCAATATATAAGCAATATATCCAATTTGTCATTTCCAAAGTGAAGATAAATCATAATCAGCTAAGTCACATTTACTCATATTTCAAATAACGATAAACCTTAATCTTTATTAATAATTATTTACATCAATCAAGAGAGAATAGTAAGATGTCATATAATTCCATTCACATTATAAAATGTTTACGATAATCCCTTTGATTTATATCAAAATAAACTCAAGAAGTAATTCAATCACAATTCAAATCCAAACTTTCACTTTAAGAGTGACGACCTTTCCTACAATTGGTAGGAGAGATATGGATATGGGTTAGCTCATAAAATTTGGCATGAGACCATATGATGACAGTCCATGATGTAATCATAATGAAATAACTAAATAAGTTATGGCTAAGTTTATTTTTAATCAGTAAGATATAATTATAAACTTCCTAGTTTATAATAAGATATCTATCTCATGCACTTGATAGTAATGACTTCTTCATAACTATAAATAATCATTTGTATTCAGTATTCCTATTTTATTTAACTTAATAAAACTCATACATTTAAATAATGTAGTACCATTATAATGCAATTTCAAACAACCAATGTTACAAATGTAATAATTCACAAGTATTCCAAATATTCACAAAATAATTATACTTGGAATCTACATAATAGAAGATCATTCTTATACATTATATACGATAATAGTCCAAGACTATTTTATATTTCTAAATAACAACCATGGTTTCTATTACTTATTCAAACATTGTAAAAATATACTAATAATGACAATTTAGAAACCAAAGTGATGCTTCTTTATAAACATATTGTATTAAAAGGTTGTTTATAATGCAAGTTTCCAAACATCCTATAAAATAATACTTACTCCATATAATTCTGACAAGTAGATTGGTGACAAATAACTTGCACAAAGTAATCTAACATAAATAATGTAGTTCATTAATATTTTATTCAACTCTACATATAATTTTCTAAATAAAAATGTATTCCATAAAATTATAATAACAAAAATATATCAAACATAATATTTTAACCTTATGATTACCACTATGCTCAAGAAGTAAATCAACATACTAATTCAACAACATTGCTCTTAGAGGATGAGCCTCATATCTATCTCATTTGTTAGTTTCGCAAAAAAAAAAAAAAACCTAGTTTCAAAACAATTTTTAAGAAAGTATGGAGAACATTACTCATGAATGAGTTTCATAAAAATCTTTTTGCATTTTCTATATTCAGAAATGACCACAACCTAGAATTTTTTCCTATTATTATTTTTATCATAATCTAACCAAACAAGAGAATACATTTCTAAATCCCACATAATATCCCAAATCCAAATACGTATGCAAGGTGAGAGAAGGGTAACATTATTACTATGTAAGAGAGGGAGAGAGAACTGTATCATTTTTATTCCCTTTCCCACAATTACAATTAAACAGAAGCCAAAACATTTTTAGATGTCGGTTATAACAATCATTATTGATAATCTCTGAAACGATGTTAATATTAAGGTTCAGAGATGAGCTTATAAAAAAACAAACACAAATGCTATAAATGAGCTATAAATATCCTTCAAACTCTATCCACGTTTCCAATGAAAAAACTTCCAAACAATATTCAAATAATAGGAACAAATCCTTATAACTTTTAAAATTTGTTTCCTTAAAACTGGTTTCTTTATATTTCCGCAAATCGGCATTATATCATTTCCAGATCTCATTCAATGATTAAACTCAAAGAATTTTGTTTCTAGATTTCATATCCTAGCCAAGAAAATGTATGAAGATCAAAATCCCATCAAATAAACAATTAAAAACATCATATTTGCCTCTTGCCTTCATTTTTTTCAATTTTTATAAATCTAAAAGCAATGGAAAGTATTCATAAAAACAAGAAAACAACAGATATCTAAAATAGTTATTTAAATAACCATACACCAAATGCAATCATGGTTCCCTATTCTTTTCCAAATTGTGCATACATATCAAAAACTACAAAACATGTAGTTACAGATCTTCAATATAAAACAAATCCAAAGGTAATGGTTCATGAGCTTGCACATAAACATTTACCCATTTATTTCAACTCTTCCCTATTTATTTTCTAAGTTTGATGTAAAAATCAAGACCAAAACATTTTTATTATTTAATAACAAACTAGAACCAGATCTCACTCAGATTTCTCAATCTTAAAACCAGATTTCAAGACAATTCCTTAAACTAAATATATTATTTTTCCATTTTTAAATCTTATATACCAACCATAACCTATTCAAATATGTCATAATAACAATAAAAAAGAGATAATTAAACCCTGAATGTATGTGTTTTCCTCAAATCGTATTTGCAATCTTTCTAAACCAAATTCTCTAAAAACACATCTCAATCCTTCCACACCATTTTAAATAATAAAAACTCTATAGTAAGCATAGGAACAACAATAAATTCACTACACACATTCTAAAACAAACTCCTACAAAAATATCATTTCCCATCTCCACGCCAAACTCTCAAAAAAACAAATGAAATGAAATCAATGTGAATGAGTGGTGAACAATGCATGCTTAGCTCCTTGGAGAATCTAATGGTTCCCAAGGATCCTGACAATAATAAATTCCTTATTAATTGTAAATGTTACATTGTGGTTCCAAACAATTTAAATGATAAATCTTGCATGGTGGGAAGTGCATTGCCATGTCCCCAAACTAATTAATCTTATGCCTTAGATGTCTATGACCATGCTAAACAATATTAAACAATTGGTGGTCATATGACCTATTGGTGCCCAATTTGAAACATCCCTGTTTTGCTAAGGAGAAATGCATTTTTGCCATGTTTTTGAGGAAAAACGGTTTTAGAATTCTCATATACTTTGAATTTGACAAAAAACAACTTGTTTTTGTGTTTGAGTGCTATGTATTGTTCGCATTTCCTCCGTTTTGCACCATTCTCAGGAATCCCCAAGTTTATTTTGCGTTTTGCCCTAATTTTCCCATTTCAAACGCTCTGTCATTTTTTCATTTTTCCTAGCCTTTGGAGCTCGAAATCGTTCAATTTGTACTTATTTTCCCTCAAAATCCCTTGTCATGGTCATAAATTGCCTAAAATCACTTTCCATTTGTCTTTTGATCGTAAAATTCTTCACCTATGAAGAAAAAATCGAAAGGGTAAAATCCAAAGTTGTATTTTTAGCCTCTAGTTATCAAAACGGTAAAATCGTTAAATAGACCCGTGAGCCCGAAGGTGAAAAGTCAAAATTCATCTCAAAAGTCAATGGTGGAGGAGTGGGCTGGCGGAGGAAATGTTGAAACATTTCCTTTGGAGAAATAAGATTAAAATATGAAATCAGAGTGCTTCCCTCAGCCAATCATATGAGGACACATGTCTTGCAGGAGGGTGGAGCCGCGAAGGAAAATTGAATTTTTTTCTTTGTCTAAAAAGATGCAAAATGTGTAAAATTGAGCCACGACTCTGTATCCAATCATATTGCGCCATATGCTAGACCCAAATCACAAAGGTGCAGCGGTAGAGGAAATCAAGAAATTTTGCAAATTTTCAAAAAGTTGTAAAAAGGTCAAAGGTGTCCCCGAGGCCCGTTTTCCCATTTGCCACATGAAGGGCTTAGATTTAAAGATAACAAGAGATCAACGATAGCTATGCATTTCACCAATTTGGCTGCCATTTGAGCTCGGAATTTTGGAGATGCATTTTTGCATCAAATTTTATTGATTTTTTTGCTAATTCGTGTCATTTTGGCCTACGAGGGTGCTGAATTGATCGAATTGGGGCTCAATTTGTGAATCCCAAGCACATTTGAAATGAATTTTTACTCTAATTCGTGAAAAATGTGAATTACCGATTCAACGTTGCGAGTAAAAATTTTGGAAAGGAAAAGATGAAATAATGAACTGAAAGGGATCTTCATGCGTGGGGAATGAAAAACATGCTTCCACTTTGAAGAATGATGAAAGTTTTGTAATGATTCACCTTTTGAAAGAACAATTGACAAATTTTTGTGAGTTTGTTAAATGTCATTTTCCAAAAATATAGTAAAGCAAAGGTGCTTCGAATATTCCACTTTTGGAGGGAAGATTTGAGAGGCAAAGTGAGTGAGTGAAAATGTATATATTGCATGAATTTGTCATGTAAAGCGTCGGAGAAACTTAGAATTTTCACGGGAAAATCTAGGAAGAAGCCCATTCTCTGAGAAACCACCTGAGAACCATTTTAACTTGTTTTGCATCAAATTTGTATCATGTTAGGTTGGTTGCATATGTATAGCCACTAACAAGCTCTAAGATTGTTCTTATAACATTCCCCGATAAATTTGGTCATTCGGATTATTTTTGTTGTCTCTTGGTAAAATTTTCATTTACTTATGTTTCGAATGTTTTCAATTTGTGTTTGTTGCTCTTGTTGCAATCTGGTGTTTAGAATTTCCTTTTGATCATGCAGATCTAATTTTGGTTGCAACTTAGTGGAATTTGCAATTCCAGAATCAAAAGAGATTTCATCGATGAAGGGATAAAAAAAATTAAATTCACTCTGCTTTCGTTGATATAGATTTTATTGTAAACCTTTGGGGATACCTTGGGTTTGATAGAATAGAAATTTCTAAATGCTTTGTTGATTCATTTAACTCAAGATTTTTGATAAATCATCGGAGATTGTGTGGAAGAGTGCAGATCCGGGATTTTATTTGATGCACATATCCCAGGTTGAAGGAACACGTTAACCTCTTTGAAGCACATCTGTCCGAGTCTTTCAAGTTTTGCAAAGGTCCTCAAAGAAGTTGGAAAATTCTGGTTAGTCTTGTCTAAATATCTCCCACCCAAAAATTCATTTCAAATTAACTCATCCTACCTATGATACCCCTATAATTGTATTGTGTGTCAACAAAGGAAGACAATCCATTTACAAAAATGCACAAAGAAAATCAGGATCATACCATGTCTTTAGTAGCCTTAACCTTGTCTTGAAAGCATTTCCATCATTTAGTAGTGACAGATTTGTTGAGTTTGAATAATGGGAAATGGATCATGTTTTCTCAAGGCCATCTCCATAAAATTTGCACATTACAAGGATATTTTCACCTCCTTCACAAAACAAAGGCTACATATAGGTTCTCTTACCTTGGTTGATAGGCACATCCTAAAATTGTGAGGATTAGATCAAATGCTTCCAAGTTCTACTCGCTTCTTCAATTCTTGAGTGCTAACAAATCGAGATAAATTGTTTCCCTAGCTACAAATGACATATAAACCATTTATCTACCTCGAGTGTCTTGTAAAATCCATGATGCGATCAAGTTGTGAAGGAGATTAAATATGGCTACCAACACCTGAATGGCGCCATTGCCGGGGACATTTTTTAGTATTTCAATTTTTCAAAATCCTGGTAATACTTCTCACGTATTTTATGTGCAACTACATTGCTAAGCATCAGTTTCTGATCAGATTTATACTGAGGAATGAGAGTAGAATTATGAGTTTGATATGTTCAAGTGTCTCCAATTTTTTGTTTCAAACTTTACACAATAGTTGATAATTTGAGTGAAATAAAATCAGATCTGCTCAAGCTTTGCATAGTGCTAATATTTGCAGTCATTTGATAGATCTTCATAGTGCATTTGCACAAACTAGGGAGAAAGTATTTAGTGGTGACTCATGGCTGTTATATTTTGATGAATACCAGTACCTTATCATACATTAAGTGAAGTGTGTCATATAAATCAGTAAACCTAGAAGGAAGAAGAACCATCTTCAAGAATTTGGAAAGACGGTTTTAGAGGAGAGAAAAGTTTGGAAGGTTGTTGAAGGACAAACATCAAGCAAAGGTATATCCATTGGTGAGAGATATCAGCCTTTAATAGAGGATTATCACTCTTCTTCCAGTGATTCTAATTCAAGAAATCTTCTCATAAACTTGTTTACTTCAACTAGTGAAGGTCCTTTTGTTGTACCTGGTGAGTACCTTCTTCATTCTGCACCTTTGTGTTTCAATTCTAGTAAAACTCTCCAAGAAAATCAGCACCTAGAGAATACCAATCTTGTGAACCACATTCTTGATCCCTAAAGACCTCGCACTCCTCATCAGCTTGTGTTACCCCCAAGATCACCTCCACCATACAACATGGCTCATCCTCCACCTAGGCCTCCATTTGTGGTCAATACCTTTAGCCTAATAAATTTTAGGGGAATTGTTGGTTATCCTATTGTTGTGCTCAAGATGTTAGAAGTAGATTTTCAAATTTCCAAGGGAACAATGACATAATAGGTGTTCAACATTTGAAACTCTTTATTAATATGATGGAATATTTTGAAATTGGATTTGAGGATGTGTACATTAAATTGTTTTTCCACACTTTAGAGGAGGATGCTAGGGATTGGTACAAGGCCTTGCCAAATAATTCAATTGATTCATGGATTGAAATGTAGAATGGATTCATATTGCAATATGGTGACAAGACTAACCCCAAGTTCATTTTATGAAAGTTTGAGAATATCAATAAGAACCCAAATGAATCGGTCCATGACTTCAACACAAGGTTCAATAAAACTTTGAGGAGATTGCCGGTGAATTTAAGACCATGTGATGAAACTTGTTTGATAAAATATTTTGATGCATTTGACAAGAAGGCCTCATATATTATTTGAGGGACAAAATCCTAGCAATTTAAGGCAAGCCTTCACCATGGCACTTAAAATTGAGAACAATATCAAGGCTGTTAGGAAACCTCCTAAGAGAGATGGAGTTAAATTGGTAAACCCCGACAAGCCTTAAGAAAACAAGAGTGTAGACTTGGAGGAAGTGGTGAAAAATTTCATAGGGGCTATCAAAAGATTTCCTACAAGTTGGCAAGAGTGAGAAAGGAATTGGACAAGTGCTAGTTTTGGGAAACACCCAAAAACACAACCAAAAACTTTCACTTACCTAGAATAAAACCCCATTGCTTTCTAATATTGCTTCACCCCATGCTCAAAATGTTAAAAACCTTGTGCCATCTGATGAAATTTCCATCCCTCCTTCTATTGCTATTTTAACTAAATACATTCCCTATGACATTTCTCAAGTTCTCGAGCCAAATCAAGGTCGGTGTTCCAATTATTGAGCTTCTTAGAGTTCCCGAGCACAAGAAGAGAGCACTTGAGTATTTGGGATTGAAAGAGGAGAAGGCTTACGTGAAGAGAAATGTGAATGTTGTTGAAGCACCACTTGCTATTGTAGAAGTAGGAAAGACATCAGCATTGTAAGAATTTGGTGAACCACCGAGAGGTTTCGTGATATTTTATTGATCTCAATCAGTAAACAATTACAGAGAATGGGCTGCAATATTTATAGATATTGCACAGCCAAATACACACAGGAGAATAAGTTGCACAGGTGCAACCAAATGCCAAAATGAATAAGCTTCCAATAACATCCGGGAAGCAGGAATTAGAAAAAGACAAATATATTGTTTAAAACAATATAACAATCTGAATACAAACAAATATGGTTGATTAACCATACAACAGTATATTTATTATTTAATTAATAAAATTAATTAAATAATCTAACTATGCATAATTAATAATAGGATAATATTATTTATCCTAACATTCCCCCCCTTAATTGTGCATTGTCTGGAGAGATGAGGAGAGAAATGCTCTGAACAACTCGAACTTGTCACGTGCAAGTGACTTTGTGAAAATATCTGCTCGTTGTTCACCGCTTGACAAAATCAAGCCGATATTGTGCTTCAATACATGTTCGCGTATGAAATGAACCTGAACTTCAATGTGCTTTGTTCTCTCGTGAAAAACTGGATTGCGAACAAGTTTGAGAACACCTTCGTTGTCAACATACATGGTGGTCGGTTTGTCCTGTGGTATTCCAAGTCCTTCCAGTATGCGACGTAGCCAAATCGCTTCACGATGCATGCTTCTCCCGCAGAACGATACTCGCTTCAGGAAGAGCGAGAAACAAAGTGTTGTTTCTTACTTCCCCATGATATTGGTCCGATCCCATAAAGAATACAAATCCGTATGGATTTTCTATCATCAATGTTACCCGCATGATCTCGAATCCGAATATCCAAATAAGAAGAAGTTTTCGCTCTTCTTGTATTCTAGACCAAGATCCACCGATCCTTTGAGATATCTTAAAATGCGCTTTGCTGCTTTCCAATGACAAACTTTGGGTTCTCGCATGAACCTCGATAGATAGCTCACCGCAAAGCCGATATCCGGGTCTAGTGTAGGTCGTAAATGAGACTCCCAATCACCGCCGATAGAGAGTGGCACTTACCTCAGAGATGGATCTCGAACGAGATAACTCAGAATCTGCTCTCCATAGGTGTAGCAATTGGTGTGCAATCCATCATCCTAAACTTCTCGAGCGTTGTCTTGGTATATTTCATCCGAGAAACAAAGATGTGATTCTCTTTCGCCATACTTCCACCCAAGACAAGAGTGCATAAGCCCGAGATCTCGTCATGTCGAATGATCGCTTAAGATCTTTCTTTGTTTCATCAATCATCTTCACCGAACTCGCCAAAGTGATGACTAGATCATCGACATAAACTACAACAATCACCATCTCCCCCCCTTGCTTTTTGAGGTAGAGATTGGGATCGTATGGATTTCTGACGAATCCATGTTGTACGAGATGCTCATCAATCTTGATGTACCATGCCCGGGTGCCTGCTTGAGGCCATACAGAGATTTCCCGAGTCCGCATACCTTTTCTTCTTGACTGTGTACTACATATCCCTCAAAGTTGAGTCATGTAGACTTCTTCTTGCAAATCTCCATTCAGGAAGGCACTTTTTACGTCCATCTGGTGAACTTTCCATCCAAACTGAGCAGCTAGAGCAAAGATCATCCTGATCGTTTTGATCTTAGCTGTGGGAGCAAATGTCTCCTCATAGTCAATGCCTTCTTTCTATGCGCTCCTTTGCTACAAGTCTTGCTTTACACTTGTCCACTGTCCCATCTGCTTTGTACTTAGTTTTGAATATCCATCTGCATCCAATGGGTTTCTTCCCTGGTGGAAGATCGACAAGCTGCCAAGTGTTATTCTTCATCACTGATTGATATTCGTAATCCATGGCATCTTTCCAAGCTTTTGACCGTAGGGCTTCCCGACTCATAGAGGGCTCGCTCGATTCAATAACTCTACTCATCAAAGCAAAGTTAACTTCTTCTCTTGCTTTTTACCGCGAGTCCGTGGTCCAGGGGTGGATGTATCCGTGGAGCATCCAATCTTGCATCTCGTAATGTACTTGTAGACACCATTTAGGCATACGTTGAGCTGTTCCCATGGGTCAGTGGTTCTATCTCGATCAACACCATCATCCCCATCATCACTTTCATCTTCTCGAGGGAACATTTGCTTCAGCTTTTACAACCGGTGAAAATCTACATCTTCATGAGTCCGAGGAGGAGTCTCTCGCTTCCTTCTTCTCAAAAACTCAACATCTCTCGCTTGTGTAGACTTTTCTCGGTCTTAGGATCCATCACCAGACTCCAAGAGTCTCTTCACTGTATCCAATGAAGATGAGATTTTGTGACTTCATGTCCAATTTCTTTCTGTTCTGTTTGGGTATGTGCATGCTTGCTTTGCACCCGAATACTCTGAGGTGTGCAATGGATGGTTTCCTTTTTGACCATGCTTCTTGTGGTGTAATTCCATCAAGAGCAACAGGCGCTCTGCTTAACAAATACACTGCTGTTTTTGCTGCTTCTGCCCAAAATGTCTTTGCAAGTTCAGAATCATCGATCATGCATCGCACCATTTCCATGATAGTACGATTTCTTCTCTCGACAACACCATTTTGCTGCGGTGTGTGTGGAGGAGGCATTTGTCGACGAATCCCGTGAGTTTGTAGATAGTCTCTGAACTCATCACTGGTGAATTCCCCCCCTCGATCTGAGCGGAGAGTTCTGATGTGACGACCAGTTTCTTTCTCAACTGCCACTTTGAACTTTTTGAACGTTTCAAAGGCTTCACTTTTCTTGCGAAGACAGAAAATCCACATTTTGCGTGAATAGTCACAACACAGAGCATGAAGTACTCGAAACCCCAATGACTTGGCCGCATCGACCGCACAGATCGGTATGAACCAGTCAAGTTTTCCATGAGCTCAAAAGTACTTGTTTGGAATGAAACTCTGTGTTGTTTCCCTGCTAAGCAGTGAGGACACTTGTCTGTATCCTTCTGAAGAGATGGTAGCCCATGTACCATATTACACCGGCGAAGTGTGTCGAGATATTTGAAACTTACATGACCAAATCTCCGATGCCACAACTGAGCTGAGGTGGAGTTTTTAGCCACGAGTGCTTGATCATTTTTGTGAATGAAATCAAGTTGAAACATTCGTCCCACATTTGAGGCTTTTGCAATTATTTTCGAGCCTCTTGATTTATCTCGAATCAAACACATTTTCTTGCCGGATTGACTATCAAAGTCAATTTTCAAATTGTGATCTAGGAGTTGACTGACCGAAAGAAGGTTCTTTGTCAACCTGTGGACATATGTAACATCCGATAGTTCTGCAGCATTTGCGTGAACCAAGGGGTAGAGAAATGTTTCCAATCCCCGATCAGTATATGAAGAATCATCTCCCAACGAAACATGATTTTTCGATGGCGTGTCCTCTCATTGAAATAAACCACTGTGGCTTGTCATGTGTCGAGTGGCTCCCGAATCAACATACCGACGCCACTAGATGACGTGGATGGTTCACTTGATCGAGCAAAGAACAAGAAGTCTTCATTGTCTCGATCGATCTTGTTGCTCAAAGAATATTACTCACCGGTGGGGTCTTCTTTCCAGCCTCCCCTTTTTCTCGCCCGTGATAGTTGTTTGAATGTCCTCGTAAGTTTGTTGTTGTTGGGTCCGTAATTGCTTGATGAACCTTTCTTATATGTGTTAAACCAACATTCTCAAAGTCATGTCCTCTTTTGCAAATGGGACATCGCTTCTTCTCGTTGATTGTCCCCATGATACCGATTCTCGATGTGGGGACTTCGATAGGATTTAGGTTTTCCTTTACCTTTCCTTTCCATTTTTGATGTGAAGACAAAGGCTCGCTCCTCTTCATCATCCTTGTTGTACATTGCTTCCTCTTGTCAGCAAAGAGGTTTACTAACTTGTCAAAACTAATTGTCGATCCGACAAGTTTAGAGTCAGTGACAAAAATTCGGTAAGAAGAAGGAGAGCTCTCATAACAATGGGAACGAGAGACTCATCTTTGACCTCTTCTCCTAGGGCTAGAAGTGAAGCCCTCAACTCTCGCAACTCTTCTTAGAAGGCTTCAATTTTCTCATTCTGTTTGAATTTCAACGTATGTAATCGACTCGCAAATTGAGTATGACATTCTTGTTCTTGGCCTCATATATTGTGCTCACTTATCCCAAGCTTCTTTTGCTGATGTGGCATCTCGAATGTGGACTTGCACATCGTCTGATACTCCAAACAAGATGATGAGCTTTGCTTTCTCGATCTCGCTCTATCAAATTGTCGTTGTTGTGTTGCATCCGTTGGTGATCTCGGTTAGAGTACTACCACCACAACAGCCGATTTCTTCAAACTCAAGTTGTGTTTTATTTTTGTCTTCCAAGCAAAGATAGTTGCTTCCTCCGAGCAATCAGTGAATCCTAAGAAAAATTTGGGGGCATTGTGCCCATTTTGCAGAGATCACCGATGTGGTTTGGCTCTTATCACCTGTATAAGGTCTCCCAATCTATATACCGTCATCCGATATACCGAACCTTTCTATATACGCGCCTTCCGATATACCCGCTTGGTACGCGTGGAAGAAGCTCGCCTTTCTATATACCCGCGCAGACGTGAAAGAGGCGTTAACGTACGTGAAAGAATTCGATACGTGGTACCAAGACAAGATCGATGGGGTCTCAGTGATTATCGACACCGCTCAAAGAAATATCCTCATACGCGCGCGTAACTTCGCTATATACTCGATAATTTCTCAACCGATTTATGTCTTGCAATCGCTCACGACGGATGGGGATGGTTCATAGGTGTGCACTGTGACCTTATTACTCCCCGCCGATTTATAGGACGATGCCTGCATTTACGTTGTTGCAGCTATATTAGGCGTTAAGTGCAGAGTAGTCGCGACGGCTTTACCCGTAAGCGCTTCCCGCAGGCACCGTATATACCGAACGCTGCGAATGAGATCTAGGATCTCGTGAGTGTTACAGAACCAAATTTACTATTTTTAATTACAATTCTCGCCAGCTTCGAAAGCAAGCATAAAGTTTTAGCAATGACTATGGCAACCTCGCAAATTAGTACAATATACAATACAATTTGAATGACAGCAAAAATTACAATTTCGGGTCCCGTGACCTCCCGAACCCAAAATGCTAAAAATTGCAAAAAAATAGCTGAAAATGCAATTTTTAGGTGGGTCTCCTTTTGCAAAAATGTCCGAATGAGAAAACAGACTCAAATAGGAGAAAAAAATTTTTTTTTACCCTAAATTAGGGATTCTCCGCTAAATTTAGTTAGTCGTAACTAAATTCAAAAAAGCCTGCTAAATTTAGCAGTTCCGCCAGAATTTCCGCCAGATGCAAAAGGAGAGTTTTTGAGTGTTTTTTGTGGGATTTGATCCTCAAACCTCTCACTCCTAAGGCACATGCAATAACCAACTTGGCCACTTGGGGCGCTTGGACTATGAATGGAAGAAATTTGTATTTAATGTCAAATAAATTGACTTACCTCTTGAAAAATGAATGCCACGTGGCGCATGCTGGTGAAGGGGCGTTTTTAGGGTTCTATTTGCCCAAAAAACGGATCTGAGGCTTTATTTCTTTGCTCAGGCCGCATTTACTTGCTCAGGCCTCATTTTCTCCTTCCCACGCACTGATCAAGCCGTATTTTTTTGTATGGGCGTATTTTTCGGCCGCGTGTTTGAATGCCGCCACGTTTTTCACCGTACAGCCACGCTTTTGACTCACAACATGTATTTTTGCTTGTATTTTTTTGCCAGGGCTTTACTTTTTTTAATGTCTTTGGGCGTTTTTTCAATGCCAGGCGCGTTTTTTGCTTTGGGCGTTTTTTTTATGCTTGGGTTTTTTTTAATGTCAGGCGTTTTTTTTGAATGTCAGGCGTTTTTGATTGTACAGGCCGTATTTTTTACAATCTAAGCTTTTTTGCTTGTTTATTGCTTGCATGCAGTGTGTGGAAGATGGAGAAGGCGCGGGCAAGAGAGAAAAGTGCGTTTTTTTTTAGCTCCAAAACACATTTTTCTAATGCAGCCGCAGGGGACGAGAAAGGGCACGTATGCTCTAAAAAAAACTTTTTTTTTTTTCTCCCACCGTATATTTTCCAGATCAAGAAAAACGCCTCTTTCTTTTTTTTTTTTTTTTCTTTGCTCAGTGTTTCTTCACCGCAGTGCATATACACAAAGAAAGCAATCCTCCAAAAAGCAAAATATATCTCTAAATGCAAAAAACAAAACCCCGATTGGGAAATTTTTTTTTTTAAAAATTCAATACTCAGTAGTAATTTTTGCCTCAGGCCGAGTGCACCAAAGGCAAAAAAATTTTGCCTTCCAAGTACCCGAAGGAAACAGAGGTGTGGGGGAGGCAGGATGGGGGTTCGGGAGTTCAGCAGGAGGCAGCATGTGCTCTCCTTCTCGTGCAAATTACTTCTCCAAATTCTCCTTCTTCTCGCAACCTTCTCCCACACCTTCACAGGCTTCAATTTCTCTCGTACCAAATGTCGATTGAGAAACAGGACTAAGCCTCGTGATATTTTATTAATCTCAATCAAGAAAAAATTACAGAATGGGCTGCAATATTTATAGATATTGCATGCACCAAATACACACAGAGAATAAGTTGCACAGTGCAACCAAATGCCAAATGAATAAGCTTCCAATAACATCCTAGAAGCAGAATTAGAAAAAGACAAATATATTGTTTAAAACAATATAACAATCAATACAAACAAATATGGTTGATTAACCATACAACAAAGATATTTATTATTTAATTAATAAAATTAATTAAATAATCTAACTATGCATAATTAATAATAGGATAATATTATTTATCCAACATCAAGCATTGGCAAGTGTTTGATGATGATGCTCAAGTTCGAGGTTTTTATAGAACCAAGGTGAGTTTTGGATCAGCAGATTGATTTGGAACCATTTGTGTGTAATTTTGATGGAAAAGAAACATTGTTTGGCAAGGATATAATTCAATTGAAGACTAACACCATCCTGGATGGTTGGTTTCTCTTGAGTCAAATTTTAACAATAATCATTGTGTAATCAATAGAAACATGTTTACATCTAGAGATGTTGAAGGGCATGACTTGGGAACAAACAAAAAAGGGTGGAAGATTTGTTTAGGGAGTGGTTTAAACAAGGAAGAAAAACAATCCTACCTCCAATTGTTGAAAGAATATCAAGACTGTTTAGCTTGGTCTTATTCTCGAGTGAAAGCATATAGAGAAGACTTATTCCAACATGAGATCCCTCTTGAGAAAGATGCCAAACCATTCCGATAGAAGCAAAGGCCAATTAACCCACTCCTTTCTATCAAAATGCAAGAGTAATTGAAAATTTTGAAGGATGGAGGAATCATTCAGCCCACAAGGTATTCTTCTTGGGTTGCAAAACTTGGTGCCGCTTAGAAAGAAGAATGGAGATATTAGAATTTGTGTGGATCTCAGAAATCTAAATAGAGCATCAATAAAGGATAACTATCCTTTACCAAACATGGAGAACATGTCGTAATTAGTGACTAGTTTTGAGATGCTTTCTGCTTTGGATGGTTTCTCCGGTTATAACTAAGTTATTGTCAAAGAATCAGAGAGGATTAAAACTACCTTTACTACTCCATGGGAACATATGTTTTTGTCAGGATGTTCTTTGGTTTAATGAATGTTGGAGCTACTTTTCAAAGGGACATAGATGTTACTTTTGTTGGTTATATCAATGATTTTATTGTTGTTTATCAAGATGATATTACTTTTTTTTCTAGCAAAATAATTGACCACTTGCAGCATTTGGAAATAATGTTGATCAAATGTAGAGAATATGGCATTTCACTCAATCCAAAGAAGTGTCATTTTAGAGTGCAAAGAGAAAAACTACTTGGTCACATTGTGTCTAAAGAAGGAGTTATGATTGATCCACAAAGGATAGAAGCTATCAGCAAGATCCCGGTTCCAAAAACTAAGAAAGGAATCCAATCCTTCTTTGGTCAAATCAATTTCATTAGAAGGTTTGTGTCTAATTTTTCTGAGTTGAATCTCCCCATTACTTGCATGTTGAAGAAGGACCAGAATATCAAGTGGGAAGAGGCTGCCCTTAAAGCTTTTGATGGAATCAAGGAAGCATTGAAGCATGCTCATGTTCTAGTAGCCCCAAATTACAAGAAACCTTTCCAAATCTTCTCATTTACTTCAGAGCACACCATTGCATTTGTTTTGTTGCAAAAGGATGATGATGGAGCTGAAAGACCTATTGCCTTCTTTAGTAAGGCATTGCAAACAGTTGAGTTAAAATACACAATCATGGAGAAGCAAGCCTTTGCATTGGTGAAAGAAACTAAGGTTTTCAGACCTTATATTTTGAGTTCCAAATTTTTGCTTATGTTCCTCACACAATGGTAAAATATGTCTTATCGTGAGATGGAGATTTCAAGCAAAAGATGTAGGTGGGTTAACAAATTGTAGGATTATGATATGGACATTCGACCACAAAGCTAATAAGAGGTTTGGGTCTTGCCAAGCTCATGGCTAAAGCAATTTGCGAGAAGGCTGAAGTAAATGAAGTAGAAGAAGAGAGGCCAGATGTTCTTGAAAAATTTTGGACTCGAGTGGTACAAAGATGTAATCTATTATCTCATACACCTATGCTACCCTAGAAATTTGAATAAAAATTAGAAAAGAGATCTCAAGTGGCTTCTCAAAAATATATCAATAAAAACTTTGGGTTGGCTTGGAAGAACCACCGAGGGAATCCTCTTGAGATGTGTGATAGAAGATGAATCTCCCAAAGTAATTGCTGATTTCTATGGGGGATTTTGTGAAGGAATTTTGCTTTGGGAGGGTTACTCCACACAAAGATTTTAAGGGCTGGTTATTGGTATCCAACTCTTTTTAAAGATGTAGCTAAGTTGGTTAGAATATGTGAGAGTTGTCAGCATTTCTCCAAAAGAATGAAAGCTTCAGGCTCCCTTCCTTTTCAGCCTCTATTAATTGAATCTCCTTTCAAACAATGGGGGCTGGACTTCATTGGTAAAATCTCTCGATTCATCAAGTGCTAGACACAAATGGATTTTATAGCTATTGATTTCTTCACAAAATGGGTGGAAGCAATCCCCACTAGGAGGTTAACAAACCAAGTTGTAATGGACTTCATATTGAATAATATCATCTATAGATTTGGAGTGCCACCAAGATTTTGTTAATAATGCCATGATTTTTAGAGCTAGAGATTTAGTGGCAATGTGCAAAGAATATGGAATAAAGTTGACATATGCTTCTAACTACAATCCAAAAGGAAATGGATAGGCTCAGTCCAAAGAATAAAAAATTGTTGAAGATTATTAAAAGGACTTTGCAATTAAACAAAAAGAAGTGGGGTGAACAACAAAAGTTTGTTGTTTGGGCTGATAGGATCACTACCAAAAGAGCTACTGGTAAAAGCTGATTTGAATTGGTATATGTAACACAAGCTCTTCTTCCTTGCATCTGCAGCTTGTTTTCATTTCACTTTGTTCAAAACTTGAAGATCAAGAAATCAGTTCATATGAAGAAAGGATTAATCAGTTGTTGAACTTGATGAAGCAATAAGAGCATCCCTTAAGAGCCATGTCAAATTTAGAGAGAGAGTGAAGAAGTTGTTTGATAAGAAGGTAACCCCAAGAGATTTCAGTATTGGAGATCTTGTGTTGTTGTGGGATAGTAGGCATGAAGATAAGGGCAAGCATGGTAAATTTGATGCTTTGTGGATGGGCCCATATTCAATTGACATAAGAATTGGTGAGAATACTTTTTTCCTCAAGGAACTAGATGGGGAATTGCTTGAGCTTCCTGTTAATGGAAAACATTTGAAGCATTTATTGGATTGATCCCCAAAACTGAAGTTTGCATATCACTTGTATAGTGTACATTTTTTTGTTTCTACTCAATTTTTGTTGTTTTTGTTAGTTTTTGGTTTGCCTTTGTATCTAGCCGCCCTTTTGTTGGTTTATCGGTTGGTTTTTTTGGATGTTTTGGCTTGTGAATCTATTTGCGAATGGTTTTTTTGTAGATGGTCTTCTTCAATTCTTACGGCACTCACTTTGGGAGTGCCCATCCTTGACCTAGAGCCAATGTTGCGCCCAATTTGAAACATACTTTTTTTCTAAGGAGAAATGTGTTTTTCCGTAATTCGAGGAAAAAGGGTTTTGGGATTCTCATATAATTCAAATTTCACAAAAAAAATCATATTTTTGTTTTAGTGCTATGTGTTTTTGCATTTCCTCCATTTTACACTATTCTCAAGAAATCCCCAAGTTTGCTATGCTTTTTCCCTAATTTTTCCCGTTTCAAATGCCTCTTGTCATTTTTTCATTTTTCCTAGCCTTTGGAGCTCGAAATCATTCGATTTGTACTTATTTTCCTCAAAATCCATTGCCATGGTTGTAAATTTCCTAAAATCACTTTCCATTTATCTTGATCGAAAAATTCTTCACCCACGAAGAAAAAATCAATTTTGGGGGTCATTGGCAATTTTTGCATTTATTGATGGTCAACGGTGTCCTTTTCCGTCAAATTCTAGCTCATATACTTTTGCAAATTTTCATAAAAGTTGTAAAAGGTGAAAGGTGTCCCCAAGGCCCATGTTTCCTGGATCTACCATGTGAAGGGCTCATATTTAAAGATAAGAATAGATCAATGGTAGTTGTGCATTTCACCAATTTGGCCGCCATTTGAGCTCTAGGAAGTTTGGAGATGCATTTTTACATCAATTCGTATCAATTTTTTTCCAATTCATGTCGTTTTGGCCTGCAGGGTCTGAATTGATTGAATTGGGGGCTCAATTTGTGAATCCAAAGCACATTTCAAATGAATTTTTACTCTAATTTGTGAAAAACGTGAATTACTAGATCCAAAGTTACAAAGTAAAAATTTGGGAAAGGAAAAGATGAAATAATGAAATGAAAGGGGTCTACATGTGTGGGGAATGAAAAACGTGCTTCCACTTTGAAGAATGATGAAAGTTTTGTAATGATTCACCTTTTAAAGAACAAATGATAATTTTTGTGAGTTTGTTAAATGTCATTTTCTAGAAATATTGTAAAGAAAAGGTGCTTGAATATTCCACTTTTGGAGGAATATTTGAGAGGAAAAGTGAGTGAGTGAGTGAGTGAAAATGTATATATTGCATGAATTTGTCATGTAAAGCGTGTGAGAAACTTAGAATTTTCATGGGAAAATCTAGGAAGAAGCCCATTCTCTGAGAAACCACCTGAGAAGAATTTTAAATCCTTTTGCATGAAATTTGTATCATGTTAGGTTGGTTGCAGATGTATAACCACTAACTAGCTCTGAGATTGTTCTTATAACATTCCCCATTTGATAAATTTGGTCATTCTGGATTATTTTTTGTTGTCTCTTGGTAAAATTTTCTTTTACTTATGTTTTTAGAATGTTTTCAATTTTTTTTCTTACTCTTGTTGCAATCTGGTGTTTAGAATTTCCTTTTGATCATGAAGATCTAATTCTAATAATGATTTAGTGGCATTTGACATTCCAAAATTAGAAGATCTTTCATCCGATTAAGGGATAAACAAATTTAAATTCACTCTGCTTTCCTTGATATAGATTTTATTGTAAACCTTTGGGGATACATTAGGTTTGATAGAATAGAAATTTCTAAATGCTTTGTTGATTCATTTAACTCAAAATATTTTGATAAATCATCAGAGATTGTGTGGAAGAGTATAGATCTGGGCTTCTATTTGATGCACATATCCCAGTTGAAGGAACACCTTAACCTCTTTAAAGCATTTCTGTTGTCTGAGTCTTTCAAGTTTTGCAAAGGTCCTCAAAGAAGTTGGTGAATTCTGGTTAGTTTTGTCTGAATATCTCCCACCCAAAAATTCATTTCAAATTAACTCATCCTACCTATGATACCCCTACAATTGTATTGTGTGTCAAAAAAAGAAAATACAATCCATTTACAAAAATGCAAAAAGAAAATCAGGATCATACCATGTCATTAGTAGCCTTAGCCTTTTCTTGAAAGCATTTTAATCGTTTATTAGTAACAACTCGTTTAGTTTGAATAATGGAAAAGTGATCATGTTTTCTCAAGGCCATCTCCATACAATATGCACATTACAAGGATATTTTCACCTCCTTCACAAAACAAAGGCTACAATATAGGTTCTCTTACCTTGGTTTATAGGCACAACCTAAAATAGTGAGGATTAGATCAAATCCTTCCAAGGTGCTACCCACTTCTTCAAAGCTTTGAGTGCTAACAAATATGATAAATTGCTTCCCCATCTACAAAACGACATATAAACCATTTATCTACTTCGAGTGTCTTGTAAAATGCATAATGCAGCTCAATTTGTGAAGGAGATTAAATTTGGGTACCAACATGACCCATTTAAAAAGCATAAATATCAATATCCATATGTATATGTATACATACATACATACATATATATCATTAGTTAATTAGATCTTTGTTGAACATGTGTGTGTGTGTGTGTGTGTGTGTTTGTTTATATATTTAAATTTAATTAATTATATCATTAACAAACATATATCTACATACATATTTATTATTAACTTCTTATATTATCACAAAAACCTTGTTATTCGAAAGTATCAACACAACCAATGAACTTTCATTACAAGGTGGGGAAGATTAATGACCTTAGTAATTTAACAAGTACATTAAGTCGAGATGTTACATAGTTCCCCTCGGAAAAATAATATCATCGTCCCAACGATTTAACTATAACCATTGTTAAAATATCAAGCACATGAAACATCGATATAATAATGAAGTATTCAACTAACTTTTCTCATAGTTAGGAAATTTCCATAATTTATTCAATCTCAGTTCTAAAACTCAGTTATATCCAACCTTATACCAGAAATTTAATTACCAAATAGTCTTCAATATGGCTTAAATCTCCATTTCATCATAATAAATATCAAATAGCATAAAACAAAATCCAACAAATTTATTGATAACAAATGTTCAGATTCTTACTGAAATAAGAAAAGAAAAGTAGTTATCATTTCATCCATGTTCTCCCAACTTGCATTGTTCTCTTAATATTGGTCTAATTGGACCTTACATTGATAAATTTATCTATTTCAAACATGTAGTTTGTGAGTTTATAACACCTTTATTCGTTCAACTAAAAGTATTCCCAATCAAGTGAACATGTAATGAGTTCTAATTAAAAATATGTGATAAATAGGAAACATAGTTTTTAAGAAAAGAAATATGAAAAAATTATCCATCGTAGAAAATATAGGAGGTAATGATACTTTTCACACACCAAACTTATCACTTCTAGGACTTGATGGGTCCCACATATCTAGGTCAAAATGTAGAAGCTTTGCTAAAAACAATAGATCTCTTTTTAGGTTTTACCCGAAAAGTACGTTATCTCCTTGCTCAATTTTTTTGTCAATTCTTTTCAAATCAGCATAGATTTTCTTCCTACAAATTTCTTATTTCAATTTATAATGAATGAGACTAATTTTCTCTTCCATTTAAGTCAATTTTTTTGACCCGCCACCTCTCTTTCCTCGGTGATATCACATGACTAATAGAATTCTACACTTTCTACCATAAAACAACTCAAATGGAGACATTTTTGTGTGAGGAGTGGTATGGGTTATTGTAGAAAACTCAAACCAATTGAAGGTATTCCTCTCATTTGTATTTATGATCCATGCGGTACATTATGAGCATATCTTCGATAACCTAGTTAAATCTCTCTATTTGACCATTTGTTTTAGGATGGTAGGATGAACTAAATTTTATATTGGTTCCCAAAAAGACTTTAAATTTTACCAAAACTTAGAGGTCATTATAGGATATCTATCTGAAATGATTAGTTGCAAAATTACCTGCAATCAAAAAATATCGAGCACAAACCGCTTTGAAAGTATCAAGGAATCATCCTTAAGATTTCCGATATGAAGTAAGCTATTTTGGTTAGTTTATCCGCTACTACCAAGATTATGTCATGTTTAGTTTTTGGATAATGGGAATCCTTGCAAAAAATCCATGGTAATTACTTTCCCATTTATACTATGGCATGTTATGAGGATATAATAGACTGTAGGATGTAAGTGTTTCGTCCTTACACATTGGAACTCTAGATAATGTGCAATATAATTTATCATATCCTTCTTCACTCCCTTCCAAACAAAATTACTTGGCATCCAACCAACAATTTATTTATTATTGGATTCCAAAAATATGGTGTATCGTTGAATTCCGTCATGAATTTCATTATAAAATCATTACCCAAGGATACATAAAATCTATTTTCATATCATAATAATCCTTCGTTATAAAACATAAAACCCTTGTATCTTCAATCATTTAGATCTTCTTCTAACATAGTTTTCACATGTTGATAATACAAATCAATTCGAATATGCTTCTTAACTTCTTCCTTAAACCGATTTCTAAGGGTCACAACTACGTCAATATGCTCCTTGTGACTCAAAGGCCTCACCACTTTGTTTTCCTTTCCTTTGATGTAAATAATATAGAATTCATATTGGGATATAAATTCCAGCCACTTGCACAACATTTCATTCAAATTGAGATGCGTCTGATGTATTTCATCTTCAAATTCTTTGTTTCTAGTTAAAACGACTTTCCTAGAAAATAATGCCTCCAAATTTGTATGGCATGAACTATGGCATGAAGCTCTAAGTCACATGGAGTGTAGTTACACATTTAGTTTAATAATTTTATAAGGAATTACCTAATCATTTTCAACAAGTATTCCACCCAATCCTTCACCTAAGGCATCAATTACCATGGTAAAGTTTCCATTGGGATTTGATACCTTTAATACGATTGTTTTTGTAATTTTTCTTCCATTAAGTTAAATGCATTGGCACACTTAACATCTATACAATTTTTTTATCCTTTTTCTGTAATGAATTAATTGGTCCAGCCACTCTTGAAAAGTCTTTTACAAATTTTCTATAATACCCTACCACTCTAATAAAAATTCTTAATTATTGTATGTTTTTTAGGAGTTGGCCGCTTAGTAATAGTTGTGATTTTCTATATTTATTTCTGATGTCTCTAAGATATTGTACTTAACTTTTTTATAAAAGAGCATTTTGAAATATTACCAAAAACATTTCCCTTTCACACCACTTCCAACACTATTCTTAAGTGTTCATTGTTCTTATCGATGTTCTTTAAGTAAATAAGAATATTATTAAGGAATACTCTAAAAACTTATCTAATTATTCTTAAAAATATTATTCATAAGGTTTATAAATGTTTTTATATCATTATTTATTAAAAATGGAAAACCCTAAAAATCATAATGCCCATCTTGTGTTTTGAATGCTATTTTATGAATATATTCATCTTTTATTCTTAACTGATGATAACTAGATAATAAACAATTATTAGAATAAATATATTCATCTCTCATCTTATCAAAAAGGTAATGAATTGTTGGAAAAGTATATTTATTATTTGTCATTAATTTGTTAAGAATGCGATAGTTAATGCATATTCTTAATGTTCCATATTTCTTTTCAAAAAAACTAATCGGTGCTCCCGATGATCACACTCGGTTGATCAATCCTTTAGACAATATTTCATGTATTTGTGATTTTATTTCTACTAACTCTTTTGTCGCCATCTTATAAGGTTCCTTTGAAATATATTATATTCCAGGTTTTAAAATATTTGTGAAATCAAACTCTCATTTAGGAGGAAGTCTAATCATCTCTTTTGGAAAGACATCTATATACTTATGTAAAAGTGGAAATATTTTAAGTAATTCTTACCTTCCTCACTAAATCGGATATTTTAATTGTGTACAACATGTGCCACAACCTTTGTTTTTCACTTTATTTTGTTGCATTTTAGAGATTTGTCTAACCTCAAAATCTATCTTAACACCCTCAATGATGGATACTATATATGTTTCATCAAGACATTCTATATGTTTTTAAAAATAGTCCACAATTTTATTATGTTTGGATAGCCAATTTACTCTTATTATGATGTCACAAGACCCTAAGGGAGTCACATAGAGGTTAAGTTCAGTGGTAAAACTAGGTAATTCCAATGTTGCTTCAAACAAACATTGGTCTACTATATGAATAACCTCATTCCCGTATTGAAAAATTGAATATTTCTCCATAAATCTATATTTATAAGAATTTTTTAATATCTAAATTAATTAAAATAAAGCACTCAGTTACACCATTGTCAAACAAAATAATAACAGGATAACCATAAAGCTTACCTTACCATTCTATTGGGTAGCTTTGTTTCTCGACACTTGTGATTGCATGCACACAAATTCATTTCTTCTTGTTATTCCCCAATATTTTGGGGAAATGTATTTTCATATTAATCACCACTACATTTGAAACATCCCCCAATAGTTCCTTTTCTTTTTAAAAATCACCAAAAACATCACTTTTCTACTCATGTTTCCTTATATTTACAACAGGTTTAGTCATTTTGTATTTTTTTCATGGTATTCTTCATTTTTCTACCCTCTATATTCCACCATGTTTTTCTAGGAGCTAATGGTGTAGGTGAGTTTGGCACTTTCCTTACATTTCTCTTCTCTAAAGGCTGAAATTGGTTACAAATTTTGTTCTGTCTTATGTATTTTTTGAACTTTGCTTCCATTGTAGATGGTCCATGAACATGTACTTCACCTCTTATGTTTGGGTTTAACTCCATGATAAATTTTTGAATTCTATTATTTTTATCCCTTTGGTATTCATGGACATATTTTAAAAGCTTATAACATTTTCCCAATACTCCACAACACTTAGTTTACCCTCATTTAGGATCTAAAATTCTAAATTATCTATATTTTTGTATTGAGGTACATATTTCAATATCTTATAAAACATTTAACTGTCATAAAAAGTGCAATAGGAAAATTTATAATTTTCAAGCATGACAACGATACCCATATGTCAAAAATTTCAAATTTTACCTTTTCAAGATACCTCAGGTCTACCCATCCTCAAGACCGGCCTTACCTACTCTATCCAATGACCCCCAGTGGATGTTAACTCATACCCCAAGGTGAATTAGAAAATTCAAGTCAATCCCCCTTGGCGATTTTAAGATTTCCTAAAGAATGCAAATTTTGGGTAGTGTTGGGAAGGGCTACCACTGACCTTCCAAGGACTGGTGCAATCCCCATGGAGCGGAAAAGAGGATAAAAATACAAAAATTATTTGAATATTCAGGAAATATTTGGAGGTTTTGGGATAGATTCATTAGAAAAGGGTTCTCGAGCCTAGCGAATGCACAAGGCAAAAAAAAGCTACCGAGCTTCAGGAAGAAATTCTAGGATCTCTAGAAGGGTTTAGGATATAATAAAGAAATAATTGGAAATGAAATTAATATCCTTAAAATATGGTGGAATTAGATTATTCACAACACCTAGGCACAATAGGTCTATATCCATTATTTATCATGCTCAGTCATGGAGCTAGAGAAAATTCCAATTTTTAGAAAATAAATGGAGGAATAAAGATATACAAATCCCACCACCGGATTTAAAATTCATTTTTAAGTCAATTTAATATAAAATTTCACCTTTAAACTCATCCGGGAGCTCAAGATATCATTGTTACAAGTTGTCCTCAAGGTAAGCTTTCGGTAGTTAATCAATTTTTGAAGTGGACACGGGTCACCCTAGGATCCTAGTACATTTTGAAGTCCATTTTTTCACTTAATATAAGGGACATAGGGAAAGTAAAATTCACCCAACCTTATTTCAGTCCCTAATCACCCATAGAACCCTCTACATCGTCAGTTCGACCCCTAAGAGCTTGCCAAAGCCTATCCTCATAGTGCACGGATGATCGCTAAGTATCAGCTCTAGGCGGGATGTGAAAAATGATGTCCCTTTCATCCATTTAAGAAAAGGGACATAGGGGAAAATAAAATGTGCCCAGCCCTAGGGTTTCTCTTGGTCCTCCATAAGCCTTCAATTCCATCCCCTAGGTGCTTTTCTCAAGCTCCCTAGCCCTAATGCTCAGCCGTCCAGATCTTGACAAGTGTCATCTCTAGGTGCGATGTAAAAATTGATTTCCCTTTCATCCCTTTAGATAAATAGACATCGAGACATAAAAAATGTTCCCAACCCTTGGTTTTTTTTTTTTAATGCTTTAAAGTTGGGACATAGAATTTTTCCCTCCATTTCTTCTCCACACTTCACATTCCGCCAAGACTATGTCCATTCTTATCCGTACACACATCCACCATTGCTAAACTAAACAAAATCCACCAAATCCTTCACACCATAAAAATATAGAGATATCGAGAAAATTTTTATCAAAGAAATGAAGAATGGAAGAGAAGAATGAAGAACTTCATTTGAAAACCCTTGTAGCCGTGAGACGAAGAAATCAACATATCTTGCAAACTAGTGCACGGATCGAGACAAGGTTTTTTGCTATCTTCACCATTTTTAGAGGCCATAAAAAAATCAATAATAGATATCTCATTTTCCGCTCAGCACAAATTGTTTGTAGTGAAGAAATCCCCATTTTTGCACAACGAAAAAATCCAATTTCACGTTCAACCAGAATTAGTTTGAAGAGAAAATTCACCAATAAAATAAGAAGAGAAAACCAACATAAAAAACATAATTCTCATCTCAATATGAGGCCGAAAAGGAAACATACAATTTCCATGCTCCATTAATTGTTGGCGTGTTCTTAGCTACCAAGTGAAAAAATTATAGTTTTAAAATCTCATAAACTAGTGATTAGGTAAGCCTGAAATTTTAGAGGGGTGATATTGGGAAAAAACCCATATCATAAAAAAAATCTAACCACCAAAAGCATACTTACTAAAAATAGCAGGCCTTCTACATGGGAGACTATTATTTTGTGTAAGCTACCATCTAAAGAAGATGGAAAGGAGGCAGTGAACATAGAGGAGGTATTGCAGGAGAAAAATAATTGAAATGCTCATCTCGGTCCAGAATTGACACTTACTAAAAATAGTAGGTGGTCTCACAAGCACCTGCTAAAAATAGCAAACTGGTCCATAAGGTGAGAGGAACATAGGGATAAAGAAGGAATTCAAGTTGTCACATCTATTCAAGGTTCTAAAGAGTTTAATTTTCAAACTTAATAAAAATAGTTAGTTGCCTCATTTGCACTTACTAAAAATAGTAAGTCATTCGAGAGGGTGAATTTCATGAAAGGAGCATATAGAGGGTTGGACATCCAAGTTGACAACTATGGTTGGAGTCTAGAAAAGTAATTTCTATCAATTACTAAAATAGTAAGTCACCCTTCCCAGGACATAGTAAGTGTGGAGTAATCATGAAGTACAACTTTTTCGGGGAGGAAACTAACACAAACGTTTGCTTTCGAGTATGAGATAGAGGATAGTGATGTCTCCTATATGGATTTCAGTGATCTGAAGGCCTGCATGACTTTCTAAGGAAAGGGGTAAGATTAAAGATCAATAATTCAAAGTGGGTTTTTTATAGCTATGGGACATCTTGTTTCCGTATAAAGCATTGAGCTGGTCTTGGCTTGCTCACACCACTACTGAGCTTTGAAATGGGGAAATTTGAGCTGAAAATGGTATGGAAATGAAATTCATTAATCCCAAAACCATCTCACTCACTCTACAAATTATGACATCACCCAACATGGTCATCATCACAAAGGAAAAGGCCGTGCATGAGTGGGAAAATATGGATGCATACGTGCAAGGGATTGTACTAGGATCATGGATGAAGATAAGGAGAAAGCCCTCAAGGATGCCAAAAACACTTTTGAGATGTTTGTTTCATGAACACTATTCATAAGCAATCACTCTTCTCAGGAGAGTGATGGGGAAAGAAAACAAAAGGGAATTCCAAGATTAGATGGCCCTTTCCATCTTAATAGTGACTGAAGGAAAGCAATGAATTGACTAGAGACAGATAATAAGTGACAAATTGCATCTTCAATTTCTCCAGGTGCCCATTAAAATGTAGTTCCACATGAATTATCACTTTGTCTATTTTTTCATGAGCTTGATGTCATTCAAGGGATTGGCTCTCACACATAATATCTCTGCTAAAGTGCCCGTATTAAAGAAACTACCACATTTGGTAATGGAAGAAAGTCATAGACACTTCACCAACATGAATGATGTATTCATGATGTACATGGTCCAAACTTTGGAGGGTGATTTGGAGGAAAGAATTTCGTCACAAGCAACATCCTTAATCAAAAAATATGGCTCCCATTTTATACAATTCTCGACCTTCTCCTACTTACAAGTTTTCAACTTCAAGTTATCTCCCATAAGGATTTTCAAGTACCTTAGTGACCAAATTGTACTATTTGAGCTCTGCAGGAAGTTCATATAGGTAAACAATAGACTCAAAAGTAGGAAAAATAAGTTGATTTAATTTCCCATCTCTCTTGGGGTGTTCACATGTAAGAATGCAAATGATACATCTCATCTGGAGGCTTCCTTCACACATTTGACTCTGTATTCCTACACTGCCAGACCCAATTTTGA